>CM041544.1:18799000-19999000 GCA_023238725.1 Scortum barcoo | reverse complement strand
GCAGGTTGTATTTTTCACACCCAAGTTCCACTCTGACTCTCCGCTCCACCAGGAAGGTTGACTCAGAGTGGTCGACCTTTCCGAGCGACGCCAGGTCGACGCCACTTTCCAGTTGGTCAGCTTTACTGTGGAGTGTGGCTTTAGTTTGCAGGTCATCTGCCTCTCTTTGGCTTAGACTGACTCCAATTTTTATTTATGTAAGGGAATTAACCATTTATAGCATATGGTTACATGTTAATTTAAATAAATGTCTGTTTTGTTGTATGACACTGCATCTGCATCTGCAGCGACTTTCCTGGAAAAATCACAAGCATCATACAGACACTTTGAACAAGGCTTTTAGTACAATAGATTCACTCTTCAGCTCACCTGCGTGTGAAGCGGCATACTATTTTTTTCTGTTAACTGCTAGTGTTGTTAACAGTTATTATGGCTGAACAAAAGAAAAGGTCCATTACTACAAATAAAGGAACTTGCAATGGAAACTGAATTGAGGTCAGAAAACACACCTGCAATTAACTCTCGCTTTAGGTTCTGGGAAAAACCACAAATGAAAGTTTTTAGATTATTATTTTAAATAACACACACAATAGCTCTATGTAGTTTTCAGCTCAGTGGTTTGGGTCGCCAGTAACATTTCTGTCCATAGGCCATTCGCCCAGCAGATATTTTGATTTATAGTAGGAAGAGCACATGGTACTGATAAAATTAATGATGGCTCTGTTGTTTGTTCCATTAAAGTGTCCCAGTAAGACATGATAGTGTGACAGTAAGCCACATTGTTTTGGAACGAGTCGGTGGACTAAAGGGATAAAATCTGTGTGAATAATGGACTAACATTTGTCAGTGAAAAAGCAGAAGTGGATAGAGACCTGCAGCTCTATGGAGCTGGAGAGGACCATTTGCACTTGAAAAAGATGTGCCAAGTGTGGCCTTTTTGTTGGGTACAGGGTAAAAAAATAAACTTAAGTGGTGTAGTAGTGTTTTGGCTTTGTTCACAATGAAAATGAATCAAGAATATGAAACAATTGAATAAAGTGGCAAATATACAGTTAATAAAACTAATGCTGTGCATTTGCTGAAAACAAGAACTTCACTGTACTCTGTTCAATTTATTTAAATCTGATACTGATAGCAGATTTAATTAGTCCATTAGTCAAACATTTAATTCTCTCTCATGTTCTATGCTTTGGTAGGTTAAAATAAGCTTTTTTTCGCAATACAAATTAATTATTTATCTCTTCTAAAAGACTGGCGGATATACAGTAAGTGTTAGAGAGAAAAGCAGCAGCAGCACAAACGGAGACAATGAACATTCATTATTTTTTCCAGAGACGCATAAAAAACACAGACAGAATTAATCAGTGGTGATGCAGCCATCGCTTCCATCTCCGACACAATGACAGAAGCAGTCAGATGACAGCTAATGAGATGTCTGCCATTCAGCCGAATGACATTTTCAGTCAGGCAGACGGTCTGAACATATAAAAGAAAATGAATGTTTGTTTGTACGCGAGGTTGAGCGCGAGATGGAGGGAGAGAGCGACACACACACACAAGTGGTTGCAATTCCCATTTACTTCCACTAAAATCTAGACTATAATCGAAATTTGCATAATTAAGCTTTCACATTAAAGCTTTTCATTACAGACTGAATGTCTCTCACATATACACACACACACACACACACACACTAGAAAGGCAGTGGACTCGCAGGGTCTCTGAAACAGGGTATCCCAAACTTTATTTTATTGGTTTTATCAGAAGTACCATGGAGAGCAGTCACAGTTAGTGGCAACACACATACAACAACGTTCCTCCTATCAGTTGGTGTTCAACAAAAATTAATAAAAAACAAAAAAAGGAAAAAAAATTAACACACACACGCACACACAGAGGACAGCGGTCAAAAAGATCAACTAAAACATAGAAAGAAAAAAAAAAAGACAACAATGATCTTCATTATTACCAACATTATAACTGTTGCGGTTATTATTCCATTTGAAAAAACACACCAAATCAAATAGACAAACAGGAAATTTCCCAACTACACCCTGTGAGAGAGAAGAGAAAGACGGAGTCAGAAAGAAAGAAAGAAAGGATGGATGGATGGATGGAAAAAAGTGTGGAGGTGGGAAAAGATGTGCTGGAGCAAAGGACAGATTAAAGAGAGAAAGATGAAAAGCGAGAGATTTAGAAACCTAGAAAATGACAGACGGTTCGGAGTCACACAGATGGCGACGAACGATCCTTAGAGAGACTCGGACAGACGGGGACATGGGCGGATATATTGTACTTAACTATACGTAAGAAAATGGATAGAAAACGGGTGAATACAAGCAGATATGAGTCGGTTAGAAAAGAACCAAGACGGACAGAAAGACAGAGGACAAACAGAAAAAGTGACACTATCTGAGTCAGAATCAACAGCGAAAAGCCCGTCTGAAACGCCCCTCTGATACGAAAAGTAAAAGACGCAGAGAGAGAGAGAGAGAGAGAGATGGAAGGGAAAAAAGAGACGGATAAAATAAACCAGCAAGAGAAGAAGAAAGAGTGCGAATGTGCGGAAAGAAAGAGCGAGGCAGAGATAGAGAAACAAGCTTGAAGCAAACTACAACCTCCAAAAAAGGCAATATATGTCATTCTTGAGTGTAGTGAGTGTTTTTGTTTCCTTTAAATAAATATGTAGAATTAATTCTCTACGGTTAGCGTGATGGCCATATAGTCCACCTCACTTATAACACTGTACAGTATATACACAATATTATTATTATTATTTCTTTAATGACAAAATAACCTTTAGATGTACATACAGTATTCCTCGCCCTCTGTCAGAGAATACAGCCACGGTATTAGAAGTAGCAAGCAGTGTCTTTTTTTTTTGTACAAATAACCCATGCAACTCCCGTATAGATTATTTATTTAAGATACATAACTCCTTTAAGATCTCATCTTTCATTCAATAACAGCAGATATTGCCTTTTTAACAAAAAATCCCTTAATTAATTAATCAGTAATGTGCAAGTTACTCGTTTAAATTAAAAACATACTGTTTCTAAGCTCTACTTACATTAAAAAAAAAAAAAAAGTAACCAAACAGAATAAAAGATGAACAGAAAACTTGAATCTGTACAACATTCAAACCATTTTTTTGTCAACACCAGGGGAATGGGATACGATTCTCTATAACTATATACAGACATGTTATCATTCATGCACAGTGTCAACAAGTAGCACATTGACATTCCCAAATATGGAAAAACATGGCATAGGGAGACGTAAGGGAAAGGATAGGAGGGGGATGTTGGGAAGAAAGGGGAGAAAAGACAGAATAAAAGGATCGCCGCCTAGTTTGTTTGCTTTGGCAGCAGAGAAGATAGAGAGAAAAAGACAGAGAGAGAGAGAGAGAGAGAGAGGGTGGGAAGAGACACAGAGGGACAGATAGACACTATAACAATACACATGCTGGGCAGGAGAAGTCCATTTCAATCTCACTGGCCCAGAAATCAAGGTATGGCTGTAACTTCATGTTTTTTTTTTTTTTAATGTTCACCTTCTTCCTCCTTGTCTTCCTTCTCCTCCTTCCTCTCTTTGTCATCACTCTTTTTTTTTTTTACTCGTTAAATGTTATTTAAGGGTAGAGAGAGTAGCTCTGGTAATGTTTTTGTTTTTTTCCAGCAGTACGTTAATGGCCGCGGCGAGACGTCTCAGAGTGACGCTCGCTCAGCTCGTACCGGCGGGGGGATGCTGCGTCCTTCCCGGCGTTCGTTTTGTTTGTCTGTCCGTCAGTTTGGCGTTGCGTTCGTGTGTTCCTCGGTCTGTCGGACAGACAGTCAGTTAAGAGGCGACCGAGAGGCGACGAAACGCGCGTCATCAATCTTTACATCAGAAGCAACATCGTTAATGGTTCACGACTGATTCAACACCGTTGTATTTTTTTCTACATCAGGTACAACATTATTATTGTGTACATCAGAGTCAAAAACAAAAAAAATCTGTTGTTGCAACTTTGTTAATGTTTTCAACGAAACAACATAGTAGCCGTTTCACATAAGCGACAAGAACCAGTGCAATGCTTTTCCTTCATTTAAAACTCTGCCCAATTCTTCACACCCCACCACAGAAGAATATAAAAAAAAATCTACTGTAGTCTACAGCTCATTTTTCTACTCATTGCTTGCTCTTAGTGTTTTATTTACAGCGGTGGCCTAGCTAACCTTTGACCCTTCAAACTTTAAAAGTCCAAACCAAGACAGGAAGCTAAATTCAAGTGCTAATGCGGTTCCTTGCCTGGAGAAGTTGCTTTAGTTCTTTCAAGAAATAACTTGGTTAGGTAATTACAATCGTGCCAGGTAAAAGCGGGCAAGACTCGCTAGTCGCAGCTAGCATTTTAGTTAGCCCCGTTTAGCTTCCCACCTTGGTCCGAACCCCGTGGAACAGCTGTCGTCAATCTGCCGTTAGCTTCATGTCAGACTAGCTTTTGAGTCAAGGCAGAGACACTGAGAGAGGCGGTGCGACAAAGCCGGTGCAGCGAAAGAACGAAAAATGTCAGCATCTGGAAAAAAAACATTTGTGCAGCAAACTAATTTGAAAACAACTACATTACTGCAAGCTTTTCATTCCCGCTCAAGTTCACTCCGACAAGTTAGGCAGCAGGCACGTTTTAAGTAAATCCATGTTGAAGTTACTCAAAAAGTGATGCAAATCGGTTCCACAATGTTTTTTTTTTTTTTTCTTGCGCAAGCTAGCAATAATTTTTTTTACAGTGTATAAACCTTTAGCTCCATGCCAGTGAAGAGACAAATGCATACAAATTTAAATAGAAAGATTCTGGGTAGGTTAAAACAACATCAAGGCATTTTTTTGTCTCTTTCCAGAGTGTTAATGAAATATGAATAATATTTGGTGCTTTACGAAAGATCCATTAGTTAGAAAACCCTTTACAGGTTGGACTGTAAATATTAAGTTTCTGATAGAAAGAGTTCCCTTTGGCAAAACAGGGGTAAACTGCCACTCCAAGGCCTTCACAAGAGAACAGCTACTCTAATGGAGAGCCGCACATTGGGCCGAGTTTGGCAAATACAGGTAAAATCGAATTTATTCTTCATTTTGGCTGTCAAATAGTAATCTAATTAAGAGGATATACAGATGTTTTATTATTTTAAATTCCCAAATTGTGCAACGCTAGAGCTGTAAATAACAAAAGTGTAAATTTTAGAGCATTTATTAGAGTTGTGAGTTTGGCTGGAATGAAGTATGCAAGCCGAGTAGCGTCGCTTTCCACTCAATCTGAAGTTGGTGAATAAGAAATATATGATAGATTGTAAGACCTAGAACATTTATGCAGGTTATCCTGATACTGTGGATTTCCCAAACTCATCCAATCCAGGGCTCTGCTCAGCTCTACTCTCTCACAGGGGTTGAAAGCAGTCCGTGACAAGATTTTTGCCAAGTTTTAAATGGATTACATCTAGCCCAGACTACCAACTTTACAGATGACATTTAAAATACTACTTAATTATATTATACATCAAGTAAAAAAAAACACAACATCAGCAGGAAAATTCTGGCCAATTCAGATGCATATAGTGTCATTCAACAAACTATGGACTTTTTGAATGCCTACTTACACAGCGAGTTTTGTGAATGTTGAGATCTTTGTGGTTTTGGCTGAGTAAAATAGTTAACAGTCTGAAGTGTAAACCTCGCTGACAGTCTCGATAGGCCTGAAGATTTATATTCTACAGATATTTGAGGACAGGCTTTTGGGCTTCACTTCTGTGTGTTTTAGTTCACCAATAACACACACAGAGCTATTTTCAGGATATATTTCTTGTTGGTTTATGACCAGAAGAAGTTTATGACCAAAAGAAGATTCCCAGCCAGTTAGTGTCTGATAATGTCAGTTTGTCAGTGTGCTGCATTTGCAGTTTAATGTGGTTTATTTGACTTGCTCATTGACAGTTTAGTACTCTTGTATTGATAGTGTTCATGCTCCTGAAAGCAGGTACTGATACACGTTTATTATATCAGCACTTGACTCTGGTTTTCGAGGAAAATCTTAGCTGTTGCGTGAGATCATGTTTGGTAGGTAGAGTCCTGAAACAGCACACCTAGTGTCTTTAAAGCCCCTTTTAATTAATCATCACAACTTTCTTTCAAGATGTAAGCCAATCCAGCCAGACCTCTGTCCTATCACACATGGTCCAATTCAAGTTCAAAATCAAGTTAGAAGAGGGCTGACATGATGTGAGTTGTTATACTTCAAACCAATAAAACTGTACTAAAGATAACTTGATTTTACCCTATATTGACCTGTATCATAAAGTGAGATTAGTGGTTTGGTCAGTTCACCTTAATTAAAGCTCTCGGGTATCAGAAATGGTACCACAAAAAAACAAGTACTAAAGAGCACAGAGCAACATGTTTACATACCAGTACAGTATAAAACCACTTTGGTTTTCATGATTATTATATCAGGGAGAAATGAAATATCTAGCTGAAAACTAGTTGACCACAGTTTCCAATAACTGATAAAATTTACTACTAATTGTGCTGAAATTTTGTCTTGTCCTGATTCACAACAGCTATTCTTTGCTCTTCACCTCAATCACTGCCACACAGTGAAATCATGTTGTAAATACAGAATCTTTTTACATAACCAGTCAGATGATGCTTTTAAATAAAGTATGTAATCCCATATTAAACCTGCTTTTTTTTACCTGTCGATGTTGCAACTCTGAAATCAAGCATGACAGTGTCAGTTCTTTTCCCAAAGCCATTTATCCAGAATCACCGTTTTAACGCAAAGAGAGCCTGACTAAGCTTCGGTAAGCTCACCTTGTGATACAGGTCTGCTAGGGGCAGTTTCTGGATATGGAAGCGAAGTGACTTTGTTAAACAGTCTGGCTGTCTGAGATTACATGTACTTTATGCTATATGTCCCTAGTACAACAATAATGCCTGCATCTCTTAGTGGGCTGACTTGTCCACTAACAAAAAATACGTTTGAACTATTCCTTCATCTGATGACTCCTTTGTTAAGAAAAATAAAGGTTAATTTCTAACGGCCTGTGTGAAGCAGTGAATCTCACAGATTACATTATGGTTCTTCATTCAAGAGAAAACACTTGCCCTTGAATAAAGAAAAAATTTAAATTGAGACGTTCATTGCTTCCTTTGGGTTAAGGCCTTCATGATCCACATGCCCGAAGGGTTGTATATTTAAGAAGCATAATAATGATCGGAGGTGGCCTGGGAAGGAACATTGCATGGATGGTTAAATTTAGAATAAGGCTGACCGCAATTTATAGGCAGTCTTCGTAATCAACTGGGAAAGAAAGGTCGAAGCCTCGTCTGACTGAACATGTTGGATTATCGGGGTGCTTTTTCCAATATTTAGGTAACTCTGGATGCTTGGTCTGGCATCATCTGCACTAAATGAAGATGTGTAGCTGTTATTTCGTGTTGTCTTGATTTTTTCTTTAATCCAAACTGACCTGTTGGTGTATAAGGTTAAGGAGTACAAATTGAATTATAAATCAAGGGTCAGGGTTAGGGATTAGTGGTTGTTTCATACAAAAGCCCTTAAGGATTTTGATTGGTCCACTGACCAGCCAGAGGGAGGTGCTTAAGACACACAGGGATTAATGACCGAAGCTGCTGAGTGAACCGATGGAAAAGCGGCATCCGAGTGAGATAAACGTTGACAGCGACAGTTAGGGAACAGACAGCCTATGAGGTTTCACAGAGGGCAGGTGCCTACGTTTTTCAAAGTCTATTGCAATGTTACGACTGACACAGGATCGTGGCAGTAAATCGGTGGAAAACCAGAAACAGAATTCCACAGTTTAAAAAAAACAACAAAAAAACAAACACACGTAAGATAAACCTAAATATTTATGCAATGATAATAGTTTCTCTAACAGTTTTAAACGGTAGAGTAGCCATTTTGTCCTCTCAGACATGGCCTTATTAAAGGTAAAAGCACACTAACCCCTTCTTGATTCAAATTACACCTTAAATCATTTATATCTACAGTATAAAGCAACAGAGAGAGAGAGAGGGCCTGATCAGGAGCGCATGGCGTATCCAAGACATTCAGAAGGAAAACAGTGGAGCTGCAATGCACGTTCAGCTCTTTGTATTTACATTTCTAACCTCAGAGGCGTTCAAAACATTTCGCTTCATCAAATGTGCCCCCCCCCAACCTCACAAAAGAGTCTTACTCAGCTTTTTCTACAGGCTGGGAGTCAAAAAGTCCTCGAATACGAAAGCATACTCTGTCTCACGCAGCGACGGCAAAAAAAAAAACGAGAGCCGTTTTTTTTTTTTTTTCACAGTACTTGACCATCTTCCCACAGCACACAAGCACAGAAACGCACAGTCACACACCAGCACACACACAGTTTGTTGTCATTAAACAGTTGTGTCGATATATCCGGTTTCTTCTGATTGTGATTTCAGTATCGTCTGGCCATGCGTCTGCACACCGATACAGTTGTTCTGTCCTTTTCGTTTGTCTTTTCCGTGCCTGTTACTGGAGCCGGATGTGGGAGTAGAACTGCACCAACTGGAGGGGATTGATGGGACCGCTGTTGTCAAAGCCACGCATCCTTGGAGATGTGTTGGTGTTTTTCGGTCAGTTTTAACCTTTCGCTCCTCGTCTCATTTTGATTTCTGAACCAGCTTGGACACATAGTTTATTTCTGTGTGTATGTGTTTTTGCAATTTTGGGGATTTTAGTATTAGGTTTTAAAAACGGGGGTGTGTTTAAGACAACTTGATTGTTTTGGATTTATAGATCGAGACAAAAAAAAGTATTCCTTAGTTTATTCCTTTTCCCGCCTTTTTTCCCATCTTCTGAGCAATGTATTTAGCTCCTATGATCTTCCTTTGTCGTTGTCCTTCCGTGCATATGTACTTCCTTCTTCCTGTTAGATGCTATAATACGTCCTCCATTCCTTCATCTGTACATCCATCCATTCATCCGTCATTCAGCCTATTGCGTAAAGGGAGGGAGTAATAGATCAATGAGACAGCCTTAATTTCCAAATCCACCCCTCCCTCCACCTCCCCTTGGTTTCTTCATGACCTTAGAAGCCCTGGATGTGGCAGTAGGCCTCCAGTGAGGAGAAGAGGATGTAGAGGAGCCACAGGCTGATGAACAGCATGGTGGTCAGGACCTTCGCAGTCCGGGGCCCACCCAGCTCTCCGCCGATCTCGGGCCGCCGTCGGTACATCAGCGTCGCCACGCTGATGAAGGCAAAGATGGTGAAGAGCGTGACGGAGAACGCCAGTGTGCCCGGATCCACCTTGAACTCCTGCCCCTTGCTGTTGTGGTAGATGGCAGCGATGGACCACGCCACCTGTCGAGCACGAGCAGAACCAAACTCAATAACATGACATGGTGATTGTTTGAAACAGTAGAAGCAGAAACAGCAAAAAATAACTGTGATGGACCATGCTATTTGTCAATCACACACATCTTTGGAATAGAATTCATCACCATGCAGCATTAAAGAATAACACTCACAAAATCACATGAATTCATTATTACAAATACATGATAGCAATTAGTACTATGGCAGTATGACAAGCACTACTGCATTTACACCAGCTATGAATCAATGACCCTTTAAATGAGCTGGACTCACCCCGATGCCCAGGAACACATTGACAGCGTTGGAGCCTGTCACATTACCAATGGATGCGTCTGCATACTGATCCTGGATAGCAGCTACCTTACTGGCAAAGGTATCTGGGCGGGGACAGAAAAGGAGGGAGACAGTTAAAAATTGGGCATGCCATGCATCTTCTACACACATGCTACTCAATGCATGCTATGAGTATGGTGCAAACTAAATTCTTCAACCCTAGCAGTGTTATGGTCTTTCACTGGTGAGTTTAGGAACATCATCTGCAACACAAGTGTCTTAATTTGAATGTTCACCAGAGAACTAGGTTTGACTGATACTGTAAGCATGTTTTACACCTCTATTTTGGGGATAGTAATCCATTTCCATATTCTCTGTTTTCACAGGGCATTTAATTTCTGTACATGATTTTAACTGCATCAGGTTTGACCAATTATACCATTTCCATCCATTTTAGGAACAGACTATTATACCAGTTGAGCCAAAAGCTATTTTGCAAATCAACAGAAAAAATATACATAATATATTGACTTTAGTGAAACTATGAGCTCTAAAGCCACAATCAGGAAAGTGTTCACCCTCATCACTTAGTTATAAACAACAAGAAAAAACCTGACACTGGACTTGGCTCTTTTGCTTTTACAACCATCAAACTGAACTTTACTTTGATTAATACAATAATCAGCGTTGACTGAGAATGTAAATGTTATAGAGAGATGAGGTCACAGTGTGTCTTCCTTAGTAATGGAAAATGTGCTATTTAGTGTAAATGAGGTGTTACTGAGTCAGTGCTCAACAGCAGAAACATATTTACACTCGGAGTTGAACTTAATCTCAACATGCAGTCATTTGTGAGCCTCACAAGCACAGAGTAACAGAGAAGGACACGCTTGATAAATGCAGAACACTTATAATAATTAATACAGAACACTGCGCAAATCCATTTTTCCCCGTTTAGACAGGGAACCTTAAATTAGAAACCAAATCTTTAATCCTGTTACAGTGTTTCCGTCGCTGGCAGCGAGCACAGGCCGGATTTGGTCCAAGATCAATAATTTACAAGGCTGGATCTCAGTTTGCAGGGGCAAACAAATCTTGGCCTGACAACTAATCAGCGTGCGCTGCTTAGTCCCAAAATTCTCCCCCTGGTTTCAGGCTTGCCAAATTACAGAAGCTCCAAAGGTACAGTCTTCCTCGTGGTAATGAAAGGAGCAATGGAGACTGTTCCAAATCTGAACAATGGGCTCTTCGCTGAGAGCACAAAGACTTAGCGAAAAGCCAAATGGTCAGTTAGCACTCTTTTCTCTCGCTAATTTTCTGGCCATCTTCTCTTTGTTGGTGATTCATGTCCTCGTGCTTTTATCTGCCAGATACAGTAAGAGGAGATTACAAATGGAGAGGAAAGGCAAGGAAGTGAAGGGGAAATAAAGAGTGCTCTCTTGAGGTGGCAGCCAAACTGGCAGAGGAAAAGAGGACAATGGGAGGACCGGAAGAGGATCGAGGAGGGCGGAGGCAACGGGCCAAAGAAAGAGTCCAGCAAAGATAAATATCCTCATACACCTTAAAGCTTCAAGGGCAGACCTGCTGGGCTTAAATGTGTGTGTGTGTGTGTGTGTTTGTGTATAGAGGCTCTATTTATGTATGCCTGTCCGTGTGCGTGTATTTGTGTACAGTGCATGTATGTCCCTGTGTGTGTTGGTGAACGATGCCACCTGGGTCCAATCTGACGCCGTGCCTCCACCAGCTGGCAAAGAGCTGTGTATGTGCATCAATTGGTCTTTGAGTGCTTGTGTGCCTGATTGAGTGGGTGAGTGCGTGGGTGCCTGCATATTCGGCATCAACAGTGTGTGTGTGTGTGTGTGTGTGTGTGAGTGTGTATGTTTGTGAAACAGGTTCCACTCTGCAGCTCCTTCTGTGAGAGTACGCCTCCCTGGAGAGCTTTCTGCCCTTTTCTCCTGCCTCTCTGTCAATCAACCAGTCTCTCCCTCTCTCTCTCTCTCCTCTTTCGTCCTCATTCACCCTCACTACATCCTCTCCCTCCACCTGTCTCAGCTCCCTTTGAGACTTGAGGTGCACAAGACAATCAGGCTATCTTTCCACATGTGGATATTTTTGCCTCGTTGTGGTGATATAGAAAAGATCGGGGGCTGTGAAAAACACTAGACTCCATCCTCTTGGGAACAGTTCAATAAAATCCTCCCTTTAATTCTTGTGATAACTTGTCACAGATCAACTTGTTGGTCAGAATTTGTGCAAATGGTGATGCTGACTAAAGGGTGACTTCTTAAGACACAGACTATTCAAAAGAAATGTATTTTTATTTCCCAAGATATCTTGCTCTGAGTTGAACTTTGTTGACATGTGGCTCCTACTGGTTGTGTGAGTTGGTGAAGAGAAATACCAATCGAATCAATATTTGTGTCAATCCGACAGTTTTGAATTCTGATAATGATTCTATTTTGATTGCTGATCAGTGAAATCAAAGAACCATCACAATTTCTCAAAACCCAGGAAGTCTTCTTTTTCTGACTGATGTACATTATTCTTGATTTATTCTTAAAAACAACAAAATCGTTTATTTTACTGAGTCAGTTTAATTCAGTGTGGCAGTTTTTATGTTCATAAGATAATTTAATATGAAATCTCCTTGTGTCTCTTTATAGGGAGACCTCTTCCTCGCTCCCTGTCCTCTTCAGCCTCCAGAGACCGGTTCGATAGAAAGTCTGTAACGCTGCTACGCACATTTTTTTTTAACTAAATTTATTATATGAGTCTCTCAAACCAAATTTGATGACAGTGATTTGTTCAGATTATCCTCCTGGTCATCTTTACCATTGACTCCAAATCTCATGCGCATCAGCTTAAAGATTTGTGCCGGGATGACTGCAACCTCAAGGAAGTTCAATTTTTGTCTTCTTAAGACTTTTAATGCCACTTTAATGTCTCTTAAGGACCTCAGTGCCCCTGAGCCAACAGATTTTGAAAAGGTCAAATATGCTTTTGTCTAATGTCATCTTCACTGCTGTAGTTTGCTTTTGCCTCTGCCTTAGTCAATGTCAGTCTATATATAAAGGATTTAATATTTGACATGGAATATCATATTGATAAAACATAAGATTAAATGCTCTATAGATGCTTTCTTTAATTTATTTGTTTAATTTATAACTTTATGTCCTCTGTGTAAGTGCTGTTTATTGAGTTTAGTTCTTCTCTCTCTCTCTGAGGCCAAAGCAAATACTTTACATATGCTTTGGAGCCTAAAACGGCGAGAGTCAGATGTTTTTTCCTGAATCACAAACCATCAAGTTGCTTGAGATTGTAGTTCTCTTTGAAAAGCTCCAATGCTGTTGTTTTCTTCCTTTCTCCAGCTAACTGTGATAAATGAGGTTAATCATCATGGATCCACAGCACAGGGTGGGTTTTATTAACTGTAATAGCCACAAAACTCGACTCGGTCTGTTTCTTCTTGTGTGTGTGTGTGTGTGTTAGTGTGTGGTGGTTCTGTTTATACGTGCTGAGAACCACTTAGTTTCCATTTTGAGGCCTTGCACATTGTGAGCGTGTGTGTATTTTGTTGTTTTTGTTGTGTGTGTGTGTATGTTTGTCCGCTAATACCAGCGTATGTTTCTTGTTGTGTGTGTAAATTTTCTGTATCTGCACATACATGTTTGTATGTGTGTGCACATGAGAGTATGTAATAAATCACTTTTACCCCTGAGTTCCCTAAATGGGAGGACAGAGACCACCTGAGCCTGACATGACAAATAGTCCTATGCTAATGGCACATGGCGGTCATAGTATACGTGTGTGTGTGTGTGTGTGTAAGTGAAAACTATCTCAAGTGTAATGTATCAGTGTGATAATGTGTATGTGTGAAAGTCATTGTGTAGTTGTTTATGTGTCTGCATGTTATACATCGAGCCTTTATGCATTTCGTGTCTGTCTGCAAGCATGTTCTGTGTGTGTGTGAGAGAGAGAGTGTATGTATGTGTGTGTGCAGAAGCAGGAGACCGAGGCCAAGGTTAAAACATATTTAGCCAGCCACTGCAGTCGTCGGTCATTCTTCACGTTTAGAGGATGGTCCATGCTGCTGTCTGCAGGCTGCACTGCCTCCTCTAAAAGGCTCTCACATATAAAGATACACTGGAGGGACTGGGAACTACTGGTTCGTTCTTTTTTATCTTTTCTCTTGTTTTTCTTTAGATGTTTGACCATTGCACATAAAAATGAAACCAATTAGAGTGCCGTCTGTGAATCCATTATTTGATTCAATTTAAAATAAAATGATCATCATCTATAGTGGGCCATTCTCTATCATTAAATACCCATAAAATAAATAAATATGTATGTAACAGACCAAAGATTTATTAATTAAAATTAATTGATTAATTGATGAAGCACAAAAAATGTCTTGTCTCCTCTTTAAAGTAACACACAAATATTCAGATTACTCAAACATAAGATACATCTTCACCTTCAAGATACATAATTGCACAAATGTGTAAATTATCTTCTCACATAGATATTTATTCTTTTCAGTTTCCATCAAATATCAAACCTTAAGTGCATTTCTGCCACTTTTTATGTAGGACCAACACAGGAGTTCCTCTTACAGCTGCCCTTCATTTACTTTACCTGATTGTTGTTTTAAAGAGCACTAACTCTAATAAAGGTGCCTCATTTGTTCTCCACTTTACGCACAGCTGAAAATACATGAGAGCGATGATGCTCTGAGTAATAAAAGCTGAAGCAAAGAATTGAAAATGTCAAGCTACACTCCCCTGAAAGGAATCATTGGTGAGCGCAAATATATTCCTCAACTGAAGACCTTGAGGTATTTTACGCTCATGAAGGCCTTATGAAGCTAAATGCCAAATGTAGAGAGAAAGGTCTTTGAATAAAGCTGGTGGAAAGTCCAAGGGCAGGATATAAAAGAGCGCTGGATCAACGCCTGAGCGAACATTCAGCACATGTATGTGAATGTACAGTGGATGTAATGTACACACTCACCTGGCACAGAGGTTCCCAACGCAACAAATACTACTGCTGTGACCGAGTCTTTCAGGCCCACTGTGCAGCCAAAGTGGGAGGCCAGATCCCCTGTAATATGAAAAGAACATCATTACCATCATTATATCTGTTATAGTTATATATTTTTTGCTGTTTTGCTTTTGTTGCTGTTGCTCTGTGTGTTTCAAATTGATTGTTGTGAAGTAACTTAGCACCCGTATTGAGAAGTGCTACAAATAAAGTTATGATTATTATAAATAAAGTTATTATAATTAAAACGTACATCTTAAAAAATGCTATTATTTACATATATTAGTCAAATCTTATGTGATGAGCATAGAAATTAACATATTTGAGCATCTATACTATTTATTTATAGTATACTATAAATAAATAAAGTCATGATGCTTTGTTTTTCAAATATTCACTTGAAAACAGCAAAATCTTAAACATCTAGTCAATAAATGTTATTGACCAAATATATATCAAAAAGAGTTATTCTGATTTGCTTCGATGCATTAAGTTAGAATTTCAAACTGGTCTTGTCAGCTGTCGTCGTACCGATGACGGCGGTGAGCAGTCCGATCATGCAGATGGAGACGACGAAGCAGGCCCAGCCGTTCCAGTACTCCGTGGGCGGGTGGGACGAAGGCGAACAGAACCTTCCAGAAGACGGTGAGGAAGTGCATCACGTAGTCGAAACATGACGGCAGCTTTTCCTCGCCGCACTCCTCGTCGTCATCGTCCTCGCCTGCGGGGAGAGAGAGAGGGAGGGAAGGAGTTTTTGTGAATAAAATACTGATTGTTGACGGCCATGAAATGAGCTCATTAACTTTTTATTTATAAGATGATAGCTTGAACCTTTGTCGTCCTTGGGCTCTCTCTTTTCATGAATAAACTAGTTTTCTGAATAAAGCTGCCTACAGGGAAAAAGGTGAAGAGCAGGTTTGACTGGAATTTGGACACATCTTTCGCAAGGTCAAAAAAAATAAGGATGAGATTTCAGATGAAATTATTATGTGTTCCTGACTGGCATAAATTCAGACAGTACAACCCATTATCAAAACAGAGAGGAAAAACAGACCCAATTTGACAGACATAATTTCTGACCCAGTCTTGTATTACGTGTGTGTGTGTGTGTGTGTGTGTGTCAGTATCAAAGTCTAATCATTGCCTCGGGACATACAGCCAATCACATGCTGTTAGGATTTGTTGTGCCTGTGTATATGTGTGTGTGTGTGTGTTTACACGCGTATGTCTGCTGAATAGTTCAAACATGAAATTGAAATGACTTCTCTCACTCGATGAAAAACACACACGCACCATTAGCAGTCCATACACTCCACTACATAGTTGGCTGTTCTGCTCCACTTGTAAATGAGTCAAATAAATGAATAAACGAGACTACCTGCTGTTTCCGTGAAACATGCTGATGGGGTAAATCACGGAGAAAGCCCTGATCTCTTATTGATTTCACCGCTTCATTCAATCACTGCATACGATTAACCTTCTGAGAGCTGGTGATGCATTCAAGTGCTCAAAACAACCAAAGAAAAACCGTCAGCACTCCAAACTGAGCTAAGTTGTATCTGCTCTCCCTGCTGAGTTGTAAGTGGGGTCCAATTTTTGATAATTGTATTTATTTCTTTTTTACTGACTTATCTCATCTAAAATAATCCATCAGGATTGAAATACACTTGATTTTGAATGAACGATGACGAGAGTTTGTATTGGTTCCTTGCGTTATCTTTCAGTTTTATGCTGCTTCACATGTTTTTTGGGCTTCTGTGTTTTAAAAAAAACATACATGTCAAGTAATTATTCAGAAACAATCATTATCTGAATTATCTTAATAATGAAGATGGCAGGCGACAATTTTAATTAATTGTAAAGGGAAATGTAGAAACAAAAGGCTCAGAAAAGCCAGCTCAGACACTCTCTCTCTCTCACATGCACCCCTTTATTTTTGTGATGGATAAATTACCTCCTTTTGAAATATGTCATTTGGGATTTAACGCATGAACGCACCAACCTTGGCAAACCTGTCATAACAGATAATAAAACGGTAAATCGTCTGCAAAACAAAAGCCAGCTCAACACTTGAATCGTCTTTAGCTTCACTTATAAGCACAATGATCTCAAATGTAGAGCTGTTGACGCTTTGGGTTCTGACCTTCTCTTACAAGTATAATGTCTCAAGACAGCCTGATATTTAAGTCATTAAGCACAAGTCACAAACCAGATCCAGGCCGTGTCTTTGTGCAATTACTATATATTAGCATGGGTTAACACAAAGATTAATAAACTTTGATGGGGCCAAGAGTGTCCTCAGGGGTCATGTATCTTGTTTAATGCAATTAAAAATAAATACATCCTTTTCAGGGCGAGCACTTGGAACAAATCAAATCATCGTCTATAAATGAACGGAAGAAGGTCGATGCAGAGAGCAATGGTCTCTTACACTATTATGGTTTGGAACAGACACACACACACACACACAAAGCAAGACTCTCTACCTGAGTTATGTCACTTCTTACTTTCAGCACTTCTCCTTCCCTCCCACACAGTCTGTTAAGGCTGAATGGAGCCATTTCCCTCTCTGGCTGCTAATGTTTATATGTGCTCTTTTATCACAGCCTTTGTCTCACTCTGTGGTTTCGGTTTTCTGTTCCTATGAGAGTGGGCGTTTATCATGTGGGTGCCCCGTGAGCAGCTGTGGGGATATCGCAATGTCGGGTGACCGCATTGGGAGAAACAGTAAATGGAGGATTGGATGGGTTGTCAAAGCAGTTGCTGTACCATCGAACGGTATCAGTTTTGACATCGTGAATCACTTTGTGGAGTACTCATTTAATATTTACATGTTGCTATCTGTCAACCTTCAAACTGATCCTGCTGTAAGGTAACCAGTCGACTCTGGCCCCTATAGATTTGCTCTTACATACAGCAAGTTTGTTTTGCCGATTACATTTAGACGATAAAGCGAACTGCTGCCTGGCTTATGGTTCTTGGTTACTTTTGTTCAAGAACCGGAAGCTTTTTGTACATTTGCCAGGAGATGGTTGGCACAGGTATATGTCATGTGCAATGCTTGTAATCCATGACTTTTACAATATTCAGCCAACTATCCACTATCTTACCCTTACCATAACCCAGTGATAAGTTCACTATGACCATTTTGCGACATTATGTTGTAAGTTCTAGGAGACAGAACTGAACAATTACACATGCCGTGCTATAAAAAACTAGTTCCTAAGAAATTGACGTTTAAATAAAATGTAAACCCAGCATAGTTAGACTCAGAGGTGACTCAAAGTGACACCAAAGTGTGTAAGTGTGGATCAAACCTGCTTTGTGGCAATTCTTTGTCACTAGTTTAAAGTTATATTCTCCAAGACTTTCATTTCATTGTCTCTTGTAGCACTTATAATAATAAATGGTAAGTGTAAGTGAGACAAGACTTTCATTTCATTGTCTCTTGTAGCACTTATAATAAATGGTAAGTGTAAGTGTGTTTGTTTGGTTGGTTTACTCAAAACGCTTGCAGACTGAAAAAAAAAAAACAGTACGCTCCTTCACAACAGTACGCTCCTGAATTGAAGAGCGAGTTTGTTAGTCTTCTGATTTCTCCAGCAAAGTCGCCACCGGCATCTTGATCGTACTACGGCAAATGCAAGGACTTTCATCAGTGAGCCACATGCTCAATCACCATTGTGTTACTTCATTTGGTGATAGATAGGGACTTAACAGACATTTATTTCAATGAATATCTTCAAAATGATATCTTTAAATGCACTGATCAGCATCTGAAGATGTGTGTTTCACTGATAAATTGATGGTGATGGAGTCATACTTACGCAGTAAGCTTTTATACACTTATTCATGTTTCTGACACTGTTGAAACACGAATATTTTGCCAACGATCCGTCTCCGTCTCTCCTATTTTGCTCATATTTGGCCTCTCTATCTCCCTCCATTTCTTTCTATGCCTGACTTGGACACTCTCTTCTCTCCACGTCTCTCTATTTCCATGCTCAGTTAGGCGTTATACTGATAAAGTGGTTATCCAAAAGTAATTCTTTCTTTTTTCTCCCGCTCTCTCCGACTTGCGTGCTCTTTTCATCCTTGGCCACATTTTGCTGATATAGCCTTTATATAATTGAATATGCTCTGTCACTTTCTTGCTTCATCCCACTAAATCTCCCATATCCCTCTACAACCTTCTGCCACTCTCTAAATGCCATTGTCAGCCTCCTCACTCCATTGTGTGTGTGTTTCTGTGGTCTGTGATGTTTGTTATATATTTGGAGCCCCGTCAATAAAAAGTGAAAAAAAAAAGAAAAAAGGCAGAAATAATGTCCCAAGCATTGAAAGATAAAACAAAATTACATCCATTCGAGCTGCTCATTGTGAAGCATCTCATGCTCGTCTGGCAGCTGCTCACTCAGGTTTTTTCCACTGAAGGCCGCTTCCACGCTAAATGTACTCGACATCAAGAAATACCCAGTCTGACACACACATGCACACACGTATCAATACTCTCTCTCTCAGCCTCCAGAGATGTTGGACGTGTGTTATCTCTCACTGCTCACTGAGCGTGCCCAGCAGCTGCGCTCTCATAGGCCGGGGCAGATGTGGACTGCAGTTCATCTCTGCAAGCTGCCAGCCAGGCGAGTGTGTCTGGGTGTAGGACTGTGTACTTCAAGAGATATTGGTCTGAGCTCAGGGGACTTGTAAAAAACATTCATACCACTGCCTGTTTACACACACACACACAGACAAATACTCTCACACACACATACATTGGGGGTTTGAGACTGATGTGGCCAAACAAGCTCCTTTGCAGAAAACCTCAGACTTGCTCTGAATTGACCCTTCAATCACTTTCTATTACAGAAGAAGAGAGAGAGACTGGATAATTCATGTCAGGCTTCATATGGCTAGCCACTGGGGTTGTGCAAACACACACACACACACACAGATCAAAAGAAAAGACACACACTCTTGGAAACAAGACAGTATCGTATGTCATACAACTGCAGAGAAATGCTTGCCTTGTGTAAAGACAAAAGACACACATACACATATATGAGAGACCCAAACAGACTCTGAATCCCAAATGGACGCAAGAACATCACACACCCAGTGCACTGTGGGAAATATCCGACACACAGAGGAAAGACTGTCATTCATCCATGCATCTTCAAACGTATGCAGCCGCAGCTTGTGCCTCTCGTTAGTGTTTTTTTTTACACTGATGATTACATCCCAGTCACAGGGATGAGACGTTATAGTTGTCAAAGAAATAAAAAGAAGTCACATTTTGAGAATCCGGCAGATCTTTCAACAACCCTACATTTATGAAGACACGTCTGTGATCTTCAAAGCCTTTCCTGTCCTTTCCAGAAGTACTCACTGGATATTTTCTCCAGTGTGCAGTGAATCTTATATTTTCCTCTTTTCTTTCTTTACAAACAAATATCAACTTATTTAAAAGTAAGAGGCATAGTTTTTACCTGAACTATGCCAGCTGTGTGGCTGATTGTGTGTGTGCACTTCTATCAGATCTCATCCTGACATATTTTATTCATTTTCTACTTTTCCTGTCATCCTGTCTATCTTGGATATACACTGAAAGACACATACACACAATCACACTACAGTTGTGTCCAGCGAGGACTTAAACTTTTGCAACATCCTTGCAAAAAAAAAAAAAAAAAAAAAACATCCGAATTTTTGTCTGATCTCTGCTCTGAAAAACTTTTTTTTTTTTTTTTTTAGGAGCAGTTGTCACACACAGTCCGTCAGCGAATGAGCCAGCCTTTTGACAAGCCAATCAGTCAGTCAGTCAACAAATCAACTGAATAATCAGCCACTGAGTGAGTCAAGCATTCAATTCATTGTCACTCATTGTTTAAAAAGGATGCAAATTACAGTTTGCGCACAGCGAGGACAGACAGGTGGTGACGTGAACCGCAGTGCAATGAGGGCGACTGAAAAAGTGTAATTCTTTTGCGAAGAGCACAATCGCTGCAATGCGAGAAACAGTCACGTTTGTCTCTCTGGTGTATGTCAAAGACACAAAAGGCCATCAGAAGTTAAATCAAGCTTTGGCATCCGTGAAGTGAGCAATTAGCCACAAGAAAAATAAAGAACCAACCCACCCTTGTCGGATACACACAGTAAAACTGACCACAACATGTTCTCAGTCTGCACATTTCTTCTGTATATTCAGGTGATATTTATTGGCATGAAATCCTCCAGTGCACACAACTAGTGTCAACCGCAATAACTTCTATGCTTCAAGGCCTTTCCTCTCTGTTTTTCCTCTTTCAATGTTTTTTTCCTTGAATACCTACTACCTTTGTACCCTCCCCTCAGGTATGGACACACAAACACACACACACACACAAGTCCATAACACAAACACACACACACACACACAGAGAAGGGAAGCAGGTGATGAACAGCGCAGTGTGGACTTAGTAATTAGAGGGCAGTAGAGTGTGGAGTGGTTGCACATCAATCTCTTTCACTGTCTTTCACTTTTCTCCCTCACTCTCCTAACAATCTCTCTCTCTCTCTCTCTCTCTCTCTCTCTCTCCTTGAATTCCTTTTTATTGATTTTTTCTCCCTCCATCTTGTTTCTTTGTTTGTGGCTGTGTTCTTAGTAAAACAGTCTATTGTAGCTTAACAAGACCATGTTGCTGTGCGTCTTACTGCCACTCAGAGCTTATGAAGATACTGGGTTTTTTTATCATTATTTATGTATGCCACCAGAACGACCCTTATGAATATGTTCTGCTTTGGCAGCGCTACTGACAGGACGATAATTTTTTGTCAGTGTTTGGGTATGTGGCGCCTTGAATTCTTTGGTTAAGATTATAGAAAGATGGTTTGCAGAAATTAAAACTGACAGCTGGTGGGAGACAGGTTGTGAACAGCGGTCCTCGCTGTCAAAGCCGCGTTCCTTGTTCACCCAAACCGTCCGCCCTCGTTCTCCTCCCTAATGTCGGGATCGGACGACACAATATCAGCCTGTTAACGGGCCGACTTGGTGAGATGTCGAAAACGGATCTCAGCGGAAGACGAGTGATACAGGATCTGTGACGCCTCGTCTGCCGACAAAAAGACTTTTATTGCATGCCTGGTCTAAAAACTTTTATGACGTCTTCTTTGATGGGGACTCACGAAATCACGGCTCACTCCACATTTTGTTTTGTTTCAGTCGACCTGCATCCGTTAAACCATCTGGTCAGGAGCATTACACACAATATAATGCACACTATATGCAAGCCCACACCCTTCAACTCTACAACTGGGAAGGAAAAATGCCAAACTTCACAGCTGTGGCAATGAATTGTTTCTAGGACGGTTTCATTCATAAAACCGTAATTGTAAACATTTGTCAGCCCCTGGCACCTCCTTCCTGATCACCTATGCACATCAGTCAAGTTCTGAAAGACAGCGGGCCATAATTGGTCGGGATCCAGTGTGTTGTTCGCCACGTCTCTCGGCCAAGTCGTGGCAAGAATGTATGACTATGATGGCCTAATGTGACACAGTGTCTCCGAGGACAGACAGACAACAGTCATTATTCACACTTGATTTGGCTAACTCAGACTGCTGAAGCCTCAAAGAAGCTTGTGCTCTTACAGTGGATTCGCTTTAGGAGGGGGCTGCTTCCTGGCCTGTGTAGATGGGATGAATGATTACAGTAACCATTACCTCTGTCGGCATACAGCCTTATCATTTAAGGTACATATAAAAGGAAACGCTGCACACGATAATAACGTAGAACCTTCATGCTCTTGAGGAATAACATGTAAAAGGACAATGAAACAATGAAATGCACAACTACACCCATATAATCTATCCTTGCCTCTCCGTGTTAGCTTATCTGGGGGTAAAATTCTCCATTAGCCACGCACTGAACACAAAAAGACACACAAGGGAAAACAGGTCATTGCACACACTCACATACACACACACTATACCAGCACACTGACATTTCAGAGGGCCTTAATGGCTGGCTAAATGCAGGTTTCTTGCTTTGAGATGAATGTCACTGTTTCGGCAGCGTTTTGCGTTTTGTGCATGTGTGTGTGTGTGTGTGTGTGTACATATGTGCCCTGCAGAGTGCCAAATTGGTGTTATGATGTGTTGACCTGAAGGTTGAGTCTTGGCAGGTTTTAAATGCCTTTTCGTGGCGACCATATTAGCAGAAAAGCTGTTTCCAAATCTGCAGTCTTCTCCTAATTGAGCTGATACACCGGTAAGCAACGACTCATTTTCTCGCCACATACGCGTCATTTCTGTAGGGCTTTCGAAACGTCGAGATCCTGATCCGACACTTCAGACTGGGGGTAAAGATGATGGAAACAACGAAAAATTCTAAATGTCTTCGGTCAAGACGAGGGAACGTTTGAGGCTCCTTTAAAAGAGATTTTAATCTTGATTTTAATCTAATGCGTTTGAGAGGAGATAAGGGTTAGGGAGGAGGACAGAGAGTAAGATTGAGAGCCAGAAAGAGAGAGAGAGATGAGATTAGACAAAGCTAGCTTATCAGTGTGTATTAAATCCATCAGCGTATCAGCGACAGCCACTCTGGACTTGTTCAAACCCTCCAACCGGCAGTGTATGTTTAAAGGGATGAGCCGCCAAGTTACAGCGTGTCTCCATTTGGGCTTATTTTATAAGCGTGTGTGTAGAAGTGTGCGTGTGTTCGGCTTGTAAAGAAATAGTGTGCCAAGTCCACAACAGCAGTGCAAGATCTCCAAGAACAGGTGTCTGAGATTATTAGATGTTTTTAGATTTATGCATGCATGTATTTTGGTCTTGTTGTCATGAAATTCTTTTCTTCCTTCCCTCACTCAGCCCGCCTTTTCCCACCTTTCTATGCAGCAATAAGAGTTGTAGGAGCAATTTTAGCAAATTTTCCTTCTGTGTTTTCTTCTGATCTTCACTTAATAGGTACTAAGTTACTTTCCAAATCTTTCTCTTGCCTTTTCCTTTTATCACTCCCTCTTTCTTTCTACCCTTCCCTCCTTCTTTTCTGTACATTAAATTACACTTTGAGATGTTTTGTTATCAGACCAGAGAATTAAGTCGATCCTCTGGTTTCTTATCTTAGCTTCACCTGACTCTTTCCTTTTTTTTTCTCCTCTACCTTCAACCTTCTTCTTCTCTTATCTCTAGCACCCACCTGCCCATCCATCCATCCATCCATCCATCCATCCATCCATACGTGAGGGAGAAACAGCCACATCCAAGCCCAGAGTATGTGACCCCGGTCTGGCCTTATGGCACAGCCAGGTACTTTCATATCCTCCATCATGGGCTCAACACATTTATATTCCACAAGAGGAATAATTACTCTTTGACGTTCCTCCTATGTTTGGTAATGAAGTGGGGGAGCATGGAGGGAGAGCGTGGGCGAAATGGAAAGAGACACAGTGCAGTCAAAAGGTAAAGAGAAAAGGAAGTGAAAAAGAGTGTGATAGTGAAGAATAAAACCTATTAATGCACCTTTATCTTTACTGATTACAATTTCATCAGCAAAGATAAGATGACATAAGTCATGGTGAGTTGAATTGATTGTACTATACACTGAGGCTTAGTCTGCAATCTGACCATGATCCCTGCTTAAGCTTAAGTATAACTAAACTGTCATTTCACTTCTTCTTTGGTGTATATACCAGTAAAAGACATAAAAAACATCTCAATATGAGCAAACATTCATATACTGTAGCTTTATTTAACTGTAAAAGAATTTCTCTTGGAAAAAGTTGGACCTTTTTGCTTTCGGGCTTCGCAGTGAGGTTATTTGGTGCCACACGAGTTGGCGTTCCAACTTTACCAAATGAACTGAAAATAGGAAACACTCCAGGCTTGAAACAGACACTTACAATCCTGCTGGGTGTGAATGAGTCTTGGTGCAATGGAGTAAAATGCAGTGAATGGGAACTGGTGCTAATGATCACAGGATCACATTGATTTCAGATTGATCCCAGCCCCCCCAAAAGCCTTGAATGAACTTTTGTTTTGTTGTTAAGTCCCAATTAGGCACTGTGTATTCATTGAAAACTCTGTGTGCCTTCAATGTTCAATAAACGAATAGAGCAGAGAAACGTGCCGGAAATGTCTTTCTCACCTCATCATAAGACTTTTAAACTCTTCTTAAATTGTACCACCAGTACTATTTTGCACCTTCTGCACTTTGTAATATTTGCACACCCACTGCCAACTGTATTTTAACGTATATTTTCACATTTCATCTTATTACTTAAGTATTATAGTAGTAGTATAGTTTTTTTGCTTGTGTGGATTTACTTTCTCAATATTTTTTTAGCATTGTTAAAGGGAATTCCATTGCCAGTGATTGCTCCATGTAATTGTTGCGCACATGATGATAAAGGCCTCAATCTTGAATCTTGAATCAGTTGTTTTCTAGCTGGATGTCTGTCTACCCAATCAGCTGCTAATTTGATCTGTAAACATCCAGTCAGCTGTCAAACACTTTGAACTCTCCAAACACAATGAGCTTCAGCTTTACAGGCTGTGAAAAACCAATCACCCTCCTGTTTGATCTGGTTTTGCATCTGATGTGTGTGTGTGTGCACCGGCTGATACCCACCATAGTTTGCTGCCATATCAGAGTTGTTTAGGATCATTTGAAACCCTGGAACATTCAATTGTTGTGTGAGTACAATTTAATGAAGCCATGTGTGACCGTGTGTGTCTCACAGCAAAAGCCTGTTCTTTAGTGGAAACTGCACTCACTGCCTTTTCACAGCTCCTTCTTTAACACCACACGCACACACACACACACACACACACACAGCGTTCTGTCAGCGTAGACAAGCTAATCCCAGATAAGAGAATGAAGACAGGCCTTTTCATTAATGGCATCAGCTTGCCAACAAAGGCTGGCTGACAGGCCGGCTAACTAAAGCACAAACAAACACACACACACATATCCCCCCCACACACACCGGATAAAGTTATTTGAAGGCACAGAAGTGATTGAGTAGGCTATGGGCGGACAAAGCTCTAATAGAAACCCAGTTTTAAAGACAACAGCAGCGGCAAATTGGGTGATTTCTTTGTCCGACTACGCATTCACAGCGATAATCTTATTTTCATACAAAATAAACACTGCATAAATGTCAAACAAAGAGATATTTTGCTCTATTTTAACTGTCAGCTGCTCCTTTATAATGCTTATTCTTTCTGTTTGTGCAGTTCATCAAAGTGTAACCTTGAATTCTTGATGTACTCACTCAGTTTAAGCAGTGGGGAATAGGAAAGCTGCTTTTTTTCTTTTTAACAAATAATCAGCTCCAACACACACCCACTTTAGCTCTCAAAACAGACTCCCTGTTACAAATCTTTCATGTGCAGCAGCAACAGATTGGAACTAAAATTACCAAGATGACAGGATATGAATGGACCACTTACACAAACCCACAATAAAACTTTTAGTATTGTGTTGATAATTAAATAATTGCTTATCAAATGGAGTGATAATGAAAAAAATAACTCTGAACAGCTGAATGTATATGCCAGTATCAACAATGCACTGTGCAACTTAATTACTTTTTACCTAGGAGTTATGTGAGAATGCATACTGTCAGATCGATGTGGTAAATATAAGGCTACAGCCAGTGGATGGATATTAACTTTGTAACAGGAAATTAGCTAGCCTGGCTGTGTCCATGGTAACAAAATCAACTCTCCAGCAGCTCTAAAGCTCACTAATTATCTCATCTGCTTAATCCATACAGACACCTACATGGGAAAACAATAAATTGCAGTGTTATAGGAGGTTGTGTGCTGGACTGCTTTTTGGTTTGGAGAAGAAACCTCCTGAAGTTTCTGCTCAAGGTGACAACAAGACTTCAGGAAGTAGCTGCTCCTGACCAAGAAGGTACAGGTGGATTTTGTTACTTTCAGAAAGAGAAGAAAGGCAAAGAAAATACATATAAAATGCACATATTTGTAAATGTTGAGCTATGCCTTTAAATTATAACTTTAAACTGAGGTGTACAGTAAGACGCTGAAATCTTTCAGGTAATATCCGCACAGGAAGTGGTGTGTCGGATGGAGAAGCAAACGATGGAGACAGATTGACAAGAGCAATGCAGCTCATCACTGCTTGATTGACAGGGCGTAGTTTTGAAGCAGAGGATGCCACAGTGGTGAGAGCGATCTGCTGTTCAAAGCTTTCTGTGATTCTTCTCCCTTTTCCCCCTCGCTAATGAGCTGCAGTAATTTTCTCCTGCCTCCAGAGGGCAAGTCGCCACAACTAACCGATGAACTGTGAAGATTCTGCAGTGAAACATAAAAAAAAGATGCTGCCTTTCTCTGCTTTCTGTCTCTACATCCACTTTCCCCTCTCCCCTTTCATCCTCCTCTATTAGTTTTACTTGTTGCATGAATTCTTTCCATCTCGTGTTCCCTTTTTTATAACCTCCCACTTTGTCTTCATACATGCATTCCTTTATTCCATATGGTATATTTCTCTGTATGCATGAATTCTTCCTTTTCCACTGCGGAAGTTTCTCAATGGCTTTTTCCCTGCTGCGTGCATCTCCTCTCTCACTCCGTCAGTCTCTGCATAATATATGGCCTCGCTCTCTCAGGCCATGTTTCCTTATCTCTCACTGTATGCTCTCATTCCCCCTTTTCATGGGACATTAACGTAACTGTGGCTTAAAACAGACCGTTATAAGACAAGATGTTGATGTTAAGTATGCCCCCCTTTTCCTCACTCTCTCTACTCCTCTCAATCCCACATAAACACACACAAACACACACACACACATTCTTGCTCTTCTGTCGTTGTGGAGGCTGAAACGCGCACAATCACTCCCACAATTGCTCTCAACATAATCTCCCATCTGGTCAGTGTTTGTCTGTCCAAACCATCAAACCAGGCCAGTCCACTTTCCAGTAACTATTGAAAACGAAACAAAACAAACGGCAAAAAAAAAAACACCTCACACACGCACATATTATACTTGACTCCATGGGACCGTGAAATCACCCCCACTTCACGAGACACACAGTCAGCCATTTTTTGATGCATCA
The DNA here is from genome assembly GCA_023238725.1 of Scortum barcoo. Lineage (NCBI taxonomy): Eukaryota > Metazoa > Chordata > Actinopteri > Centrarchiformes > Terapontidae > Scortum > Scortum barcoo. The sequence goes on along the minus strand of CM041544.1, from coordinate 19,971,242 downwards.
TTAAAGCAGCAAACCACACACGCGAACACATTCAACGTGAGAGTACTGAGATTTTTGGCTATACTGAACACAGAAACCGCATATAATTTAATATAAAACTGCAGCTGTTCATACTAGAAATGGTTTCTATGCCATACGCACACACACACACACACACACACACACACTTACCTGCGCTCACAGTGATGGCTTCTATGAACTGGTCTCTCCAGCTGTTGGTTCCTACCAGCAGAGCCAGGTTGGTCTTCTTTATCAGCTTGTCCACTGTGTTCTGCCAAAAGAACGGAGGGGATAACAATGGTTAGACACCAGCCTGTTCCCTGAGCGTTCAAGACGCCACATCGTTTCATCTTTTCATGAAGTCATTCGTGTGCGAGAATCAGACATTCGCCATTGTTCAGTAGAAGACATCTGTTCTGATTGTTTCACGCCACAAAACAGGAAACTGGCACCGTCCTTTCATTGCAAAGCTTTTAGAATTTCTGGTGGCAGAGGACGGTGAAAAGGGAGAAAGACTAATGCGATAGGTTGCTATATGTTGATTCCTTTCAATCGGTCCAGGATGGACAGGAAAATATGGGGCTTATGAGAACAAGCAGTGCTTATCCGGCTGAACAAAGACACGTGGCATGTGTTTATCTTGATTCTGCTGTTGTGGTGGTATTATGATACTTCTGATAATTATATATTGATTAAAAAATACAACACAGCTTCATATACTGTATAGTTTTCCTCCTTAAGTGACCTTAATGGCAAAAAAGAAATCATCTTATTCCACTAGCAGCATGGTCCAACTTTTCATTGAAGCTAAGTCATGCATACAGAGTAAAATATTCAAATCTGTGACTGTGCTGTTTTATGGCAGCAACATTCACTTGAAGGGAAATATTCCAGATGTCACGTTTTATAGACATTTACTCCAAATTTAGTTGAGCTCATTTGGTATATTGAGAAAGTCTGTGATCTCCAACAGACTTGTAAGAGATGAAGTTTGGGGGTTAACAACATATACTGGTTTAACTTTTTACACATCTTTATTTAGGTCTGTGTAGTTAAAAGGACTTTACAAAATATATGCAAAACAATTTATCTACTGTAGATCCTTCTGCACACTCTCCTTTCTTCTCTCTTTCCAAATTTAATTCCTCCCCTTTTCCTCCCTCCTTCCTTTGTTTCCATCCTCCTTCTCCTTCAATCCTAGTATTTATTTGTCTTTGTTGTTTTCGTCAAAAGGAAGAAACTATGACATATTGAGATAACACACAAACACTCGCGTGTACATGCACACACACACGCTCACACACACATCACACACTAATTACACACAATAATTAATTAGCGCAGCGGTGGGATTGATTGCTCTCTCCTCTTCTCTCTACTTCAGAGGGAAACTGGGATGCTAATTGTGTTGAATGGAGCTCAGGGGTGTAAATAGTGCCTTGCTGGCTGCAGTGGACACACACGCACACACACAGCTCGATTTACGTCGCCTGTTGTATTTATTTGTGTTTATTTAACCGTTTGTTTTTTTGTAATGCTGTTTCTGTCATCCGGTAAAAAATAATGCTGTTATTTTTACCTTTGTTGCCTTCTTTCTGATTTCCTCCTTCAGATGATTACTTTAAACTCTGGCGTTAAATGCACATATGCTTGCATGTGTCTCTGCAGAAGTGCACACGTGTGTGTTCCTGTGTGGGTGAATGTCGCCAGTATGTTGAGCTGTAAACCCCAACGATGACCCAGCTGAGGGCAACAAATGACCGTATGCTGACCCACAATTCACTGCACTATAATAAATCTCTTCTCTCTCCCCTCTTCCTGACTGGTTCTCTTGCTCATTCATATTATTGACTATTTTATATAGTAATATTATTTCTGTAGTTTTTAATGCACATCTGAGCTGGATTTAAAAAAAATATACAGTATATCTATATAATGTAGTAAACTGAAATGCAGTTTTTGAATAATAAAGGAAGAAATTTGGTGTTTGATGCTGGTTGTAGTAGAAAATATCTTTACCTTAATCTCCTACAATCTCATACCTGCTGATCGATGGTCATATGTACACAGAAATACATAAATATCTGTCAGTCAATTTTAAGTTTTTTGTGCAGTTGTCAAAAATGTCTTTCTTCACAGCTTGAAAGAAACATCACTCTATTTCTGGATTCATGATTAACTCCTGTGTGTGTGTGTGTGTGTGTGTGTGTCTGTCTCACAATCTGACAGAACATAAGTTTCTGGACAAAATGTGGACTGAATGCAAAGTTAATTTTAGAGGCGTCATATTTGCGAATTAAGTCAACGGAAAGACGACAGTAGATGTGAATCCATCCTGACCGCCATGAACTGAGGCGAACATGCGACGCCGAGCTTCTTTCCTTTAAAACTTCACGTCATAAACATGCATATACAGGAGGAGAATGTGAGGATCTGGAGGAAAACAACAGAATGAACAAGAGTTCCTGGTGAGATCTGAGATAAATCTGATGAAGACTTCACCTGCTCATCAGTTTTCCATTTGACTTGTGATTTGTGAGAAAACTCAACTTCCAGATGAACTTTCAATTAATGCAACTTTTCTTTATGTTATGTCAGACACTCTTGCGCTGTTGCACTCTACTGTCTGCCAATGCACAGCACTTCAGATAGCTATAGGATCCAGCTCCATACCCACACACACACACACACACACACACACACACACACACACAGACAATTTAATGTACAAAACTACTTGACAAAGTATAGCATCCTGTCAAGTGGCGAGCCATAACTGGGTGTTATTAACTGTCTGTCTGGAGTGAGTGTGTAGGTGGCACAGCAGTGAAGAACATGCATTAGTACACACACGCACACACACAATGCAACATGGATGGTAATTACATCCACGCTTGTCTTAAGAGTCTGCGTGGGAGAGGGAGCGCAAGGAAAAATTGCACACACACACACACAATGATTACACATTTCCTGGATGTATTGGAAAGGTCTGTGAGAGTATAAAATGCGAGGGAGGTGATTTCACGTTGTTCCTGTCTTCACCTGTGTGTGTTTATACGTCTGTAACATCTATATATATGTAAATAGCGTAGTTGTAGCATTGTGTTGTGTGCTGCAATTAAAAGCAGTTTCACCATTAGTCATCTGCAGAGTGTCCTTGACGTGTTGTGTATCTTAATGATGTTTCAGTGTTTCCATCTCCAGTAATAATTAATAGTGTTTACTGATGTGATTCAGCTGTCTTGAAAGGGATTACCTTTGTGTCGTGAAATCATCCCTGTGAGACCTGTAATGACTGTGTGCTGGACTTAATGGTCTTCAAAACAATAAAACTAAGTGATCTGGTCACATTTGGTCATTTGATTTGGAGGAAGTCTACATTAGAAAAGGAACAGGAGCCAATGCGCTGTCTTAGTATAGCAGCTTCTTCATTTTCCCCTCCATCTCTGTCAGATTGGACCTGTAACTTTCATGCCTGTATCCGAACACACAAACACTCGCCGCCTCACCTTAAACTCATATGACTCCTCTATGATGATCTCCAGTTTGACGTGGTCTCCCAGCATGGGACGGCCCATCTCAGCAATGCGTCGCTCCTCTTCGTCTTTCCCCGCCAGCGGCTCCTCTTCCTCCTCCTCCTCCTTCGGTTGCTCTTCTGAAATCACCACAAGACAACAACAAATTTAATTTTACTTAATTTTATTGTGGTAGTCCGCTTAGAAATAAATAACATCACAGGTAGTTGGACAGAAAGCTGGCAAGGTTTCCAGCTGGAGAAAGTAATCGAGTAGAAGTAAGCAGACAGAGAAATTATAAATGAGCATAATGAATACCCCAGAGAAGACACAGACATTCAGGATCAGACAGAAACAAAGTCAGACTAATAGCACCTGAGACATTTGTATTAAAAATATAATATATTTTAATGTGAAATGACAGCATCCATCTGGTCACTGTAATTCTCTGAAACTCTAATTTACTCTTAATTTATTATTAAATACACTAAAATCCGAACCATTATAATCTATAATACCAGATTTGGGGTGATTATTTTTCTTTGGACACCATCAGGTATTTCTTGAACCCTGATAAAATGAACTGCATGTACGAATAAATCTTCAACACTGATGTTTCAAGCAGATTTGACTACAGTGAATCACAGCAGAGTTGGTAGCCCAAGAGCTGTGACACACACTTTGTTACGTCCTAGTTAACAGACAGCGAATCTTTGAACTAAACTAAATTTCCACCCCTTGCCTCCACCTCTGTGTTACATTAATATCTGGATGTTTCTGTAGTTTCAACCAACATAATTAGTTTTACATTGTTGAGTTACAGTAGGGTCACTAAATGAAAATATACTCCCTCTTCTGTATCATTATCGCTGTCTCTTCTGTGTTTCTCCGCCTCTCTTTTCCCTTTTCTTCTTTTCGCCTTTTCTTTATGGTGTGTGTCAGTAATTGGGATTCACTACAGAGCCTGATCTTACAACTGGGATCAAAGAAAGAGAGAGAGAGAGGGAGAAAGGCCATGATCTAATTTTCCACGGGGGGAACTGTTATCCATGCTATTGCCTTCCATTATAGTGCTATTGTGCAGTGCATTGTGGCCGCAGCATCAGCTCATTGGTCATTTGTTCCCCTTGGTCGAGTTAGCACAGCATGGAGCTTATACTTCACTCACACACACACACACACACACATAGACGCATGCATACACATTTCTGCCAGAAGCATCAAACATTTCCTCCATCATACGCTGGAGGCAGAGTTTGGCACAGTGGCTTCCTGCCCATCCATGAGGCACAAGAGCTAAAGGGGAACACGAGCAGCAAGTTGTAATTCAACTGAAATGTAATGTGCATGTTTATGCATCAAATGACTTTTTTAATCGGCCGTCAAGCTGTTGGTGCTCCGTCTGCGTCAAAACATAACTTGGTCCCGCGCAGCCAATCAAATGGCTTCATTTTAAATCGTATTTACATGGATAGCACAGAGCTTTCCTGATAATGTATCCATCATAACGTGACTTAAAAAAGGTTTATGTCTGCCGGGGTCCACCAATATATCAAAAATGAATCCATCTTTATGGCTGGAGATGTTGTGTAAAACGCAAAAGAGTTGCACATATTGTGGATGCTATACCAATAAAGTTTAATCAAAACTGTATTGATGCATTTTACATCATGTTCTTATTGTTTTATGTACAAAATCAGTTTTTAACAGCTGTTTTTTTTCATTGATTTGTTTTTCCCATCTGGAGTGTGCTGTGTCATTCATATTCACTCTAATCAATGCTAATCAATGCTAATGATCAAAACAGTCCATTTCATTTTGTCCATTTATCACTCATGTTATGGTTCCATTTAATTTAAATTGCCCACCAATGCAGTTTCATCTAAGGAGGCAACATTAAGAGGCACAGTGTAAATATTTCAGCACGTGACTTAAAAATAGCCCTTTATTCTTTTTTCTTCAAAACTAACCTTTTTTTTCATTTCATTTGCTACCATATGCATATTACACTCAACTTACCTATGCTCTGTGCCAGTGCTGCTAATGATTGATCTTTTCTTCTAACGACGATCAATTAAAATAACCACTCGAAAGTCTTGTGATGCCGTGCACCAACGTGCAGGTTACGGCACGATGGGTTGAAAGAGCATTTTAAAGTAACCACCTAATTTGACAACGAGTAATGAGCTGCAAGAGGAAGGAGGTAATCACATTAATGGAGACATTAGAACCACAGTGGCAAACAATATGCAAGCTATTTAAAGCTTAAACACACGTTGTAATTATTCATCTTCAAATACGTTGTTTTAATGGTTTGCTCTGAAAATCGTTTCAAGAACAACATTTTCAGTTAAACGCCACGGTGAAAATTATATCTCACATATCCTTGGTGGTTCTCCCTCAGTTAACTTGAATTTACAATGAATTTAATTCACAGTACGCACACGCATGCACAAACACACACCATTACACACTATGTAATGGTGATTTAATTAACAGCCTACGCTAAGCCTCATGTGGGATGAACATGACCAGGCAGCATCCTTGTTAGCTACACTCCTCCCTGTGTGTGTGTGCATGTGTGTGTGTGTTTAAATGGACCTGACAGAGGTTGAATGTTGCAGGGCAAGATGCTGCTTCCTGTCAAAGCCGCTGTCTGTACCATTTATCATTTTGATTTTCCCCCCCTCTGGTGTCTCGGCTCCTTTGCGGCTCAATTCAATTAAACACAAATATAAATGTTCTCTGTATCCGCAGCGCATAGACAGAAATATGGCGTCACACTGGGAATTCAGCATTAAAGAATAATCCAATTTATTTTTAAACTGGGCCCTATTTTTTCTCCTAATTGTTCTCCTAATAACTGTGTATATTGCATCTTTAAATAGGCGGACTAACAAAGTATGAGGAGTACATAATCTATCTCTACTCTATTCCAAAATATCTGTCTCTCTGTTACATAACTGTTTCGAACCCCTTCTCCTTCTTTCGTAATCTTTACTTTCCTTTTGATCTACCTTCTGTCATCTCATCCTCTTTGTCACTGCTTAAAACCTCCAATTTATATTCCTCCTTCTCTCTCTAAATCCCTCTCTCTCCCTCTCTTTCCTGATATGGTTTCAATTCAAATGAGCTCCAAGCGAACTGCCAGAGCAAATCGACAAAAAGCACATTACTTATTCAGTTAGCGGCCTCGACAACATAGCTGTCAAATTAATGCTGCTGCCTTGGTATTTGCACTGCGAGCAAATGAGTCCACGTGGACAATCGGTAGCGCCTCTCTCCCATTAGTAGTGTCATTAGCTCCTTTTAAACTAAAGAGGACTGCTCATAATCTACTTTACCTGCCACCACCTTTGAAAGGGGGTTATTAACTATTTTTCATTAGTTTTCTTATGCACTTCTTCTCAATGCGCACCTTTTGTGTTTTGGTTAGACATCCTAATATCCTGCTGTCCTCATCCAAATCTCACCTTGAAATCACAAAATTATTTGCAATTGCTTTGTCATTCTTACTCTCTTGTTTGTGTTTATCCTGCCTGAAGGTGGGACGACATAATGCATGCGCCTTTAAAACACCAACCTCTTTTCTCGGTATTAATAAAGATGACAAGTCGGAACTTAGAAATATAAATCATCAGTGGTTTAAGAGAAAAAAAAAAGTAGTTGTGCCAGCGAACCAATAGTGCTGCTGCTGTTATATTTCTTCTTCGACCTAGAATTTCTTGTCAGATGCTCAAATAGCTTCCAAAACCACCTGTGTCCAGAGAATTAGGGGGCGCTGTCCAATCTTTTCTGAAACTTTACAAAGCAGGCAATCCAACGCAGAGATTGGCAGAGGTAAGAAAGGAGCCAGAGTTTAAATTTCTTTCTCTTTCTTTTTGCATGCATGATGGAGTACAGCTAAACAAATGTTTTCCAGCGGTTTGAAATTGTAGAGCATTATCTGCATAGCTAAATGAATCACCTCAGGCTTTTCGCCCCACCTTTGAGTGTGGCCGCTGGGACACATCAAGTTGCACCAACTAATCATTGTCCTTCAGAGTCAAGCCAATTAAAAACTGAGTATTCCAAAGGGGGTACAAAGAATAAATTAGCAGACATCGGAATATAAAGTTGTGGTACTTTCAACTTGACAACATGGTGCTGATTTTGGCATTTGAACACAATAAAATATAGTGACATAATTAAGGTTTTGTCTGTTTAGGGAGTGTGTGTCTGGATGAGACGTGGGTCAATACGTACTGACACGAAGGAGCATATGTGTGTGTGTGTATGTGTTTATGTGTGTGTGTCGTGTGTATGTGGGCTTTCACGCCTTGTCATGCACTGATGGAGCCTCTAGTTCCAAAGAATGTGATGGAAGATGACAGGGAGAGGAGGGGAGATTGAGGGGGAGAGGCTCCATAGGTGAGGGGAAAAAGGGTAAAAAGGAGACGGGAGCAGAGGAGAGGATTCTTATATCATGTCATGTTTGATGGATTCAGTTTACATCAGAGGACGCGGAGTGAGACTAGGGAAGAGTAAGAGGGGAGGAGAGGTATCTTTGCAAACTGTCAACATATAAAGACGAGAGGAGGAGTGGAGGGGAAAAACTTCTGCACCATGTAAAGGAGGAGATGAGCAGACGGAAGAAGAGAGAAGACAAGTGGGAGACAGGAGAAGAGACAGTCTGACTGGATTAAACAGTACAACAGGGGACAAGGAGGGGAGGAAGGGGAGGAGGAGGAGGAAGGGGCTGTTACACAGTCACACTTTCGGAGAGTCACATAGGAGGAGACAGAACAGGAGCAGGAGGAGAAAACACAGGTGGAGGACAGAAGAGGAGGTGAGAGGAGGACAAAAGGAGGAAAGGAAAAAACGGAGGAGGACATAATAGGTAAGAAAATGGTTGGTAAGGAGATGGAGGAGGAGAGAGGAAAGGTCAAATAGATGTGAGCAGAAGGGGGCGTATGAGGAAAACAACAAGAGGCAGGTGAGGAGGACAATAGCGAGAGCGAAAGAGGCGGAGGAGCAAGACATAAAGGAAAAAGAATAAATGGAGGAAGAAGAAGAAGGATAAAGATGAGAAAGGGAAAGAGAAGAAAAAGTAATACTAATACTAAGAGAGGAGAGCAGAGGATGAAAATGAGGAAATGAAGAGGTAGATGGTGGTTGGAGGAAGGATGGCGAAGAGGAAATAAGGGAGAAGGAAACATGGAGAGGGAGGTGGGGGTGAGGATGAGGAAAAGAAGGTGGTGGATGAAGACACCCATTCTGTTATATACTATTAAACTACAACAGGAAATGTGTTTGAGAGAAACTTCACGCCCAAATCATGTTATACATCAATAAAAACGAGGAAACATTATCTGCTAATTTGTGAAATGTTGTTACAGCCGGCGTATCAATTTCAATATCATTTCAACATCTCTAGGTAGCAATAAAAAAAAAAAAGCGTGACTAAATGTTCGTGAGGAAGAGGAGGCGGTAGGTGAGATGGAGGATAAAGTTAAGAGGCACGAGGAAGGGGAAGAGGAGGAGACAGAGAAAGAAGTGAGGATGTAAAGAGGAGGAAATGAAATGGAGAGCGGGGAGGATGATGATGAGGAGGAGGAAGAACAACTGCCAATCCCATACTGAGATGACAAATCTACAATCTAATCAATTTTATATTAAGTGCATCATCTACTTGCTTGAATTAAACTGATGGAATAAACAATGACATTAATTTCAAATGATCATAAATCACCAGTAACGTAAATGTTACTCACTTATGTTACTGGCACGTTACTGTAATAAATAAATTCATTTACATTGTTTGGTGATTTTTACCTGATTAATGGCACACTTACTGTTTCATAACACCTCGTTAAAATGCTTCACTGATGTCGCTGGCGACTGCAAACGTCATAACAGTGGCCTCAACCAGTTTGTACATTACAGATATGTGATGTATATTCTAATGATGGAGCTAAATATGGTGAACACACACATGCAGATAGCTACTGGCATGATAAAAAGAGTAGCTTATGTTGTTTTGGTCAGTCTTAATTAATGGCAGGATTAATAAATATGTTATGTACTATTGCATAAGTGAACACATACGCTCACACACCCGCAAAGGGCAGAGGGAGGATAGGAGGAGGATGAAGAGAAGGAGAGAAAGTGGCTGTCAGACAAAATCTGTTACATATTCATACACAGGTATGTATGTGTGTTTACGCGCATCTTGAAACACACACATGTTGAAATGTATGTTATTTTGTGAGGGTATATCGTGTGTGTGTCTGTGCATGTTTTATACTGCCTGTGTGTGTGTGTGTGTATTAGGACACGGGGTCATCACCCTCTGCAGGGCGCGTGTGTTTTCAGCTGGTTTCCCTCTCAGCACTCGTTCCTTCCTCACGCTGCCCTGTCTTCCACCCAGATAACTGACTGAGGTTCATGGGCTGCAGTGAACTCTCCTCTGCCTCCCGCTGCTCCTGAGGCTCCTCTGGACCAAATAAAAAAAAAAAAAAAACCCTGCAACATCACAGGGTCATCTGGAAACTTCTAAAGCCTCCAGTGAATCCAGCCTCTGAAACAATCTCCTACAAGGGAGACGCAATCGAAGGTGTCAGAGACGCATTTTTCTTTCGTTACAGAAAAAACAACCCCTCCTCAACAACACTGCTGGATGACTGGATATCTGTTGCAACTTGCAAAGTATCAAATATCCAACTCCACCTGTGCAAACAAACCGAAAGGTGGATACGAGTTCACACCTGCTCTCTCGCGGTTGTTGAAAGGCGTTCTAGGACATCTAGAAAAGCTCTGCCAGAAATAGAGGAGGATGAAATAGGTTAATGGAAAAGTAAATCACAGGCCTTTCCATTCTCTCCTGATAAAAAAAGGAGAACTTGTAGCAGGTCTACAAATCTACATTTTATCATGAATTATTTTGTATAGAAGTAGGTTTGGGTGGAAAGATCAGTACAAATTTGCATTAAAATGATATAAATGGTATCATGTTGTGACCTAGCAGGGACTACTTTCTCTTTTGTTTTTTTAAATCACTGCTAATCGGCCGAACACTTGGTACATTCGTTTAAAAAAAAGAAGCTTTTAATAGTTGTCAAAGTACTTTTCAAAAAGGCACTGAACCCTCTACCTGCTTACTCTGGATAATGGAAATGTAAATTTCAAGCTGCGTGATATCATGTAAACAGGAGCAGTCCTCAACCATCCATTCGGCGCGGCTAAAAGCCTCGTTACTCACTCACATTTTTCCTGTTCTCAGTAAAGTCAAACACCTACAAGAGGAACGACTTAACTACACTGTTTGCCTTCCTGTCTTTACAGCTTGTAACTCCTCATATCAGTATAGGAAATGTCAGATCCTGTGCTTGTTTAGTCAGTACATTAATCCTGTCAACCTCCTGTTGCTTTCAGCGAAATGAAGCATTGAAAATGAAACAGCCCCCCCCCCCAAAAAAAAGGAAAATAATATCAAGCTTTTATCTCTGGCTCAGAGGCACTTCACTAAAACATGAAGCACCGGTTTGATAGAAGATGAAACGAGACCTTAGCCTGTTTTCTCGCTCTCACACTCTCTGAATGTTTAAGCTGTTTTCTGGAATTTATATCTGAAGGCCCAATTCGAACATTAATCAACATTACAGACTGAACGTGACTCTTTTGGTCGGTTTTCAGCTGCCGTCTCTGGGGCAGGGTGTTTAAAAGTCTATTTGAAATATGTGGGATCGTGCCAAAATGCATTGGAAAAAAAAATCAATTCCTGTGCTCCGGAGTCTGCTGTCCACAGTGCTCCACGTGTGAGAAGAGTTAATTTACTGAAAGCACAGCACAGTAAACACTAATACAGAACTAAGGAGAGAAAAAACATGAAAGAGATCATGTCAGCTGGAACACAGACTGCTATTATCTCAGTATACTTTCATAAATTCATTTGTCTCTGCTTGCAAATATGTTTTATAGTTGAAATGTGTAATGTACACTGGTCCCCTCCTTGAACTGCCACCTTACCTGTGGTGGAGGGGTTTGTGTGCCTGAATGATCCTAGGAGCTATGTTGTTCAGGGGCATTACGCCCCTGGTAGGGTCTCCCATGGTAAACAGGTCCAAGGTGACAGGCAAGACTAAGAGCGGTTCACAAGCCCATCATGGATAGTAACAATCAAGGACCGTTACCGGAGCCCCACCCTGGAGCCAGGCCTGGGGTTGGGGCTCGCAGGCGAGCGCCTGGTGGCTGGGTCTTTGCCCACGGGACCCGGCCGGGCTCAGCCCGAAATGGCGATGTGGGCCCGCCTTCCAGTAGGCTCACCACCCGCAGGAAGGTCCATGAGGGGCCGGTGCAATGTGGTTTGGGTAGCAGTTGTGGCCGGGGGCCTCGACGACCCAATCCCTGGACCAAAACTCTGGCAATAGGGACATGGAATGTCACCTCGCTGGGGGGGAAGGAGCCTGAGCTTGAGCAGGAGGTTGAGAGGTACCGGCTAGAGATAGTTGGGCTCACCTCCACGCATAGCTTGGGCTCTGGAACCCAGCTCCTTGAGAGGGAGCTGGACCCTCCACTACTCTGGAGTTGCCCAGGGTGAGCGGCGGTGAGCTGGTGTGGGCTTGCTTATAGCTCCCCAGCTCAGCCGCCATGTGTTGGAGTTCACCCCGGTGAACGAGAGGGTCGCTTCCCTGCGCCTTCGGGTCGGAGGATAGGTCTCTTAACTGTTGTTTGTATCTATGGGCCGAACAGCAGTACAGAGTACCCAGCCTTCTTGGGATCCCTGGGAAGGGTTCTTGATTGTGCTCCGACTGGGGACTCCATTGTTCTACTGGGGGACTTCAACGCTCATGTGAGCAATTGACAGTGATACCTGGAGGGGCGTGATTGGGAGGAATAACGGCCTGCCTCCCGAATCTGAACCCGAAGCGGTGTTGAACCCCTGTTATTGGACTTCTTCTGTGCTAGTCACAGTTTGTCCATAACGAACACCATGTTTGAGCATAAGGGTGTCCATCAGTGCACGTGGCACCAGGACACCCTAGGCCGGTTAGGTCGATGATCGACTTTGTTGTCGTTTCTTCTGATCTCCGGACCGTATGTCTTGGACACTCGGGTGAAGAGAGAGGCTGAGCTGTTAACCTGATCACCACCTGGTGGCGGTGAGTTGGATCCGCTGGCAGAGGAGGAAGTTGGACAGACCTGGCAGACCCAAACGTATTGTGAGGGTCTGTTGGGAACACGTCATGGCCAGGCCGAGCCCTCTGTCAGGGAGGTCTTCAACTCCCACCGTCCGGAAGAACTTCTCTCCACAGATTCCGAGAGGAGGCTTGGGACATTGAGTTGGAGTGGACTATGTTTCTCTGCCTCCATTGTCGACAGTTTGAAGCTGTGGGATTTGCAAGGTGCCTGTCGAAAGCGGCAACCTCCCCCAACCCGGTGGTGGACACCGGAAGGTAAGATGGATGCCGTCAGGCTGAAGAAGGAGCCATGTTGGCCTGTGGGACTCCCAACGTAGTAGGCAAACAAGCCAAACAAGCCAAGCAAGCCTTGTGCCGGGTCCTGGAGGCAAAAACTTCGGGTCTGGGAGGAGTTCAGTGAGGCCATGGAGGAGGACTATCGGTTTGCCTCGAAGAAATTTCTGGCAAACCTCCAAGTCCGAGGCCATGGTTCTCGACTGGAAAAGGGTGGCGTGCCCTCTCCGGGTGGGTGGAGAGGTCCTGCCTCAAGTGGAAGAGTTCAAGTATCTCGGGGTCTTGTTCACGAGTGAGGGAAAGATGGAGCGTGAGATTGACAGGAGGATTGGTGCAGCCTCCGCAGTTATGCGGTCGGTGGTGAAGAAGGATTGATGAAGAAGAGTCAGAAAGGCGAAGCTCTCGATTTATTTACCGGTCAATCTACGCTCCCACTTTCACCTATGGTCATGAACTTTGGGTAATGACCGAAAGGACAATATCATGAGGGAGGTCTTCCAGGCATGTCTTACCGGGAGGAGGGCCCTGGGAAGACCCAGGACACGCTGGAGAGACTATGTCTCTCGGCTGGCCTGGGAACGCCTTGGAAAGAGCTTGAGGAAAGTGACTGGGGTGAGGGAAGTCTGGGCATCTCTGCTTAGACTGCTGCTGCCTCCGCGACCTGGTCCCGGATGATCGGAGGAAGATGGATGGATGGATGGATGGATGAAGTACACTGGTTATGTTAATACACCTCATATATGAATATAGAGTGTGTAATGTTAAAGGGAAAAAACATGGAGTGACTGAACTAGTTCTGTGCAGCAGTTTTTAATGCAACTAATTTTCAAAAGTAAGGATATTGCAAAGTTTATATCTTGAAATGCACAATCATCACTGTTAACAAAACAAAGGCTGTGAATGTGGCAATCGTGGCTAATAGTGATTTTAGTACTGATTACTTATTCTTCACATATAAGATGGATGGATCTATGGATCCACTGTCAACATAGTCCTAAATACTGAGACTTTACGTTTATATATTTCAAACTATTTATAGATGTGTAGCACATCCTCAGTACTAGTATCTCAAATTGCTTCAAGCAGAATGGGCTGGGATTAGAAAAATCTGTAAATTATATTAAGAGATAAGAGAAAATACCTGCAATTTGTGATAGAGTTTCTTGTATTAAAGTAACATGTCTCCAAATAAATGTCCTTTAATCACCGGGTGACAAATAGATTACCATTGAAAATCATCAAATGTGTAGTTTGAAAATGTTTGTATTTTGATAAATAAAATACATGTTTTGTCCAGGAAAGTAAATTATTGCAGGAAAAACGCACACATACAAATGACAGAAACAGCAAGCTTGTAATAATAACACAAACACACACACACACACACAATACTGAACATGCACGTTTCTACAGACACACACAGCCGTGGTCCATGGCCATAAAGATCCATGCAGTGCTAATTTAGTACAGAAAGAAGCACCACATCAGTTCATAAAACACACTCATTAAACACACGAATCCACCGCAGCCACTAAACCATACGTGTTTATGTGCATGTGTGTGTGTGTGTGTGTGAGCGTGGGTCTCTGTGTATCCCAGAGGTGTTTTTGATCTCCTGACTGTGATAATGTGATATCCAGCCCTTGTCTTTGATCCCCTCATCACTGTAAACACTGCTGATGCCTGGTAAACACATGCTGCCATTAACACACTGATAACACTGCACTGTCTGTGTGTGTGTGTGTGAGTGTGTTTTGTGCAATTGAGATAGAGCTACTTTTAATCAATGTACCCAGTTAAGTTAAAGTGAGTTTAAGGGCATAAAAGCCCCTTTAGATAACAACCTGAAAACACCACGTTGGGCTGATTCACCTCCTATGACCTGTTTCTTCCTCACATTAACATTTTATTTATGGCTAATATCAGTTAAAAACTAATATTATTTTCTTCAAATAAACTGCTGATTCATTTGTGTGCGTGTGTTTGTGTGTGTTTGAAAGGCAATAAACAACAAGTGGAAAATCGCCTGTGTTTTTCAACTTCCTATTACATTAGACCGTAATAGAAATGGAGGGACATGAGTAGCTTGGATGAGATAATGGATAAACACAGTGGAAAACAGATGCACAGATGTGGCATGTGACTGAGGACACACACACACACACACACACTCCATATTTGAAACCACACACACTGGCACACTCCAGTAAAAACCCTTTATAATAGCTTTTAAAATGATCACCCTCATCACTGCATGTGCATCTTTGCATTTAAATTAATAGGAATTCAAATTCACTGAATCATTACCTAATTGTGTCTGACAAATGAATATAAAATATATAATTATATATAATGTACAGTATGTAAAGGACACAGTGGAGACCTTGGTGAGAATCGAAGGGAAATCTGTTGATTACCGGCTTAACTGAACCAATTTGTACCATTTCTCCGACAGCACTGTGTTACACGATGCTGTAACACAACCATAAGCTCCAAACTAGAAGCAGCTTTAATGGTCTCCCTGAAGAGGAAATGCTTTGTTTGTTATATGACTCAGATGAGACTAAAGATACATTTTATGCTTTATCTCTCTTTCTCTTTGGATTTAAGTTATGTTTTATCTTTTCCTTCATCTGCTGACTTCATCTGACTGGCTCCAAAAGCGTCAAAATTTCACGAGCTAAGAAAAAATCCTATAGTCAGCTCTGTGGCAGCGCCTTTTTTCAGATAATAAAATGGGTGTTTTAAAGCACATTTTTTCCACTCTCTAAAAAGACAGCTAGCCTGAGTTTTTAGGATGCTATCTCAAGTCTTCATTGTGGGACCATTTTTATGTTCCTTAGAAAATATTCCGTACAGATGCAAGCACTGATAATATAGTTTTATCGGTTTTTGTCAGTATTTCCCTTAAACTCTGCAGCAACACCATGTGATATTTAAAATGCCGACAATCCACGATCCAGCTGCATGTGAACCTTTCGAAGAGAGCGTTGACATTTTCAAACACCAGCAGAGAGCAGATCTCGACGGACGAGAAGCTCTCGGCTGGATGAGGGGGAAACCAACGAGAGAACAGGGCGGAGGAAAAAGGAAAGGAGGAGAAAGGAGAGGACAGGTGTGATTCCCACTGAGTTTTCTGTGCAGACCTCTGAAGAGAAGCAGGGGAGGAAAAGTAGAAAAAAAAGAAGGAAAAACTTAGAGAAGTAGAAAAAAGTAGAGAAGAGGAGCAGCAGAATGGCTCCAGCGTGTGTTCAACCTGAATCCCAAATCAACAGGCCTGTTAAAACATCCACGACCGGGGAGCTGCTCTGCATTTTGTCACTTTAGAAATACGGTGCGACTGATGCTTTGATTTTATTTCTTGTAGCGTCGCCAGCTGTAAAGTGCTTTTTCTCGCCAACTTTTAAGTGCTCTCATCTGGTCTATCATATTAGGCTTCACATTAAAATATGATTCAAACTGCACAACGTCCACTAAGATGAAGATCACACCTACTCTATGATGTCCGCTAACCAGAGAAGTCTCCATTTATGGAGATTTGTGGCACTTCTGTGCTGCACATCACCTGTCAATCAAACAGTGCTGCTGTTCCTTGGATTTTTCTGCTGTTTTTGTTATTGTTGTAGGTGGTTTGTCATTATTTTGTACCACATACTGTTTACAGAACTGTGAATACAAAGCCTTATAATGTGTTTGTAGTTAGTTCGCAATAATTTAACACACTTGAATGTTTTATATTGGTGGGGAATGACCACCATAATGATCACATAAATAATAAAAAAAATGTTCCTCCTATAACAGGCTCCTCCATCTCCATTTCAATGCAGCGTGGTGGAATATAAACACCATTACAATCTGTGTTTATTAGGTATACATACAGACAGTGTGAACATAACACACACTCTTAGTCTGCTTAGAGTTAGTATGTAGTCTGACACTGGGACATCATTGTTGCAGCCACACTGGTTATTCCTCTGTTAGTTCCACAACACAGAAACTGCATTAGCAAACTACAGGACTTTTATGAATAGCTGTGTGACTTGTATGAATGAATGAGTGATAGAAAGTGAATTCTGGGATTTGCCTGTTGATTCGGGATTCTCTAAAACCTCGTGAGGTGCATTCTCAGTGCCGATTGGCTGTCACACCTGTCCGTTCCTTCCCGTTGCGTCTCCATAGGGGTTGATCGAGCAGAAGGTAGAAGGAGGACTGCTTATTGTACTCCTCCCGGTCTAAGATCCTAACGGTTATGGTCTTCCTGTATGGGACACACACGTACACACACACACATAGAGGGAGGAGGTGAATGCATGCATGCATGGTAAACGCGTAACATGGCAAGGTATGCACACAAAACACATGCGTCAGCACACACACACACATTCAAGATGGAGTGGCGGATGTGGTGAGATGAGGTGACTCCACGACCTGCTGCATGTTCGCTGTCATTGTAAGGATGCAGTCAGGAGGAGAAGCAGAGAAAGAAAGAGACTTTGAAATCTCCTCCTGTGCACCTCCTCGTTGAGAACATGCAGCCTCTGCAGTGTGGCAGGCACTCAGGGGTCGAGGCTCAAACCCCCCCTTTCCTGACCTTTGGCGTCGTTGCTCTCCACCAGGCGAGGTTCTCCGATCTCTATATAGAAGGTTTTGTTCTTCTCGTACTCCTCGTCGTCGATTATTTTCACCTTGATGGTTTTACTGTAGAGGAGGAGGGGGGAAGGAGGGAAAAAGAAGAGGAGGGAATAGGAGAAGGCAGAAAAAAAGTGAGGAAAGGACAGGCTGGAAACTGGAAAAGCCAAGAGGAAACAGAAAAGAGCAGCGTTTTTGTTTTTTCCCACAAGCACCTAAAGCTCGAGGCATGACGAGCATTGTTTTCTCAGCTGTTTTCATGCTGCTCTAACTTTTTCTAAAGTTTTGATATTTCCGCCTCATCTAACCATCTCGTCTGGTGTCAGATTAATCTTCGATGTTATCGGAGCAGCTCACATGAGTCTGACAAGACTGATCTGATAAACTGTTCCCTCTGCCGGCCTGCGCTCCTGATCAAGGCTCAATTCAATCTTCCGCTCCGGCCTGATATGAGCCCTTTTTTTTTTTAAACAAACAAAAACAAAACTTTGCTAAAGTTTGCTAAAGATGCTAAAAGCCAAAAGCTAAAGGCCAAAGAGTTTAAATGACTGATAGAGTTAACTCTCTCAGTCATTTTGGCACGTGAACAATCATGAACTAAGATGATGGATTTGGTTTGTACAATCTCAAAACTTCAAGAATCCCGCAGTAACTTTGCTATTTTAGGATAATTTTTGAAGGCTGAATGTGTGTAATATTTCAAAATTTATATTTATACAGCATATCATTTTGTTTTCCTTGATGCTTGTGGGAAACCAGTGCAAATCACAGTCAATTCAGCCAATCCAAGAATTTAATTTACATTAAAATCTTTCAGAGGATGCAATTAAAGGTTGTGATCCTTTAACAAATAACTTAAAATGAGTTAAAATCAGTTGTGGGTTCTTTTTTTTTTGGCTGAATTCAAAGTGAGCTGACTCGTGCTGTCTTTAAAGTTGAACAGATCAACATTTACACAAGTCTGAGACATCATAAGAACAGAAACCATCCAAGACCAGATGCGGTGAAGGGAAAGACCGAGCAGGAAAATAACAGTGAAGAGTGAATGAGTATTTTTAACAGAAAGATACGTCTGCTGCTGCAATTAACACCTTCGACACCTCCAATTAACACCCTCAACAAGACACCAGTCTAACCAGTGCTGCTTTGTGATTGAAGCCAAAAGAGAAACTGGTACCGCGAACGTGCCGCGATACGCCATGCGCGAATCAGCACTTAAAAACAACACAACGTTCAATAACTTGCTGAAATGTAACATAATACAAAAATCTGTTCTGTAAATCTGCTCTGCTGTTGTCATCATTTTCAGTTTCACCAATATTTAAACCGCTCAGCGTAGCTCCTGTTATTGACCAGCCAAATGTTCCAGTAAGACTCAGTATGGAGAGAGAGAGTGTGTGTATTTATTGTGGCACTTGGCCTCGGTCATATTTGGCAGGAAAGCTAATATCTGAGGCCGCAGGGCCATGGAGCGGGACGCAGTGTGTCTATACAGCATGCGTGTAAGTGGCTGCCCGTGGGCGTGTGCGTACGTGTGAATGCATGTGTGTGTTTATCTGTGTTTTCAGTCTGGAACAAAACCCATATTCTGATCCAAATCCACTACAGGCTATAACAAAGACATCTGAGAGAATACTCATAATCTGGCCTATAGGGTGGGACATGGGAACGGACACACACACACGCACACACACACACATGCACACACACACAAGCTTATATAAGCCATTATCTCTGAACACAGGCCTGGAACCTGCATCGTGTTAGCAGCACTACATTTGAATCCACACTCTCTTAACTGTGCATCCATTTAACAAGTAAAAGGCTCCGTTCATATAGTATCAACAACTTCAGGCACACACACACACACACACACACACACCTCTGTCTCTAGCATACAGTCTACTCTGGTGGGCATTTTCCAGGTTTTAGTAAAGTAAAGGTAGCTCCACCACACTACTAAGTGCTACAACTTAAAAGTCCAGCATTCAAATCAAATTTGTATTTAAGTAAAAGTATTATTGCCTCAGTGTGTTCGAGGTTTAAGAGCTAAATTAGTTGTGAGTTTGAATAAAAACAGCACATAACCACAACTCAACCATCTTGTTCGACAGCTTACTGAAATAACATAATGCAAAAATCTGTTCTGTAAATCTGTTTTGCTTTTGTCCTCATTTTTAGTTTTGCTAACATTGATCTGCTCAGTGTAGCTCCTATTATTGACCAGCCAAATGCTCAAATAAGATGGAGAGGGTGTGTGTATTTACTGTGGCACATGGCTTCAGTCATATTTGGCAGGGAAGCTAATATCTGAGGTCACAGAGCCGTGGAGCGGGACGCTTGTTCATCACTGTGCAGAATGACCCCTTTTCAGTGTGTTATAACATGATCTATCCAATATCACTGGACTAGCTGTCACGCTAAACTACTTGAGTAGAAGCACCACGTGTCCTGAGAATAAGTGGAAGTCTAAAGTAGCACAGAATTGAAGTAGTCAAGCACCTAAAAGAAATACACGTAAGTACAGTCATGAATAAATCTGACAGCCTCGTCGTCCTCAGCGTCTGCCTCATTGGTGACAAAGGACATAAAGCAGCCTACTAATCATCTAATTATACGCAGGATCGTCACGGGTTAATCTATCAGCTGCATAATACAAACACAGCAGAGGTTAAACCATTCAAATATCATAATGCAAACACCAAGACGTGCGCAAATGTCAGGGGTTAACTCGTTACGCTGGAGGGATTAGCCCATTTATCACTGTCCCATAACGGCAGATGGAGAGCGGTTTTCACCCTCTGGGCTCGAGGAGCTCACAACCGACAGGCTGTCAGTGAACGCTCACGCTGGAGTCGGAGGAGTGGAGTAAAAACCCTCCCCTGCCTCAAGGTGGAGCCCTAGAGCAAGGCACTTTTGATGGAGTGGAAGGGCTTGGGGAACAGCAGTGTTTACATTCCTGTTGGGCCTTTAAACACCGCTGCTACTACTTCAATTAATACACAGCCTATTATCAAAGGACCAGGAGTACACATGGCATCTCTTTATTCACATTTGAGTCTCAGATTTAATAACTTGTTGACCGGCTCCCTCTCTGAGTGGGTGTCCTTCCTCAGAGGCCACATGCACTTCTTCGTTTTGCACCCATGTTGCTATCAAAGCTCTCATTAAAAGTCTCCCAGCTCTCAACACAAGAGAGAAAAACCAATCAAGCCTTCATAAAAAAAAAGAAAGAAAGAAAGAAAGAAATATACAACTCCAGATTGTTGATTCATGAGATTAATATTTTCAGATGACAACACTTTGGCTTTTAATATTTTTTTTACAAACCACAGATGTGGCATCTGCACAGAACTGAGAAGAAAGATAACCTCCGCAATTAACTCAATCCACAGAAGGGCCCTGAGTAATGCTCGTCCCATGTGAAATTTCCCTTGAAGAAAAACAAAAACATTACTATCAAATCAGCTGCAGAACAAATGTTTTTGTGGCATTAACCTGATTCATCCAAGCCTCCGTAAAACATTTTATCAGAGGAGGCTATCCGACTCACAATCAGTGGAAACAACTAATCATTTTTGCAGAGACGGACTGGTGGACTTTTTTTTTTTTCCTTGGGTCGGGAATGGTGACTCCCCTGTTGAAGCTGGCAAACCTCACAGATGACCAACTTGCTGGAAAAATGCTCACACACACACTTATTCTCACATACTTGCACAGTCAAACACGCGGATCCAGGCCGTGCATCGGAGCAGATGTAATTTATTCACAGTGATATACAATATAGTTTACCGTCACTGCTCTTTTCACACATAAACACGCGCTCAAATATGTGAACACATGTGCACGCACTCCCCTCTACATGACAAACACGCTGGCTGTACAGTACGCTGTCCTGTTGCCATGGCAAAGCAATGTTTGGGTAACCAACACGGGTGGAGAAGATTATTTCCAGACCAGTGAGTGATGGGTGTGTGTGCGTGTACTGACAAGTGAGTGTGTTTGAGAAAAGGAGAAAGTTAACATACTGTGCACACTCTACTGATTTGTATGCGTCTGTGTATAAATATATAGTCTGTATATGTGTGTGTGTGTATGTGTGTGTATGATAATGTGAGTAAGAGAGACTTTGATATTACACAGTAGCCTACATTGTTTGTAGTAAGTGTCCCTCTTCTTGTGTCTGTGTTCAATCAAATGTTAATCTAGAAATTATATATACAGTAAGGACAGCGTAAACAAATGCTTCTGTGTGTGTCTGTGTGTGTGTGTTTGTCATGGGATGGTTCAGTAAGAATAATAGAGTAATGGGTTGTGAAACATACTACAGTGCCACACTGAATGTGAAATTCACACTCTTTTCCACACATGTATGCTGTATTTCTATACTTGTGAGGACCCTCGTTAACACTGTGCATTTTTTTGTCCCTTACTTTGCACACTGACATTAACCCTAAGACCAGGTCTTAGCTCTCAAAAAACCTTTTGACAAAAGACTTGACAAAAAAACATCCCCACTTTCCCAAACATGTTCTCACTCTCAAGGCTTGAAAGTCAAACTGGCCCTCACAACGAAATACCATCACACAGGCAGAGGTGGTATCACACTTGCAAGACAGCGTTCACAAATGTATCACACTTGCATGCTTGACACCCACACACGTACACACTGCAGGAATTTCAGCTGCAGGAATTCAGAAATGCTCACACACAGACAGACACACATACACACAGACATTACTTCAGGGATCACAATGTGTGTACATCTGTGTTTCCACAGAAACGTCCTCCATCTGACTTTGTAAAAAAAAAAAACATAAAAAACGAGCGAACATCTGAGCAGCTGTGACAGATCTCTACTCCATCACCTCTCCATCACGCTCCGTCTCCTCGTTTCCTCCCTCGCTTTCATTCGCGTTTTCTCTCCTGAATCGGTCGTAAACAAGATTCCTGCAACACTTTTAACACTTGGACTCTGTCGGGGTTTATAAAACATTTCACAAAAACTCTTAGAAAAAAAAAACTTGCCTAGAATAAACCAGAGGAATAAGAGATAATGGAAAAAAAACAGCTAATAGATTATTCCAAGACAGCTCGACTGAGTCACGTTAAAGTATTAGACAGGTCCATAAACTACAAACAGCGTTCGCCAGCAGGTGATCTGAATGTGCCACTGCATCTGCTCACCTCAGTGACCTTTCTTTTTTGCTGATCGAGTGCATTTCATGTTTCTGTTGTCATGATTTTCCACTGTCGTCTCCTCGCAAAATAAACGACTTTGCAGGTTTTTGGCTCTGGCTGACCTGCAATTTAGACCTGAAATATTTGCCATAATGCTCTGGGACATGAAAGTGGCGACTGCAGATCCCCACGATTTGGCTCGCAAGCGTCGAAATGATCCTCGTGTCCGCCGCTCCGTTATTTCCAAAAGAAGGAACAGCAGAACTTGAAACGGGACGGCGGAAGATATGTGGCGACGTCTGGCAGTTTGGGGAGAGAGGCCGAGTAAATTTAATACCAAATAGGTCACAAAACAGTAAATGGAGACTGTCTGAAGCTTAAGATCTCTGCAGGGAAAAGTCATTTAAAGAGAAAATAAATACTTCTCTCAGATGCACAGAAGAACATATATCATTTTAGTGTATGTTTTCAGGTTATTTGGCTTGTTTTTTTTTTGTTTTCTGCCTCTGCAAGTGTGATTGAGAAGCTTCAAAGTAAAAAGCCTCTTTGCAATCTGCCTTTGAGTAATTTGTTTTTTCCTTCTGCCATTTAAATGCCCGCTTTCCAGGCTTTTCATGCACGTACTGTATCTAGCATCCAGCCGAAAAAAAAAACAAAGCTGCCAGTGTGTGGTTACCCAAAGGGCCTCTCTGTTGCATGGCACATACTTGACACTAACAAAGCACTTTCCCCTGCCTCTCACACAAACATAAATACACAGGAAGTTGTAAAGCACAACAGGCTGCAGCACCGGTCACTCCTCTCCCCTCGGCAACCTGCCTTAGCGACGTATTTGGATCGGAAAATTTGAGTTTGGGAACCACCGCTTTATTTAGGTTTGAGAAAAAAAATGCTGCCGCTCAGCTGGTTGTAAAAGTGCGTGTGTGTGGCTGGGCTGAAGAAGTGGGGGCAGCGGACAAACAGGTCCAATCTACACAACACTGACCGAATAAACTGCGTGTTTATCTCTGCTTGCGTGTGGGTAGCTGTGATTATAATATTAACATTTTAAGTGCCTCTAAAAATGACACATTTCAACACACGTCTACACGAGCAGCATACACGTTTTCGTGTGTGCTCGGCTGTGTGCATCCTTTGTCCTGGCTGTTGTTTTTTTAAATGTGAGTTTGGAAAAGTGGGAAAGAGGTGTGTGTGTGTGTGTGTAAAAGTGCGTAGATCTGGCCTTTCAGTCTGTGAACTGGTTTGTTTGTTCATGTGGAACAGATTGCTGGTGGGTGGACTTCGGTCACAGACTAAACAAAAGAAGTTTGTGTGCGTGTACATATGTAGTGCGTGGTGTGCAGTGTCAGCATGTGGGTGCACGTTTGCTTGTGTGTGTGTGTGTGTGTGTGTGTGTGCGTGTAATAGTTTGTGTTCTGTTTGCCCATAAATTTATCACTTTTTTATATTCAGAGAACAAGAGTGTGTGTGTTTGTAAGTAAGTCACTTATAAATAAATGTGACAGTAAAAACAGAGTGACTTTATTAGCAGGAGTGTGTAAATGCTCATGTGTGACACAGAGAGAGCACTACAGCAAGTGTGTGTGTGTGTGTGAGTATGTGTGTGTGGGAGTCTGCTGTTTACATGCAGCGGTTTTATAAAACAAAGCTGATAATGATGTTGGCCGCGGTGGGAAACCACAACAATAGGCTGACAGCGCTCAGCCAGGCCTCCTCTAATAGGCTCCAGTCTGCTCGCTAATACACATAATCCTGACTTTATGGAGGCTAATGGAAAACAAAAAAGGTTACGTATACACCTGCCACAGGGCCGCCGTTGGTCCCACGTGGACTACAGAGTTCACAGTTTACCTCAGAGTGTCTCTCTGTTCCTCTTGTTAGAGGGATGTGTGATATTTTTATATGAAAACAAACTGTTTAGTTTGACGCTCCACAGCCGGCTGGTTCTGATGTAACATTTATCGAGTTCACTAAAGCTTTTGAGTCCTTACACACTTCAAACATTCACTGTCTGATGGTTGTTTCATTGAAAAAACTGGCAGGATGAAGCTAATACTGGCATCAACATGATCCAGTCTATTAGATAATACACAGCAAGTGTCGCATCGTCAGCATATTCATATATGAATTCAGCTGTACTCAGGAAGAGCTCGGAAGTAGAGTGAGCTTTAAATTTATTAAGTGTGATTGGCACACTTTGGATTTGAACTCATAAAGGCTAAAGCATAGGAGATCTCTTAAGAACAGAAGATTTTTTTTATATTGTTATATACTAATGTGTGTGTAAGTAATAACTTTGTGCCAATTTCTCACCTTCCAAGTTTTAGTTAGTTTAACGTTTAAACCTGCTTGTAACGGTGCTCCATCACAATAAACATTTGACCTGCTATATTTCATCTATATATGGTGTGATGTTGCAGTTGGGATGGTTAAAAAATGTTCTTTGAGATTTTTAAGTTGTGGATTTGGGTGTTGGCTACTTGCAAAACAAGCTTTTTCTTGTTCATCTGTCAGATGTGAGATGCCAGAATTTCATTGAAGACACCAACAACAATGACACTTGGCTCCCAACTTCATCACACTGTGAAAACAACATAACTGACACAACAAAAAAAAAGAATACAGCTCTCAGTGCTATTGACTACATATCTAAGCAAGTTTTACGTCTCTGCAAGTTTATTTTTATACCGTAATGTAATGGATGGAAACTGGTGGCTGCCTGGGAGGAAGAAAAATCAATCTTAAACCTGTGGTATGCTTTAAAAAATATTCTGTATGAATGAAAAGTATGAATGAAAAATATGGTTATGGTTAAACTCTCGAGTGCCTGCAGGGAAAAATAAATCAAGGGTCGACTGGGAAGCTTCCAGTAGCCAGCTGTTGAAGGCCGTACTACAACTTTCCTTGGATGCATCCATTCTCGAAAAAAGCCGAGCTCAATAACCCGTTTTCTGTTTCATTTGAGAAGCTTTTACAACTTTCTTAACTCAGCCAGAGAGGTCGGTGAGGAACTGCAGTGACAGCCATTTTGCTTGTTTCCACAGCTCACGGTCGCTTTATCAGTCTGATACTGAGCACGGCCGTAAAAATAATGTTTATGCTAATGGTCATTTTTATTGGACAGCACTATGCAAAACAGTTGGTGAAGCCATAAACAGCAGCCAGTCTCCATTTTTGTCGGTGTGTGTGTGTGTGTGTGTGGAGTGCCTGAGAGTTGACATGAGCGCGTGTAAAGTGTGCGTCAGACCATCCTCTTTGTCTACTAAAGTATTTTCTATCATCACAAGGAGTTTTTCCAATCAATCAATCTCTCTCTCTCTCTCTCTCCTTTATCTCGCTCTCCCTTCATTCCTCTCTGTGGTATCTTGTTAACCTAATAAGGAGTTTAGAAAATCCTGGGGACTCCCTCCCTCACACACACACAACCATAAACACACACACAAAGTTTCACACAGGAAATATCTTTAAAGGGCTTGTAAATCTGATCAAAAACACACATGTGAGTATGTATGTGCGTGTCTGTGCGTGTGTGTGTTTGCTGTATGATATATTAACATCCATTAACCTCCAAGGAACTGATGAAAGTGAGATCCCTTTTTGGAAACTTTACACCTGGGGACATATTGTTTTTTGTGTATATGTGTGTGTGTGTGAGCATTTCAATTCATCTGCAGGAAATAGGCTGAGCTAGAAGCTTAGTGACACTCACAGGGCTTGTTGATGGATTATGGTAGCTATTAATCTAATATCTAACACGCTAGCAAGCCAGGAGATGATCGTGCACATGGCTAAATGCAATAAAGAGTAATAGAAAAGAAAGAAAAAGCTCTAACTAACACTTGAACTGGTTTATATACGTAAGCTCAGTATTTGACGGGAGAAGAGGTTCAGTTTATTTAAGAAATACATCTGATTCATCGACTCCTGTCTCACAACTGTGTGCAAATCATTCATCTTTTGTGTGTCGGTTTATATTCCGACAGAGGACGGCGAATAAAAGCAGATGTTGCACAACAGCTAATAATCAGCTTCCTCTGTTTTGGACCATTCTGACTTTCCTTTCCCTTAAAAGTCTCAACTGTCAAGATGTTTTTGCTGCTGCTCAGCTGCTTGAATTAACATCTCGAAGTTCACCAGTGCTGAAATCCACATAAATGTTTTGTGCAGATTTACTAATAAGCTGACTGAGGTGAATTCAATGAGATGCACTTGAATCTCATTATCTCACTTTGAAAAAAATGTAAAAACCTGTGTGACCAGGCCTTTCTTTTCTCATCCAGCCCCCAATTACAAGTCTTTACCCATATTTTTGACAGTGAGAGAGAGAGAGAGATTAATTAATGGTGTTTTTAGTTATTCCAGTCAGGATTACGTGAGAGATGGCTGAGCTCAGCAGTTCACAAGCACGGGACAAACACAGTCACACACACACACACACACACACACACACACACACACACACACACACACTTCTATTAATTGCAATTAGAGCCAGAAAATAGTTAGAGCCTAGTGAAGAAGAGGAAAAGGTGCCACATGGTGAGTCTGAAAAATAAAGTGATACTTAAATGTAGTGCATATAATGCAGTACATGCATATAGTGCACATAATAAGATTGGAGAGGGAGCATGTGTGTGTGTGTGTGGATGTGTGTGTGAGGAGAGAGAGAGAGAGAGAGAGAGAGGCAGGAAAAGAGCAAGCGAGGATATGAATGCTAATCAGCCAATGCTGCCAAACCAGCTGCAGCGCTCCATCATTTCCAGGCCATTTATGAGCTCTAAGCTGCACGATGGGATCAGCGCTGATGGAGAGTGACGCACAGTCAAGTGGACTGAAGAGCCTTTGGAGCCACAAGCCACAACTCTGGAAGTAAAAACACCTCCTTTCTACCAGCCGCTCCTTTCTCATTTATACCCCAAACCTTGGAAATAAGGGGTTTATGTATATCAAGTGTAACTTCCCTTGAATTACCACAACTCTGCAGCTACATTTTTTTATTTAAATGTTTTAAATTGAGTGACAGAGCTTTTGCTTTGAAAATATTCATGCATGCCAACTACAGGGTGGTCATGGTGTTTTTAAGTTCTGGGAAAGATTGTCGTCATGGTTAAAAAAAACTGGACACCATTTCCTGCATTGGTATTTCATGTTGGGTGTAAAATGTGAACTCTAACATTGTCCAACATGAAGGTCATTCCTAGAAAGAGGGCTCATTCCTTATTTCTGAGGGACTGAAAAAAAAAAATCACTAAACCTTTTTGCATGCACTGCATTGAGAATATGCTGATGTGATGTGATGGGACAACACTGCAACTCTAAGATGTCAAAAGACAAAAACGTGAATAAGTAAAAGGACATCTTCTCCGTCGTGTCTCTGTCCCAGGTGATTAAAAAGCTTTTATGGCTGTTGAATCTCACAGTTTAAAAAGCACAGTCGTGAGAAAGCGTTTTAGTATTTTTCTCATGGGGTTGCATTGGATATTTTTTTTATACTTGTTTCTTGCCAAAAAGACTTGGATATTCTTTTCAAAACCAGCAGAGTCAAGCATCATTTCACTCCTCGCTCCAGATCTCCCAAAATGACAACAAAATGACACGACCTTTCAGCGACGTTTCAGTCAAAAACGACATTCAAGTTTGTGCTTCTTTAGTTTGGCATGTCACATGTAAACACTTTCACACCTTCCTCCGTGGAAATGTGGCCCTCCTCCTGCGTGCGTGGGCTCAGATTCCTTATCCATCTCCCCAGTCGACCAAACATCAGACGAAAAAAGTACGACAGATGATTTCACCGGAGAGAGACATAAAGTGAACCCTTTTATTCAAACATTTAGGTTCATCTCTGACTTCCTCTTTATGCCTCCCTCTGTCGCCCTCCTCTAGACCAGCAAAAACATTCAACACGAGTTTCTGTGTGACTCAACGAGATTGTCCCTCTTAACACTTTGGGTTTTTAAATACTTTGCTGTATTTGAAAGTATTGATAAGAAAAACACTTCCCTCCTAGAGTTACATCACCAGCCTTTATATGTGCTTATATGCTTAAAAAACTGAACTCCCATAATATTTATTTTCCTTTTCAAAATCTTATAAAATCTCTTTTACTGTCGTCTTCTCTGAAAAAAAAAAAAGATACAGCTGCACGGATGCTGATCATCATCTCTGAAGAGACCCACACACCGAAAAGATGAGGACATGGGGTCACTGATGATGTGCTGTGGCTGTCACATGAGATCCAATCGCGATCAAATCTTAATTTCAACGCAGGAGACGCATATAAAAGTCCATATGATCATTCAACTCTAGACATGATGTGCATATGAAATATATATAAATGTAAGTTGACATATGTAACGCTGTTCCAGGGGTTTCTTTGCTGCTCAGCCCTTCCTAAGAGTCGCCATAAACATTGTCGGTGCAGCTAATTCCCTTTTTCCTGAATAGGTACAGAAGTCTATTACACCTCCTTTCACTAACTCCCCCCTCACATATTGCTTTTTTTTCACATATTTATTTTTTTTTTTTTTGCGTATTGATCTCCTCCTTTCAGGGTACATAATGCATTTAAACAGCAAGAAACCATGTACTCTTCAATCTTCTTTCGATTTTTTCCCCCTCTATTTCACCACCGCGTGTGTGTTTTTGACGTATGTGCCTGCAGTTATATGTTTGTTTGCTAGTCTTTCCTACCTTTTTTTCTCTCAATCTTTCTTTGATGCACGCTCAATCAGCCGCTTTGTGTGGGTCAGTGGGTGTGTGTACATGTGCATAAGGAAAGAAAGTGGGGTTTATACAGTGCCGTCAGAAAGAGCAGCAGGTAAAACCAGGGTTATAAACTAACAGATTACTTTGATATAGATCACGACAAGTACATAAACGACGTGCTGTAAAATGGAAAACAGTCAGGTTAAATGTATTTATTCACTGACTTCTGAGGTAAATTCAGTTCCTTTATTTTTTATTTTTATTTTTTATTGATCTCCGGTGCTTAAAAACTTGCCGCTGTGCTGTTTTTGCATCACACTGCATCACATGTCAATCAAAATGAACCCAACTTGGTTCAGTAAAGCACTCGTGAATAGAAACCGCCAAACATTATGGGGTGTTCTGATTGTCAGTATTTTTTACTGGTGGTTTATTTACTCAAACTAAAACACTGCAAGATTGTGAACTGTTTTAATCCACTTTTGCTATTTTTTTAAATATGCATGTCATTATTTGTTGCTGACTTTTAATAGTATCTCTATCCTTTTTAATGTCATGCACATTGTTTCATAGCCATCCTTTCATGACAGGAAAGGCAAAATAACATCTTAGCTTAGATGTTAAGTTACTCTGAAGGTGCAATTTGTTTGCCAGCAAAATAAGAGTTGAGCTGTGCTGGCATTTGTAGAAACTGTGGCCATATACAACCCTGTCTCTTGAAATCATGTTTATATACTACTGATTTGTCACTACAAATTTAATGCTGCTTAAAATAAATATTCGTGTAATATCATTATGAAAGCGTTGTATACCCCTATGTATAGCCCACACTAATAATTCAGTTTCTGAGCACTTCCTTTACTGGAAAAAAGTAACTTGCTAGGATTTTGTATCATCCAAAAGTAGATGAATACAAACATTATTTCCAGGAGACATAATTACTGCATACTGCAACATGAACAAATGTCATTACAGAGCTCTAACTTGCTGCTTTGTGCTCTTTAGAAATAATACTTTAAAAAAACCCCAATGAGAATTAACTTAAAGTTTAATGGTGGAAAGATGTGATCTAATGGGAAATTGAATTGAACTTGAAAGATTCTTAAGTGAGTATTCAACTAAGAAATTTTTGTGAAATTAATTAGCAATAAAGAGAAACAATCATTTAGATAAGAGAACTGTGAACATGTGCAACGCGCAACAGCGGGGCTCTACGTTGGCAGTACGGCAGGATGAACTGGTCGCCGGCGCTGACCGCACAAAAGACGGCAGGGAAAAGCAAATGGCAGCGCTATTCACAGGGCTGAAAATCTCACAATAAACCTTGCTGTCTTTCTGTCGGCCGCTTGCTCTTTGCCATTTTCCTTTACAAACTTCTAAAGGGGGGAAGAAAAAAAAAATCCTTTTTTTTTGTTGCTCTCTCTCTTTCCTCCCGCTGACATTTCCTCTCAATCTACAGATTCAGTGGCTCACTTCACCCCCGCTTTTCAAAAAAAAAAACCTCCCTCCTCCTCTTCCTTCGTGCCCTCCTTTTCCTCCTCCTCCTCCTTTTGGCTGATTGAGTTTAGCGATGGCAAACTATTCCAGTTGGCGACGGTAGCCTCTCTCTCTCTGCCACTTACACGCAAACTCCAAAATCGCTTTTACTTCCCCTCCAATTTTCAAATGAATTTTACTGGCATGAAGTGAAGAGGCCCATTCACCTCCCTCTTCAGCACCTCTCTTGCGTCTCTGTTTTGAGTTCCCTTCAGAAAGCTTTGTTGGCATGACTCAATGACAATAAGTCTTTCACTTTCTCCGCATTCTCGTGCATTTCTTTGTTTCCCTCTTTCTGTCAATTCAAATAGCTTTTTTGGCACAACATAACACTTGCAAATGCTTTAATACCAGCAATCTCTGTATGTAAACCTCAATAAACAAAGTCAATCAAAATATGTCGCCATGATGAAAATATCTTCTCTTGCTCTTTATCTCCCTTTGTTTTCTTTAAACATCTGTCCTTCTTTTTCATTTGTTTTTTTTTGTATTTCATCCTCTCCTTTATCCTTTCTTCCTTTTCCTCTGGTTCTCAGATGCCTCCTCTTTCACTTTTCATTATTCGCATACAGGAAATGTGAGTCCATCACACTTTTTGAGGAAAACAACGACTAAACTAGTAAAAAAAAAAAAAACAGAATGAAAGAGGAAGGTTTGGTTAAGAAAGACGACTACTTTCATCAACATAAGTTCAGTTAGTTATAGCGCTGCCAGCTCGCTGTTACACTTTGCACAAACTGGAGTGGGAATGAGACGAGAAAGGGGTCGGATTGTTGCCACGGCAACGTGTGGCTAGCGTGGCACGGTTTCCAAGGCGTTTCTAAGGCACTTCCATTGCTCCGCTGCCAGTTTCTCTTAAATGGCTTAGCGTACGGATACCCAGGGGCAGGACAAGTGGATGGTTAGAAAGACGGATGGAGAGAGAGAGGTAGAGAAGCAACGAGGAAAGAGGGAGAGGGAGACACAACTTTTTAAATTTTCTCATTCATTATTTTTCTTTAAACAACCTTTTTCTCCTCTTTTCTCTGACTCTGTTAGTATAAATCGTACAGTTTATGAACAGCCTTGAAGCAGCACGTTCAGTTTTTGAGTTTATGGTTAATGCTGGATTCATGTAAGCATGTTTAATTAAAAAGCAGGCTTCCTGTTAAAAGACCTTTTTTAACAGGAAGCCATGTGAGGTTTGAAAAAAGTGGGTGTTTAGGAGGCAGGTTGAAGATGTTGTTGAGTTGCATTATGGGAAACGAGGATCCAACCTTTCTGGATCTTACTTTAAGTCACGACCTCTCGTCCTCTGCTACAACTATTTTTTACCATTATTGTTTTTAATGTGTCTCTTGTGAGTCCCTAAACATAATGAAGTGCAATATTCGGTTGGTTAAATCCGTTATTTGTGATATAAAATGCTCTTTTTGGCTGTCTGATACAGATGTTTTCACAGTTTCAAATTTTTATACTCATTGAAAATTATTCCAAAAATGATGTGTTTATGTGCTTTAAAGGACTTTTTTTTACAGGATTAACTGAAGCAACAGTATAAAACGATATTATGGGATCAACTTGACTGTAAATAAAGATTTTTGAGTTGGCTCAATATCTGTGACTCTCTGTGGATCATTCAGTAGCGTACATATTATGCATAAGCCTCTGAGTTTCATTAAATACTACACCCTTACCAAATAATCACATTTGATACTCAGACCTTCAGACATATTAACACAAACACACCTGAGATCCATGGCAGCTAAGGGAGACCTTAGCATCTTGATTAGATTAAGTATAATTTAGATCCCACTCAGAACCCGGTCAACCCCTGAAGACCTCTTCTCAGAAAGCAGGAATTAATTTCCTCACCAGTTGAGTGACGGAGCTTAGATTGGACCAAAATGCTGGTTTCCTGTTAAATCAGTGCTCATATTGTATTTTATTAAAAATCATGGTGGCTCAACAGTGCCAGTAATGTCAGGTTGTTTAATAACATATATTTAAGTTGATGAATGGTGCACTTTTTGCCTGTGGGACGAAGTCTAAAATTTCCAATTTCACATGCTGACTATCAAAACTCTCAAAGCACTGATGGAGGTAAAATGGATGAATGAGTTCTTCTATCTTCTATCTAACATACTGTATATTACTACAGCATGCACATATATGACCAGTGCTTTTTTACCTTTTGACCTCTCTCCTTTTAAGGTTGTGTATACGTGGATCGATGTGTGCAATTTTGCTGAATAAATCTATATTGATTTATCTTAATGCATTTGAATTAATTAACAGTCTCTAGTATGCAGAAGTGTATAAAAATGTTTTGAAGGCTAAAACAATTGTGCTTTCAGTGAAAGTAAAAATAGCAAACAGTTTTCATCCACAAAGTATTTAGCGTTTCATTCATGATCTTGTTCTGGTCAGGGTGGAAAATGTTCAAAAGGTACTATTCAGACCATCACGGGACACTAAAATCTGCAACGGCACCAGGCTGACAAATGAGTTTGGGGAGGCCAATGTGACATAAAGGCTATCATGATTTTTTAAATTAACAGTAAAAATAGAAAAAAGAAAGAAAAAAAGAAAATATTTCATAAAATTTTATGCAGATTAATGTGATGCAGCTGCAGTCGGGGGGGTGAAACACAATCACATCAAAGCCGTCTGCTGCTAAAACAATAAATAAGAAAAGATTTTTTAACCTTAACCTTTCAGTTTTAATGTCGATCCAGCTTCCTTTTTTCTTACAGCGTCTATCTCTCCATCTCTCCCTCTTGTTCCAGTAACTAATCTTAGTCCGGGGCACAGATACTTCTGAGGTCAGGGATTTGTTCAGCGGGTGACAGAAATGTTGTCTGAATGTTTTCGTCTCTTTGATGCTGTCAGACGAGGTGAAATGTATCTCTTTGACCGGCCACAGTTGTCGCACACACACACACACACACACATTAAAACAAAAGCAGACACACACTTTACTACCCTGTGTGAGTCTTCACATGTGGATTTGGGGTTTGGAAACAGTGTTAAGAGCTCTTGTTCTGCTTTCAACCTCTTTGTGTGTGCATGTGTGAGTTTCTTCCTGTGTGTTTCTTCCTGCCTCTCCCCCTCTTTCACACATGGACACACACACACGTATTTTATTATCTGGAAAACAAGAATGAAATCTGACACAAAAGGCATGCCAGGCACTTGGCAGCAGGCCTGCACACACACATTACCTCATTTTCTGGACATAAAAACAGAAAATTGACCCCCCCATATATATATATATATATATATATATATATATATATATATATATATATATATATACTTTGGATCATATTGCCACACTGACAGGAGAGAAAAGAAGTAAACAGAGAATGACAGAGAGGATGAGATTGACAAAGATGAGATGAAACAGAAAAATAAAGACGTAGTGTATATTATATATATATATATATATATATATATATATATATATATATATATATATATATATATATATATATATATCGTTCCTGGTAAGATGAGCTACACAGGGAGGATGATATCTGATGTGAGTGAGTGCTACAGTATAAAACATGTTTAGGCCAACAGAGAAAGAAAACAGTCAAAGGATGAGGACAATAAAGCCATAGAAATAACTCAGATTTAAAGACAGGAGGAGATGGAGAGATTGTGATTGAGGTGAACAGAGGTTAGCATGCTAAAATGGTCCTGGGGGAGCAACCTGACTGGCTGAAGGAGGCAGTGTCAGGGAGAGGTCGACCAATCACAGGCAGGTGTTCTGACACGCACATAAACAACTGCTGCTTGTGTCTAATCTGCAGTCTGCAGGAAGCAAACAGCTATCGAAGAAGTAGCTGTAAATTAATCTCTGCATATCTGTAAAATGCTTCAATCAGCAGTATGTCAAAGACATGCAATCAATCACTCTGGAAGTTAACTTCTTTTTGAAAAATATGAATAAATGGTTTCCTCCTCAAGAGTTTGGTTGGGGGAAAATAGCCAAGTAAACCTCAAAAGGCCACAGTAATCCTTTTCTGTGATGGAGAGCGGGGGTTAAAACTTAATTGAGAATTCATAATAAGTCACTGCTCGGGCCGCTGCGTGATTGAATCAATATGTTGCAACGTGATTAACAGTCTGCCAAAGCTGGCGTGCAAAATACCAAAAGCCTTATCTATTGCTGATATGAAGGGAGGAATCAGGGAGAGTGAGATGAAGGAAGATGAGAAGAGACGTGTAGCAATTTACCGGGTCTGAAGTAATCATCCCCTCTGAGCACCCCCGGCCATGGGAGGAACATAAGTACGGCTGACAGCAGGTCCGTCAGTGTCGAGCGGAAACCTCCCATCGCAAATAAAACCTTTTAACTCCACTCGGCACCACCGTGGGTAAACCTGCATCCACTCTGCTGCCCCCTTCTGCATTAAGTTGTAAGATATTTTAAGAGTACAACCTTTTCTTCAGATTTACACCTGAGAGCGGCTACCACGCTCCGGCCTGCTTAGCATTTAAGAAATCAAAGTCTGTTATCAGTCAGCAGCAACAGGGAAAGACTTTGCTGAGCAGAATATAAAGCAGCTTGTTGCTTAATCTTTCTATTTCTTGGGGCACTCAGCTGTCTTTTCTCAAACTGCAACATCACCGGATGTAGGAAAGTGCTGGAAAAAAGCTGGAAGTAGGTCTTCAAGGGCCCCCCAGACGATACAGTCTGATGCTGTAATCGAACTATTGTCTTAATTGGATTAGTAGTAAACGAAGCCTCGGTCTGCATGAAAGCAAACACAAAAAATGCTGATAATCACGGGGTGAATTTAGCATTTGCCCGCTCTTGCTGACCCGTGACAGAGGGAAAAGGGTGAAATGGAAAGCAATCACGCTGGTAACGGTGACACAGATTACGATCCCCTCTCGACAAAAACACAACCCTTATCTAATTCTCTGCTTTCCCTCCGACTGAATGTGGAGAGGCCCGAGAAAAGACCGAGCCTATCATTATATTCAGATAGATGGATATTAGGGAAGGAAAAGTGGCACTTGGAGCTCCCCTCCTTTCTCTCTCTCTTTTCCCCCCGACTACGTCTTGCCTGTGAGATAGCTTCAATCTTTCCGATCTTACTTAAAAACTGTGAATTTAAGAAACCTTTCACCGCACACACACATCTTGCATACTTAGAAAACAGGAATGAACAAAGCTATTAAAGTGCACAGACACACATAAAGCATCCTGAAGTCCAGCAGAGAAAACGATGGAAAATGAACCAGACGAGAAACTTAAAGCGAGATATTTGGGGTAAGAAAATATATATTTTTTTCTTTTTCTCTCAACAAAAAACACACACAAAGCGCACTTCAACTGATTCAACCCAAATGTTTTTGAATTCTGTTCGGCATCGTCTGTCCTTTGGCTTAAACCTGTTACACAAACACAGACACAACTTGTCTCTGTACACACACACACACACACACACACACACACACAGTTGACCCCACTCTGCAGCTCCTACCGTTGTCCCCCTCGAGACACCGCCCGAGGCAACAGACGGCCTCTGCAGTTAGTGTGTCACAGATGGGTCGGAAAATAACGTAGCAAGGGACTCACACAATAGGATGAAGCCGAATAGAAGGTTTTTGTGATGCATCTCAAAAACTGACTATAGCGCTGTGTTGTGTATGAATGGGCACAAAATCACTGCACAGTTCGTCAAGATGCGGTGCAGCGTGGTAGACAAAATATCCGTGAAGTAATTTAATCACCATTGCAAACAGTGGTACAAAGGTTGGTCATTTTTTGTTTGGCATTTTTCACCAGGGTAAGACCATCCCACTTTACAAATGAAAATGTAATAATGTCTTTAAAACACATCATTTTACGAAAGCACAAAGTTAGGTCAGCAGAAGGATGAAAGAGGGAAGAAAATGTTAAATCTGGAGCAAATGATGCACTCTAAGCCACGTTTTATTATTGATCAGACGCGTTATTATGGAGCAAATGTATAAAATTCACAATTATATGTGACAAATATGTGGAAGAAATCTGGAATACGATTGGAATGAAGCTAAATCAACCTAGATATATGGAAATATTGTTGAACTGCTGAACTGCATTTGACGGAGTTAACATGAGGTGAATTTATGTTTATATATTATATATATTTATATATTACATTTACTCGCTCTCTCTGCATTAACGCCTCTCCAGGGTGTAAGTTTGGGTTCAAAGTTCACCGGGGTCGGCGATGAAACATTGAGCCGGGCTAATAGATTAGCTCTTGTATTGATCACGAATAGTCTTTCTCATTTTATTGATTGTACTAGATGGGCTACCCTGCTCAGACCAACCTTCCCATTTACATAATAAAAAATCATTATCATATAGTATTGGATTAGGCATTCTTGGATGAATGTTAAAGTTTTGGATTTCGACTTTCCATAAGTGACTCTGTTCAGTGTTCAGCAGCAATCTAAATGGAAAAGTGGAGATTGTGAGAGAGCTTGTGAGAATTCAGCGCCTTGATCAGAGGAACTTCAGCTGTGGCACACTGTGAAACCTTATCCTTACCGTATTTTCAACCCATATTCCAACC
This sequence comes from Scortum barcoo, assembly GCA_023238725.1. Taxonomy (NCBI): domain Eukaryota; kingdom Metazoa; phylum Chordata; class Actinopteri; order Centrarchiformes; family Terapontidae; genus Scortum; species Scortum barcoo. Next base: position 19,933,664 of record CM041544.1, on the reverse strand, counting down.
TCACAGTAAGATAAATCCAGATACAGACATTAAGTGAATAAGCACGGGCATTTATTCACTGAGTAAAAGCTCAGAAATTTGGTAAGCATTCCTCTGAGTTTATCTCTTTTTTTGCAACATCGAGTACACTGACAGTTGACCACTTCTCATGATGCTGTATTATCGGGAACTAAGAATGAGTGCAGGCACATTAGAGCTGCCGGATAGTAGGTTTAATGTTCAAATTAAAGTGTCAAAATGATGCATGGCTGAACGAAGTCATACTGGATTTTGTGTGCTTTTAAGATCCAGTCTCAGAGGATGTGCACAGTTCATAGAGCTCTCCATATAATGAACCCAGCTGGGGTTGCTTGCTGTCGAGATAATTCAGTGTGTCAGTAATAGAAATATCTTCGACTGCTTTTAAAATTTGAATCCTCCTTGGTTATATATTTTTTTTGCCATTATGTAATGTATACAATCTAAGAGTTCTGACTGCCTTTTTTCTCTACTTCCACAGGAGTTTCCTCAGGGTTTCTCACTGTCTACTGTGCTAGGTTTCTGACTTTGAGGCACATTTTCACACCACAAGGAGGAAAACTTGCCTGCACACCTACGCACACTTTGCATGTCTCACTCTCAGAATAACTAACATCATCATTATGTGACAGTGACAGACGCATGTTGTGACAAAGCGCTCGCTTCCTCCACTGATGTCACCGGACACCTGTCAACCACAGCCCGACACCTACCTAGCAAAGCGGTCGCACTTTCCCAGAGAAACTAACGCACGCTGCCAGTTACTGGGGACTACTGTCTCACACTATAACATGCTACTGATGTCAGGAGTGACACACAATGCAAATCGTGTGAAAAAATGTCAGGCATTTACTGCTACCCAACTTTTTTCTTCGGCCAACTTCTTGTATTTGCCAGTAAAATCTCTCCACCCAAAAGGTGTGAACCACTTTTATTTAGCTGTAGGTTACATGTGTAGGTGTGCATCTAAAGATTTACAGTGATTCAAGTCATCAAAAGTCCATCCTATCACAAAAACAATGAAAGAATGAATGATTGCCATTTAAAGATGTATTATTTCAGCTGTTGAATCAAAGAAATGATGAGCTTTTCATTTGATTTGTGGTGGATTTGAGGTATTTTTCACAGATTTGAAAAACGAAAGTTCATTTATTTTGATATTCTTTTAACAAAGACAACATCAGAATATGCTTTTCATGTCACTCACTTTGTGATAAGTTCAAATCCTACATCAAGTAAAATAAAATCTATAGTGCAGCAAGAGAGGAGAGATCAAGGCTCTGTGATTATGTGTAGGATGTCTGTATACTGTAATTATGTAATGTGTGTGTGTGTTATTGTGACAGAGACAGAAGCACAGATATAAAGATTCACAGAGTCTTTGACCTTGCCTGGAAGGTAAACAACTCGTGACTTGGCAACTTCCCTCCTTCAGCTAAGATACACACACATGAACACACACACACACCTCCTACTGTCGTTCTTGTTTATCGCCTGCTTTGCCTAGAAACACTCCTGCTGGGAGATGACAGAACTTACATCATGTCCACACTAAGGCGGATAAACCTGAACACACCGTTCATGTGAGATAACTAGCTGCGTCCACACTCGTGTTTACTTGTGTTCTTTTGAAAAGTTGAAAACGACAGAAAAAACAGCAACATCTCTTCTTCTGACGATGATCAAAAAACAAATCTGTGCATCACAGCCATCACCTGGAGAGAGACAGGAACTGCCTGGTTCCTCTAATGAGTGTCAGTGAGCTAAACCTCCTATTCTGCATGATCTTTTATCTGGCTTCTTATCTGGTTTTCCGATTCATTTTTCCTTGACATTCTTTCCTTCCTTCAAAGCATAAACTAGCCTGACATCATAAATATAAATTCTGATTATTACAACTTTTGTATTGTGTGACCGGCCGCAGAGGGCATTTAAAATGAGAGATGACAAATAAATAAAACAACTGAAAATTGAATCTGTTCTGGTGAAATTGTTTTTAAAAGCACCATTTTTGTGCTTGAAAAGCACTTTCTAGGGGGCCAAAAGCAATGTCCTTGTCTATCCTTATCCTATCTAGCATAACACAGCTGCCATTGCTGGTTTCTGACTGACACAGTTGTTGTTTTCAGCAGAAAACGAGTGTGTCACTGAGCAACAAAAACCTGGTCTGAAGTCAATGGTGCAGCATTTTTCTGCAATTTAAAGGCCACATTATTTGGATAGTAAGATGCACCTTAGGCCACCATGGGCGGGTTCCAGTAAGAGGGAAGTTGCGTGCATTTGCGCTCGAGGCCCAGCAGCGTAACTTCATTGATTATTTAAATCTCCGGCATGTGTGCATGTGTTCTTTTACACATCCAAAAGGTCACACACACATACACACAGTCCAGTGAAATTGTTTGGAGTTAAGTAGAGCCCTCCTGACAAATCCTGAGCTCTGTCAGCGCTGTCTACAGAAATTTATTGCAGCAGCTAAACGTTTAAGTCACTTTCCCCTGAGAGTTTCCTCAATCCCGTCGAGTTTATGACTTCACTTTTTAGTTTTGATCCTGATATTTGTCTTGTTGGCATTACTACACAAGTGCAAACAACATGACTAAAAATACCCTCTCATATTTAAAATAAATAGTACATCTCAACACTTGGATTACTCACGCTGCTTGGCAATGTAAATGAAGGTCCGGGTGGGTGTGGGTCTCCAAAATGGCAGGTGGATGATTTATGTGTACATATAGATTCGTATGACATCTATTTATGGCACGCAGTCCTTGTCCTCAATTAAATGTGGGTGTGTTTGTTCATATGCAGTGAATAGAGTTATTGGAACTGATGATTGGGAGACGGTGGAGGGTCAACCACCCAAGGACCATTTAGAAAAACAGGTGCAGGTGTAGAAAGGCAGCTGTGGGCTCAACTAGCTTTTAAACGGAGATGAGAGATGACATTCTGCTTGGTTTAATCAGGTATGCCAAAAACAAAAAAAAAAAAAAGAGGATCATCAAATAAATAAATAAGTCGATACATAACATACATTTAATTAATCTTCATATGATCTTCATGTAAAAAAGTAATTAATAAATCCACTGAAGCAGGAGAAAACTACACAAACTCACAAATTTCTTTGCTGAACTATCACTGACCTTTTCCAATGATTGGGATCAGAGCAAAAGCAGAAATGATGTACATAAATAAAGTAAATCTCTGTGCCTTTATTGAGTTTTTGCTGTTCGCCGGCAGACACCAGGAGCCACACAATGCTGCTGCAAACGCTGCTTTCTGCATTTGTTGTGCGCGTGGGAGTAACCAATCTGTCTGTGTGTATGTGCATTTAATGTAGGTCTCATTAGCATCGGGGCTTTAGAACTGCAAGCGTGTGAAAATAGTAACGAAACACCAGACCGACGCGAAGCGAGTTCGCGTTCGCTGTACGTCCGCATGTGTGTGTGCCGTGTGCGTGAGTGTGTGCTCGCGCAACCGACTGAGAAATTGTTTCCTCTTTGGTCTGTTTCATTAGCGACTCCATAATTATCACCCCATCTGCTCCCGGAGTTCAACTCTCCTCTCCCACTTTCCCTCTGGTTTCACTCGCTAAATAAAAAGATTCCTAAACACAGCCAGGAGGATTTCCCGGTGACATGCAAATTAACACTAAACCGCTGCCTAAACAGTCACCGTGTTGATATAAATGTACTAAAAAAACATCCTCCTCTTAATGCTCTTAAGTTGTCTGCCTGAGTTCTCATTAGAGTGGATCTATCCTCTTTAGTCTGCGGGTGACTTCCTGACTTATGGGTAGCAGGTAAATTGGTGTTTATTATCAAAGCAGCAGCTAACAAATGAAGTCACAGAGGTTCAATTTGTGTTAAACGTTGGTGGTTATTGTGTATTCTTTTTTTTAACCCCCCACCACCTCTACTGCTCTTCTAAAACACACAAACACTTTTTCCTAAAGAAGAACGACTTTCCATCCAAACCTTCAAGCTGATTTTGTGCAAATCTGTTGAAAAGCTAATGTGACTTGCCATTATTTTAGACCTGCAAAAAATCTATTTTTATGTTTAACAATGGGCAAAATTGCTCAGTATAATGCAAAGAGGAGGCTGATGCAATAAGACCACAGAGAAATATCACTTGCCTGCAACTCCCACTGTGGTCTACACTACCTTCCCAGCACAGTAGACTGACAAACAAAAAAAGCCAGATATATTTCCTTCAGGATCTTGTGGAGACACAGCCAACGCTAAAAAGGAGAGTAAATATTGGACTTACATTCATCAGATGGGCATTAATGACTGCAAAACGAATGCTCTGTGTTTGCTGTGTGTGCAAATGGGCGACTGTTTGCTAGCACGTTAGCTGTGTCAACTTTATAAGGCCATAATGTGTTTACCTTTAATGCAGTATGAATTCATTTTTGGTCACGTGGAGACAGTGCAACAAGGTGTAAAGCGGTGTTGGCTTTATTTCATCGTTTGGTCATCACGGTCAACATCATGTTCTACTGGCAACACGACAATGATGGAGACATAAATATGAAGCCAAAGGTCACACTCTTGTTATTTTACAATGTCACTGCCTATTCCCGTTTTTTTCACTATATAATCATTATTTGCCATTTCCATTCACCACACTTAAGTATGATCAGGCTGAACAACAGAGAAAGATGAGCATACTGCTTTCATATAGTGTTGTAGGTTGAAAGGAACAGGTGGATTCCCAGTGGGGAGCGAGCTCAGCATCCATCTCCACTCCGCAGACCAGTCAGACACTGAGGGGGAGTTTTGAAAATTAACAATGCAATAATGCTGCTAATTGGCTGGAAAATTACATTTGGAGCAAAGTGTCAAACGTGCTGTGCAGAGGGTGTGTGGATGTGTGAAAAGTGCACGTGTGTGATCTGTGGGTGCATACGTGCAAGTGTATGAAGATAGACTCTGTGCACATGAGTGTGAAAGTGGAGCTGTTTATATTGTGGGTATCATACGTGTGAGACTGCAGACACCTTCTCACTCTCTCTACATTTGCAGTTGGTACATATTGTGGCACTTAGTTGATGCAGCTTATAAATACTAAACATGTTTTCGTCAATCACCGCAAACATTAAAAACACCAGTAATCATTTTTTTTTCTTTGCTATTATTATTATTATTATTATTTTAGGGATTAAAACATACAGGTACTATAATGTTACAACCTATACTGATTGATGGGACTGTAGCAATACCTTCAGTGAAAACACACACACACACACACACACACACACCCACCCACTATAATGGCATTGTTTTCCAGGCAGCAAGGCACCGATGGCATCAAACATCTCAGAATAGAACTGCTGAGGTTTCAGGGTGAAACCTGAGGAGTTTTTGGAGCACAGTAATGGACCTGTGTGGCTCTCAATCCATACAGATGAAGGGGATTCATTACAAAAATCACAGCAGGCCATTTAACATAAAGGCATCTACTTTGGCATGAAATTAAATCCCATGTGTTGATCCTGAGGTTAACAATAATGCTGACAAAATACACTTTAGATGAATGCTGTTTGAGCCTAAGGGTCAGTTAGTTTCATTATGTTGCTTTGAACAGAGGATGCCCGTGCACGTCCACATTCATTCTCATTCGAATGCAACGAAGCACTAGTCCACCTTTAATATAGCTATCCTTCAAGATAATTATGACAGTCAAGTGTGTAGCTGAATACGACAGAGGACTGAACACTGGTGGTCAGCTCAGGCTAGCTGCAGGCTAAAAACCAGATTATCTGTCCCGATCGAAGTCGTATTTTGTGACCCTGGCGGCTCAGGCTTTACTGCTGAGGGATCAATGACCACCAGTCTGGACTTACTGGATCATACAAGACATATGGGATTTACACAAACTCACACAGGCACACTCACACAAGTCTTTAGTGTGAGGGCCTATTGGATTTCTCCAGTCTCTCGCAGCGACTGTCATTATGAGCCAAGATGGCCGCCTGCTTCTCCCTCAGGACCGGGCCAATTGCAGGGTATTATACACAGTGAGTATAGGGCACATCATGTACATTTTGGAGGGATAAGAGAGATCGTTGAAGACTTTTTTACAAGATAATTTTTTTTTCAGCTTTCTTCACCCAAGATCTTCAGGATACTTTCGACACGACACAAGTAAATTATCATTTTATGGGGCCACTACACCTGTAAGATTCATTTTAATTTAACATGAACACGTTAATGGTTCCATCAGAGTAATTTGGCAATCAAAAAAGATGCTTCAATTAATAAAAAACACATTTAAAGAAGCAGTTTTAAATGTTTTCAGGGTTAGTTTGGGTTGGTTCATTTTCTATATCTGGAGCTTTTCAGGTTTAAATGGTGAGTTTGGGATAAACTGGAGGTGTTGTACAAACAGTGAGGTCTACCATTTTTCCACTGTGACCCCAGCTGGGTGTGACCTTTGATAAACAGCAGCCAGTATTTTCACCACTGCAAGAACGATAGCCTCTGCTTTCTCTGACATTTACTGAGCAGGGTTTTTAGGTTGCCTTAGAGAAGGGAGGAAAGAAAAGAGATTAGTGCCAACGAAATGTGTTCCCTGCTCTAACCCTGCATTCACACTGAATTATTGTTCATTTTGAATAAATGTGGGTGATGTGAGACTAACACAGCTTAAAGGTTTTAAACAGACACTAATGGTGTTTGGTTGGCTGCATTAATACTGATTTTCCTGATAGAGCTCAGCCTTATTATAATCAGTTTACATAACAATATATCAGGTACTAATTGGTAATAACATTAATGAAAAACAAACAGGACAAACAGCCTATTGAAATGAACAACCGTCATTGTCTACTGAATCATTTCAGGACTTGTGCAATTAAGGTTAATTAAATGTTTTGTTTTGTGTGCATTATATGTATTTATACTTCTGGTGTAGGTTTTAGCACATGTTTTGCATATTTATATAATATGTTTGATGTATTTCAGTATGTTTTATGCATCTTATGTTCAAGTCAAGGTTGTTCAGTTAATTTAAAAAAAAAACATTTTTATCCTTCGATGATTTACAGAGGGGTGTCAATGCCTTCATTTTCTCTTATTCAGATTTCTGTAATGCTCTCTACGCAGGTATTAGTCAGGCTTCCCTCTATCACCTTCAGCTGGTTCAAAATGCTGCTGCCAGGATTATCACCGGCTCTAGGAAAAGAGATTATATAACTCCAGTCTTAACTTCCCACCACCGACTTCCTGTTCATTTTCGTATTGATTTTAAAATTTCATTGTTGCAACTAACTCTATATTAAGGATCTACTGACTTCCAATGAACCTGGGTGACCTCTTAGATCAGCTGATAGTGGCTTATTTGTCATTTCCAGAGTGTGACTGGAGACTGAGGGCCGTTTTCTGTGCGTTCTGAACTTTGGAACAGCTTATTACTGAGATTAGGTCTGCCAAATCTACCGCTGCTTCTAAATCTCATCTTCAGCGCTTTGATTAGTGGTTGGTTAAAGGTGCTGCAGCATAAATAAATGCCATGTCAATATTTCATGAGTTTCTGTACTGATGAAGGCATTCAAGTGTAAAAGTGGAATTTGGGACCTCTTGGGGGCACCGGAGGGAGGTCTAGTGTGCCATAAGTTCAATTAAAACCTAAAAATGTGCCATAAATTGCCTTTTCTAGAAATAAAGCCAATCGGAGCACGTTTGTGAATGTCGCCTACAAACACAGAGTCTCGGCATAATTAGCTTCCTTCACACAGAGAAGACAATTCAACTCAAACAGGGAACCAGCAGCAGACAAAATCTCATTTAAACGGGAGCTAACGTGTCTGTTGGGGGAATTTGATTGACGTGGGATTAAAAAAAAAAATTTGTGCAAACACAAACTTACATTAAACGCAGATGGAGGAAGGAGAGACGAGAGACCGTGTGAAGGAGAAATGGAGATGACAGAGAGGACAGAGAGGAGGGGATGGAGAAAGTCTGTTACTGTGATGGATGGATGAATGAAAGCTTGCTTATTGATTCTCTGACCGGCTGCTTGGTCGGCTGTCTGGTCTCTAACTGGTTGGTTGGTTAGTGGTTAGAATGACTGACTGAATGTACACATTAGTTCATCTCATCAGATTCCCTCTTAGCCCCATGCCAAAGCGTTCCTATTTAAGATAGTTTCATTTTTAAAGAAGGAACAATTTCCTAAGACAGACGAGAATTAATTACTAAAACAAGAGCCAACAGTCAGTTTGTTGGAGACTATTTTCAGTTGCGGATTAATGCATTTTTTGTGCGCTAGTGTGTAATGACAGCAGCAGGTTAGCTTCATACGTAGCACTAACACTTCAGAAACAGCGGAGCTTGTGCAGTGTAACACAGGCAACTTGTTATTGGGATCAATTTATTGCTGGTTTTGGTCTTTTCATTGAATTTGTTGACAGTAAAAATTATATTATATATGTCAGACAGATATGTCAACTCCTGTAACACAGCAAATAATGGACCATGAATGATATTTCACTGTAGCTTTATCCCAAACTACAAGAAAAATGAGAGTGAGAAGCAGAAACTGTTTGTCTCTGTCTGTCTCCGCTCAGGACAATTTTTCACTCTTCCACTCTGTCTTGGTATCGTCCTTATCTTTTCTCTCCTTTTCAGTGCATTTGTAAAAAGATCTGTGCTTATGTAATTAACTTTAGGATATTTATGTCTTTATCGGGACCTGCAAAGAAAAAAAAACTCATACAGAGAAGTAGTCAAAATCCCTCAAGCCTTACAAGTTTCAATTTCATTTTTTTTCTTTGGGTGCAGGGACCCGCTGATTAAAGTTGAAGAGCTGAAAGGAGTCCATAAGAAGCTTCCTTTTGGGGGACAGATGGTCAAGGCAAAGCAACGTCTTTGATCTATAATCTAACAGTGAAAATGAGATTGGGTGACGGGTGGGGGAGAAGGAGGAGACAGATAATTTAGCGAGGCAGGGACAGGCACAGGAGAACCTGGAAGATTAAAACATCTGTGGAGATTGAAAGGCGAAGACCTTCCTGTACTTCATTTTGCCCCACATGCAAACTTCATTCAGAGTTTTTGCTTTGTGTTTAGATCCACATCTGATTGGCCTAGATTATATTATAATTAGAAAGATTATAATCGGACATGTAGAATTTTTTGCTTGTCATGAATCTAAATGAACATTCAATTATTTACCACACCACTCTTGCTTTTTTTCTCAAGTTTCCACTTTGACAGCAGCATAGTGGTTATTTGTGTTCTCCATACTATTGGGAATCTGCTCGCCAAGGCTCAGAGTGGATGCTGTCGGGTGCAATTTTCACTGTAACCCAACAACGGTGTTATTTAATTCATAAGCCACAAGAATCACAATAACAAGAACGCAATAACAAAATTATAAAACCATACCTCCAGCTGTTTTGGCTCTCAAACGTAACGTTCCTTGCTGTGTGTTTTGTCCGCGTGCGTGCCTGTTTGTTGGGATAACTTTGCACGTAAGCTATCCTTGAAAATGTTCAGCCGTAATATCTGCTTATTGTCACTGTGATTATGCCAGCAGGAGCCTCTCTGCCTCTGAGTGCATTTAAATATTTGTACACTCCTGTGTATAATAAACTCAGGCCACATCTACTTTTTTTTTTCTTTGTTTTTCGACAGTTTTTGTTCCAAGCATCCTAAAGGAAAAATTTAACCCCAATCTGTCACAGCAGATCCTGCGCAGGTTTTTCCACGGAGAGCAGCTTCTGAAGTAGCCTCAGTAAAGCTCTCCTCCGCGTACAGCTGCAGCAGCCTTACTACAAGCTGTTTGATGTCTTCCTCAACATCTGACACAATTCTCTTTGTGTTTACATAACGCTGAATACGGAGGGCTTTCGGTACCATTTTCCATCTATTACATTTTAATGGCTGTCAGCGTGTTTACAGTATGAGAGACATCCTTTATTGCAGAATGCGTTTATAATTATATTTTCTAGTTAGTATAGTGTTTTTTGTGATACTTGCGATAAACATAAGTTTATAAGGTTTGATTTGCACAGCTGCAAAAACAATAAAGTTAGAGAGGAAGTGGAACTTAAGAGGCATTATGTCCAAAGCTGTTTGGATTCTCTAACAAGGACTCTCAAAATGCTGCGCTCATATTCGTATGAATTTCAATCAATGAAATAAAACTTTCAGCTGAAGAAACAAATCAAACCAGTCCAATTCAATATTCCTGCTGCCAGGCAGAAACCCAGATTTACAGACTCAGCCTTGTTCCAAGCTTGACAGCATGTCGTTTTTGAGTTTATCAAGCTCACATTTTAAAGGATTTTACACACGAAAGGGAGCACTAAACTGATCTGAAACATTTAAACATTCAAATCATAATAACACACACTTTTGTATAATGTGCTGTGATTGATTAAATAAACCCAGGAAGGTAGAAACAGAGATGAACTGGACTGAGAACAGCGCCACTGGAAAATTTACCTTCACAGAGAAAATCGTGTGTGTAAATGTGTGTCGTTACACATTTTCCATCTATAAAAGACTGTGTGTGCGTGTCCTTTCACACTCTCTGTTCACAAGTCATAAAATTGGTTAAAAATAGCACTCTGTGTATGTGTGTGTGTGTGTGCAGGCAAACAGTAGACTACAGTGCTACAGCAGTCAACATGTGTCATGTGTGTGCCTAAACATGAAACTTTTCACCCAGTGTGTGTGTGTGTGTGTGTGTGTGTGTGTGTGCAGGAACACAGTAGACTACAGTGCTACAGTAACAGTCAACATGTGTCATGTTTAAGTTCACTTAGCCTAAACATGGAAACTTTTCACTCCAGTGTGTGTGTGTGTGTTTGTGTGTGTGTGTGTGTATGTGTGTGTGCAGGAACACAGTTCACTCCAGTGCTACAGTAACAGTCAGTCATGTGTGTGTGTGTAAGTAAGTGTGTAGCCTGTCAACATGTGAAACTGTGTGTCACCCAGTGTGTGTGTGTTTGTGTGTGTGTGTGTGTGTGTAAAATGCGTGTGTGTGCAGGGCATGCGTATGTGTCTCATATGGAAACACTTAACATGTTACAAGCACTGTCCCACACACACACACACACACACACAGAAAGAGGGAGAGCAAGACAAGTAAGATTCACATGTGGTTTATTTGTATTTGATTTACAGAGGGATTCCCCATCTCACCATTTTCCTCTCTCTCTCTCTCTCTCTCTCTGTATGTTTCTAAAGTCCTACTGTCCTGTATCTCCTTTCCTTCCTCTCCTCATTTGATTTAATTCACTTTATAAGTGGGAAGCACCATCATCCAATCTAACTCAAGACGTACTAATCCATCCATCCATCCATCCATCCATCCATCCATCCATCATTAGTTTGTGGTTCATATGACAGAGCTGTAAGTAACCAATCTCAAACTCACACAAAGCTTGTAAGACATGCACACAAAACATATAGGAAAACACACACACTGGCCAAGTGCCTACTATAAGAACTACTTTTTCAATATTGCACAACTGTATTACTCATCTTAGTTTTTAACTGTATAGAGAGAGAGAGAGGAGACGCAGTGAAGCGGTGCAGCAGCCTGAGCATGCAGCATGTGTGACGAGGAATGTGTGTGTAAATGCATCAGCTCATGGGCACATATTAGTGTGTGTGTGTGCAGTGATATAATATTAATGCTCCCTGATGGAGTGTTGCACCAGTTCCACATCAAAGCAGAGCAGAGCGGAGAAACAGCCAGATACAAGCTTCTTAAACAGCACAACAAAACAGTGAAGGGGCAGGTTGAGTGTGTGTCTGAGGGCGCACGTGTGTGTATTATTTATGCCTGTAATAGCGCTTTTAACTTCATACAACTCCTCTATAAATACTGTGTTTACTGTAACTCCCATATAATCTGAGAAAAACAACAAATATTTGAATATTCATTTTGCTATGATAAAATAACTTGAAATAGACTCATTTCTGATTGGCTAACTAAGACTAAGGTGGATTGCGTCAGAGTGGTTTGTACATTAGCGAGCACAAAAAGCAAATGGACGCTCTGCAATGAGAAAACAAACAGCAAAGTAAAAGTTGTTGAAAGTTTCAGAAGCGCGTGCATGTTGTAGTACTGGGTCACGCGTTTCAATTTGTAAGGCTCTGTATTTATAAATTAATAATAATTAATTATTATTTGACAGTAATCTGCAGGTTACCATGGCAGCATTACATCTTAACAGATTAATCTCACTGAACCAAGCTAACCCAACCACAGCCACCGTTTTTTGTCTTAAAGTAGCGTAGCTGAGGTGTTCTGATATAGAAAACGATGAACTGCCGAGAAAGTACCCCATCAACTCCACTATTTTATGACATTGTTATTATTCTTTGTGTGATTCAACATGCACGCGCTTCTGAAACTTTCAACAACTTTTACTTTGCTGTTTGTTTTCTCATTGCAGAGCGTCCATTTGCTTTTTGTGCTCGCTAATGTACAAACCACTCTGACGCAATCCACCTTGCTTTATTCCCTCTGTCGTCATTTAGTTTCTGTGGAACTAAACATGGATTTTCTCCCGAAAGCTGTGAACCACGTGCAACTCCACGTCTGTAATATCGCACCGCGGGAATGATGCGCTCCACTTACGCTGGCTGTGTCTGTACGCATCGGGCCGGTCCGTAATTTCACTATAATGATTTGCTCCATTTACTGTGACTCTCTGTTTGGATATGTGAACACGCACTTATCAGTGTGTGTGTATGTATGTGTGTGTGTGTGAGTGGACCACTGAGGCAGGTTGTTCTGCAGTGAGAGCCTGAAGTCATGGAAAATATGCAGCTAGTTTACACTACTACTCTAAACAATATGAAACTGACAGAAAAGTGAGTGAGACATACGTGGGGAGGAAAAGTGTGTGTGTGTGTGTGGGAGAAGGAGCTGAAGAGGGAGATCGAGAAAGAGAGAGAGAGAGTGTATGAAGTGCTGAAGAAAAGAGAATGAAAAAAACTGTGAGTCAGAGGAAGAGAAGGAGAAAGGAGAGTGATGAAGAGGAAAACATCTTTTTATCGGCTCCGTCTGCCCTTCCTTGGCTGGAAAATCATATTTCCGTTTGTAAGTGTGTGTGTGTGTGTTTGTGTGTGGCCTGTGTGTTAGTCAGCAGAAAGCCCGTGAAAAGAGCACAAGTCGTGTTTTAACATTTCCACACATGAAACAGCTCGTGTAAGACTCTCTAAAGCAAACATCTTGGCGCTTCAGTGCCGCAAAGGTCACTTTCAACACTTCCACATAAGTGAGTCAGTGTGGGTTTCTCTACGTAACATCTGTTCGAGCTGAAAGACGCAAATGTCACAACAATCTACATGACAGCAATAATGATTTGAAGCAGAGTTTATGAGAAACTTAGCAAAAATGCGGAAATAGGAGAAAAAAGGCAGCAGCAAACAAGTTCGACCTGAAAGATGCGTGAGAAAATAAAGAACATAGTTAATAACGAGAGAACAGTGAGAGAACCACACTGATGCATTTGTGAATAAAAAGGAGAACGAATAAGAAAGAGAGAAAGACTCCGGCTCAGTCGGAGGCCGCACAGTGCCACCCATCAACATCTCTAAACACCCACATCCCCATACACATGCACACACACACACAAGTACATTTATGCAAAATTCAACATGCATCGCGCACGCATAAACACGCAGATTCAGGTACACAAACATAAACACTCAAGACACTCAAGAATAAACACATGCACACAGAGGAAGGATAACTATATGTCATTCGTTCATGCCTGAGACATGGAGGAGTTTTCTGATGATGTTCCAAAGACTTTACAAATCACCATTTTAGAATTGGACGACATAATAAATAAGGTTTGGTAATGTCTAAGTACAAAGACAGCTTCTTTCGAGTTAGAGGAAGGTCGTGGTTTGGGTTCAGTTTACAACTTTGTTAAGATTAGAGGACCTTCATCGCCATGGTTACAGTAATAACCACCTGGTTAGGGAACAATGGCGGTCATGATTAAAAGAAGCAAACAGTGACAAGCAGAACACGAACAGCGGCCCCATGTTGAGATCCAATGTTTTGCTGTCCCATCCATCCATCCACCCCCCGTGGTCTTAGTGGCTCTGAGACGACGACACTATTTTCTCCTTTGCTCCTGACAGACAAGAGTTATGTCCTATGTCCTATGGCTGCTGGAGGGCTTTGTCACTTGAACATAAACATGTCTGATGCTGTTATGTGTCACGGGAGTGGAGTCTCATACGAACGCACACCTGCAGTGGATGGCCACGGACACACAAGTACACACCTGAGACACACATGCCGAGCAGCAAACCGCTCATCCACTCCAACAATTTTTAAGGCTCAAAATGGAAATAGAGAGAATAAATTCCTCTTCTTGTTGCGCTTCTTCTCGTGTCTGAAGGACCCATCTGGGGCCGTCCAACCCGGCTGCCTGTCTGCATGAACAGCCCTTACTGACAACAGCTGACAATCATTCTGCCAGGCCATTGGCCAATTAGGACAGGGTTGCCATGGTTGCCGGCACACACTCGCGCTCTCACTTCTCACCTCCGACAGTGTCCGCCTACTCATGGCATGGAGAGGGAGATGGAAGGAGCGATGGGAAGATGAAAAGTGAGAGAAAGAGATAGAGATGCGGCGAGAAAAAATGAAACACTTTGAGCAAACCTGCAGATGCCAGAAGAGCGAGATTTGATTCCTGATGGAGCAGAAGCAAGAAGGAGTGAGGAGTGCAGGCTGGACTAGCGCTTTCAATGCATGGGTAAAAAATGTCCAAATAAAGAAAGAGTGCAACCAAAACTGTAACTGTACTCACTCTTCTTTATTAGACTTGTTTATCTGGTGCAAGTTCCAACGCGACTGTGCAACTGTCTGAACGTTTTTACACTCATAACCAGTTTTTCTTGGACCTGTCACAAACAAGAGGCAGAGATACTGTCACCAGTGTCTCGAATTGGCCGACTTTGGGCAAGTTTGACACACACATTATGCACTGACTGCATGGAAACACACACATAAATACACTCTAGGCAAACATGCACTGCAGGCCACATAATGCTGCAGCAGCAGTGTTTGATTGCAAGTGTTCAAACACAGACACAAGCAAGCGCACACGCACGCATTCCCCTCCCACGTAAAAAACGCTGCCTCGAAGGAATAATCAATAAAATTCTTCTTAAATTCTTCAGCTTCTCAAAGAGGGAGAGAGAAAGTGAGAGAGAGAGAGAGAGAGACCTTGTCTGACAGTTGTTCCCATTCCTTGCTCGTCTAATCTTTGCCCAGCATGGAGGAGGGGGATGGAGGTAAAATATTCAAGGAAGAGAGAGGAAAGACGAGAGGAGGGAGCGGTGGGGAAAGGAGGAACCTACAGGAGGTGTTGAGGTGAAAGTGAACGGAGGGAGAGCAGAGAGAGTGAGAAAGAGAGAGGGAGAGAAATCAACATTTATTTGAGGCTTTGGAGAAAGCAGCGAGGGATCAAACCGAGTTATTCACAGCGCCACGGACGGGAGGGATGGATGCGAGGAAACAAGGGAGGAGAGGTAGAGAGAGATAGACATACCTCTGCATCCAGAAAGGATGGAGGGACGGACGAGAAAAGGTATTAAAAAGAGAGAGAGAAGGTGGGAAAGGGACAGCAAGATCCAACCAAATTATTTGAGGAACAATGCAGGAAGAAACGGGGAAAAAAAACGGAGCGACACCAAGAAGAAGAAGAAAAAGAGAGTAAAGGGAGGAGGAGAGAGAGGATGATGAAATTAAAGCTAGGAGGAACAAAAAAGGAGCGATGAAAGATTGAAAGGCTCAAATAAAGTCATAAAAAAGAATTACTAAAGGCCATAAGAGAGAATGCAGGACAGAAAGAAGGAAGGTGAAATAAAGTGAGGGAATGAAAGAGAACAAGAGATAACAGACTGATAAAAAAAAAGGGTGAGACAGGGTAAGAACTAAAGGATGAAGATGGTGAAATAAGAAACAAGGGAAGGTGGAGAAAGAAAGACAAAGAGAAGAAGGACTGAACAAAGCCTACAGTGGTGCCAGGGGACAGATGGACGACAGGAGAGAGATTCAAACAAAACAAAAAAAAAAAAAAGCAGGATCAATGCAAGGATGGGAAACATGAAAAAAAAGGTAGAAGGAAAAGAGAAAAAGACAGTGGATAAATGATCGGATGCCCGGAAGGAAAAGATGGAAATAACAATTGGTGGGATACAGGAGCGACAAAAGACGACATGGGAAAAAAATAAGATAAAACCTGACATATCCAAGATGAGGAGGGGAAGAGGAGGGACGAGGGAGTGAAGGAGGGAGGAGGGAGGGAGCGCAAAGCATGTCGGGATCAATAGTGATTAAGTTGGGGGAGTGCATAGGAGGAATCCAGAGGATATAAGCTGAGACATACATCAGTGGGAGATACCATCTTAAAAACCGCCATAGAGGATCACACATTACTCCGCAGCCCATCTCGGAGACACTGTGGCCATCTGCTCAGCGGAGCCGTGCAATGAATACAGACATTAGTGGCTAATTACCTGAACCATCACCCAAAGCAAGTGAAAAATAAAGAAATATGAAATGAAACTTGCTGTGTATGTTTTCTAAATGTAAAAGCTAGTAAAGTGAGGCAGGTCTTAAACTATATTATCCTGCGGTATAAGCTCATAATCATCTACTCAAACTTCATTTTACTTATTACCTCTGATGCTGCTGGGCTCCGAAGTGCACTCAAAGTCACTCTGGGTACGAAAAAGCTTAATAACTTCACTGTAAATGCAAAACACCCCATAAAGCTTTCAACAGCGCATGCGATGGGAACAAAGCTGCACTTTGAGCAATGCAGAGAGTTCAACTGATCAAAGCAATATAAATCACTCTAATAAACAGAACTGCAGCTGTTTTGCACAATCATTGCCCCCCGCTCCCCAATGTGTTATTACTGTCAGGGGGTTAGCACTTTCTACTTTTGAATGTATCCAAGATTGAGGCTTGACACCACATGCAATATTCACTGGGAGCGGACGGGGATTAAAATCTATGTTCTGGAGATGAAAGAGGTGGAGAGAATGAGAGCGGGAGACAGAACAAGGAGGTGATAAATGATTTTATTGAAAAGATTATTCCATACACTTGTAAATGCTCCCTCTCCTGCTCTCTCTCACACACACACATATGCTGTATACACCAGTTCAGAAATACACCTTCTGAAACATTCATTACACCCACTACAGATCCCACAGATCTGTCTGGGCCATCCATCATTTAAACCTGGAACCAGTGGTACATTTTAAAGATGGATGTGTCAATTGCAGCAAATCTAAAAGTGCAACCAAGGACACAACAGTTTTTTCAATTTTACAAAGTCAAAGGTGAATTAAAAAATAATGTACAAAAGAAAGGCCGGGAGAAAGAAAAGATGCCACAAGATGGTTTTTTGATGATCCCCCTTCCCTCACACGTCTTTCTGAATACATGAATCGCCCCCCCATTAGGACTTCTAGTTGAAAGAGGGTTAATCAAACGCCCTCCTCATTTTTTCTGTTTTAAAATAGAAGCCGTTACACACCAATCATGGACCTAATTGGACATGGTGTGATTCAGGATGTACACGCACACATACACGCTCCCGCGCGCACGCACTCTTATCTATTAAAAAATTACGGCAATCAAGAAGTTGTAACCATTTATCCAAGTGCTCTGCTTTCCAAAAGTAGTTTTTAACCTCATTTAACACACACACACACACACACACACACACAATCCCCTCTCTTGCCATCTCTCTCTCTCTCTCTCTCTCTCTCTCACACACACACACACACGTTGGATGGCGATGTGCTAGTTTTTGGATAATGGGTTCTCCATCAATGGCTGTGATTGGTCACTAAATTAAACCATTCCGTTTCCAGTGATTAGCGCAGCTGCATGACGATTCGTCACAGTCCCAACACACATGCATGGACACACACACACACACACACTAAGTGGCATGAAGCTGAACAAGATCTTCCTTGGTTTTGATCAAAGTTGCAAATGGTGAAATCACTTTACCAGGATGACTCATCGAAGAATAAAGGGTCACTTTTTTGTCTAACTGTGTCTAACTAAAACAAGCCTTTTGCATACAACATTAAAGTACAGTGAATAATGTGCTGGCCCTGAACACACCACGTGAACCCAACAGCATATTTACCCATAGTGCACTGTGGCTGTGGGACGTGTGTGATGCACAGGGTTGAAGGTGGAGAGACAGACTCTCAAATACTCCCTGGCAAACCTTTTCTCCAGCTTCCACATACATTCTTTATATGCCCCACACATGTAAACCCTTCACATCGCCGCACACTCACGCACAGACACTCACATGCCACCGTGGACATGAAATATGAATTTGCAGAGTGGTGGATGAATAAAAGATGACAGCGGAGGCAGTGTGGGGGGACCTGCTCTGTCATACGTTACTAAAATCAAACCTTAGCCGGGATTTCCTCTTTCTCTGCGTGTTTATGGGGAAGTGTCAGAGCGCAGCCAGGCTGGTTTCCTCTGCGGACTCTCAGTCTATCTTTAGTCTTCAGCCCTCTGCTCTGGTCTGCTTGGCTGTCAGGTAACTATGCTGCGCGTCCAGCTGATCAGAGGAATCTCAAAATGCCTTAAGGCTAGCAGGAGCAACACTTTCCCCCCCCAGCTGCAAGACTGATGTGCCATTATACCAACAGACTTTTTCGTCAGTTTTAACCACTGTGGGAAAGCTTTGGACTTTGATTCATTGTTCGTGTCTGGATCTTAACAATAAGTGTTTCTTATTTTGGGAAAATATGTTCATTTGCTTCGATACTGCTCTCATATCTGTTGAATATTAAGCTACTCTATCACTAATTAACTTGTTACATCTTGTTTGTTTGTCTGTACAAAAAAATAGTGTAAAAAATTACAACTTGGAGTTACTGCTGCACCATTTCTCGGCCGTGTGCAGTGACTTCCTCACAGTGATGACAAAACTCAGATTAAATATGGATTTAATATATAGATGGAGTTAATTAACAATGACTAATTAGCTACTGTCAGCAGATTTTCTTACTTTAGGACAGACCCAGGATAGCTGCCCCCCCCGCTTCTAGTCTTTATGCTAACCTAAGCAAAGCAGCTGTTCTGGCTTTCTGGTAAGAAAGCAAATAAGCATATTTCACAAAATTTCAAAATGTTCAAAGCTAATCAAAGACCACAACGAGAAGATGTTTTATAAATAGACAGGAAGAAACATTTCTTTTTTTGCTTTTTATATGACAGAAGAAAATGTTGTGTTATCATGTGCAATATTAAATAATACAAGCTAAACATGAAATAATAGAAAATAACATGAACATAACTGATAATAGGTGGTGCAAACCAAGCAAGAAGATATGGCACTACCATTTTAGTGTGGTTTAGGAAATAGAGTTGCACAGTGGGTGACAAGTTAAAATCTTTAGTATAAAGCACACTGTATATATTGTGGGTAGGTAAACTACCTTCTGGGCTTGTCAAATACTGCTGGGATTCATTTTTCAGAAAAAATAAAATGCAGCATTTCAGCAGAGTCAAGAGTAACACAGCAGATCGTGGGCTTATAGTGTTATTGTTCCCAGTATTGTCAGGTCAGAGAGTAATCCTGCACAGCACCACATAAACCTCACCGACTCGGTTACGTCAGAAGAAATAACATGTTGACAAAAACAGCCCATTCTTCATTCCCAGGCCGTTTGTGAATGCAGGAAAAGATTAAGAGAAATCACATCTGTCAGACAGAGAGAGATAAAGGTAAAGGGTAAAGGAAAAAAAAAGATACAGCAAAGATTAAAGATTACAGAGAGAGAGACGAATAAAATTACTAATAAACTAAATAATTATCTGCTGTTTTATATGATAGGGCTTTAAATGTTGTTCAGTCATAATAGTGAGGCTATTGTTGACTATTAAAAAAAAAGAGGCTGAGAGAGGAAAATGGATGAACCAACAGAGTGACAGGAGGAAAGATGAATAAAAATTGAGGGAGATACTGAGAGAGGATCAGGTTGACAGACTGTCCTAGTGTTTTTACGTATGTGTGATTCAGCCCGATGACCCATCTGGTCCTCAGAGAGAAGCTCCAGGCTGATCTGAGTTTTAATGATCAACCACAGGACACTCTGACCCTAAATACATCCATTCCAGCGCTTACAGTTCAAATCAGTCCAACAAATATACACCTGCAGGGTGAAGGTTACTTTTGTCCTCCGCTTCATGTAAGGATCTTTACATACTGAATTATGTATGTTCTGTCTACTCACATACAAAAGGAGGCCACTATTTTCTTATACTGTATATTCCCTTGGTGAACCTGAACATGAACTTTAGTGTGTTCAAAGAGCACAGAGTACATTTATTATGCAGGATAATTAAGTTTTCTTAGCTGAAAGACTAAATGGCGTAATGTATGGAGGAATGAAGAGGTAGAGGAGGAGTGAATGAATAGCACAAGAAACACAGAAAACATAATGGTGAATAAAAAGGAGTAAACGAATAAAAGATTATTGACTGAAAATAAGTGGATGAGCAAATGACTGACAATCAAATATAAATTAACCTCACGATGAATGACCTGCATTACCAAACATCACAACACCGGCTCCTGAGGTTTAGTCGGCCTGTCTTCACTGCATCCACACACACACACACAGAGACACACACCCACAAGCACAAACATCTGGCAGAACATCTGCCTTTCAACAAGACAAGAGAGACAAGAAATACTGAAGAGAGAGACGGAGGTTACAACGCCGACCTTGACTGTTACGTAATAATGTGAAATCTCAATATATCTGCCTTGTCGCAAATAAATTTGCTGTCTGTGTTGTCATGATCATGACAGATGATAGGCTGTTGGACTAAAAATATATCAAATGCATGATTTAAAATGATTGTCCAACACATGCACTATATTCTAGTGTTCAGAACACAATATTTATGCAATTTGTAATTTTCATTTTGTAGAATATAAAACGGACGAAAAAAAAGGAATTAACAGAAACATGTTTCAGTAACTAATGTAAATCTGCTATTCTCAGATGGAAGCTTGTTATGTTGTATTATATGGGCCTATAATGAATCTGGATTGACTAACCTGTATGCTCCAATGATCATCTGATAAATCCTACAATGTACTTCATTGTGTTTTGAAATGAGAAATCACTGTTTCAGATCACCGCTGTGATGACTAATGCAGCTACAAATTAGAAGAAACAGGAAACTGAATTCACACATTAATTTGTTGATGGGCTGTGCCATTTTCTTTTTGTCTTAAGTCTGGGTCTCTGCGGGTGGCGGCCTTTAATTTTTATATTCAGGAAAGTTGGCTTCCAAACAATCACAAACATGCTGTAAAACACATCAGTCCCTGTGCAGTATGGAGATTGTAAGAAGAGCCACCAAACTGACTCCTTAGACAAGCAAATAGACCTTTTCCACGGCTGACATTTTGAAATGTCACAGCAGGAAAAGCACAGGTGTAATTAATAACATTAATGATGGCCAGTTCCAGAGACTTTTTATAGTGCACGTTGACTCAGTGTCACGGCTTACTGGCACCCTTAAAAGGAACCGAGGCATATTTAAGATAATAAGTTCCACCTGTGCTGCTGTGACAAGTCAAAATGTTTGCTGGGAAGAAGATCTTTGGAGAAACCTTCATGCATAGTGCTAAGGGTGACTGAGCCTCACTAATATATTATCTCAATCAATAATAGATGTTTATCATTTGCTTAAGATAAGTCTGTGCACTTTTAACGTCCCATCTTTGCATCTCTGTATGTGACCCAGTAGGCAGCGGGAGCACAAGCTCAGACAGAGGGGTCTTTTTTAGGGCACAGGGCCGTGACAAGCAGCAGTCACAGGGGGGAAAAGTCAGACAAATTAATGGTGAGGGAAGCTAAAGCACAGCTGGAGCCGGGCTACAGGCTCTGCATGTGTGTGCGAATGTGTCTAACAAGTGTGACGGGCCAGCCCCTTCTCAGTGTGTGAGGTTTGAAATGGGTGTAGCAGCGACATAAACACGCACAACTATCTACACACAACCTTTTCTGATTCTCACTGTTGGGCTCCAGATCCCGTATTGCTGTGGAAATATATTTCCACCAATCTCATCTCCTGTCTCCAACTCATGTTCATTCATCCATTTCAATACTGAAGGGATAAATCTGCATTATCATATTTTCATGATTTCATGGTTCCTACTGGTGATAAAATTGTTGTATTCCTTAAAGCTGCTGGAATCAATATTGTTTACGATGTGAAAGGTGTTGCCCGTAATGATGAACCTACTGTTAATTGTCACCTGAATCTGCAGTTTCTCTCAGCTTTACGGAGCTTTATAACCAGATTCAGTTCATTATTTAGCTATCTGGTTAAAACCTTATTGTTTGGGTTTGTTTTTTGCTGCAGCAGGCAGATGTTTTCAGCAAAAGAAATCTTAAAATCCCACTGCACAATACCTCCTCAGCACCAATTACAGTGGGCACAGTGAAGCATTTAGCAGCTAGAGAGCCAGATATTTCCCTCAGGAGATGGTTGGAAACAAAAATGAGTAAGTAAGAGTGTTGCAAATATTTGGCTTTCAATCATCTGGTGGCCAAAAGCACAGCTCTAAATAAATGGTGATACCTCTTTGTAACTGCCGGATGCATGAATAAGCAAATGTCTGCTAACAGGTTCACCATATGAACTTAAAGGGGGATAATACATCATTGTTGTGTTCATAACATGTTTCCGCTGCCAACGAGTGGGAACAAAAGATCGGTTATTGCAGATTTGAGTTAAATACTGTATGGATTTAATTGACGATGGAAAGCGAAAAGGGAACTGTTGTAGAGGAGTTAAAGGTTGTGTGAGGGGCCAAAGAGTATACAGGATGGAAACTGTGGGCCCCTTATGTCACTGTAGTGTGTGAGTGTGTGTGTGTGTTGGCACTGCAGCCTACACAAACATGTTCTCTAGTCCAGAGTAGGTTATTTATGTCCATCTCTCTCACACACACACACACCTCTAAACACACATATACTGGGGATCTGTAGTCTTTCAAGCTATTCAATTACACAAATTGCTTTGCTTCAGCTACAGTCCGTTAACGTTTCTTACAGGGAAATGACATATGTTTGCAAACATGATGCCAAGCAGTGTACACTCATGTACACACACACACACACACACACACACACACACAAAGGCACTGGAGACAGCTGGTCCACTGACCTGTGTTAAGTAATGACCTTACATAACAGACACTCATACATACTTACGCACACAAACACTTACTCTTGTTTATGTGCCAAAATGCATAAAGACAAATTGAACAGGCCGCATTATGTTTTTTTGTGGTTTTCTTTCGTAGCTGTGGTGATATCACTCTTTACCTGATGGGCCTTAGCTTAGCCTGGTTTCCACTGCAGGGCCAAATCGATCCAAACGGTGCGCATTCATCAGCCTGACTGTTAATATCAGACCAACTGCAGCCTTGCAGGATCTTTAGCCTAGTTTCCGCAACAGATCCACAGAGATCTAATCACGCTTCGCTTTAGAGTTCCTTAACTGAGCCAAAAGAGGGTTTTCACTACTTAGTCTTGCTTTAACTTGGATTCCACTATATTGCTAAACAGTCCCCATTAAGCCTCGATAAGGCAAGGCTCTCTGCAGGAACAAAAAGGACCAGCCGGAGAGGGCGAATGCTTATTTACTGGCCTGGATATCACTCTAACACCACAGAACAGAGCTTGTTAATGGCTTACTGTTGCTAGGTTTCCCCCCAAAAAACTAGCCAATACTAACTTATTGTCATTTAATCCCCCATTCTTGTGTCTTTCATCTTTCTTTGTCACCATATGGGCAAATAACAACTCTTCTGCACTGCCACACACACATACACACACACAAATAGTTGTTGCATCCCCTCCCCTGACAGTCTGATGAGAGCATCTTGTGAAATGTAGAGTAGAGAGAGAGAGAGACAGAGGGGAGAACGAGAAGAGGAAAAACAGCACACTAATCACTCGTGTCGTTGTTGGGATTAACAGTGAGTAACACACACACACACAAACATGCACACACAGCCCCCCGCTCTCCTCCACCTGCAACAGTTTAAGGGTGAGCTGATATCCTGCAGAAATGTGTGTGTGTGCTAGAAGCATCTATGATTATGTGTCTCCTGTGTGTGATTTATGAATGTGAGGAAACAGTATATATTTATGTATTCATATATTCCTGTGTGTGTGTGTGATAGGGGGCCCGACAGTGTTGTTGCAATCCCGCTGTATCTCTCTGCTAACATTGCTTTGAAAGAGAAAGGTTTTACACAGGGAGAGAGAGGGAGAGAGAGAGGAAGGTTGAGATGGAGACTTGCAGAAATGTCAGAGAGATTAGTAGAACCATGTAGAGAGGTCTGCAAGTGCTGATTCAACAAAAAGCCGTAACGTTAGTGAGTTTTAGGAGGCACGCAGAGCTGCAGAAGTGGAGAATGTAAAAGAGAGAAAAGGGCAAAAGCAAAGAGAGGGATGAGAGAGAGTCGACGAGGAATAAAGGAGGAGGGAGGAAAGTACTTTTTTCGTTTGCGTACTGCACTGGAAAATGTGACATATCCAAAAATGACAAACCCAAAAAAAAAATGGTTACTGTACTTGAACCCTTTTGAATGAAGTCATGATCCCAGTGTCGTCTGAAAGGCAACTCATTGGAGTTTACTACAACGAAAAGAAATGTGAAGCTTCTCTTCAAATGATCTCGCTGTCCTGTTTTATATGCACTGCGGTTACAACATAAGCAAATGTTTTCCAAGGGATATCCGCATCTTGTTTACACAGATGGCATCTTGAATCTTTCGAATGATGTATGGTTTGTAAAGGTTGAAAGAGGATTCAACGGGATGCCAAACCAAATACGGTAACACTCCTTCTCCCCGCCTTTCATCAGCTGCTGCTTCTTAATCGGTCACAGTCTTTAAATAATCTCATCGATAGTAAAGTAACCTGTTTTAAATGATATTTCAAAGAATGGAGCCCATGTTGAGTTGCCATCTAAGCTCCTGTGCATAGACACCTTTTTTTTTTGGCAAATTATGGATAATTAGAGCAAAGGCAAATTGAAGAGGTCACAGTATCCCATAAGAACTCCTCTGATTTGTCATCCTTAATTTCACTCTCTCCAAATCCTCCTCCTTCTCTCTCTCAGCAAGCAAACATCATCGATTAGTTCTGCAACAGATGAGATTCATTTTCCGGTTTGAGCGTTATCTCTTCCATTTGAGTGACATGCTAGAGCATTAGCAGACAATTTGTCCACTTATCTGGTGGCATATAACAATATGTACCAGATTTGTGGATGATTATATCACATGAATGTCACCAGTCAAAGCATTCAAAAAGTGCATCATTTACTTAGTACTCCCTGATTATTTGTACCTTTGAGCCACTGGTTTTTAGATGTGGTAAATTAGCACTGCCCCATTGTCTCCAGTTGATTATATTCTTTGCAGCACCATTAAAGAACAGGGTAAGGAGGAAGGCAAAAGCCCAAAAAGAAATTGCTATTACTACTGCTGTCATGAACATAAGTTGTAGAAATATCCAGGATGATTTAGTGAATTTTTAAAAATTCAATCAATGAATTTCAATGAAACATACACTGATCTGCCTTCTGAGTTACTTAGGACATCTATAAATAACATATCTTTCCTACAAATTGCAGATCGAGTGAGTCAGTATCGAGCTTTTTGTTTGCTTTCCTTCCTGGAGTGCCCTTCCTCCTTCTTAGCCATGAGTGTCTACCTAAAAAGAAGCCCAGCTGCAGCAGGTAGTGCATTATGTAAGCTGCTGGTGGGAGATGATTAGCAATGATAATGTTAAGCTGGTGCAAAGAGAGAGAGAGAGAGAGAGAAAGCAATGGCCAGAGGAGAGGGGAAACGACTGACAGAAACGTATATGTGAGAGGAAATAAGGTTTAGATCTTGTACCGCTGAGGCCAAAACAATGATGGAAGCTTCCAGGACAGTAACGAAAAACTCAATTTGCTGCGGTGGACCTCGATAAACAGAATCCGGCTGAATCAGATCAGCAACATCCTGATCCGTAATAGGAAACAGCAGAGGGGGCGATCTAAACAGAAGCCAGTTCTGCCAAATCACTGCGTGTTAAAACCAAAGAAAAGGCATGTTACAGTCTTTACATAAAAAAATCTCTCATAATTACATTTCATATGACTCCATTTCTGGATTCACAAGACCCTTACTCTGACTGGCTGGGTCTCTCTGTTTTAGATATCTGTGGTTTCAGCAGACTAATTACATTTAACTGAGCAGCACATACAGACATATCAAAAATGTTTAACACATTGAACACATGAAGACACAAATATGAAAAACTCAGGTCTCAGGTCGTCTGAGATCAGATATTTCTATGACAGCGATATTAAATTAATAATGTGTGTTAATGTGTGTGCTTGTGTGCGGACACTTGGACCTGTTAAGTAGGTCAGACATGGCGCTGTTTGAGACGTACTTTTCCACGGCTCTCTATCGTTTGGTGGGATGGAGACACACACACACAAAAACACACACACACACGTGCACACAGTTTGAAGAGCGGATTTATGCTGAGCACTGTCACATTTCCTCATTAAGTTCTGCCATTAGTGGCTTTTTAGTTGTGTGTTTTTGCATGGATTTGCAGTTGTTCACATGAATGTGTGTGTGCGTGTGTGTTTGTGCATCTGGTAAACACCCACTGCACCCTGAGAATTAGCATATTAGAGGTCAAATCCATAATACACTAAAGAGGCTGGGGTGTGTGTGTGTGTGTGTGTGTGTGTGTGTGTGTGTGTGTGTGTGTGTGGGCGTGTGTGTGTGCTCGCATTTCTAACCCCTCTTGTGACACTGACTGTGCTCCAAAGATTCAAGCCTGCAGGAAACTGTGTGTGTATGCGTGGGTGTGTGTGTGTGCGTGTGCGTGTGAACATAACGCTTGCTCCCTTGTTGATGATACGCCTATTGCATCAGACATACACACATACCACACACAAATACAAAATTCATTCATGCCCGCACACACACAGACACATGTGCGCACTGCGAGCCACAGACATAAAGACTCTCTCCCCAAGGAATTCCTACCAGCTGTTGTGGAAAACGTTGCTTCAAAGTGACGACATGGCGCTTCGGCCTGCTATTTGGCGGTTAGCTCGTGGATAACAGCAACCATTGCTGTCTCATGGGAATGCTAGCAATGCTACCCAGCTGGTTTTACGGTTATCAGACAAAGTTTTATCAGCAAGTGAAAAGGACTGTGACTACTCTCCAATGACATCCAACAACATAAGTGAGAAAAGGTGTTTTTTTTTTTTTTTACAGATGACACATTTCTGCTTGACTGCTTTTAATGGGACGCGACATTAAACTTTCAAAAAGACAAATTCTTAAACAGACAATCACTTCCTGCCTCCCGCTCCACCTGTATCCAAAAAAATGCACTCGCAGACCCAGACACACACGCCCACACCCACGCACACACGTGTGCTCAGACACCGCCGTAGGTAGATGCTATTAATACGTGGCTGAACCAGGACAGTGGAAGTGGGGAACGGAAGCAGGCCGGTATCCGCTGGGAAACAGATCGCTGCCCCCGTTTTTTACCAGAACACTGCTGGGAATATCAGCAGGAATGACCGGCGGGAATAACGAACGGGAAGGCCGCTCACTCTCTGAGAAAATCTGCGACCTAGACGTGCCAGACGAGGCCGATTTCCACACCAGACGCTGATCTGACGCTCGGATCTTCAGTGTCAGTGTTACAGTGTTTCAGTCGTGAGTTTCAGGTCATAAATCAAAAAGGACAGCTCATGATTGATCGGGGAATATTCTGCCTCACTGAGAGAGTATTTGAGACATAAGAACAATCAGTCGAAGGTGAAAAGGTATTGAGGAATAGTTGCAAGGTGCAGATAGTAGTTAGCAGTCTTTTTTTGCTTATAACGTAAATGGCAATGTTCTCAATAAAATTAGACACAATCTAAAAAGAAAATAAGAGAGACACATGATAAAGGAGACAATACAGAGGGATTAAAACTGACCAAAATGACAGAGATAGAGGGAGGACGTACCTCAGATAGAAAACATACCTGCTGCCCTGCTCTTTTTGTCTCCCTGTGTGAGTACGAATGTGTGTGTGTGACCGCATGTGTGTTATGACAGATGTCATACCATGCTGCTTCCCAGCAGAGGATGGGCTTAAAGTTCATTAGGAAGGCCTCTTGACATTCAGCCTCCGATACGAGACACTTTTAAAACACAGAGGGCTGCTGGTAGAATAATAAATACAACCTGAAAAAGCTGCGTTCGGGATCAGCTGAGGCCCAGCGAGTACGCAGCTTCAACTCATTTCCATGCTTAAATGTCACACGCACAGCATATTAGGAGACGAGAAATAACAGGACTGTTGACGTCTTATTTCTACAGCTTGGAAACGCTCTGCTTTTCTGCATTTCATTTGGGGAAGCTCGCCGGTGTGTGGTATGACCCATAGCAGAAAAGTTCAAAGTCAGACAATATTAAACTCTTTGTTCACACTTTATGAACAAATTTAACTTAAGTGATATGAATTAAAATGAACCCGGGACACGCAAAGGGAGAGACAAAGTCAGAGACAAAGTCAGAGACACGGAGCGATGTGTATTTAATGCTACCCTATGAACTCCATTGTATTTAATACGAGCCAGAGTGTAATTCATTCAGTAACCACCTGAGAGACCAGGCAGGACCTTCTGACTCTGCATTATAATAAAGTGAAACTCTGAGTCCATTCACTCTTACACCGATGCCGACATGACTGGTGTGGCCTGGTGTCCTGGGACATGAACTCATTAAAAGGCACAGAGTCGACTGAACGATAGACCCCTTAGTTGTCTCTAAAGATTCCACTGTACACAGAGGTTTCAGAGATTACTGAGGTGTAGACCTTGATTTGACTTGATTACCGTCTCAGGAGGGTCTACTAAACAGTTGAATCTCCTCCTGCTGTCTCCAGAGGATGTACTGAACTTTATAAAAGTCTTCCTGTTCCAGAGGGTCTACTAAAATATTCGAACATCCTGCTGTTTCCATATGGACTTCTTAGAACCTGCTGCTATTAACAGATAATCCGATGCACAGAAGAACCTGGTGAGTCTACGACGAATTTCACTTTCTGCTGTCTGCACAGATTGAACTGAGCATTATAACGCTCACGCTGCCTCCACAGAGACTACTGAGAAACAGAACATCTCTATATCGTCTGCTGGGTTTAAGTTCACCTGCTGTCTCAGTTTCTACTCAGTCACTCTACCTCCTGCTTTCTCCGCTGAATCTATTTAACAGAGGAACCTCCTCTACCACATATTAGGACTTCCTGCTGCCTTCATAGATTGTACTAAGCATTGCAACCTCTTCCTGTCCCCGCGGTTAACTAAACAAAGAACATTCACTCAGCTGGAGCAGGGTAACATATAAAAAAATGCTTGTATGATCCTAATCATGACACTTACCCAACCTTTATTCTATTCCTTTGTATTATTTCACTCTATCTCTTGTATGTATCTCAAATTGCCTCCATCCCTTCATGTTCTACTGCATTACCTTATGTTGTATCTCATACAGTCCACCTCTGTTTGGTCTATTGTCTGCTGCGATCGGTTCATTTTAGTTCTCCGGTGAGTGAACAGCGGCGCACTGTGCGTGCCGCTGCTCTCCATCTGACAGTCAGCGGAGGTGAGTGCAGGAGAGAGCTGCGGCCCTTCATTGATTTCCACTTTGGATCCACTTCATACATCCAGGAGAGTTGAGGAGGTGAATGGGGAGTCTGAATGACACCGGGAATGAGCAGGGAGACGCCAAAGGGATAAATCTGACAGAATTCTATAACTGGAATTTGCCTTGTCATACGGCAGCGGAGGCACGTTACTGTAGGGCTTTAGGATGCCTGGTCTTACAGCTTGATGTTATAAAAAGTCTTATACCAATCCCTGTAAAAACAACATGTACTTCCTTAACAGAAATGCTGTTAAGGCGTGGAACAGATGGCAATATGCAGGTAGATTAGACGCGGTATCGTTTTAGCTTAAAGGATGTGGAGAACAAGTCATTAGCTACATTTGTCTGTCTCGTAACTTTGATAACATTTGACGCCCCTCCCTGTGAGCGAGGAGGGATCAGGATGGAGATGGGATTTCATGAGGATGATGGATGAAGACGGCTTGGTTTTAAACAACCTGTATGGCTCAGTATTCAGTAGGAATACTTCCAATCATGTGGATTGGCAAAGCCCACTTTCGTTTGGGTTTCATTTGAATACATTATCTGCTATTAGAGGAGGGGAAAAGGACAGAGGCAGAGCCAGTGTGTGTATGTGTGTGTGTGCAGACAGTGAGTAATGTGGGGCAGCGCGCTGGGCCTGCTGCCGTCTCCGATAACCAATGATGGAGGAGAGACCTGATCAGTAACAGAACACACACACACACACACACAAACACACACACACACACACATATATATATATATATACACAACTCTTTTTCACTCTTGCTCTCCATTTTGACATACCCCCATACACACTCAAAAATCTGCACACACAGGCAGACAGACACACACACACACACAATACACATAAACATGCACACACACACACACTCACAGACACACACACACACACACACACATACACTGACCCCTGCAACTTTGTCTTTTTTTGAATGCTTGGGAATGGAAACATTCCTGTGAGAGAGTCCCCAGAGGGAGAGAGAAAAGGGGGATGGAAAGAGAGAGAGGGAGGGATGGAGGTCTACGGGGGTCCGACGCAGCATAAGCACGGACTTTGCTCAGCGGCACTCGAGAGTAGAGCAAGCCGAAGGAATCACAGCGAGGTGTGAACACAAAACGATCAAAAGTTACTTCTTTTTCTCACCTTCTCCTTCTTCTTCCCCTCCTGTCATTTCATATCATTATATTCTGTTCTTTTTTCTTTTTCCTTTTCATGTCAGCACCGGTCTTAAAATAGAGCTGGTCTGGAAACTACTACAGTGCTAACACTGTAAAACACACACACAGTCACAGAAAGAGCCAGTGGAAATGAACAGCAAAGCAGTAAGGCTTTTTAGTGTTTTCTGTGACATGCTAAAGCAATAATCATAAGTCTTACTAATTGAATACCTGCATGAGCTTGTGGTGTGGTAGTCTATATTTATGTGCTTGTCTGTGTGTGTATGTGTGTGGGGCTGCTTGCTGTGTGTTTTACGAGCATCTTTTGTCAGTGAAGGTATTGAAGGGAGTGAAAGGTGTAGCCCCCTTTTCTTTTTTTTTTCCTGTTTAGAGAAATCTACCATGGCTGCTACTAAAACACAAAAGGGATGTTTGAATGCGTGGATGAATGAGAGGAAGGTGGGAGGAAGAGGAGGAGAAAAAGAGATAAAGGACGGAGCAGGACGAAAGAGCAGCGAAAGGAGGAAAGTTGTGATAGTTCAGTGGCTCATATCGGCAAATTCACAGGAAAAAAACAGGTTCAACATTCAGGCTTAAGTAGAAATGAATTATCATTACAGTAAATAACCCGCCTCTGACAGACGCAGTTCAAGAGTAATGAGTATAGTTTTTATATTCATTGCACAGTGTCTAATCTTTTATTCCATTATATTACTATTATGGGCTTTTATGTTGCTCTTATTGACAGTCACACCAATAAAGCACTAACCAAATGTACTGAAGTGAATGCAATTGAATTTACAGACACTGTGAGACGGAGACGTTGAAACCCGGGGGGGTCTACTGTGCAAGAGCTGGTTGTGGATCAGCGCAGTCAACTGTAAGGTGTCTAACAAGGGCTCGTCTCACATCAGCAGTTATCACTGACCTCTATCTCTTCTCTCCAGAGGGTCAGGGGGGTTTCTATTGATCCACTATAAATTCTCACACACTGTGGGACACCGCGATTGTAAATAACACAAACACACATACAAAATGCTTTGTCACAAAAGAGACGACATATTAGCAAAAATACGAACACCCCAGCGAAGGTAAATACTATATGTTATCAACCCCTCCCACGCAAACACACACATACAGTGAGATGACTAATGTCACTTGGAGTTTCCAGAGACGCACCAGAAGCCAAGTCCAACACAGCAGAATGGGAGAAATGATTTCAGACCCTGGTAATCATAGCTTTAATTACATATTCTGCTCTCTCTCTCTCTCTCTCTCTGCCCCTCCACCCCACCACCTCTTACTCCTTCTCCCTTCCCTCCCTTTAGATCCGTCTCTTTTTGGCTTCAGTTTATGGCCAGACGTTTGTCACTTTGCCATCCTCCTTATGGCTTCCTCTCTCCCTCTCTCTGTGTGAAGCAATGGAAACTGTATTTTTCTGCTCGGTCTTTCTTTCCACTTCTTTTTCATTTGCTCACCCAACCTCTCTCTCTCTCTCTCTCTCTTTCTCTTTCTCTTTCCTCCGTCCTTGTTCACCTCTTCCTCCTCCTCACTAATTCACTTCACACAAAAAGCGAGGTACAGTACAGGGGCGCGCACAGTGTGCTTGCTTCCAGGTGCATGCAGCTGTGTATAAAACTGCATCAATTGGAGCCACAAATGGCACAATGGGGACAAGTGTACAGTATACAGTTCCTTTGGTTTGTGTGCAAAGGCTTTTTAGTACAGCAAAATATAAGTGTATGAACGTGCACAGCCTCTGAGGGAAAAAAAACGTCAATTATTAACATGCTGCAGAGCTTGATTCTTCTGTACATGTGGCATCTATTGCACGTCTGTCCGTCCCAGGGAGAGGGATCCCTCATCTGTGGCTCTTCCTCAGGTTTCTTCTTTTTCCCATAAAGGGTTTTTTTGAAGTTTTTCCTGACTCGGTTCGAGGGTCTAAGGACAGAGGGTGTCACAACTGTGCAGATTGTAAAGCCCTCCGAGGCAAACAATGTTTGTGATTTTGGGCTCTAAATAAATAAATTTGAATTTTGAATTTGATCACAGCCTCACCACACACACCGATGCAGTGTGAGGGACTTCAGCCAAGGCTAAAACTGCATATTTTGCTAATGCAGAGCAAATTACCATTATGTTTTTTGAGTGTATGATTTGTTAAATGCATGCTAAATATAATATCATGTGTGGAATTAAGTGTTTATTTCAGATTTTGAACTACAGATGACACCTATGCTCTGTAGTATGCACACAGATCAGAACAGAAACTGTGTCCACCCTGCAGTGAAGCTCTGAGTGTCATATTTTATTTCTTTCTTCAAAGTTACACAAACCACAGCGTGAACGGAAACAAGACGCGCGCGAAACCTGATCTATTTCTGTCCGATCTGGACCAGGCTCACACGCAGTCCTACGGTAAATCAGCCGCGTATCTGATCAGTGAAGTGGAATTTTTTTTTTCCAGTTGCTCTCCAGTGGACAATGACTCAAGCTGCTGGCGGAGAGATCTGCATGACAAAAACATGCATTCACATTTGGGCAGAGGCCTCCATTCAAGGAAAACGAAAGCAGGCAAATTATCTGTATGGTCAAATCTGCCCCACTGGTCGTGAAAAACACTCGAAAGAAGACATGCATATGACACGTGTTTTCTCCCCACCACCAGGCTAATAAAAATATTCATCTGCAACAATATGGGCTGATCAGAGAGTGTTTTTCCATCATTTCTTGACTGACTCTGAAACACTGCAGCCTGGAAAACAGACAAGCAGAGGAGGCTGGCAGTGCGGTGTGTGTGGGCCGCTCATGAAAAGTTTGGTTTTTACTGTATACTGGAAGCAGAGGAGGCAGGAAGAGAGTGTGTAATGGAGGATTTTTTTAATGGCTTGGAAGTGACACAAAGCGACACACACACACACACAGATGCTGGTCTTTAAAGTCTTTACTGTAAATGTGTTGGATACATAGAAAGGCTTAACACACCCCCACCAGAGCTGACAGACTCTTTCAAATACTGTTGATTAGACCTGCCAAACAGCAGGGGATGTAACACACACACACACACACACACACACACAGACCTGTGTCCAAACAGCAGGGCATGGCTAGTGTCTGCCTGACCCTGTTTGTTCTCAGTGTGACATACAACAGACAGAAGGGCAACTGTAGGCCAATCAGTGTGTGTGTGTGTGTGTGTAAATGCTCATTTACAGCCCTACATTACCTGCTGTCTGGCTGTAACGTCAGCCTTTGAGTGTATAAGCAACTCCAAACAGTGAAAGTAGAAAGAGACTGTGTTATGTTTTGAAAAGTGAAAGGAAAGTATGTAATACAACCGCAGTACATTTGCATTACATATTGGCCATTCAACACTTGTGCAGCACTAAGATTGGTATGAATTTGTTTTCTATTTTTCATTGCTGGATAATGTCATCAGGCCCTCCAGAAGACTCTTATAAACCACTTATTCTTCCTCCCTTCTTTAATAGCACGTTGGTTGTTTTATCTTTTGTTGATGCAGTGGTTTGTATTGATTGTCATTTACTCCCACTTGCTTGCAGAGTGGTGCCAACAATTTGGACTGTTTCAGACTTGTTTTTGAACCAAATTGAAGAGAAATTCTCAGCCAGAGCACGAGACTCCCACAAACCACCAACGTTGATCCATGGGGGACAGTGGTCCAGGTGACGCATGAATATTTGATAAAAATAAAATGTCAGAGGATGAAATATATAAAATAGGCTTCTGAGCAGGGAAGTTTTCTTTCCCCACTCATGTTTTATTTTCACAGGCCTTTCTGGGACTTGTTTAAATTTGTACCACAAGTACACGGTAACATCTGACTCTTTCCATGTGACAGTGATGCACTATGTTAGTACTTTAGCATACACGGCACTGACAGACAGTAAGTTTAATGCTGTTAAAGTTAAAAAACAGTTAAAGTACAGCTGTGTCCCCTCAGGAGAGGCCTCTACTGAAGTCTGAGAGGCTGAGTTAAAAAGCTCTGGCGAATGGCTCAGTATTACAAATCCTTTTGCACAAGTCACTTGTCTCTTTGGATATAGTAATGAAGCTATGGCGACTCCTTTGTAACCTGTTTATCTGAGGTGGAGCTGCAGACTCTGACTACAAAAGACACTTTCATAAGCTGTGTCCTTTGAAGCAGGTGGCTCCTAAAAGGGGACACGGTAATAGCATAATCTCTAGAGTCACAAAATGACAAATTGTGGCTGTAATGGTGGTAGGTCATGGCTAAAAATCACTGCACAGTGAGGTTGAGTGTGTGGTTGCTCGACTGAAAAAGTTCCAAAAATAAACGCAGCTATTTTCACTTTGTTGAAAATACTGAAATACGTAACAAACATTTCATTC
Source organism: Scortum barcoo (assembly GCA_023238725.1). NCBI lineage: Eukaryota > Metazoa > Chordata > Actinopteri > Centrarchiformes > Terapontidae > Scortum > Scortum barcoo. The sequence goes on along the minus strand of CM041544.1, from coordinate 19,898,296 downwards.
CTAAATGCAAAGTTTTGTAATTGGGTTACTGTTGCTTCCTGTCATGCAACATCATACTGTACAGAGTACGCTTAAAGGTGAGCTGTGGAGGTTTTTTTGTAAACAAAAACAAATTATGTTTGCATTTAATGTGTTTTCTTGAGTTTTACATATCTGCAAAACCATTTTTTTAAATATTTAAATTTTAGGTTGTTTACAGCCATGTTTGCTTGTGCACAGTTTTCTTCTTCACTGTCTTTTATTGGTGCATCGCTACGTGTGTTGCTGCATTACTGCCACCGACTGTTGACTGGGGGAATAACATGAAACCAAACAAAACGGGAACCCGTTTGTGCAGTACTGGTGGTCAAAAACTCCACAGGGTTCAGAGTAAGTGTCAGTGCACCAACGCAATGTGCGCTTAAATGTAAATGCAGGATCGAACCGAGTCACATTCATAAATTAGGTCTCCACGTGTTAGTCGAAAAATGGGGACAACCTCCTAAAGATCTGAGTTATCCACTCAGAGAAACAAATGTATTCAAAACCGCCGTGGTGTAATACTCTTCGGTGAGCATTACAGTGCCGAGTGAGAGCAAGGGTGTGCGAGAAAACAGTGAGAGAAGGTTCAAAGAGATCACATGAAAAGAGCTGAGCGTGATGAAAGACTTAAACCATCCCTGAGAGAAAGTTAAAATGAGGGTGAAAGTGTGATAGAGGAGGACATATGAGAAAGAGAGAGAGACAGAGAGAGAGAAGGAAGGAGAGCCTGAGGCCTTTCTCTCTCTCTCTCTCTCTCTCTCTCCGCTTTCTCGTCCTCTGCAGCATCATGGGAGTCAGTGTGCTACATTAGAAACAGGATCAGCTGATAGCCTACATCCACCGCTGGCCTGACTATGATACAATATCACTGTTCAGCCCTGTTTCTTTCTCTTAAAGCAATAATCCAACAGGATAAAAAAAAAGGCAGATTTGTTAACAAATATCAGAGGAATCGAGAGCTACAGCCAGATCATTCGTGTTATTTTGTGACTTTTGCGCTCACTGCTCTAAACACTTGGGTGTCTGGCAGGGTTTAAACAAAAGCCCTTTCCAGCTTCCAGTTATAATCAAACGGACATGAAGCGAAACCATGCTGCTGCAACATTACTGCTGTGTTTCCGTGAGGGGAAAAAATTATTACATATTTTTAGGTTCTTAGGTTGAACTATTCGACTACCATCAAATCTGCTCAGTTAATTTAACCTTACTGAAAAACCAAGAAAAAGAAAGAGATGAGAACTGCACGAGAACGCTGCACTATACGAGCTTACTGCTGCAAAGGCTTTTACCCAAAAAGCTCCAATTGGCCCTCAAACCAGCTCAATAGACGTTTGTGTTTATGTCGCTGAGTGCGGCATCATGTCCAAAAAACTTCCTTCCCTTTAAAATCAGCCACTGTGTGTACTCACGGATGATTGTGTTTCCATTACTGCCCCTCTGTCAAGATTAAAGACAGCCCTCTGTGAAAAGGGACTTCAATACCACACACAGAGTCCATATACGTCTACCAAGAGGAAAGGGCACTAATATTGCTACCCAGCTACCGTGCAATAACCACAACAAGTAATTCTGTATGGTAATCATAATATGTCCTGATATCATTTCCAGGCTAGCTGCTGCTCCACTAACTTCTGTATCTCAGTACAATCTTCCGCTGATGTTTGTGTTAATGACAAGGCGAAACGTGTTCCTGTGGTTTGGATATGCAAGTATCCACTTGTCATCTGGATTCAAACCTATTTTAGCACAGTTTAAGTATTCATAAGCAGAATTACTGCCCTCTCTGTCCTCTGTGAGGGTCTTTTTCTTCTGCCTTTCAATAATCCAATACTGTAAACACGTTAGCATTATTTTAGACTGAAAAAAGGGATGCATGCATGTGTTTTGTTGGACTTGATCTTCAATTACGAGCAGGTGCCAGTTATGGGTAGGCGAAGGGCGAGCCTCCAGGACATGAATGTAAGTCAACACAAGGTCCTCACAAGCGACAAAGACGTGTCTCTTAATGTGTGTGTGTGTGAGCGCATGAAGTATGAAGAAGGCACAAGGGCGTTCCTCACTGTCAGTATGTGAAGTCATAGATCTTAACTGCACTTTTGCACACACACACACACACACACACACACGAGGGGTTTCTCCTCCTTCTGACAGTCCGTTCATCCAATCATGGCTCGCCTGGGAGATGCTTGTCACTACGGAGACAGGCAGCAGGGCCACCAGGGCATTGTGGGATAGCTCAGTCCTCCAACATATAGACAACCTGCCATTCCTGATAAATGGGAGAGTGGATTTATTCTCTCTCTCTCTCTCTCTCTCTCTCTCTCTCTACACCAGACTCACTCTTTCCATTTTATGCAGTGTTTTTACCCGACTGCCTCTCTTGTCTGTTACAGTCCGGCTGGTTTTCTTTATGTATTGGGGTTGTACCGTATGTACCAGGATGACATATCAAATTACAGATACTGGCCTTTAATAAACACTGTGCATAGTTAACATTTTGAGCATATAATTAAGTTTTAATTGTCACATTTTTCTTATTCATATTTTAAGTCCATTTTTTTCTCCAAAGGCAGTCAGTTATTCCAGAGTTTCCCTTGATTATATAATAGGTGTAGTGGGTTTTTCTGCCTTAAGAGCTGCTAACGCTAAAAGAATTTCATTCGCCTGCATTTCCATGGAGAGTTTTGGATATGATCTTTTTGCCATTTTGGGATTTTTCCACACTGACGAGAAGAAAATAGAGAGTTTTGGTAATTTGTTTTATATGAAAAAAAGTGACTCTTAAAGTGATTTTAAATAGTGGAACAAAAGAAAAGTCAGCAGCTTCTCCTTCATTTCTCGTCTCATTAATCCATATTATCAGTAACCTCGCAGAATTAAAAAAGCTCATTCCTCTTAACAAACTTACAGACACCCCACGTTCCTCTTCGTACAGGAAGCACGGGAGGAGGAAAACAAGAGATGAAAGGAAACATGATGAATATATATACATAAATGGATGAACACTGCAGAAACAGCAAGCTGAAGGTTTGTCTGTGTTCGGATTTCTATCAATAAAGGAAATTAAAGTTAAATATATTTTATTTCTAAAACAGAAATGGGGGGAGAAAATAAGTAGACATTCATTTCTAGTGGTCCATTTGCTAAAATACATTTAAAGGTAGGAGAATTAGCCTTGAAAAATAGTTTTGTTTTATTCTCCAGAAAGATTGTCTACGTTTTAGCTTTCCAGAGAAACAGCAACTTGTCATAAGTTCCCCATTTTTTTGTTTTCAGGAAAGAAATAAAAGAGTATTCATATTCTTAAGAGCAGTGGTGGTAGAAAGTTCACAATCACGTAACTCCATGTGGGGCCTACAGGTGTTCTGAACATGTGCCATTTTAAGAAAATGTTCTTTAACATGGAGGGAAAATGCTAAATTTCTTGAGATAAAGTCTCTCTGTTTGAGAAAATGTCTCTCACTAAGCTTAATTTTGGATCTTTGTGTGCTACACAGCTGCCCCCACATTCAGACTACAAACTCTCCTACTGTACCAGCCTCATTGCAGGGGTCAGACACCCAGATGTAGGACCACATGCGTAACAAGGACAAATGATAAACTGTCAGCCTTAAACCTCGGTTCAATTCCTATGGCAACCACAGTACGGTGGCTTATGACAGCTCAGTAATATATGAGGACATCGAGGTAGAGCTCACACACGTGCACACACTAAATCCCGAGCGTCGACTATCACATTCCAGGTCGGGAAAAGCTGCGAGGGAATTCCCAGCTGGAATTCCCGAATTACGCTCTTATTCCCCGGGATCGCGGGAGAACTCGGTGGGGTCGGATCCCACAGGACCCAAACCGTCATAAGGAATTATGTATAATTTATCTGTTGCATATTATTAGTAACCGCACACATGCTTTCTGTACACAGTACCTTCCAACACATACACACAAATACGCTGTGCACACATGTTAAAGGCCGTACATTCACAATCATGCTGCATATAAAGCCTCTTTCTCTTGACACATATTCTGCATCTTAAGTTAGTGTTAAAGCTGACAGTGTGTTATAAGTTTGATTTAACTGGTTCTCTCTTTTAATCCAGTGAACTTAAGCTTTTTGACCCAAAGATAAACATAGCTTCAGCTGGTCTCTCTGCTTCTTTTTTTTTTTTTTTTACACTCATATATGCACACAAAATTTGTCTGCAGGGTTTTGTGCACTTTGCGGTTCGAAGACCAGCTTGCGGGTAACAGCAATGTCACAAAAAGCTGTCAGTGCCACATCACAATACACAGATGTGACACATGACGCTGTGGCCAAAAGGCCTCAAAGTGCCACAGTGGCTGTATTCATTTGTGTCTGTGTGAGTTTTCTCTCTTTATTCTCCTTATTCGTGTAAGAAGGAGTTTGATTTCTGAGATATATGCTATGTTAGCTGAAAATGTTGGATGTCTTTTTGGTAAATACTGACATACTGAGAGAGTCGTCTTACTGCTCCTGGTCAAGAAACAGTCCCACAAATAACCCCTGTAAAACCACAACATGTTGTTTTTTCACTTTGGGTTTTGTATGTATTAAAAAAAAACAAGATATAATTAGTGACCTTTAGAGACGCTGACATTCAGAATTTGCTACCTTTGGACTGAGCCAGGCTAGCTGTCCCTCGCCTGTTTCCAGGCTTAATGCTAAGTTGGTTGGTTTGTGTTTCAAGTTTTCCTCAAAGCCATTAACTTGTTATCTGTCAGCTTCAAGAGAAACTGGAAGGGAGAGCGGAAGGAAGCAGTCGTCCGGTGATGGGCTTATCGCAGCAGACTGTAAGTGAGGTCTCCAGACGTTTTGTCACAAATCCAGTGGTTTCTTTGGCTCCTCTCCCCCTCGCCCGCCCTCAGACACACACACAAATCATTACTCACCTCCTATCACACAATGAACACTTTATGATCTTTTCATGGGAGCGCTTTATTAGACTGGAAACTGCAGCATAACCAAACAGCCCGTTCTCCTGTTCATCATGACATTTTAATGTTTTTGGACAAAACCATAGGTAGCTTGGCGCCTGCAGCAGCCAGATTGTGTTGTTGTGTGCAGTGGGAGCGAACGAAAGGAGAGAGACCGGAATCTGAGTCACGCATGGCTGCTGGTAATTTGGAAAAAAAGAAGGAAAAAAAAAGCTCCTGCACACCTACATGCCTTTAAAACATGTGTAGAATATGGAAAAGCACGCAGGTTTAAAGAACAAGACGGCCTACATATTCTGTGTTTTTTCCCCCGTACAGTCAAAAGTAAAAATTTGATTGATTTATCATTGTGAAATGGACTTGCTGTACCTACACAGGGTAAGATGTGTATGAGTGACTGCGAAAGTTTTGAAAAAGGACACAGGACAGATAAAAAGGACACTGTGACTGATCTGTGTACTTCTACAGCCTGTCCGAGTCAGTGACTAAGCATCAAATGCAGACATCGTTCCTGGCAAACTGGGACATCTAATCATCATAGATTACGTTGAAAATTCATCTAGTGGCATGACAAGGCTTTTCCACTATCGAGGAATACTGCTTCTTAGAACGGCAATCCACAATTGATGTACAGCGCCGCGTCTGCCAAACCGAGTGCCAGTGGTTCTCACTCAAATGCAGACCTTGTCGAACCTGCTGCAGGGGGTGGAAATAGCGCCGTGCACCAATTGTGAACTAAGTTTTAAATCTCAAAGGGTAGCACAATCAGAGGGAGGAAATCATAGATTTTGGTTCCCTGAAGCTTTAAAAAATCTCTAAGCTGCCTCCTCCTCCTCCCCTTCATCTAAACCCATGCTCATGACTGAAGTGGATTTAACCTTTACATACTGTTCAGATCAAATTTCACCCATATCTATTGAGATGGATTTTTGATCTACCAGTGTGGGTCAAATCAGGGAAAATGGTTTAGGGAATCTTGAAACTGTGAAACTGTACAGGCCATGTTTTTGTGTTTTTAATGGGACAGACGTGAGAGAGTTTCAAGGGTGGACCTCGACACAGTCATGAGACCTGGAGTTATGAAACCATGAACAATCATCCAGAGGTCAGAGGGCACATTGACACAGACACAAGATCTGCATCTCATCATAAAATCACCATCATAAAATAATCTACAAAGTACAAAATTTGAATCATTTGGGTTGGGAGGGTGTTGGTGGGGTTTTCATAACATAAAGTTACCTGAGCTGCCATTTCAGTGACTGAAATCATGGCAGTAAGACTTGGTGAGCAACAGGCCCGTTGATCTGATCTTCCAAGATGAGGAGGTTGATAGTGATTTGGAGGAGGATGTGACAGAGCAGGAAGACAATATGGAAGAAAACTCTGATTACAGCCCCTCCTCTCCCCTCTGATGGAGAGGAGCAGGCAGCAAGGCAGACGTTTATGTCAAAAAACAGTGCTATCTGTTGGTCCTTCCACATCAAGTTGCAGGCAACTTTCGAATGACTCCAGGACCCACAAGACCGGCCATCTCCCATGCATCTGACATTTTGTCAACGTTCCAGCTCTTCCTCCATTCAGCCATTGAAAAAAATGTCATTGCAATGACAAACATGGAGGGGATTTCATCGTTATGGTCAAGAATGGAAGACCATGGATGTGACTGACCTACATGCCTACATGGGGCTTCTAATACTGGGTGGTCCTGAGATCTGACTGTTTCTAGTCTGTGGGACACTGAGACAGGAAGACCAAAATGTCGAACCACCATGTCCCTGGAAATGTTCTGTACCATATCGGTTCGGTTATCGGTTAAACATGGTTATATCATAAATTCCAACAGTTCCAGAAAGTTAATGCCATTTTCAAATTAGGTAAAATGTATTTAAATCATTATAACTTTTTTATGTCTTATGTACAACAGGACATGATACTGTGTAACAGTAGATGCTTTTCTCTAAAAACTCTGAAATATTTTTTAAGGATTAATCATACATTTAATGATGTGACATAGGCTATTTAGACATTTTAAATAGATCTGTACTTTAAAATTTAGTATAGACACTAACTATGAGGGAATTCTTGGTCTGGGTCAAAATTGACCTGGACCATACTGTGAAAGGTATAAAATATGAACAGTATGTAAGGGTTAAGAGGTGAAATCAATCAAAGATCAGAGCCTGGATTCTCCTGATCAGCCTGTTTCTTTGAGGGAGTATGTGGATTTAATATATTTGCAGCTTTGAACACTACAGAGAGGCATAGAGAGAGAAAGGGATGAAAAAGAGAGAGAGATGAATCGGTATCAGATCTCTGTAAGCCAGGGATTCTGCACACTGGGGCTCATACAGATTGGCTTACACTGCAGCTGCTGCAGGACGAGTGTGTGTGTCTGTGTGTGTTTATGAGAGAGGGAGACAGAGTGTGTGTCTGTGTGTGTGTTCTTCCTGCATTTTACCAGGGAGCATGGCACTTGTGTGTGTCCTTTCGCTCCATGCAGCGACCACTGCAGTTATCAGAGGAGCACGGATTGTGTTTGTGTGTCACCATCCCCGGCGTGTGATACGCTATCACATATACAGCGCATCCCTGCAAAGCTCCAGGCAAGGGCTCACTCTCTTGCATCAAATCCATTGCAGTGACTCGGTGACACTAAGCACCACAAATCAGTTTAACTTCCACTTGGTTATCGCAGTTCCCTCTCGCACATCCTGCCTCACCCTGCAACCTTTGCTTTGTTCACCTGAATCGCGCTAGATTTCCGGATTTGTCAAGATTTTTAAATTTTCCAAGTAATGTATCTAGAGAAACATCTGCACGAGATCTGCATACAAAGTACCTCATCCAGTGGGAAGTCAGAATATCCAGCTTTACATTGAAAGACACGCTGTATTATTGTACAGTGACTTGCTACAAGGTACAGCTCCATACAAATCTATCTTTTACTTCCTTGCACGAAATCTTAAAAAGGTGTGATCCAGAAAATTGCTCACATCAGATTACGGCTTACAAATCACTCACAAGACCTCCACGTGAGCAGTTTCTCATTCAGTCTAGCATGAATTAAAGCTAAACTGACAATAAAATCACAATGTGCAAAGGAATATGAGGTGCAGCTGAATTATTCATAAGAAAAATAAAAGTTAAGTGTCACAGTGTTGTCACCGTGTATGGACCCAGGATGTCTTATGGGTCCAGATACGATTTTGTCTTTTAGTTTTGAATGTGTTGAGATTTTTTTTCCTTTCTTTGCCTCGTTTTCCACCAGCCTGTAGCTCATTAGCACTGCTGTGTATTTCTCTGCTGCTCTCATTAACAGGATATTCCCTCCGCAGCCTGAATGAAATCAGAGACAAAGAGGCTTGTTTCAATGGGACTGACGAGAGAAAAGCTGAAATATCAAGTATTATAACGAATAATGCATGTTTGAGAAAGGAAAGAAATATGTACGCTCAAATCAAATCTACTCAAGGATTCTCTCTTTTTTTTTTTCTTCACTTTTGTATTCAAGGACAAGCGGGACACGGGTGCTTCTTCCCAGCAGCTGCCTAATTTACACTCATGCAAATTCAAGTTTGGAGCTGCCCAGGGCGACCACAGGCCTCCGCTGCTGGACACATGGGAGATTATTTGCTAAAGAGGCACCTCACCGATAGTTGTTGACATCTCCCCCGCCCACGCTGTCCCAGCTCATTTGAGGATTTGACCTGGCCATTTTCCAAGCACAATGCTCCTCCTCTAAACCTTCGGGGCCACTGGCGACACATTTTTATCGTGATGTGACCTGCCCAGGTCTTTTCTCACTCAACCCAGGAATCAAACCACCAATCAAGTGATTAAGAGGTCTTTAGGGGTGGGAATTCACAGTCGATTTATCCAGTAAACCACTGATTGGTGAGAGCAGTCCAATTTTCTCAAGATTAGAGAATTGAAAATGCAGGAGGAAATGCATTTCTTTTAAAGTAAGATTGCTTTCTCCGTGTTATTAAAATAGATCAAGAAAGACTTTATAACTTAATAAAATTGACATGCCTAATTGTACATCTTGAACTTGAATATCAGCAGGCAGTGGCTTTTTTATCCCCCCACATGAGATAATTCTGTATCTTTATCGATCTTTCGACTCATCTTTAAAGGATTTTGAACGCATGTAGATCTCCATAAATTGTTAACAAGCGGCCAGTGCACCAATTTTCTTTCCCCTCACATACTCTGCAACAACATCTCTACAGTTTAGTATCAAGTCTGCTGCCAAACACTGGGCTTGTTACATCATCTACCACATCTGTACCAGCATTAGTGGCCAGATGTAGTCTCATCCTTTTTTGGAAAAGTTCCCCCTTGTTGCTAACTGACTGAAACTATGCTATGCTACTGAAACTATGCTTGCTATGTTAACGTGTTGTAAACATTAAAATGGTCACACAGGGTGCAAGTACTTCTAGATAACCCCCGACTTCGTAATGCTAATGGGAAAATGAGGGAAAGTGTGCAAAAGGCAGACAGAGCAGAATTCCAGCTGAGAGGTCCAATCCATCAGCTATCATGTGTGATTATATTGTACAAGACTTATTGGCGCTGCTGGATCCCATTGCAAGCTGTCTTCTCTGTTTATCACAATGCAAGAAAAGAAAGGAATAACCTCATTTTTGCCAAGTTCCTGAGTCACTCTCCTTCCTTTACGATACAGAGACAAAAAAAGGAAATAACACGCTGGTGAAAAAAGTGCATAAAACAAAGAAAAGCAGACCACCTAGTAATATTTTAGGAGCGAGCCAAGGAAATGATTTGGGTTGTTTCACATTAACTGCCTTTGCTACATTTCCACCACCCAGGTAAGGTTGTCAGTTTCATTGCTACTGGAGCCTAACACGAGTCTACAGCCCCGCTCTGCGACATTACACTAACATCAGCATGCTAACATGCTCACAGTGACAATGCCAGCATGCTGATGTTCAGTATTCATCACGCTCTACATCATCACAAAGTAAAGCTGAGGCTGGACATACTGAAATATTTTTTGTGAGTCGAAAAGAAGTTGAGGAATCATCAGAGTTGTTATTACATATCTTCTTGGAACAATCACTGTCTGTGCAAAACGTCCTGGCAAACCATCCAGTAGCTCTCCAGTAAAATAAAATATCAGTCTGGATCACAGCTGCGGACCGGCTGACTGTCAATGCCGTCACTGTGCTATTTAACAAGAAAATCACGCATATCTTCTTATTGTTAGCAATTATCATGATCATCACAAGAAAATTAGAAGTACTGTGGTGTCTGGAAAACAGTTTTGGCCCCGCCCTTCCAGAGCAAATACAGCATGTGGCGAAAACCTGGGTGGAAATGTGGTCCAATCTGTGACATACCACTGGCATGAAATAGGCCAGATTGTCTTAATCATGGTCACATTTGTTCATCAGTTGACAACTGTATACCCATGTTTGTATGGGTGCTAGAGATGAATGGACAATGCAGAGAGGAACTGTGAGATTGTAGGGATTGTAGATGCAGAGATGTACGGAGGAGGGGGAGTGAGGATGAGAAGGAGGGAGGAGAGCTGGGTTAGGAGACGGTTTTGATCATTGTTTTGAACAATGTGTTGTGGCTCTGTGGTTTCGCTGTAGTGTACTTGTTGCCGCTTCTGTTTCTCTCTCTTTGTGGTCTCTCTTTTTTTTCTCTTTTATCTGCTTCTCTCTCTCCCCTTCCCTTGTTAGTCACTCTCTCCCTCCATTTCTTTCCTCCAGTCACTGCCCAATGGTCTTAACTTTATCACTCCACTTTTTCTTTACATTCATTGATTTCTCTCTCTCTCTCTCTCTCTCTCTCTCTCTCTCTCGCCCTCCCTCCTTCCCTCTCTGCTCTGTCTGTCAGTGCAGCACAATAAGCGGCAGAGAAAAAGAGAGAGATAGAAAGGGAGGCCCAGCAGAGCATGAAATTTTCTGAGCATTTACTACAACTGGCGGTGTTTGACCACATACTGCACCAGCCTTTGCTGCGGTTACCCGCAGCAACACTGCGCTAATGGAACGGCATGCTGAGAAAAAAAAAAAGAAGAAGAAGAAGAAGAAGAAATCAGGACAGCAAGTAAAGCCGGTGTGTTCTGCATGCGGAGCGGGTGTTAACGGGTGTATTGAAAACGTGCACAAACGTACACAGACACACATTAGAGCTGAGCTGGTTGTAGAAAATACAGCCTGCCTGACTTAATCCTGACTTTTTCAACATTGTTAGGACCCGACCAGAATATTTTCTCATGCAGCCAAAACTGAGACCTGACCTGCCCTGATGTAATATTTCACTTATTCCTTCAGTAAAGAGAAAGAGGCGTGCTTACTTTGGTTGCACAGAAAGTTTTTCTCATGATACCTTGACATCTCATAAAAATAATCCCTTTGCTTTACCTGTTAAATTAAACAGCTAATCAGAGACTTGACAGGAGAAATCTAGAATAAAACTGTGATGAAGTGTAACAGGTGACGAGTGGTCCTACAGGTCATGTTGTTCCCACAGTGAAGAGGCCTTCCCTGATTGACTGGGCAGCTCCACTTTAGCAAGATTTTGTTTCCTTACATCCCTCTCTGGGAGAGGACATCATCGCAGCCCAAAAATAACTGAACCCAAACACGACCTGAACCCCCGAGCCGGAGCTGGATCTGAGTTTTGAGGGTATCAGGTTTCAGTAGCTGAACTCTAACACGAGACATTTAACACGTTCAAATGAAATAATCCGGGGCACAAACAATGATGACACATCTGTTTCACTTGACCTGCCAATTCCGCACACGCAGACGCATATTTGGCTGTCTCCCTGTCTCTGCTGTGTCTCTGTGACTAACGCGGAGGATAAATAACCCGATGAGATTTGGTTCCAATATCACAGGCCCCTGCTCGCCAAAAAATTAACATCAGCATAATAGTATTAGCCTGCTCATAGTCATCCATTAAAACTACTTAGGGCAGACAGGCAGACAGGTCGGGGAATACAGCAGCGCTCTTATTAAAGCACTTCCCTTGTAGATAAGCACCGGGGAAAAAGCTATGGCGCTGCACGTGGAGATGCCACAGGTTTGATTCTGGCCCATGTCTCCCTCGTCATCATCATCAAATTGCTCTTAATCAGCCGTGTACACGAGGTGAACAAGGAGTTTGACCTGGTTAATTGTGTGGATACCTGAGTATTTTTTTAATAAAGGATTCCTAAATTTATTGGTCCAACAGTGAGTAAGAAAACCAGGCACCAAGGCAAGTAATCGCTGATTCTGGTCTCATAACACGAAAGCAAAGTAGAGTCAATCCTTTAAGTTTGCCCCTCACAGCAAGACTCAACTTGCTGTATTGTTTTAGAGAATAATCCTCTCAGACTAACATCCTCTGATGTGAGATAAATCTCTTTGGCTTTTTCACCATAAAAGCCTTTACTGTAAGAGCAGCAGTGGTCTGTTTTGTGTGTGTACGCGGACCTATCAGCCTTTTGTCCTCCCTCCCTTGAAAACCTGCCAGAGATTTATACCCACTGCTTTGTTTTTCAGCAGTCCTGCCTTCCTCTCCGTGAGCCTTAGCGAGCGAGATCCACCACTCCCGGTCAAAGTCTGATGTCAGGAGTAAAAAAGAAAATCACCTCTCAGCTGGTTCAACCGCCCATACTGCTGAACTAAAGGATTGTAAACTGAGCCTTCAATGAGACGGGCGTGGCCGTGTAATGGGACGACCTTTTCTCCGAGCGCCAGTCGTCGATAGGAGCTTTGACACAGTCCCGTGATCAGTTAGCGGTGTCTCCGCTAACCGATAGATTAGCGGAGACTAGATAGATCAAGATCAGTAAACACGAACAATTCAAATAATCAACGGACACATCTGGCAGTGATGAGAACAAATAATGTGAAAATATAGTTTCCCATCTGGTCTCTCCGTCTACACATCCACTCCACTATCCCTCCACATCGGACCACCCTCTTTCTCACTCTTGTGTCTTTTATCACTCTCTCTCCTTCTCGTGCATCCCTCTTCTCCATCTGTTTCTTCCTGAGTCTCTCTCTCTGTCGCTCTCTCACTCTCTTTCTCCATCCCAGTGGTTGTCAAGGCGATGGTGTTTTGTGGAGGCAGCTGGTTAGGGCTCATTTGTCAAACGGCTGACCTGCCCTCCCTTCTCTTCTCCCCTTTCTCTCTCTTCTTTCCCCCCTTTTTTCTTCTTATTTTCAGTCTTTATTCTTATTCACTGTAGTGAAAAAGACTGAATAGGCTAATTTTCACACCCATGCGTCCCGAACAATCGTGCGGTATGAGAGGAAGCAGCACATTTTGGTGTCGTCCAGTTCTCTCATTATCTTTAAAGCTAAGCGTTAAAGCTGAGGTTAAATAAATCTTGTTCTATCTGAGAAAAAGCCCTGCGCCAATTTTGTGTAATATACAGTGAAAATAAAAAAAAACAACAACAAACAAATACATGATCTTGAAAAAGGATTCTGAAGCATTGATTGCACTCTCCTTCGTGAGAAAAAAAATGGTGGCAGCCTTCCCAAGATAAAAGCTGGGTGAGAAAATGCCAAGACATGATGTCAGTCTCTGTACTTTCATTTCTCTTATATGCTACTGCAATACTGTTTCTCTTCATCTCTCGCTCCTACGCGTGACTGCAGCTCTTATTGACATCATCCATTTGATCTATCGATCATTTTAATCAGTTAATTAATACGTACGTCATCCAAAAACAATGATGTTTGTAAAGTCAGACCAAAGCAAGAACATCCGGGCCTTTCATCAGGCCGTTATCAGGAAATGTTGGATCAGTAAGATGATTATTTAATGTCTGGATAATAACTGATTTATTTTCTGTCAGTTGACCACTCGAGTGACAGTAATACACGCTCATGCAAACTCACACACAGACATCACACACACAGTAACAGGTGTGGGCCAAGAGAGGTGTTATAACTATGTACTCTGTAACATGAGAACACAACCTTCACACCTCATGTCTCTGTGTGTGTGTGTGTGTGTGTGTGTGTGTGAGTGCAGGGATTAAGAAGCTTCATGCAGATATTATTTCACAGTTTGCCTCGTTGCTCAGTGCCACAGAAGAATTTATTAAAACAAATGCAAAGCAATGCAAAACACATACACGCACACAGTCCCACTCACACAGTTTTAATCATCTGTCCATTATAAATGTGGCTCTCCCACAACACTTGTTATCTTCCTCTGCTAATTAATTCATTGTTTTTTACTAATGATACTGCTGTCACAGAAGGATGGAGTGTGTCTGCGTTTGCGCTCCTGTGACCTCCAACCTCATCAAGCCTCATTACCATCTAATGCCTCGCTGATATGAGTGTGTGAAGGAGTGCCTGAGTGTATATGTGTGTGTATAAAAGTGTGTTGGCTGAAGTGATTTTGTTCCTGTGTGTTTATAGGCCTGTGCATATCCACAAAATTATATAAAATATAAATTTTTTTAAGTCTAAATTTTTATTAAAGTCAGCAAATCCATGTCTGACTCTATAAAAAGCATTGTTGATCAAGGTTAAAAAGAAATTCTAATTAATTAAACTCATAATGAAGATTTGGAAATTTCCCACTAGGAGCAATTCTGTAATTGCGACATGAGTAAATAATCTGTAATGTTAACTCTACCTCTAACATACAGCCAAATTATGTGTGTTATATTGGAAGTTTAATTTATTTCTTGGTCTAAAGCTCACTAACAGCATGACCAGTTGCCTTAAGTTGTTCAAGCTGACCTATTGAAAACAGAGTTTGAATATTTTCCCCAATAACCAAGGTGACCACGAGCTCCACTGGGATTCCACTTTAAGAGTTAAGTCTGATTTAAAATGAAGCCTTAGCTCAAGCAAAATACCATTTTAGAGTTGAAATAAATAAAAATCATCCTCTATCTGCACAATGGTTATATTTGTACACACATGCACGCTCATATGCAGTGTGTATGACTGCGCGTACATCACACACACACAACCTACATTCCTATAGCTCCTAAGCATCTCAAAAGGCCAATCTGTGCTGGTTATTGGAGTGTGAAGTCCCAGTCTGCTGTGTGTGTGTGTGTGTGTGTGTGTAGGAGGCAGCCTAATTTGATTCTCAACTGTACCATGTTTCTCCACTGGCTCCCTGTTCATGGAAATTGCATAATTGGCCCTGTGTTTGGGCGTGCATGCATTTCTATGTGTAATGGATGTCTTCACTACCTCGCGGGGTCAAAAAGTGGTCAAGTCAAGTACAAGTACAAGTCAAAAAACCGAACCGTAGCCAAACAGGCAGATGTGTGTTTGAGCTGTGTTGCTATGTGAGTGTGCGTATAACCAGTGTGTGTGTGTGTGTGTGTGTACATGTGTATGCAGTGTCAGTATGTGTGTGTACAAATGTGTCTATTCGTGTGCATCCACCTGCACGCTCTGTTTTGCTAACTCTTTTGACCTTGATGTATCTGCAAGTGCGGCTCGTTGCCCTGGAAACACGGCTTCATTGATAACTAATGAACCATACAGCATGGGCTCATTGTACACTTTACAAACCAACATGAGGCTGGATGTGTTCGACGTGGCTGCCCTCTCCTCTGTCTAAAAATACAGTTTTAGTGCAACGGCGATGGAAAAGAAGAAGTCGAATCGCTGACCTATTTTGTATTAAGTGGTCTGGTAATTCCATCAGGACCATCTATAATGAAAATAGAGCCACTTAGGGAGTTGGAAGGTGCTCTGGATAAAACTGCTCATCATGTCAGGGGTATGATGTCGCAAGTTTGCACAGTAGTACTACTAGTACAATGTTAATATGGATCGCGGCGTACACCCACACCCACACGCAGACGCAGACATATAGGATGCGCTGGTTTCTCTGTGACATACTGCATTGAAGACAGAAACAGAGATAATTTGACGCTGCTGAGTGCTGTGCAGTCGTCTCTGCGCTCTCCCCGTTGCTCTCGCTTTCTCCATCCCTGCCCCCGTCTCCCACACATACACCTTTCCATCTCTCAAAGAGCACACCAGACGAGCCCTCACAAACTATTCCGGAGACAAATTGCAGAGGGCGCCTTGAGGACAGAGAGAAAGAGAGAGAAATGAAAGTGGATAGAGGAGGAGGTAAAGTGGGGAAAAACAAAAGCAAGGACGGTAAATAAGGAAAAGTCCAAAACTTTAAAACTTTTCTCTTTCTCCCTCCCCCCCACCACGCTCTATCCACTCCATCAGTCTCTGCCATCCCTCCTCCCATCACTGCCTCCATTCACACTCTATCTATATAACTGTATCATCCCTACATCGCTCCCTCCCTCCTTCCCTCTCTCTCTTTCTATCAGAGAAACAGAATCAGGATAGAATTAGCCTGGAGGCAATCCTATTTAGATCAGCTATTTTGCCATTTCTGCAGCAAAACGTCCTCTGCTTTTCCCTGTAGGGACATAATCAGGGCCCCAGCGTCTCATTGATGACATACTCTGTGTGTGTTTCTATGGGAATGCATATTTTCTAAAACAGCCCATCTTGGGACAAGCGCTGCAAATTAGCTTCAGCTATAAATGCTGTGGCATGTGGTAGTTTATTTTTTTTATTTAGCAGATATTCTTTGCTGTGTATCTGCCCTTAATGTTCTGCACTTGCTTACTGTGCTTGCAGTTTCTCTCAACAACACAACCAAGTTTATTGCCTTATGTCCGCAGCAGCTATTTTTAACTCACATCACATCAAAGGTGTGAAATTTTATCCCAAAGACATAGCATAGCCCAGCTTTTTCCTTCTCATGTATACCTACTGTATGTAATGTCACAGTACCCATGATAGTTAGGCTAAAACAGTCTTAAAATACTGCCACTGTCTTTTTGGATAACGCATTAGGCTTCTATTTAAATAATGGCTGCCATTCTCAACTTTTAAAGATGACATAAAACATTCACCAGAGATGATTTAGAGGGGCAGTTAGAGATTAAGTGGTTCAAGAACACTGTGTGCGGATCAAACGTGTAATTTTCTGGTTGCAAAATTGCCTCTCTCTACATGTAAATGTAGCCGTGGTAGAAACGCTTTTCATTAGTACTATAGTTTACAGCCATACTGCCACGCCTCCGGCTCTTTTCCCCTTAAGAAACACACTCAAGTACACACGAGAATACACATACAGTAACCATGATAGTTGGAAGGACGGTCCATCATTTGATTTGGACAAAGTGTTATTAAAACCCACTTAGTGCTGGCTGTAAGAGCCATAAGCTATGGAAACTATGTAGTCTGCCACAGGCTGAAAAAGCCAGCCCTGCAGACATCTGCTTCAAATCTGACCAAAAACAGAAGAAAGGCAGAGAGTTTAAGACTACTGTTACTGGGACAGCATCTCCACCCGCTCAATCGTTATGACAGCAACACTTTGTTTCATGTCATTACAACCCTTCTTCCCTGCAAACAATCTGAACATTTTCAAACAAGCACTGCAAGCAAACTTTTGGTTTCCAAGGCAACCCGCTGCAACTAACAACTGACGCCTGCCAGCAAAAGAACGGAGAGCTACATCTCGTCCCCACTGCACATCTAAAATATGTCAAGGCTTGTTTATTTCTACAGTCCCATAGAACATCCAATATCTCAATCAGTTTTATGGGCCCACTGCAGCAGTAGTTCCTCAAGCTTTTCAAAAAGACAAAAAAAAAACTTTCCTAGAAAAGATTTTACAACGTAAGGACGAAAAGTGAGGCCCCCTGTCCTTGGATTGTTGGTGATGCAAAAGCAGCCAAAAGTTGATGTTGACTAAATTTTGTAGTAATCGAAACTACAGACACAGGATCATAACTTAAAAATAGATTTATAATAGTCCTGAATCAAATGCAGTAAATTTTCTCTCAGGAAGTCCAAGAAACTGGTAAGTCAAGTGAGTCCAATCAAATAGGTTCATTGATGTATCAAGTCCAATATCATTTTTGTACATCATTCAAGTGGTGAGTGATTCAAGGTGAGCCTGAAGGCCAGTGGGTAAGTAATAATAGAGGTTTTAAAAGATAGTCATTCAGCCAATATTTTGTGATAATTAATAGGACCAAATGGGCCGAGACATTCTGCAAGCCTGCTGACAACTCCCAAAAACGAACACATGGCCCAAACAATAAAAAGGCCAACTGCTAAAAGCTGTGAAGTTTACTGTATTCTCGCTAAAGCTACAAGCCCAACAGGCCTAAAGGGCACCACGAGAAGGTTTTACTGCAAACAGTAATTTGTGGTGACATCGTGAACACGCCCACCCTGCCATGTGTGTGAGAGAAAGAGAGAGTGGGAGAGAGGAAAGTGGCCCACCTTACTGAGCATTTTACAGAAAACAATCATTTTGCACACAAACCAGCTGAGTGTTTTTTTTAGAAAAACGGCTATTTCACCTCTTATTGTGTGAACATCGCCACACGGAGGAGGAGTGCATGTATTAACTTTTACGAGCGTGCATAAACATACGTGCATGTGTCCATATCAAAACATGTCAGCCTCATGCAAAAAGAGCAACACTAACATTAACACAGGTATTACTTTGATGAGGGTCGATGAAAACACAAGATTCAAAGAGAATTTAACATCAGTCAGAAAACGAAAAGTGATCAAAGACTTCACTGGTCATGCTCAAAATGGCTATGACGCAACAGTATAGTGACACTGACAACATGAACCTCTAAGCAAAGTAAATTTGCAATGATGATACTGTGATTCTGATTCTGATAATAATATCAGCATTTACCTAACGATGTTGTTTAGAACCAATTCCTATCAATTCCACAGTACTATCAATATCTGAGTCAAGTTCTGAGTCAACATTTGAGTCGGTGTATCCTATTGCTAGCTACTGTCCAATGATTGCTAGTGACTGGGTAAACATGTGGCAGGAAAAGCACAGGTGTGTATTCACGGCAATAGTTTTCACAATAGATCATTTTTTGAAATCAGAATTAGGTTTGGTGTCAAGCCAAAGTGGTCAGTATTTTACAAACATTCGACTGGGAGCTGGAGCTAATTCCCCAAACTGTGAGTGGCCGAGGATAAGGAGTACAATACAACTGGCTGTGAGCAAAATCACCACTGTGTTAAAAACAAATAAAAAGCCTCCTGAAATGTGGTCAAATAGCAATCACAGACCTCACCGTGAGTCACCATCAGATAATAAGGCCTTTGCGTTTGGCAAAGAGGAGCTTTGAACTGTGGCTGCAGCCTTTCACAGCGGGGATCCTTAAATGGAGTTTTAAGTTCTTTTCACACAGGAAAGATAAACTAAAAAAGACTCAAGCTGGCTGCATGAGTGGTTGCTCTGGGATGTTCTCACACACTATAAAGCTACCTAAAAGGGCAACTGGCATTTTATTGAAAAAAGCTATTGTGTATCTAAATTAAATTGACGAGATAGATGCTCCTTCTTAGCATTGCCCTGATTCCCTGCCGCTTATTTAATTCATGCACATTTAATACATTTCCAGCAACCCCTCACTGGTTCTTCATTAAGTGCTTTGCTTAATGAAACTTATCATTCAATTTCCCTGGCCTGACATTCCGGCTACTTAAAATTCAAACCATCAACCGTTCAACAAATAACCCAGATTCTCTACTTATTGGCTCCTGTAACTCACAAGCTAAACCTATTGTGCTGACTTCACATCGAAACAGAGTGTAGAAATCAATAAAACCCACAGAAGGCTAAAACAGCAACACAACAGAATCCAAAGCAAAAAAGAAATGAACGGACTGATGGAGACAGACAAAGAGAATGAATGAGTCCAAGTAGAAAATAAAGACAAGTTGAGAGGTATCCAGGGGTGGGGAATTGTTGAGTCCCCAATGAGCAGTCAGCCTCGCCGCTCATCGTGACCACCACATCACACTCACACCATCTCACATCATCAGCAATAACATTTGCAACATCACACTGACACAGAGCGTGAAAAAAATAATCAGGAAAAACAAGAAAATAATGACTGTGAAGCTGATAAATATCTGCATGCATAAACATTTAGCTCAGCGGCATCATTATGATTCAAATTTAAAGGTGGATTGATGAAAGTTACTCACAAGATCTCATCGTTCTGAAATTCCAGGATGCCGTGAATGTCTTCGAAGTCCTCTCCGCCACCTCGTGCTGTTCCCTCCACCGTCTTGTACGGCAGCATGACCACGCCGCGAGCCCCAGATGTTCTCAGCACCTTCACTTCCATGATGCCAACGCTCTCGCTCACGTGGCATACAGGCTCCTCAAATGTAAAGATGCCGGCGTGGTCGTCATCAAAGATGGTAACGGTCGCTGTGGAGGGTAAGCCGAGACATGCCACAGAGTCCACGTGATTAGCGGACTCGCCTTCCTCGGGCTCCTCGCCTTCTGACATCAACACCTTGACATTAGAAAGGTGAATCAGGAAGTTTTCATCCTCTTCAAAGATGTCATCGTCAATGATCCCCACGCGGATCTCCTTTATCGTCTCACCAGGCTTGAAGACCACCACGCCCTCTGTGAACTCGTAGTCCGAGCCGGCGTTGGCCGTGCCATCTTCCGTCCGGTACTCCACAGAAACCGTTTTGCCCACATCGCCACCGCGTCGCACCACGTTCACCGCCACTGTGCCGCAGTTCTCAAGGCACTGGTAAGAACCGGGCTCAAAAAAGATCTTAGAGATGGGGTCGTTGTCACCAGCATCAGAGCGAACCTCGTGCATGCTGACGGCCTTTCGTGCCTGATCTGCTGCATGTTTCTTCAAGATGTTGCCAGCACCTGTCATCAGCCGGGTGGCTTGGCATCGATAGAAAGCGCGACTCTTCTGCTGCTGGCTCAGTACTTGGTAGTTGGCAAGCTCAATGAGTTGTTCCACCTAGTAAGAGAAAACATGAAGGCACACAAACACAAGAGTAAAAACGTGTTCCCCAGTATGATCAGTGGAGATGGCAGTTCCACCTAACATCCACCAAAGATCTAAACCCCCAGAATGCTTCTGTAGTGTAGTTAACTGTGGGAAACAATGTCCTCTTTGTCAACATGTCTGCCTAAAAAAAAAGAGGATATTGTGGAACAACAACTTGACTACCTGAATCACAGAACTTCATCCAGCCTGTCTATACAAATGTCATGAGTCATACTGTTGGTTGAATTGGTCAACAGAGAGACAGTAGTGAAATTTCCATCAACACAGTTTGTGCTTCGGGTTACGTTAAAGAATCAACAGATAATTTAAGAATCTGTGGCATACGCTTTTACATAGCTGGTACATGATGTACCGAATGAAACATGAACAGCTCGGTAATTTCAAAAGAAGAGAGGTCCTCCTTCATCGAGAGGATCCAGGTCCCCGCTCATTTGATAGCAATCATCCATTCAGCTTAGATACCCTTGAGAGATGGACTGAATTCCTGGGTTGATCTCCAGGTTTTTTTTTTTTAATCACTAAATCCTGCTTCCACTCCTTTCCTCGCATCAACAGTATTCCTCTCCTCTCAGCAAATTATTGGAGGAGATCAGGTGATTTTTCCTGGTTGGAGAAATAACGGCGCTAATTAAAGCCTTTATATAGGCCAAACTGAAGTTGGGGATGCTGAAGATCCTCACCATAGTTACAAGTTAAGGTCAGGAGTTTAATCTCTGTTCTACATTACTGCATTTAATCACTGTACAAACAAATCACGTTAATGATCTCACTCTTTTTCAGAGAGGTGAGCACACAAAGACGTAGCAAGCCTGGCTATGTTTGCTGGCTAACATTTGAATTAGCTAATCTCCCTGCAGACAACAGCTAACAAGAAGGTAATGTCAGACATAATAAAATAAAGTGGGAACAATTTTAAATAAACGCTTTGCTAATAAATGGAACTCTTGCCTGCAATAAAGTTTTATTTTAAGCAACATAAAGGTTTAAGTGATCCTAAAAAGGTGCATTACTCCTTTTTTTTCCCTATCTCATCTCCTTCACTATGAGGTCAGCCTTCAAAATGGTGGCAGCAGTATCAATTTCTGGATCCAAAAACAAACGGAGATGTAGTGAGGAAAGACAGATTGAGGACCTTTGGGATTCAGCTCCCATCAGCTGCAGATGTGCGTCTACAACAGCCAAAACTGTGGTAGCCTTATCTACGGTACAATGTGCTGTAAGACATTTGCAGTCAATGTCAAGTATGATTGTGAGGCAAAAAAACTAAACAAACAAAAAAAAACCCTGCTTGTCTTTGGCAACAGCTCCATCAACCTCATTATTAATCCATATAGAGGTCAGGGAAACAAGCATAAAACCCCATTTTAGCAGGCTCTCATGCATGTAAAAAGTAGTTGCCATTTCAGCAGCTTCCCATCATCCTTTTAGTTACTGTTATACTCTTCAGTGTTAAACCTTGTCCAAATAATAAGAAAAGCACCAAGCAGAACAAATCTCATCACGCTATATTTGATGGCTACAATATATTGTTGTTTTTTCCAAACAGAATGGTCTGCAAATATAGACACTGTGGTATTTCTTACTCAGAATACGAGATTTTAGTTCAGTGTTTAGTACTATCTTCATAATAACAGCTCAGGTTTAGTATAAAACATATATATATTGATAAACTCTAATCTGCTTAATGAAGATACGGTCTCCAAAATTCATAAGCCATGCAGTAAGGTAGGTGATTGTAGATGCATATACACACTATACTTTCTATTACAGCTTTATCATATTGTCAGACTGCCTGGGTACACAGATGTAATCTTATAACTGTACTGTACATATGACTAGACACAAGTAGGCACTATAGTATTCGCAAATTCAAGACAAATTCTTATATGTTTATCATGTCAGATATAATATGAACTGCCGGTGTCAGAATTAAAGTATCTGAGTTCATTTTTTTTATTTACATATTGATCTAATGGGAGCTCTGTTTCCTTTGCAACTTTCTTTTTTTAGATTAGACTTCACTTTATTGATCCCTTTGGGATGACTCCCTCAGGGAAATTTACGCTTTTTTTTTTTTTTTTTTTTTTTTTTAGACTTAGAAATGCTTAGAAATATGAAATAGATGCTCCATTATCACATTAATCTGAGACCTGGAGCTGCATTCATCACCATAATCACGGTGATAACCGAAGCAAATAGAAAGTGTGTCATCTGTTCCTGCTTATTTTGTCATTTCGTTTCCTACACAACAAAACAACACAGAGAAAACAACCCCCGACAGGAGCTGTGATAGTTTGTTTTCTGACAGTGTGTTTTATTGCACTCTATGTGAGGTCCTTTTTTGACTTTGTGACCCACCTCCTTATCAGGGTGTTTCTGTTTGAGCTCCTTCAGGATTTTGGCCATGTCTCTCCGGGTCTCTTCCTCATCCAGATCCTTCTCATCAATGTCCAAACCCAGCGGACCATCCAGGAAGTCAACACCATGAGAGTTCAGCATCTTCCCATCCATCTCAATGTCCACCTTATAATGGAAAAGAAAGATGTTTAATCAGTACCAGATTTCTTAAGGTTGAAAATTTAGCTTGAAAAACAACCCACATTTATGTTTACCCCACATGTGACAAGAAGCAGATACTAACATTAACTTTTATTAGCCATGTTAACACAATGT
The DNA here is from genome assembly GCA_023238725.1 of Scortum barcoo. NCBI lineage: Eukaryota > Metazoa > Chordata > Actinopteri > Centrarchiformes > Terapontidae > Scortum > Scortum barcoo. The sequence continues at coordinate 19,874,763 of CM041544.1, read as the reverse complement.
CAGCCATCTGTTTCCATCAGAGTAAAGATGTTATTCTGCTGTTTATTGAAAGCCTGTTTTCCTTTTGAGTACAGTTTTATTGATTAAATGTCTTTTAGCTCTTCAAGCGAGGGAGCAATTTAAAACTTCTAAATTACCAGTCCTTCCCCTGAGGGACACTGTTGGGTTTGATTCAGTGATTTCTTTTGGCCAGATATGGAGATGAAAGTGCTCTTCAAGTACTAATGGAGCACTGTCTCCTAATAATCTCATCAAAGCAATGGGAGATACCATAACGCAAGTCATTTTCAAATTTGGAAGAAGAGACACCGGGAGACTCTAAATTAATTGAGCGGTGAATAAATGTCCCCTACACAACAATACGAAAGATTTGATTAGACATGCACAATGCATTGCATGGGGCGCGACACAAAGCATCTGATAGTAGTCAAAACAGGAAATTAAAAAGTGACAATACTTAAAAATAGTATTTGTGTGTGTTTGCAGTAATATGCTGCATGAGTTTACCTTGGCTGAGCTCCATTCAGTAATACAGATAATTGCTTCAGATACACATTACACACAAACTCACTTCCGCCTACACAGAGCGCCTTATCTGCTCCTTTGTATTTTTTCCACCACATGTTTGGTTGAGGACGGCTAAATTAATTTCTATTGATCGGCTGCTCACCGACTGATATGACTGCTGGAGAAGAGAGAGCCGACAGCGTGACTGTGAGATTCTTCATAAGACACTAATGAAGGAATCTTATCTTCTGAAATACTTTTCACAGGTCCACACATGTTGCATAAAAATCCCAATCACTGCTTTCATTTCTAATGTTGGCATTATCATCAGTGTTATCATCACTGTCGACTGATTTCTGGTGGGGCTCTTTCCCTGTTGAAAAAGCATTTGATTTAATATTTACTGATGGAGCGTTGGATTCAGCTGAAGCACGTTGTAGTGGTAATGGTTGTGGTGGTAACAAGGATGATAACAGTGTTAGTTAGTATTATTTCGCATATATTTCAAGTGATATGTTTTTTCAGGTATAAATCAATCAAAGAGTATACAATTTAATTTGGGTCTTTGTCATATTGCTTTTATATATATATATATAAATTTATATATATATATATCAAGGATAATTGAGGTTTAATACTATTTTGGTCATATTTCTGAAACTAATCTATGGAAATATGGTGAAATTATGACAAGGTTAACCTTTACTTCTCACAAGTAAAAGTCAAATTATTTCACACTATACCACTTAATATCTTTCTACACGTGTTTCTTGCCCTGTCTGACTTATTTTTAGTGATGTTGCTGCATGCCTTGATAGAGTTCAGTAAATGATTTGGCAAATACAATGTTATTAACACCCAGCCAAAACTACCCATAGATGTAATAAACTGGAAATCTTTAGAAATAATACACAATCTCTGAAGCGAGTGTTGTAGGAAGCTTTTATGAGTTTGTGGATAATTAATTCTATTACTCATCCAGAAGCTGCGGGAAGCTCTGCAATAGCAAAAATGGGGGCAAGATTACTAGTATTAGTGTTAATGGTAGTAGTTATAGTAGTAGTGTTAACTCCTCTGAGCTTACCTTGGAAGGAAGTGGACGATCTCCCTCAGTCTCGATGATCATGCCACGTTGCTTGCCAGTGCGGTAGCGCTTGTACACATACTTGTAGAACAGCAGTCGGCGGTCGGCAATCCAGGCGAACACCACTGCAGATGGGGAAGAAGAGAAATGTCAGAAGCCCCTCCCACACCTGCACGACGCCAGGCGAGATCACAGACAGGATCAGGTAGAGCCAAATGTAGGCGAAGATACTCCAGGTGGCCGTGACGAAGAAGACGCGGAGGTGCTTGACCTTCCTTGTCTCGCCGTCGGGGACCACGTACACACAAAGCCCGATGATGACAAACATGTTGAACGCGGCAGAGCCCACAATGGTGGAGGGGCCCAGTGTGCCAGCATTGAACCCGTGACCTATGACCTCTATGACGGACAGCAGGATTTCAGGAGCCGAAGAACCCAGAGCCATGAGGGTGAGATTGGAGACGGTCTCGTTCCAGATCCGAACAGTGGTGGTGGTGGTCTCCCCGTTGGGTTTCTTGATGGTGATCTCCTTTTCCTGTGATGTAATGACCTCTATTGATGCCATGAAGCGGTCCGCGATGATTGACACACCCAGAAACATGTAGACCAGAGCCACAAAGTAAACTGTTGCCCGCCATACGCCACCTTGTCCCCAAATGACGGGTTTTGGGGCTCCCAGATGGGTAACATCACCCCCCTTGCGCATGGCTCAGGCTTACTACATTCAGTTTTATTTCTGGACACCGCTGAAACAGAGCTGCCCAAGCTCTGCTCAGGGGGAGCACCGGCCAGTGAGGGATGGAGCTTGAGGAGCAGAATCACTGTGACGACGGCTAGCCTGAGGGCAGGGGACAACAGGGAGGAGTGATCCCAGCGGCCCATGTTGACGTCCGGACCAGTGCTGTGGGTTGACAATTAATGGGGATGTTGACCCTTTAGAGAAAGAGAGAAGAAGAAGAAGAATTCAGATTAGAAAAAGACCTGATGAATGTTCCTCTAAACAGTGACGTGATTGGATGAAGAGTCGAAATGTTTTGGTTTGGTTCTCGCCTTTAATTTGAATTTTCATTGCAATATTTTATACCATTTCATGATTATTTATGTACATATTAAGCCTCTGTAGGGTATATAAAGTTGCCACAGGTCTAAAGGTAGAAGAGATTTTACAGTTTCATTGTAATATCACGATGGATAGCTAAAAACAAGATTTTAGCAACTAACTAACTCTCTTCTTTCTTTCATCTCAGGCATGCAGATGTAACAGATGTGATGTGTTGTAGCAAAGAAAAGAACATCTTATTATAACAGCTCGGACGCTGTGGCAGTAACAACTTTGGTTTATGTATTCGTAGAACTTCCAGTAAACGCTGGCGCACTGAAAGGTCAAATCTGCATCTGTTCTGAAAAAAACACAGCTGACACTCTCATGTCTCCTCTGCAGGCTTACGGCCGGCATGGTTGGTCACTAAACAACACCAGACATTTTACAGGAAAAAAAAAGAATAATACACAGCCTTCAACTTCAAAAATTCAAGATCACAAAAATACAGGTAAGATGTTTTTCTTCGCTGTTTACTGGCAGCAAGTTCAAATAATCACACCAAAGGTAAACTTCACTTCCTTAGCTCAGCAGTTTAGACTTCCAGGGAGCCATCTCTGAAATCACCCTGCCACATTCCCATAGCAATAATACACTGCTGTTACTCGTGTAACCCGGCCAGGAGTGTTTTTTTCTGAAAACAGTCTAGTTGACTTCTGTCAACAACACTGGCTCATAAATTAATTTAGTGTTGTCAGACAGCTTTATAGCCATTTGGTCATCCTCTAAATGTAATACTCCAAATTGTATTTCTAAAACTGTCTGGTAGTAAAAAGCCCAACAATGGCCTCCAAAATTAACACAAACTTATAAGCGTCACAAGGTAAGCTTCACAAGTACTAATTTCAGATTTGCTGTACCGCATTATACCTGGGCTTACTTTCCATCCACATCCTGTAACTGGATTATCAAAGGGACCAGGGAACAAACAAAGTCTATTTTTGGGCTATTTCAGCATTACATCACTACACAAAATTCAGGTTAATGATACAGTGTTTTGATATACAGTATATTCGACTACAAATTTGTGCTTTCTAGTCGCTCAGGTTGTGATTTCAGATGTTTGTCTTGCTGCACTCAGCTGTGTGTATTCTGGTCTATCACTGTGGGTGTGGAAATTGGCATTCTTTGTCTTTAACAATGTAAACTGGTGGAATGACTAAAACACACGTTTGCCTACTTATGTACAAAAAAAGACATTCAAACAACAAAAGCATGAAAAAAACAATCACTGTTTTAACAGCAATTTAAGTGCAGTGAGGAGGATTTTGTCTTAAATCAGCCGTTCTCCAAGAGCCCATAAAATCACAACACTGAGACTTCAAACCCGTCGTTCACTTTCCTTGTGATTGCTTCCACCCAAAGACAAAAAGAGGAAAAACTGAATTTAGAAATGGTATAATTAGCTTGTGAAGTGGACGTGTCCCTGTAGTGCAACACGTATCCAGTGCAGTGCGTATAACACACTAATTGCACATTGTTGGGTCATTTTGAAACTCTTTGGTTTACATGTGGATGCATTCAAATTGAATATTAATAACTATTAGAAACATGTCTAAGCATAATTACAATGTAATTTATAGAAAAGGGAAAAAAGCTGATTTCCCCATTGTATGACAGAAAACGTCATCTATGTCTTACAAAACATATTTACTGTTGCATATTAGTACCTTATGGATATAGGTCACCCCTCCTTGAACCGCCACCTTACTGTGGTGGAGGGGTTTGTGTGCCCGAATGATCCTAGGAGCTATGTTGTCGGGGCATTACGCCCCTGGTAGGGTCTCCCATGGCAAACAGGTCCTAGGTGACGGGGCCAGACTAAGAGCGGTTCACAAGCCCATCATGAACAGAAGAACATCAAGGACCGTTCATTACGTCGCCCGGATTGGCGAAATTACCACGGGGCCCCACCCTGGAGCCAGGCCTGGGGTTGGGGCTCGCAGGCGAGCGCCTGGTGGCCGGGTCTTTGCCACACGGGACCCGGCCGGGCTCAGCCCGAAATGGCTGACGTGGGCCCGCCTTCCAGTAGGCTCACCCAGCAGGAAGGTCCATGAGGGGCCGGTGCAATGTGGTTTGGGTAGCAGTTTGGCGGGGCCTCGGACGACCCAATCCCTGGACCAAAACTCATGGCAATAGGGACATGGAATGTCACCTGCTGGGGGGGAAGGAGCCTGAGCTCGTGCAAGCGGGAGGTTGAGAGGTACCGGCTAGAGATATAGTCGGGCTCACCTCCACGCATAGCTTGGGCTCTGGAACCCAGCTCCTTGAGAGAGGGCTGGACCCTCCACTACTCTGGAGTTGCCCAGGGTGAGCGCGGCGGTAGCTGGTGTGGGCTTGCTTATAGCTCCCCAGCTCAGCCGCCATGTGTTGGAGTTCACTCCAGGTGAACTCAGAGGGTCGCTTCCCTGCCTTCGGGTTGGGGATAGGTCTCTGTGCTGTTGTTTGTGCCCTACGGGCCGAACAGCAGTACAGAGTACCCGGCCTTCTTGGAGTCCCTGGGAGGGGCACTTGATAGTGCTCCGACGACTGGGGACTCCATTGTTCTACTGGGGGACTTCAACGCTCACGTGGGCAACAACAGTGATACCTGGAGGGCGTGATCGGGAGGAACGGCCTCCCGATCTGAACCCGAAGCGGTGTTCTGTTATTGGACTTCTAGTCACAGTTTGTCCATAACGAACACCATGTTCAAGCACATAAGGGTGTCCATCAGTGCACGTGGCACCAGGACACCCTAGGCCGGAGGTCGATGATCGACTTTGTTGTCGTTTCATCTGATCTCCGCCGTATGTCTTGGACACTCGGGTAAAGAGAGGGGCTGAGTTGTCAACCGATCACCACCTGGTGGTGAGTTGTTGATCCGCTGGCAGAGGAGGAAGTTGGACAGACCTGGCAGACCCAACGTATTGTGAGGGTCTGTTGGGAACGTCTGGCCGAGCCCTCTGTCAGGGAGGTCTTCAACTCCCACCTCCGGAAGAGCTTCTCACAGATTCCGAGTGGAGGCTGGAGACATTGAGTCCGAGTGGACCTATGTTCTCTGCCTCCATTGTCGACGCGGCAGGTTCGAAGTTGTGGACGCAAAGGTCTCTGGAAAGCCTGTCGTGGCGGCAACCCCCGAACCCGGTGGTGGACACCGGAAGTAAGGGATGCCTGTCAGGCTGAAGAAGGAGTCCTATCGGACCATGTTGGCCTGTGGGACTCCTGACGCAGTTGACAGGTACCGGCAGGCCAAGCAAGCCGCAGCCCGGACGGTCCTGGAGGCAAAAACTCGGGTCTGGGAGGAGTTCGGTGAGGCCATGGAGGAGGACTATCGGTCGGCCTCGAAGAATTCTGGCAAACCGTCCGGCGCCTCAGAAGGGGGAAGCAGTACTCTGCCAACACTGTTTACAGTGCAGGTGGGGAGCTGTTGACCTCGACTGGGGACATTGTCGGACGGTGAAGAAAATCAGAGGATCTCCTCAATCCCACCGACTTGCCTTCAATGAGGAAGCGGAGGCTGGGGTCTCTGAGGTGGACTCTGCCCATCACCCAAGCCAAGTCACTGAGGTAGTTCAAGCTCCTTGAGTGGCAAGGCGCCTGGGGGTGGATGAGATCCGCCCTGAGTACCTCAAATCTCTGGATGTTGTGGGGCTGTCTTGGCTGACACGCCTTGCAACATTGCATGGAGGTTGGGGACAGTGCCTCTGGTGTGGCAAACTGGGGTGGTGGTCCCTCTTTTTGGGGGGGGACCGGAGAGTGTGTTCCAACTACAGGGGGATCACACTTCTCAGCCTCCCCAGGAAGGTCTACGCCAGGGTACTGGAGAGGAGAATTCGGCCGATAGTCGAACCTCGGATTCAGGAGGAACAATGCGGTTTTCGTCCTGGTCGTGGAACACTGGACCAGCTCTATACCCTCCACAGGGTGCTTGAGGGTTTATGGGAGTTTGCCCAACCAGTCCACATGTGCTTTGTGGATCTGGAGAAGGCATTCGACCGTGTCCCTCGTGGTATTCTGTGGGGGTGCTCCACGAGTATGGGGTCCGGGAGCCTTTGCTAAGGGCTGTTCGGTCTCTGTATGTACCACCTGGAGCAGGAGCATTGGTTTGCATTGCCGGCAGTAAGTCAGACCTGTTCCCAGTGCATGTTGGACTCCAGCAGGGCTGCCCTTTGTCACCGGTCCTGTTCATAATCTTTATGGACAGGATTTCTAGGCGTAGCCAGGGGCCGGAGGGAGTCCGGTTTGGGAACCACAGGATTTCATCTCTGCTTTTTGCGGATGATGTTGTCCTGATGGCTTCATCAGGCCAGGACCTTCAGCATGTACTGGAGCGGTTTGCAGCCGAGTGTGAAGCGGCTGGGATGAGAATCAGCACCTCCAAATCCGAGGCCATGGTTCTCGACCGGAAAAGGGTGGCGTGCCCTCTCCAGGTGGGTGGAGAGGTCCTGCCTCAAGTGGAGGAGTTCAAGTATCTCGGGGTCTTGTTCACGAGTGAGGAAAGATCGCGTGAGATTGACAGGCGGATTGGTGCAGCGTCCGCAGTTATGCGGTCGGTGTACCGGACCGTCAGTGGGTGAAGAAGGAGCTGAGTCGAAAGCTCTCGATTTACCGGTCAATCTACGCTCCCACCCTCACCTATGGTCATGAAATTGGGTAATGACCGAAAGGACAAGATCAGCGGATACAAGCTGGCCGAAATGAGTAGTTTCCTCCGCAGGGTGGCTGGGCGCTCCCTTAGAGATAGGGTGAGAAGCCGGTCACTCGGGAGGAGCTCGGAGTAGAGCCGCTGCTCCTTCGCATGACGAGAGGAGTCAGCTGAGGTGGCTTGGGCATCTGTTTCGGATGCCCCCTGGACGCCTCCCTAGGGAGGTGTTCCAGGTGGCATGTCCCACCGGGAGGAGGCCCTCGGGGAAGACCCAGGACACGCTGGAGAAACTATGTCTCTCGGCTGGCCTGGGAACGCCTCTGGGTCCCCCCGGAAGAGCTGGAGGAAGTGTCTGGGGTGAGGGAAGTCTGGGCATCTCTGCTCAGACTGCTGCCTCCAGCGACCCAGTCCCAGACCAAGCGGATGAAGAAGATGAAGAAGAGAAGATGAAGGATATAGGTCACTGCGTACAGGGCTTAAAGTAGGAGTGGGAGAAGTGCGAGCCTGATCAAAATCAACTCCAAAATGCACATGGATCCAATGTGTAAAGGTGCTCTTAAAAAGGAGAAAGGAAGCAGATGAAGGGAGAGGGATGTGGGTGATCACATATTTAAACACAATTTTCTAAGACACGCACACAAATCTTCCCCTGAGGTTTCGGGAGATTGAAGGAAAAATGCAAATAGTTCTTTTGGCACTGCCACACTAACAGAATAAGAGATTTTGCATGTGTGTGTCTTTGTATTCTCTGCAGAACTGATACGCCTGCAAGCAATGGCGAGAATGGAGGACTGCCTGTCATTTTGGATGCTATGAGGTGCAGGATACATGGCATAGTTAAAGCAAGATCTCTCTTGGGGGGTGGGGGACATTATATGTAATTATTGTTGACATTGTCCACTAATAGAGATATAAATGGGCCAATATTATCTGTACCCATGAGCGCATAATGGTCTGTTGAATGAATTTAAGGAATCTTTGCTAAAACATTTCTTAACTTGACAAATATGCATACTTGACCTGAAAATATGAGCTCTTTCAGGCTAGGCCAAGGCAAAACTTATTTGTCAGCATTAAGTTTAATCGCGTTAAGATGATACCATCAAATCTGTTATTGATCACCAAAGTTACCAGGGTTATCCAAAGTCAGCAGGATTTATCCCTGGGGTCCACGAATGTCTGTACAAAATTTCATGGCAATTATTACAGCAACATGAGAAAAGCAATGAGCTTATGCTTGTCAGCATCCATGAATCTGTCTGTACAGATTATCTTCCAACTGTTTTCTCATGTGCTTCACTTTCCAGTTGGACAGACAATACAGAGTGACCTCATCCGGGTCTGCCTGGACAACAAACACGATGTTGGCCTTCTCTTTACTCACCCTTACATCTGTATAAACCATCACCCAGGAGCAGACTTTTACCACTTAGTAAAACTTTTAGTTAAAGCACTGCTGCACACACACACACACACACACACACTCAAGTAGTAATCCCTTTAATCAGGGATCAATAGCAAGAACCGAGACCCGAAACAAAGATCAGCTTAAAACTCTCCTCAAACAAGCTTCTTCTACATCCCTGCATGCCAACATCCATTTCCCGATAATTAACTGTTCACACTCTTACATGCAAACACAGCACAATTTAACCGACATCAATAGTTACATCAGTACTTCGCAGCTTTTCTTCCAACCACAACGCTCATTATGGCTGAACCTGTAAATCCCCTAACAATATGATTCACACTTTCTCTCACATTGCATGCAGCGAGGCCCGAGAGCCGGAGGGCCCTGACACTAAATGAACAACACAGAATCCATTTCCACAGGGGACGTAATCAATGTGTGAACGTTCATTCAAGTTATTATACATACCGTGGAAAGTGTGTCTGCCTTACCTAATGTTGTTGACAGCTACTTGCCGCATGAATCAGTTACTGTGCAATGCATAATCAGTCCACCAGTGGTGAATTTAAATATTTGGGTTGAATAAACCAAATGTGACGAGTGTTGAGTTTGACTGCCGCTGACTGTGTTGGTGTGTACTGAGTGGTCTCAGCTGTGGTCTGAGAGCTCTTTGCTCAGATGTTAAGAAAATCGATTCCAAACAAAATTACACGTCTACTTAATTAAACTTCAATTCAGTAAACTCATAACCAAACATTTCCCTCCTGGCTAATGTGATCAAGCAGTTTTCTGCCTTCTACAGCCCTCTTGTGTGGCCACACAAGGCTTTGTGCGGCATTTCCAAATGATCAATAATTCAGTGTGCTTTGGGATTTGGTTGTTTTCACTTAAGAATGTCATTTTTCCAGCAGGCTGATGGCTAAAGAGCATGCTCTCTGTGCCAGCTGTTCTGTAAACAATGGAGAGGCCCATGCAATCTTGAAAAAGTTTCTGAGCAGTAAATATAAGATGTATTAATGAAAAAGATGTCCAAAAATAGATTCAGAAATGCAACATCCTTCAAATTAGGTTATGAATTGTAAAGATGAATACAACCTCTAATTTGCTGTGACCCCACTCTGCTCCTGATGGCAACACTTGTCTTTATATCAAAGATGAAAACATTAAAAAGAGACAATGTACCAGTAGGAGTCTAATAGATTCACAGAAGGCAGGAAAATGGGAAGTTATACCTCATACTTTAAGTTCATTTGGTGCACCGGCTCTTCCAAATGCTTTCAGACTGTAGGAAATGCTGATTTTTCTGTATTCAAGTTATTTCATGCAGTTAATATTCAAACCATGAATATATATCACCCAAAAAAAGTTAGATGACTGATACCCTTCTTATATCTGACTCGTTAAATATAAAGCTAAAGCCACAAGCTGGTTAGCTTGGTTTTATCATTACGACTGGGAACAGGAAGCTGGGCTGCATCCAAAGGTAAAGCGCACCAATTAACACCTCATGTCTAGTTTATTTTATCAGTACAAGCTCTAAATCACAATTAAATATTTAAGATGCTGAACTTGTTTGCAGGAAATCTCCCTCTCAAGAGGTGCATTGATGTTTAACAGACCGTGTTTTATATCACTTCACAGAGAAGCATCTTAATTACAACTCACAGCCTTTATTCATTTATATGATATTTATTCATTATCCCCATTTTTTCCTCTGTAACTATCTAATCAAATGTTAATCGAGGTTGATTAATTTTAATGGTGCCATTTTGATGGCCCTGTGACCCTGAAAAGGATCAACAGGATAAGAAAATGAATGGGTGAATAAATAATTTAAGATGACAATGTCATGGGAGCTTGCATAGTCCTCACACAAACAAACGGAAGGGTGAAGCACCTTGCAAAAATGGCAACTGAGCAGAAATTGCTGATGTTTTTGATTATTTTTAAGTTTTGGGATTAAGACCACTTACAAGACTTCCTCCTTTATATCTGTAGGCATTTGTGTCTCCTAGTTCTGACCACATTTCAGTAAAAGGTTAAAAAGTTTGCAAGATTAGCACTGTGCCTGACATAAAACACAATTCATTTATAAACCCAGCGTCGGCTCTCTCGTTTCTGTTCCTTGCTCCCTTTCTTCTCTCCAGCTTGCTTAAAATTCATCCTCACAAACACAAATCCCTGATAAACCTTGCCCACACAGCCCTGATTGCTTTACACTTTATCCGGAGATTACACTTCAGATGACTTCAGATAATTACCTGCTCTGTATATAGTTTCGTTTTGTTGTACGACAGCAAAAAATACATCCTATGGGAATGACTGCCATTGTTGTCCCTCTGCATTAGAATCATTACCGGCCATTTGATAAAGGAAAAATTGATGTCCTGACTCGTATCTGCACCAAACTCAGGGGTGTGTGTTTATGTGTGTGGTGTTAACACCAGAGAGGCTCGGTCGCTGAACAGTGGCTGCTATTTTGGATTTGGTAATTGAAATATCAGGTTTCAGAGTATCCTGCCATGTTTTTTTCCCTTGTGTTATGACCTCAAAAACTTGGCTCCATTTCAAGAGGAACACAAGATAAGACAAGCCAACCCGAGCTTCAGGAGAAAAGCAGACACACACACACCAACTCACACACACACACAGATTTACAAACTGGACCACTGAATCTTCCTCTCCAGAGGCTAAAAACAAAAGCACACTACATAAAGTTAAGAAAACCAAAACCATGTGCTGCACTGAAGCAAGATGTTCCCTCTCTGCCCCAATACTGTCATTCCTTAGGAGCCTCTGAAGGCAGCACCCAGAGGTGCCAAAAAGCCGGCTGATTAGACCAACAGACAGAAAAGAGAAAGACAGAGACAGGAGAGTACATAAGACATGAACCCATTTTCTGCATAAACCACTAACATTTATCAGAGACTTAATCGCGCAGATAAAATACAGTTATTAGAAGTGATGTAGTGCTACAATAATCCAAAGATGAGTAAATGCTGACTGTGAGCATGCCAGCAAAAATAAAAATGTGTGTTGCAGGATAACTCAAAAGGAAGCCTGCTGCTCTGACAAAATGGCCTGCTCGAGATGCATTTTCCTCGCAACGGGGCGAGGGGTGATGAAAAATTTAGAACAGTGAACGAAAGGGAGACAAAGAAATACGGAAAAGTAAATAGGAAGTGGAGAGGGAGGGATGTGAAGAGAAAGAGAGGCTGAAGGAGAGGGGTGCAGGGTAAAGTAACAGTAAAACGTCCAGAGGATCAAGAGAATGAGAGAGAGACAGACGGAAAGAAAAAAAGGGGAGGTCACCTAATGTACTCTCACCACTCCTAGTGAAATAAAAAACCCAAGGGATATTCCACTGTGTGCCAATGTGTGTGTGTGTGTGTGTAACCAAATATGCACACATGCATACACACACTAGCCCCTGCAAACAATTGAAGATTAATGGTCTGCGTTTACCGTCATTAGGGTGATGTTGAGCTCTTTTAGCCTGGATCTGCCTTGCAGCCGGACCTTGAGCCAAGACGGCTTGTCATATTATTACACTTGGAGTGGGGGGAAAATGGCCAGACTGACACTGTAATACTCAGGACTATTTCCTACTGTCTGTCACTTTGTCTGTACGTCTGTCTATCTGGGGTGCGACGAGTAACACGGCGTGTGGGAGAGCGATGATGAACTGTATGGGAAATGAACAGGAATGGTACGGGTACATAAGAGATCATTCATTAAGAAATCATTAAAAAAAAATAATAATAAAAAAATAAACTTATGTCAAATAAATCACTACCCCCTTATCACCAGGGCTCTATTTATTCAAGGGAAAAGAACTAGTCAAGGGCAAGTAGTCATCCTCAAACCAACCACATTAAACCCTCCTCCAAAGGGGTTAGTGGTGGTGTAACCAGCATCAGATCGCTCATGGGCAGATTATCATATTGGTTAGGAGTCTCTGGCTCCTTAAACAATGCTCAAAATATATTTTTAGAAAGAGAGACCATGTGTGCAAAGTAAAAATAGACATAGAAATTAAATAAAAACAAACGTTAGCAATAAAATAAAATAGACTATTGTCTGTAACTCAGTAGCTTCATTCCTTTTATCAGTCTTTCTAAAAACCTGAGATGTGATTTATCTCTGTATTCTAAGAGACATTTTCCCCTCTTAAATTTCACAAATCAATACTTTGAAATTATCAGTGGGTCAAATGAGTGTGTGCGATGTGAAAGGGGTCATTCATAGTAACAAACCCACAGATAATCTGTATCCCTGTAATTACCCTCTGCCCTATGAAGCGATTTATCACCTTTCAGCGAACTGTTCAGGTTTCACGACCCGAAACTTTACTGTTTCGGTTCACTCTCACGGCTGTCGTCCACTCTGTTTTCAGCAGCAGGAGGCAGCTGTCATCAGCGAGAAAAAAAAGGCCTAATAAACCAAACCAAAGTGCTGACAGGAAAGTGGAGCAGTTTGCAGCTCGAGAGCCAGATATTTCCTTCAGGAGTCGGTGGAAACCAAAACAGAGCAAGAAGACAAATGAACATTGGACTTAAATTTGTTGGGTGGACAGAAACATGACTACAAAAAAAAAATACTAATATTACACTGTTTGTATGTTTGTATATCAAGTATAAGATGATAATAGGCTAATGTTGTTGAGCAATCTAACACTATATTTATATGCTATCAATCAAATTGATTTGACTTGAATATTACATTTCATGACACTTTGCTACACCATGCTATATTTCTCTATACTTTGCATGTAATCATGTTTGGATGCATCCATATTTTATCACTAACTCCATTAGTTGTGGCAGGCTGTGCCTAAACTGTACAGTCCTATAAACCTCTAACTGTAAGGAGCAGCAGAAATAATTTATATTCAGTTAACATTTGTTAAGAGTGGTACATGTGTGTTATTTTTTTCAAACCAGAGCGGAGACTCACGGTGGTAATCCTAGAAGTATTACTCCTCTGCTTCTGCTATTGCACAATTGTTTTTTGTCTGTATTTCCTATAAACACTGCTCTTTTCTATCATGAAGGTAATGTTACCACTGGCTCTGTTCTGGATAAACATGTGACGCTTGAAGTTTGGCTTTTTTTTTTTTTATCCTGGTAGAAAAAAGCGAAACTTCAAAAGCTTCATCCTGTTTTTGTGTTTTAAGGGTCGAACGTTTCTGCCACTAAAGCTTGCCTTGTAGTGCAAAGCATCAAATGCAGTGTACTGGCTGCCAATCCTCCCAATTACTTACTGTTTACAGAGCTTTTACCAAGATTAACATGATAATCCTTTATTTGTGCTCCTGTAATATAAACTAAACCTTTAACAGAGCTGACATGAATCAATCTGACGAGGTTTGTTTCCCTCTGTCCATGCTTTCAATGTACAATATATACATTTTATTTTGGCTACCAAGTTACCAGATCTGTGCCTGAGATCAGCTGTTCTTCACGTGAAGCTTAAGAAATAACATCCAGAGTGCAGACAAGTCAATACGGTTTGCAGGAACCTCATCTATGTTATTTTGTCATCTGTAATGCACAGCTGACATGCACTGTAACGTAGCACTGCACCCACATATTAACCTGAGGACTAACAATTGACACTGAGATCACATGTATCAACTAATCAGCTTAACTACTATTGATCAGTAATGGATAGTAAGTTTGCTGAAAACCTATCAATTTCCAAACTGATTTCTGTCACTGGTGGCTGCCTATTAGCTTGATAGCTATTGAATTATAGAGCTGAAGTCACAGTATAACCTGTCTGCAATGTCTGGCTTGATTATACGTACAATATAGGCTAGTACTCACAATGCAATATCCTTCAAGCTCGGTACAGTAATTCAAAGTTAAAGAAACTTATGTGCATTTGTTTTTAACGTAAAAACAGATTAAAAAATTATTTGAAAGAACTTAATGATTAAAAAACATGTTTAAAATAGATTAAAAATTGGGAAAAAAATATGTCAAGGAATTGTCTGATTTGCAGCAAAATCAGGGTCTCTTTTGCATTTTGCCCCGATGTCTCACTTCACTTTATATTAACAGAAGCATTACTTGACCTGTCCTTGCCATGCGAGGACCCTGTTTACTGTAAACTATGGTAAACAGGGTCCCTTTTGCAGAAAGAAGCAGCTTTTTTAAAGCAAACAACTGTTTGGTGCGTGGGAACATAAAATCTTGTTGAAAAATCTTTTACACTGATCTTGTTCTCAGGCAGCTTAAATCTATGGTTAGCTAAAGTTAAAGCTGTTGTGCAGAAATAAATGCAAATTCTTCACCTCTACATAATGAATGACTAATTAGTGACTGATATGGATTCAATCTGGTCAGTCTTTTATTTCGAAGGTAAAACATTTCCCTCAGTTTAAACCTCAAACATTTTTAAGATAACCCCACAACCTCATGACCTTTTTTTTTAAAAAAAAAAAAAATCAGGAAGTTAGAACAAAAGAAATCAAAAAAGCCAATGGAACAGGCAGCAATCTCAATGTTATGAAGGAAATAAAAAATCCCCAGTAATGTTAAAAGACATATATATTGGATATTGGATATTGATGGCAATGATAATGTATGTTGACTCTGGGATGAAGTTAAGCCTCCACTCTGCCACTTACCCCTGACTTATTTACAACACAGTGACCCAGCAGCTACATGTCTGGAGGAAGTTGTGTGTCTCTGCATATATGTATATATGTATATGTATGTGTGTATGTGTGTGTGTGTGTGTGTGTGTGTAGTATATTCTCTCCACAGGCCTAATCACTGATTGACACATCCCGTGACCTGGATCTGGTGTCTGATTTGGAAACACATCCCTTATGCTAACCTGATGTCTTAAATGAAGCCACTCCACTGCATCACCAGAAGGTCCTACACCTCATCAATAACCAACCGCACCACTGATGGAAGGTAAGTAAAGACCTCTGCCGGCGTAGCAGTTTGTCATTGTCATAAATAAATATTTCATGCCGTCCACAGTGGATGAGCCTACAGTTCCTCTGAGTCCTGCCCACACAGCTCCAATTGAAGTCAGCTGGAAGAGATGGCCTGGAAAACCTTGATGGTACCTGCCTGATGTGCCAAGCGCTCCTCACGAGAGGAAGCGTTTGTAGTGTCACATCAGGGGAATGAAAAGCTGCTGTCTGCTGCCTCCTCTAATATTACACGGGCCCAGCTTTACAGGAACACTCAACTGATGTGAGAAGCTCTGTCATTGTCTCATTTCCCTTTTTTGACAAACACAGAAGGTAAAATAAGACATCATCTTCAGATTTCACAGCAAAAAAAAAAAAAACATATCCAGATCTAACTGAGGTAAAACACTGAACTGAACCCATTCAAACTCAACCACATCAATCCCCAGCCTGCTCTGCGCTCTGCTGTGCCAAAGCTCTCCATCAGCCCCGAGAGCGCGGCACCGTTTTGGCGCAAAGGATGGTGGGGACGTGCACACACACGTTGCGCAAACGCGGCTCTCGGTGCGCTTTGGCTCTGGCCCTCCGCTCATTCATCCCCCTGCAAGGATTACCATCTCTGAGGGGTGTGTGTGTGTGTGAGGGGGGGAAATTTTTAGCCGGGACTGCGCATGTTTGCCACCCAACTTCCACATTGAAAGCCTATAAAAGGTGCGAGCGTGGTTATCTGGACGTGCTCTGCATCTGTAATCATGAGTCCTCCAGAAATGAGGCACGGGAGATAAGAAGAGAGGAGAGGAGAGGGGAGAAGGGTGAAAAAAAGAAGAAAAAAGCCCCTGAAGGGAAAGGAAGCAGCGTCCGGATCCTCAACCGGGCGGCTTATTTTAATAAAAAAAAAAAAAAAATAATAAAACACATGTCAAACAGCTCCCACCCTGTAGTGTCCTCCTGATCACGGGGGAGGAAAGGCGCAGTGGTGGTGGTGGGAGAGAAACGTGGTGCGGGAGGAGGATGAGGAGGTGAGGACACATCCTCTCCACATCGCATCCCTCCCGACGCGCGGTGCCTTCAGCTCTCCAAGAGGCGACACCCCCCATCCACCACCACCCCTCTTCCTCCTTGCACCCCATTCACTCCACCACCCTCCCTCCAAAGAAAAAAAAAAAACTTGCTTGCCCACTGACAACAATGCGGCGAAAAAGAGGCACACACACATACACACACACACAGTCATTCATCACCATTAACACCAAATGGAAAACGCACCAAGAAAAAAAAATCCTACCTTTTATTTTTTTTTTATTTGATTTCTATCCAGATGATGTCCAACAATCCGGAGAAGACAGCCAGTAGTAAAAAAAGACAAAAAAAAGAAAAAGCAGCGCTACCAGTAATAATAGTAGCAGTAGTGTGAGGAGTAAGAGGAGGAGGAGTAGATGTAAGCCAGGAGAGGGGAATGGAAATGGAGACGCAGGGAGCTTTTATACAGCCAACCGAGGCGGCGTATCCGCGGACCGAGACGCACGAAAGGAAGGGAGAGGAGTCCGGATTCCCATGCACCGGCAGCTTTTTGTTTGCAGTCGCCCGCTGCTCGTTTCCATGCGGCGCGGACCTGTATGATCGGGTGACCGGAGCGCCGCTTTATCAGCAAACCCGCATTTGCTGGGACGAGGCGCGCAGCACGGCGGACTTCTTCCTCCCATTCTCCCCCCCTTCTTCTTCTTCCTTCTCTCTTCTTCTTCTTCTTCTTCTTTCTGTCCGTCCACCCTCGCTCCGAGCGCAGGAGAGGGAAAAAAAAAGGAGAGAGTGTGTGTGCGTTGTGTGTGTGTGTGAGAGAGAGAGAGAGAGAGAGAGAGTGAGCAGGTCTCTACTTCGTCTGTTTCCTCACACACTGACTGAGGATCAGCTCGCCCTCCTCCTCCTCCTCCCCTCTGTGTGTGTGTGTGCGCGTCTCTTTCACTTCTCAGGCGCTGTGTGTCTGTATGCATACATCTCTGCTTGTCACTCTCTCTCTCTCTCTACACACACACACACACGCATTTTCTCGCTCGCTCACCCCCCCTCCCATCATCCTCTTTCTTTCACACAGTCTTGCTCTGCCCACTCACTTGGGTTAATATGATCAATATCCCATCGAAAATAAATGAGTCCAGAGGCAAGTCACCGTCACAGTCTCTCTCTCTCTCTCTCTCTCTCTCTCTCTCTCTGTCACACACACACACACATTCACAGCTGCTGCAAGTTAAATGATGTTATTTATCTATGTGAAGCTGAACAACCACACTAAACATCCCTGCAAAGCTGTGCTCGACCTCCAATATTTAGAATATATTTACAATATGCAAGTATACTTATGGTAATAGCAATGATAGATTATATATATATATATATATATATATATATATATATATATATATATATATAAATGAAAGAAAGAAAGAAAAAGAAAGAGGAGCATGCTCATAATAAACTCACTGATATCTGAAGAGTCCATTGGCTCATCGCTGCCACTTCTTTAATAAGCCCCATCAAGAGGAACTGGCTTTTGAAAATGGTGAAGTGTGGTGAAGTTTGACAACATGTCTGAAAGCAGAAGACTCTACGCTCACTTCAATAAAGTTAAACTCCACCGCCGACTTATTTTATTTTGGTAAGCAGCCATTTTGCAATAATGCACCTAGGGCTAAACCAATATTTTAAAAAAAATTTTAAAAAGTAATGCGCTTGGGAGAGGGAGTGATTTTTTTGCCCCAATTCATCCATTACTGTATCTACATAAATACTCTTGCAACATCCATACCTCCTCATTACTTCTCATTTTAAATTACTGCAAAAAATACAGTCTGAAGGGAGGCAGACAGGGGACACAGATAGTTAGAGAGAGAGATAATCATGGAAAACAAAGAGTGAAAACATTAAAACACCTGGGATTTAGTTATTTTGGACAATGCAGTGCTGATAATAAAAACCAAACCGTGATCGTGTGATTGATGACCTGCATGTTATTAAGACTGACAGTAAAGTGACACCACCAGTTCATTAGCTGAGAACCGTAATGTGTTACCATCCAGCACTGTTAAAGATGCCCTGTGGAAACTAAATGGGTGATCCAATACTCATGAAAGAAAATAAAAGAAAACACACCTCTCTACATTGGTACCAGAGGTCAAAAAGTCCTCAGGGCAACGTATATATAATGCGGTCATTACATGCATGAGATCTGCCATTAATAAGCGTATTTTTGGTGGTGAAAGGTCATTAATAAAACATATCAGGGCTTTAATGGCTACCCTCCAAATGATAACCAAGTCTGATGTTTTACAAAACCAGTGCTGGAAAATTCTCGTTTTTTTGGTCAAATTAAAAGAATTGCTGTGTTGATTTCCGATTTCAAGTACTGTGCATTTTTACACCAGTAGGAGGCAGTGTACAGTATTTTTTTTTTGTAAATTTAGCTTGTGTTGTAAAAATATATAATAGCAGTACTCGCCAAGAATGTCAAGCGTTTTTAGCACTGACAGTCTGTGTCAGGGTTTGGAGCACAAAGGTCATGCTGCAAGAGTTCAGGTTACTTGGATGAGCTAAATGCAAACACTGAGATGCACCTGGTCGAGTAAAAGGGCAGCTCGCCACGCACTGATTGTTATATAGTTGGAAACAGGCAGCAAGTTAGATAAAAATAGCTCTGAAAATTAGGAGGCAAGGCTAAATTTTGCAATAGTAAACACAAATAGTTAAAGGTCAGAACCAGGCAAGCAGTAATGGCTCAACAAGATGAGAGCAACAAAGATAATCCAGCAAAAACCTGCCTGAAAACTGGTCTATTTATTTCACTGGGGTTAATTATGTATGTGGAGCAGCCTGTGGGCAGGTGATTAGGTCAGGTGAGAGTCAACCACAGGGCAGGTGAAACAGGAAGGGCTGTGGGAAATTCCTGAGAGGACGCACCAAGAATGGGAGGAGAAAGAGTCAGAGGGCCTGTTCAGACCTGCAATTAACATACGCCCGAGGTGATCTGATCCTTTACATGCAAATAAACATGGTCACAAGAGCCTTTACATTAAAATTAGATTAAAATGAATGAATTTAGTTACAATTAACATATCAGGTTTACTTAATCACACTGACAGGGTGAAATGACACACAGGAGACATGAGAATAATTTAGGTATACTTTATTTTTTTATGCAGCTATCGCCAAACCAGCACAAATATAAACAACAATACCATGAGTCAGCAAGTTGGATAAAAAGGCACCCAGTTTGATTGAAGCAAGGACAACAATAGGAATAACTTCGAACTAGCTCCAACTCAGCACATCGTGAAGCAATGTTAACGTTAGCATCAGCATCCCTTTTCCGACTGTAGTAAAGTTAAAGTACATGATTAAAACCATATTCAGTTCAGCAAGCTAATAAGCTTGACTTCACCTTTACACCGTTAAAGTACAAGAAAAAAAAATTACATGTTAATTTATGTTTGCGTTAGTCATCGAAGGGAGAAAACTGTCTGGAAAAAAGCAAATCTCTTCCTTATGATTGTCAGATAGGTGTTACCTGTCTCTCAGTTCATCCACAATTTCTAATATTTCTTAAGAGCACAAGCAGGTACTACAGTAAAAGTGGTTTAACTGTGCTATAGTTTACTCCCGGTTATGAGGAGAGGATGTCATTTGAGTAGACGTTGCTTCACTGTGGCCCAGAAGACATACGCTAGGCACACTGCTAAAATAATGTGGCCACAAACAAGCCCAGACCACCTCTGAACGCATCCTCAATGCGTCTTGGGTACATTCACACCTGTACTGTACTTAGAACTGTTCTCTTTTGATAAGATCACCAAAGATGCACATTAATGACAGTCTTGACAGGGCCTTTAATAAAATATGGAAAAATGCCCCCCCCCCCCCCCAAGTTGATCAAGATGCTGAGCAGGAACCTGGGGACGACTTAGTAAAGGGTCGATCCAAGAGAAATGATGGTAGACCACGTTGACACTTGCGAACAGCCACATAAACGTCAACCTGTGTGAGTTAACTGAAAGAGACAGGTAATAGATGGACAACCATTTATGTCGCCTTGTAACAGACACAGGTGCTGTGACTGTAGTGAAAGTGGAAGACTTTCCAAGCACAGCGTAAACATAAGGAGCTTCTTGGGAGTAGGACCTGGGCTCTGGAGAGGTAGTTAGAGAGACATGATTGCCTGGGATCACTGGACCAGAAACTGGATAACAAGAGAGTGGAACAGGTTGATGGTTAGATGATAAAGGGATGGGGGTGAGACCAAAGGGCTCAGTCTGATAATGACAGGACATTGATGAGAGAAGAGATTTGACGGAGCCCCGATGGAGACATTGACCTGGTTTGCAAACTAATGGACAAACTAGAGCCGAATCAAAAGGCAGGATTGACAGATATATGGTACAAAATCCGAACAGAGGCTTCATGATGGACAGATAAAGGCAGCCAAACAGAAGACGAGCTTGAAAAGACGAGAAGCAGCTCATGCTAAGGGACAGATTTGGGTTCAGACAGTGAGACGGGTTCAGCCAGAGACAGGGGAACAGATGAAAGTTAGGGCCGAGAGGTAAAGGAGGGTGGCTGGGAACTAATTCACAGAGGGACAGCAGAAGGAAAACTTATAGGTTGGGAGACAGCGGGAAGATTACCCGATTGAGAAGCAGAAGGGCTAACTGGCTGTCAGAGGCGCTGGAGGTAAGCATTTAAAAAAGGAAACAGCTGGAGTGTTGGGGGCAGCGGAGAAACAGATAAGGTGGCTGACTGAGGAAGTGAACGTCTGGTTAATGAAGTGAGACAGGCTGATCTACCAAACGGGGAAACAAGTGAGTCAGCAGACTGAGTGCTTGCTGGGATGGCCGGGTTGTAGAGGGGACAGCGTGGACCTGATGGGGGGCCTCAGAAAGCACAAGGAAAAACCCCACTACTTGATACCCCCGAATGATGATGAGAAGCCAAGATCCCACAAACCATCCCCTCCGCTACAGGTGGCCCCTCCAGGGGCTAAAGGTTTGTGCGATGGCTGATGCAATGGGACGGGGAAAACGCTGGGACTGAAGCACAAGAAGGACCGGGGGAACAGGATGTCACTGTCTGTGAGGATGTGGGCACAAAGCTAGCAGACGGAAATGCAACAAATGGCGTGAGTCATGAGTCTTTTACTTACAGCGCCACTTGTTCGGCACTCATGAGTCACTTCACATTTATTTCCATAGCTCCTTATCATAAAAGCACATTACAAAGGTGTTTACAGAGACAAGCCTCCCATGAGCTAAATAATAGATAATCTGTTGGATGAATAGATTAAAAAGGTGAGCTTTTTTTTTTTTTTTGGAATACTTTAGAGCATTTGCATTAGTTGGCTTTGATGATCTTATGGTATGCCAAAGTTACGCACATACAACTTATTTAATTTGATTTTTGCTCTTTACTCCCTTTATTGTTTGCTTCCATGTTTTTCTTTGTCAAGCAAGAAACACAAGATAATGGTGCAATTTTGGACTACTGGACAAGTGACACAAGTATGATTTCCGTTTATTAGTAAATTATTTTTCAGTTAAAAAAATCATTCTCTATCAGGTTTTCATTACCTTCCAAATGTTATACGATCTCTGAATGCTAATGTCATAGTTTAATTGAACTGGCTCCATTTCTTTCATGATCATAAAGCATATTTCAGTGAAACTGGACTGAAACAGAGAGAGAAAGAAGGGGAGAGAGAGAGAGGAGAGGGAGAAAGGACAGAGCCCTCTGCAGATGTGAAGCTGACCCAAGGAGGTAAGAGCTCCAGCCCATTCATTCATAATTCAAGGGAGCTGCACCCCAGGCGCCTTCTTAGAGCACAGCCATTCTCACACCTGTCAATCAAACAATCATGGGAAACACTATAGATGATGAGCAGGAGCCATGCAGGAGACATAAGCTAAATATATGTGTCCTTTGAAATTGAGTGGGGTGATGCAACTTGAATATAGGAAGTCAAACACCATGCAAGGAGACTTTAAATTAAAGGGAAAATCCACTCTTAAAGATTTATCAAGTCAATTCTGCTGCATCATGTTCCAAATGCATGAAGTTATTTCCAACACTAATTAAAACAGCTATTTATAGAGTAAATGTCCTGTTTATGCAGCTCTTTTCAAAAGAAATATCATAAAGTCAAACTAAGTGCTTTTGTAATAGTGTGTCAGAATAAGACTAATTATTTGAAGTTTGGTTTTCTCGGGTGAATTTCCCTTTTACTGGGTAATATCAGTGCACACTCCCCTTTGAATACAGGCCAAGACGTGTGCCGCATCTCTGCAGGGATGCATTTTATTAGACTGTCACCATGATTATGATAATGGTAGACTGCTGTTTTGAAATAGGATAATTTACATTTTAGTATAATTTGGTTGTGGCAGTGTAAAAAATATGGGAAAGACCTTCTGCTAAAGATGGCAATTTATCATGTAGTAACAAAGAGAGCACACACACACACACACACATACACACACACACACACACACACACAAGGACACTCAGAAAGGGGTTGAGAATAGGAAAGTCTCATGCACGCTATAGAGAAAGCCCACATCCTTATTTCAATTTTCTCAAGTCTTGCTCTCTCACCAACAAACACACACCCACTCACACTTGTGTGCACACAAGCACACACCCAATTTCAATAACACACAATAGCACAATGATGCATAAAAAGCCGGAGGGGGAATATTCTGCAGTGTTAAGACGTTGGCGTCCGGGGGCATCTTACAGCTCAAATTAAACCTCAGTGCTGTGATTCTTCTGGACACCAACAGCCACTAATGGACTTGTTGTCTGGTTTTACAGCCTGATTTCCAGTACTAATTCACTAGTTCAATAAAAATTTTTTATGGCTGATGAGAATAAGCAATGCTGTACAGATCAGATGATCCACTGGAGAGTCCTTCAGTGGGCCACTATTGAAATTCGATCAAAATTTTGTTCAAATTTGCAATCTGTGCTGCAGTTCTACAGCTAACACGGACAGCGGTGGAAGCAGGCAGGTGAGAAAGAAAGAAGAAAATCTGGCAATCGCTTTGAGCTGGAGTCACTTTAACACCTAAGAAACCTGACCAATTACTGTGGAAAGTCAGCATGACTTTGTAAAGCCACAAAAATTGAGGGCAAAGTCCCTTCCAACCATATAACCCTATAACAGCCCATTTAAAAAGAGCTTCTTCACCTCAAAATTCAAACCAGAACTCCCCGATGTATCAGTCATTTACTGTTGCTTGCTTGAGTTTCCACATTCTAGATGAAAGTCAGAATAATTGCATTTTTCTTCATAAAAAGACGAATATTTAAAGGTCTTGACCTTCAGCATAAAATATCAGCTTGAAAATACCAGTATTGTCACTGACCTTCAAAAGCCCGTCATTCTGACACACATCTGTCCCATCTATTGCTGTCTTCTTGCTGTTTCACTGATAGTACTGAGTTAAGCCTGTTTGACATGCACATGCATATACACTGAGGCTGCTGCTTGTTAAATTTGCCAAAAGTGACAAATTAGTCAAATGTGATTGTTCGAACCTTAATCATCAAATTTGCATAATATTGACCAATGACATGCAGCAGGTAACAAAAACCAATAATCTCCTGTTAATTTAGGGGGAGCTGTTAATGCCATTGTGCCAGGAGTAACCATGTGGGTTGGTACTATAGTAACCAGTTAAAGTCGATGAAGCTGGGAGATAGATAGATAGATAGATAGATAGATAGATAGATAGATAGATAGATAGATAGATAGATAGAGATAGATAGATAGATAGATAGACATAGATAGATAGATAGATAGATAGATAGATAGATAGATAGATAGATAGATAGATAGATAGATAGATAGATAGATAGATAGATCTAGATCTTATGAGCTAATCTCGCACTGTATGTATATTTATGGGAAGTTGATTATTCTTTCCATGCTTCAGACCTGTTCTTAATGTCATCCCCTATTTGTATGGAGACAATCACACACACACACACACACACACACACAAATATGCGCAGGTTGGCTGGAGCAGGCTGGAGGTGAGTAATCTCACCAAAGGGGACATCTACAAATGCAACGCTGAGTCACTCAGCATATATCTCTCCCTCACACACTCTCCTCCTCCTCTCTCTCTCTCTCTCAGTCAAGAAGACAGTGTCAGGGGAGTTAGTCGTAAGACAGAGCACGTAACGCGTTTGACATGTTCACCCAACTTTGACCCTCCCTACACCTCCCTTCTCTCGGACGAGCTTCTCTCTCGCGTTTGTGGCATCAGCGCACATTTAGTCATGAAATTAAACAGTGACGCACTAACTTTGAATTGAGGCCCTCAAACTATCTCAACAGAAGCAGTGTGCAGGTGAAAATAGAGCCAACTACTGGCAGGATACCAGGATTTCACCCAGTTAATGATGACATCTATGGGTCGTGACTGAGAAATTTTGGTCACGCCTCGGGTATTATCACAGACCTGAGTTGCATAATCAAATTAATCAAATAGTCTTTATTAATCAGATGTGCTCTGAATGATTTTGCTCACAGTCCCTTTAGGTGGACACGACCCTAACGGGGTCTAATGACAACTGTGAGTTGTCTTATGCCCAAAATACACAGAAATGGAGAAAATACACAGTCAGATGGCAATGAGCACAAAAGAGGGACACACAACGAAATGGTTTGATTTAAGCATCACCTTGAAGCTAGTCTCCATTTTTATTTTCACTTTACAAACACTTTTCTTCCTTGTTCCCCTGGTTCATCATATTGTGAGAAACACCAGTAACGAGAAGATAAAATAAACCCTGCATTTGTTTTTTGGTCAGATTTGGAAACAACCTATGTTTACCTTTACCCGCCAAAGACACGTCATGGAAAAAGCTGGGAGTCCATAGCGTGATGTTGTTAAACCTCTGAGGTGGGGCCTGAGGTGAATAATTGGGTCAGCACGAGACTGCTTTTCATTTCCAGTTTCCTATGACGGTCAGGGTTGCTGTTTTTTAATCAAGACCACAATACTTCCCTTATCTGGTAATCTCTGTCCCTTAACACAATGACACCATTTTCACAGCGGCGGCAGAGCATAACACAGACAATAATATTTACATGTCATTGTTAACTGTTTTTGAAGGCAGCGTTGACAAGATGTATCAGTTGTCAGCTGATAGCGGGCATCAGGTCAGAAAACACTCATATGCATTAATTTGGAAGATAATAGCAGAGGACTTTCATTTAAGTCTTGGACTTTCATTTAAGTCTTGTAGCTCATTGCAGTAGATTGGCACTGTAGAGGCACTGTTAGGTAGGTCACTGAAAACCAGTGTTCCTCTGTGGTGATATGATCCACATAAAGCCACCTGTAGTGCATTCTTCTCATGTGACATGAACAGGCAGGATTTTGGTGGCCTCCTGCTGTGACGGTTGCACACCTCAGGACATGTGCAAAAACATGCCCGGTCGCTCACACTGTGGCACTGGTGTCATGTTGCCTAAGCTTAGTAAATCAGGGAACACCCCAAACAAAGTCTTGAGAAAATAGAAATGAGTGGAGTTTTAATTTCAATATTTATTTTTTTAAAATGCATGAGATGAAGGATAATGCCACAAGATATTTTTTTTATCTTACTCTTTTCTTGCACAATTGCCACAGTATATTAACATAATATGTATACAGTAACCGCTTGACAAGGTCCAGTTGCATGACATTAAAACATTAAAAACAAACAAAAAAAAGTTCAGGAAAAAAGAAAGAAATCCATGGGAATTCATGAGAAAAATCAGCAGGTTTGCTGAGAGGTTGTCCTCGCTGAGTGGTGAGGTTTCTGCAGGGCAACGATGATCAGTCTGCCGAACTGGATTAGTCTGAAATGTCAGGAGAGAAAAACAGTAACAGAGGTGAAATGAAAGAGGGGAGAGTATCAGACATCAGCTGTGAGGAGCGACCAGCCTGCAGTCTGCTGTGTCCCTAAATGCCGACAGAGACCACACGTACACACTCACACACACCTCGCACGTGCACAGATCTCCACACTCTCTCCTTTTTCTTGTCTTGTCCTTGTCTCAAAGGCATAAAAGCAGACAAAAAAAATCTTGCTAAGTCATGCAAGTGGTCATCCAACCATTTATCTTAACCTTGACTTGCATCCTATAAAAGCAAATCTGTGTCATATGACTCTCCAGGCTGAAGACTTCTTGGAGTCTTTGGACTGATGGGCAGGAACCAGTCTGATGTCTACCAGAGCTGCTATTACAAGTCTGAGCAACAAAAGGTTTTATCCCTCTGAATCACTACAACACTCAGGTTTATGCATGTCTTTGTGTGTGTGTGTGTATGTATGTGTGCGTATGTGTGCGTGGTTGAGAGTGTTATGTTTGATGCTGTATGTGTCTGTGCAGTGATCCTCAACTTTCTGCACTTTCAAACAGCTGTAGTGATAACGAGAGCATCTAATGAGGAATTTAGTGTGTTTCATCTCATTTTCAGAGTGAGGTGAAAATGTCGTTTGCCGCACCCTTAATGTAAACGCAAGCCCGTTATATGATGACAAATATGAGGCCAAAATGCATCCTGTGTCTTTGTTTTTCGTATTTGCATCACATGAATCTGGACTGTGCTGATTCAGGAAAGAACAATCGTGTCTTCGTATCTCTCGCTCTCTCGCTCTCCCTTTCTCCCTCTCTGTCTCACCTGCAGCCACTCCGCTGTTATTGGGGACAGCCTAAAATAAGGGAACTATTTTGGGGGGGCTGAGCTAAAAAAAATAGCCCTGGGCTCCTCTCTTTTTCCTCTACTCCTCCCTCCTTTCTCCTCTCTTCTCCTTTCCAGCAGCCTTGGGCCTCGGTGAAAACAGAGCAGTGCAAAATAAAATAGTACTCACTGGAACAGGATGACACAGAGCGGTGCATTACAATAAACTAAAGTCAAGCCGAGCGTATTTTAATACTTATATAAACTACATTACAATACAAAAAAAATGATAGTATAGTTGAATAGATGGGAGGAGAATTAAGTAAAGATGACACAAATAGAGCATGAGAGAGCAAAGCAATGGTGAATGAGGTAATATGGTCAGTCTAGATGATGCACAAAACACAATTACACACAATATCTTCTCTATGAAATAGAAATAGTTGTAGTTTCCCCTTTTGGTGAATAAAATCTGATAGATGTTGGCAAAAGCGTTTGTTTTGAGTACAAGGTTGACTTCCCTTGTTCTGTTTCAGAAAATATATTAAGGATGGAGCAATTCAGAAAGTGAGGAAGTGCTTTGAGGAAATTACAGAGCAGATGAACACGGTCACTTCTTCATTCTGAACTACGCAAAGAGTTCAAAGAAAGTCAACATAGTTAGACACAACCAGTAAAAGCGTGTCCAATTGATAAATCATGATAGAGTTTATGACTGATAGAAATCATTTCTCAAATTATGCAGCATGTAAAACAACTGTGTGCATGTAACTTGATAAACAGACAGTTTGGTAAATGTTGCAGTAGTTGTTGTGTTTTTGTGTTTTACCCTAAAGCCAGAACAAGTAGTTCAGACAAATGACACCTGCACTGTTCCCAAAATCAAATCAGCCTGATGGGCAAAATGAAATATGGACTTATTGATCCTGTGGGTTATTGGTGGGGCCAGAGAAAGGTGGGGGGGATGGGGAGGGGGGACCACACCGGGGCGATGATGCGAAATGAACAGAGCGGAGCTGAACAGAGCAGAGCAGAAAAGAACAGATCAGACGGAAAGAGAGGAGAGCGCAGCAGAAAGGAGCGAGAGATTGATGCAGTGCAGGTGCAGTGCAGCCCAGTTAACAATAGAGCTGATACAGGAGGGCAGGGAGGAACGAAATGTGCTTCAGCTACAAGGAGAGCTTGTGAGACCTCAGATTTACCCGGTTTATTTACTGCTGATGAACAGGGGGAAATGTGCAATACGAGAAAGAAAGAAAGAAAAAAGAAAGAAAGTTGTGAGGGGAAGAAAGAAATTATCGTGTAAGAACATGAATGATGAGGATAAAAAAGAGGCAGGTGGAGGAGAAGTGGAAGAAATGTGGGGCAGAAGAAGGACGAAATGACAAATTGATAGAGCGAAAGAAAGCAAGGATGAAGGAAAGGGAAAACAATGTGACGTAATAGCAAACAGGACAAAAAATAAAGGAAAAAAGGAACAGGTGAAGAAAGTAAAAAAGTAAGAAGCAAAAGAACAATGAGACAAAGAACAGAAGAATGAATGAAAGGGCGAAGACATACAGCACCTAGTTTAACATTAATTTGATGCTATCATCTATAATCACTTGACTTGAAAAGTACTGTTTTAATTGTCCTACATTAAATAAAATGAACAAAATGCCTCCATAGATGACAAATGTATCCCAGAATGAGTTTAGACATACAAAAAGGATTTGGACAATGCTCGCTGCTGCAGCATGTTTTAAGATTATCAGTCTCCTGTCCTGCATTTTTCATCCCCTTTTTTCCATTCATCACCCTTTCTTCTCTCTCGTTATCTAACCTTTGCATCTCTCCTCTCTCTCCCCTCCTCCCACTGTATTTTCTGTTTTCATCTCATCACCTTCCCTATCTTTCTCTCCTCCTCCTCCTCCTCCCCTCCTCCTTTCTGCCTCCACCTCTACCTTCTGGCTCACTTTTCCCTTCATATTGCTTTCATGGCGCTGTCCTTTCCTAACCTCTCTTATCCTGCCTTCCTTTTCTGCACCCATTCTCTCCTTTTTTGCTCCCTCCCCCCACTCCCCCCAAACATTTTCCTCTGCTCTTCTCTTACCAAACATTCATTCTTTACCCCTCTCTGCCCTTCTCTCCCACCTGCACTTTATATTTTCTCTCTTCGCCTCGTCTCTCCGTTTCCACCCTTTTCCGCTTGCCTTTCTTTCTTTGTTTTCTTTCTCTCTCTCGTTATGCCTTTCTCTCCCCTTAAAATCCAGAGCTTTGTTCATTACCTGCACTACAAACAAAGGTTGACATTTACACAAGTGCTAATCACAGTGGACATATCTCTGTGATGTTTCCGGTCAATCTGAAAACACACACACACACACACACACACACACACACACACACTTGGGTCAGTGGCTGAGAGATTGTTCTTTATGAGGCCTGCAGCTGTCTTTATACTATATAGTAACAATATTTAAACCTTTTTAATCAAGCCCTGACCACACACACCACACAACAATATGTGTGTGTCATTGTATGTGTGTTATTTAAAGCTGTATTTCAAAATATATTGTGTAAAATTGCACTGTATTTGTTTAAATTATATCATTCTTAACAACTGAAGACCTGAAGCGGTGCCATCCCATCTTCTGTGCCTGTTTTTGGATTCATCGTGCTGCTGTACAGTATGTAAGGCTGCTGCAAGAAATCAATAGCAGACAACACCTGTTGTCCAAAAGTGCAAAGAAAAGTGAAGCCATGCTCATATAAGGAATGCAAAGATAAACCATCTGAATATGAATTCTTATGACTTTCTGTCTGATGAAACAAGCGTTAAGTTGGATTGGAAAATAAGCCAACCAAGGCAGTCCCAGAATCCTGTGGATTTGTAAGACACACAAGTGGAAATGTCTTTAGTACAGAGTTAGTTAGTCACAGTTTGCTGTTTTGAGTTAATGGAACATCACCTCAGCAGATGGACTTAGTAGTTGAGTAAACCTGTGGGGCAGAGAGTAAAAAAAATAGTATCTATCTGCGGCCATTTACACCCAGCTCCATCACCTCCTGTCCCCCTCGGCTCCACCAAAAACATAAACACTGGCTTCATTTCATCAGTAATTCCAGTTCCCCTCATTGACTTCAACCTCAGGCCTCTCTGCCTTATGAAGACAGGTGATGTAGTATAAAGAGTGACAACATAGATGAAATTAGAAAGTCAAAAGTCAAAAGGCTAAATACAGGACCATCACTATGGTTCACATCCTCTCAGGAGTACATTTCTGAATGATTGTTTTTAGACTTAGTTGTTTACTTTATTATTTTTTTCAATTTCAGTTTTCATTTGCAGTTTGGTTAGGATGAGGCAATAAAAATACTTGGTTAGGTTTAGTAAAAGATTGTAGTTTGTATTAAATAGACCCTTCCACAACATTAACCACATGTTAGAAAGCATGAAAAACGCATTGTTGGCCAAGGCTAATAGCATCTGCTTAAAAACTATTAGTACTACATTTACTACATATACTATATATACTGTGTGTGGCTACTGCTGCTGATGTACAAAATGTTCCAGATCAGGAACATTAAGATAATATTCATCAGTCAAGTGTAATTCAGAGCCTGTGACGGATGCTGGCCTAACAGCACTATTCAGTGATCAATAGGAAACGTATAGGTAAGCTTATCTATGAGAAAATGCACTTTCCTTGGTAGTAAAAAAATCTTTATAACAGCCTGCACTTCCTGGTCTTGTGTGTCTAATGTAATTGGGTCTGTATTGTTAATACATATGAACCTGTTACAACCCACTGAATGAGTGTTAGTATGAGTGTGGATTATTATCTTAAGATTGCATTAAAATTAGTTATTCCAGTAAGTGGCATCAGTATTGGAAATCCTTTCTTTTCCTCAGGAATCATCACAGTGTTCATGTCATTAATATCTGACCCACACTTACCTGGATCCTATAACTAACTACTACACAACTCATCTCAAGAAACATTCATGACTTTGAGGGATGCAATTCTTTGCTTAATCATTCTTGTTCAGTGAATAATCTCTATGATCGTCAGTCTTTCCAGATATTGATCATGCCAGCCACTCACTGTATGCTTTAGCAGCTGCCCTGTTGTCAGATTAAAAAGGACCCGCATCTCTCAATGTGATATGCATTAATGGATTACAGACCCCCTAAGTACTCTGACTTGGCATATCTCTTTGAAGACAAATTTCCTATGTGTGCATGAAAGAGCAGTATACTGTCTCTCTGATAGTGTAAGTGCAGCGAGGCTAAACCTGCCAGTGATCGGAACTCTTAATGGTCTCGTTTAAAGGTTATTTAGTCTGGACAATAACCCTGTCCATCTGTCATCCAGCAGCAAATTATTCATCACATCAGTGATCATTTCTCTTCAGTAATTTGGCTGAGATTATGAAAGTGCCTCTTGAATGACTTCTGTCTGAGAAGTCTGAGAATTTCATGAGGTGTGCATTTTATCGCGAAATGGAAATCAACGCTCAAGACATGAAAAGTCTTGCAAAATACATTTTGCCATCATGACCTGATAAAATGGAAGTAATGTTAAGTAGTTTGACATTTAAGAAGCAGAGGTAGGGGCTGTTACTGTGGGGGACTTGCAATATATTGCAGTTCAAATCACATTTTTCCACGTTAGAGTGCTGCTGAATGCGGTGCCGTGGGCAATGCTGGTCATACTCACTATGTCTCCAGGTTGGTTCATTTAATGCAACCATACTTGACCAAGAAGCCTGCAGGCCATGGTGGCAGCCAGCTAAAAAATCCTTAGACACTATTGATCAGTCTAAATATGCATTCAAAAAATGATTGCAGTGTACCATGCTGGCCAGGCGTTATTGACCAGTAAAGAGCACAATGTATTGCAGGGAAACTGGCCAAACTTTGTGCAGACTGGAGAGGCTGAAAATCCAATTGTATCTGTTCAAACACTTCATCACAAACAAACCTGAGCCCTGTTCTTCTGTGGCTTAAAGTGAGATTATGTAACTTTTGAAAGAAGAAATTACACAACCATCCCTCAACAAGACGAGACATTTAAATGATAAACAATAAAACATCCCTTAGCAAACTTCAGTATACTCTGCAGGGCTTTGCTTCTACATACATCCTTTAGTGGCTTTGGCATAACTGTTAGCTCGTGATGGCTAATGTCAGGTTATGTTGCAACTGTAACCGATAAACATTTAAATGGTTTTAGGACAAAAGTAAAGGTAATAATTGAACTGTACCTCCACAGCAGACATGATTGTTGTCTTTAATGCAACTTACTCCAGAAAATGTTGAGACATTTATAATGTGCCATTCTAGCGTAATTGCTGCAGAAATTATAGATTTGCTTTGAGTAATCCAGATTTCCCAGTTTAAATCATCTTGTTAATGTTTTATCTTGCTAACATGCTTCTTTAAGAGCAGCTTGTGGACTAACTTGTTAACAGTGGATGAAGTTACCTTAAATAAAGGTGGTTTCAGACTATTTTAACACACACAGAACCAGGATTTTAACAGAAATCTAAACCTTAACCAAGCTTTTTATCAGGTAACAGATAAAAACTGTACCTAGTTTGACAGTTAACACAATTTAAGTTGCTCTGTTGTTCATTGTCTAAATTCCTAAAGCATATACTGAATGTTGTGTCTACAAATTAACATTCTGCCTGAGTTTTTATATTAATTCATCTCAGTTTTTCACTCCCCTGCATATTCTCTTCATCATCCGTCTGACAGAGGAAGCCCCCCATTATTAAATCCAGAGGCCTCTTTAACTTTGTTAATTCCATTATTGCTCACAATGGAAATGATTTGATAAACAGCATAATATGATCTGAGAGGCAGAGTCCACTCTTGGTATCTAAGTATCTCAGAGCAGGAGAAATAAATGAAGATTAGTTTTGCTTGAGGAGCTGGCAACCCAACGGTATTTTGAGCTAGCTTAGCTCGCGGTTCAAAATATTGTGAGTTCCACTTTCGTGTCGGGAGAAGAAGACAAATTAAAATGGATCCAGGGGTGGTTTACTGAGCACGCCAAGGCTTTTTCCCCCAATCAATCACATTCACCGAGTTCTACTCATTCACACCTGCAAGCTGAGGAGGGCGACCAAAACTTCCTACTGTTCGCAGCAGGTCCTGAGCAGGTCCATTAGAACAATTGCGAATAAACTTCTTTGCTTGCATGGCCGTTTGGGGCCCTAAAGATTTTGTAGTCTTGATAAAAATAAAAGGCTCTGTCTATGTGTGTGAATAAAAAAACAATATGCTGAATTGTTTCCTTTTTTAAAA
Source organism: Scortum barcoo (assembly GCA_023238725.1). NCBI lineage: Eukaryota > Metazoa > Chordata > Actinopteri > Centrarchiformes > Terapontidae > Scortum > Scortum barcoo. The sequence goes on along the minus strand of CM041544.1, from coordinate 19,841,086 downwards.
CATCTGGGGACTACTTTCATCATCTCCAAAGGTAAAGACTGCAGTGGGTGCTTAAACAATGCTTGCTCCTGAAAATTGCTGCCCAGAGGAAATAAAAAAAAAAAAAGCTTTTCAAAATATTTAATCTTTAGCAGAAAGGGATGCTGGTCCGCACAATAGTTTTCAAAGTCTCATAGCAACAGCAAAAGTCATGACCAGCACTTGTCCAAGCTGCTGATGAGCAGTTACATAATAAGAGGTTCTCCGTATACGGGTCCTTACCTCTCAAGTATGTACTTACACGTTTCTCCAAATGGATTTATTCACAGGCGATTGGCCGAGAAGCCCTCTTGCTTCCATTTACATTCAGCGGTGCATATCAGAGAAGGAACAAGATTCCACTTTTAAGAAAAGGGTGAATGAAGAATAATGAGATACGCTGAAATTTAACATCCTGCGCATCAACTGCAGCGCTTCTTGTGTGGCTTTATCAATCAGCTTGTTCTTACTTGAGATGCATTAGTGAGAGTAGTCCATGATGTTGGACTCAAAAATCATCCAATATGGAGGTAATTTTGAGGAATTGAAGGGCTGGCTTATACCTTTATTCAAACCGTGTGTGTGTGCAGTGTGGTTAAATTTATTAGCAAACGAGCAATTCTGGTGAGGACAGTCTTGAAAGCTTAATGTTTGTCTTGAATAGGATGCAGTCCAGACTGAATAATAATTATCTTATATATACAGTTCTCAGTAGTTAATAGTCAGGTTTTGGGACATTATCATGCAGAAAAGCATGTAATTTGCATTTAATTATACCAATGAAGAATCACGACCATCCTGCAAAACACCAGAGAGCCCACTTTAATTTTTATTTCTTTTTATTATGGCTCCTTTCATCTCACTGCATTTTTTTTTACAGTATATCTCCATCCACACATTATGTCCATCCAAACATGAACTAATGAGCCATAGCACACTGCCATTTACAGTCATAGAAGCGCTCAGAGGTGTCTTTAGGCACAGCATGAAATGCTGTTGCGCAGTCACATTCGAGCATTTACTGTGATTCTACATGGTCTTAAATGTGACTCTGCCAGTCAGAACTAAGGACCAGAAGCGGCTGCTTTATACCTGCTGTCCCTAACACCTCTCTGGCACCGAGCTGACACATCTCTTTCGGACCCGAGTAGTAGAAAAAAAAAAAAAACACACAGAAGGCTATTTGTCTGCTGTGATGTCCCCATTTCAACTGGTCCTTAACCTTTTTAGGGCTGCGGCACATTGGACCACAACAGCAAAGCACACTAAATTATAGATTACGTTGCTTAACAATGTCACATAAGAGCCTGATCATACGAATGAGTCTGCAGACACAAATGAAGCTGGAATCGTCTCAATACACATCATATATATGTTTTTCTGCAAACACTGTGATAAACCTGCATGTAAGAAATACTTCGTCACTGAATTTTCCTTTTATGGACCATGAAGTGAGCTTTATTGAAGATCCAAGTACTCCACTTACCCAGTGTTTTGTTTAAACACTTACTTAAAGTACCATTTACAAAGTGACTCTGGACATGTTTGAAATGAAGATATTGTAAACTCTCTGCTCCCATTGTGAGTCGGACTTGGGCGCATGACAAAGACTTCTTCCCACACGGTCAAGTGCACAACGTATTGCTTCAAGAGACTCTGTATGGAAATGACAGTCATACTGTAGCTGGTGAGGTGACCTTCAGCACAGCACATAAAGCCGAACGAGACAAGCTTTTCTTATAAAAGTCAACTCATTTCCTGGCCACACACCCGCAGGAAGAGGAAGCTCTTCACCCTCAGTGACGAGGTTTTGAATATAAATGGTGATATATTGCCACATAGTGCCAACAACTGTCGGTGGAGGAGCATGACTTGCATCTATCATGCATTCGCAATCAGTTAGAGTAGAGTAGTTAAGAGTCAAAGGGGGAGCTCTTTTTATCATCCAGGGTCCTGGAAGTGAAGCCTGTTTTGTACACAGACAATGACAGGTCACTGGCAGTAGGAGTGCTTTCAATGTTCAGATGGACATGAGCATCTGCTGCTTGAAACATCGGTGCAAATCATGAGCAGCTGCTTTAGAAAATATCAGATTCTTTGATAAAGAGTCAGAAGGTGCATGCGTTTACAAAAGTAATGGGAGAAATTACTCCAAATTGACTCCAGAGGCACCTCTTGGTACTGAACATCAAATCACAGAGCATAAGAAACAATTCTGAATTACTACATTCATAATTATTTCTGATTAATTTTCCTCAACATAATGGGGACGACATACACCCGTATTACTGTTACCTGATCCGGGCAGGTCTTGTGTTAAGGAACAAATCAAATCAAATTTATTTATTTAAAGCCCAAAATCAAAAACATTGTTTGCCTCGGAGAGCTTTACAAGTCTGTACAGTTGTGACACCCTCTGTCCTTAGATCCTCAAACCGGGTCAGGAAAAACATCAAAAAACACTTTCTGGGAAAAAAAGATGAAACCTGAGGAAGAGCCACAGATGAAGGGATCCCCTCTCCCTGGGACGGACAGATGTGCAATAGATGCCACATGTACAGAGAACATCATCATCAATCATATATGGAGTTAATACATGGGTTGTAATAAATAAACTGTAGCTATACTGAGTTTCATGGGTTTAGTCCATGTGTGAAGGTATCACAGGTAATGGAAAAGGAGTCCATGAGTCCAGGTGCATCTCTAGATGTCCTCATATGGAGCTCTGGTCCATTCAACCTTCTCTCCACAACATCAAGATTATCAGTAAAGACAGCTGAATGAACCTGAAATGAGAATTTACAAGAGGAATATGACATCAGCTCAACAAGAACTTCAAAACAGTACCACTAGTGGTCAACGAGAACACAGGAGAAAGGATACTGAGGCAGACGCTATAAACACAGCAGCTTTAATTACAGTAGCTTTAACACGATCTGTTGAAATGAGACCACTCTGTTTGAGGAGAGCTGAGGACTCTGATTATCTGTGTGGGAAAGTTTTGGATGGTTCCCAAAAGAAAAAGCTTAGGGAAACGGCTGTGCGCTGCTCTGTATACAGAGGTGGGCAAGTTACCCAGATGTACCATATGCATGCCAAACCAGACAATTACTCTTTATCCTTTGTCCTTTGTCTTTCAAATTCAAATTCAAATTTATTTATTTAAAGCCCAAAAGCCCAAAATCACAAACATTGTTTGCCTCAGAGGGCTTTACAATCTGTACAGTTGTGACACCCTCTGTCCTTAGACCCTCGAACCGGGTCAGGTCTTTGCTTTTGTAAAACTGGGTAAAATATAAATGTCACCTTTCACTAAGGCAAGTTTAAGAAAACAACCCAAGAACAAGATCTGTTTTATGTTTACAAGAAAAAAAACTACCTGATTGGTTTGGCAAATATACATCTGGTTAACTGCCCCATCTCAGTTAAAGAGCAACACACAGCTGCCTCCATAAGCTCTTTTTATGGCAGCGGGGTTGCACCTGATTGTTGGGCCAGCAACTTGCATATGGCTGCCATTGGTGTGTGAGTGTGTGTGTGTGTGTGTGTATGAGAGGCAAAACAAGCAGTATATATAAATGAAGTCCATTCCCTATAACAGGGTTTGTATATCATCTGTTTATCGTGTACACACAGCATCCTGCCGAGCCACCAGGGCACCACCAAACCGTTCACTGCTGCAGTCTGCAGTGCAGTGCTGTGCTTGTGCGTGTGACCACCACAGCTTCAGAAGATTTTTGCTGGATGTATTGTGACTGACAAGACGTCTCGCCGTAGGAAATAATTAAACAGGCTGTAGAACTGTGGAATTAACAAGCATGCTAATTGGAGATGAGCCCATCGGATGAGGTTATATTCAGCTCGGCAGTTTGTCTCGCTTGGTCTCCCCTTTGTTTCTCGTTCATCCGTTCTTCTCTCATTCACTCCCCCCCGTTTTTTTTCCCTCTCTACGATGCACCCCTGCCTCTCTGTTTTGCAGTATTCCTGTGAAGCTGCCCCACTTTTTAAAGCCAGAGAAGAGACAAAAAATAAGAGAGGACGCAGCATTAAAAAAAAGTTTACTCCTTTTCGTAGTACCTATTGGCAAAAGAGAGAGAGAGAGAGAGAGCTCTACATGAAGAATTAAAGGGCATCTATTCATGTTTTTTAATCCTCACCTTTGATTCTACAACTTTCGATTATAAGAAATTTCAAACTCTCCCACTTTTCTTCTTCTGTGCTGAATATCAGCAGGTTGCAGGTGTGCCTCCAAGATAAAGACCCGGCAGTAAAGAAGGAAAGTGTGCATGTGAGTGTGTGTTGGGGGGGTGGAGGACTGTTGTGTACACAAAGAAGTAGGTATGGATGGGTTCAGATAGCGGAAGAGAACAAACTGGCTCAGGCACGCAGGGCTTATTTTCACTCCTGACTACTATATCTTATTTTTTTTATTCCCTTATTTTATCAAAATCACACTTATCTCACCGCACACATCTGCTCTTTCCCCCAATTTTCTTTTTGTTTGTTGTTTTTTTAAGTTTAAGACACGTTTATTTAAGCTTGTAATTTTTTTTCTTCTCACCCTCCCTTTGCCCTCTTTCCCTTCGTCCTTCACATTCTCTCACATACACACACCGTGCACACAAATACAGACGCACACCCTCCAGTCAGACCACAGCTCCTCGGTGTGCGGCTTCTGTAATGTTGCTGAGGATGCAGAAAGCGGCCGACTGCTGCATCAATCCCATGTTGTTACATCCACAGGCAACAGAAATCACTACTGAGCGAGCAAGCCTGCGAGATGAAGACGGCGCGGGAGAGTGCCGCCTCTCCAGCAAACTTGCTTCTGCAGGGCAACAAGGCACAATGAGAGATTTAGAGAAAGAATGACAGGGGAGGGAAGGGAGAACAAGAGGAGAGAGAGATAATGAGGAAGGTGAACAGAGACGGGAGATGAGGATGAGAAAGCACGAGAGGGAGAAAGTGATGAGGTTCAGTCAGAGACCCTTACGTCATGAAACTCATCTGTTTGTACGAACACATCAAGAAAATGAAAGATGGTGTGTGTGTGAGTGTGTTTGCGAGTAGCTCTCCACAGTATGTAAGCCTTTGTGTGGGTGGAATGAGTGTCATCACAGTGTCTTAGAGAGAGAAAGATATTGTAATGACTGCATGTGAATGCGTGTCATGAGGCTGCTCATTTGTGACTTGAGGTCTCTGTCCCCTGGTTTGTTTGTTTTTTTTTTAAATAGGCACAGCACACAGACATCCATTAAAATTGACAGTGTGAAAGGAGTAAATGCAAACAAACCTGAATGATTTTGAATTAATGGAGACCAGCGAGCACATTCATCCAATCCGGATGCAATTAGATAGGTGAGAAAGGGCCCTGAATGCAATGCCATCACCTACCACAAATAGAAAACATTTTTTCAGTTACTTTTTACTACATAAATCTTGTACTTCATGTCTTTTTATGTTGATGTGACATTACCAGACAGTGAGACTGATTATCGCAGACGGAACATCGGTAAGGTTGTTGATCTATTGGTTTCTGAAGAGATGTTTTGAAGCCTTTTGAGTTCATTGCTCACAGTGCAGTTTCTGGCTCAATCAGCGGAGCCAGGGAATCTAAATCTTGGCAGTGGTGAAGCCAGGCTAGAGCTAAGATTTGAGCAGTCAACAACTACAAGATATGAGTGAGATAGGCTGAGACATCTGTCAGTCAAGTAAAGTTAAAACAAGTAATCCCGAAAGATACAGGCTTTGCAATTCTGTGATTTTTCCACTTAATTCAATGCAGTCTGAGATTTCGCAGAGGCAAACACATACATACAAGAGTTATTCAGTATCTTCTCTCAAACTTTTCTTCTTCCTCTTCTCTCGTATGGCTTGTTATTCTATTTGGAATAGTTTCACATTAAGAAACTGTTGCAATAGGAAAATCTGCAATTTAGCAAACAGGAATTATATCTGAGCACCTCTGCCTCTTAGAAATGTTTAGATGCTTACATTTTCGCCTGCAGCATTACCATTTTTTTGTGTGGAAGATACACCTCTCACTGCTGTGGTTTTTGTAGGAGCTGGATTTTAAAGACACTTACAGCTGTGAGTTATAAAACAGTTTCAGCAGCAGAGAATTATAGATAGATGCATTGGAGTGCTTGTCTCTTCTCGTTATAAAAGACCAGCCAGTTTTTTTTATATGAATCACAGCCATGAGTGTGAAGTGGAATTTGTCTGCTGCAATAAAATGTCCAGCCCAGTCTTAAATTGCATCCTAGGGCTTTCAAGAAGACTGCTTTTGTTGAGTTTTAACCCTCACCGTTCTATAACAGCCATCTTTGCTGGCCTACTCTAATGAATGAGAACATGCAACACTGCAAATGTAGAAAAACATTTAGTTGTCTGTCTGCCATCTCTTAGAATTGCCAAAGAAATAGTTTGATGTATTTGCCATTGTGCAAATTAGAAAAGTTCAATTCACCTTTTTTTTCAGAAAAAAAACTAAACAAAAACATGTGTGTCGTATAAACATTTTTTTTCTGCTTGTTTTTTGTTTATCTACTAACTGTAATTTATAGTTATCCTCCAGCTGCATGTCAGGAAATGAGATTGTTCATCTGCCTGGAACATAAAATCCCTCTTTACGCAGGTTTTAAAAGGCTGTGAAAACAAGCATTGTTCCAAATGAGCACCATTACCTCGGTCATCAGTGCAACGTGCGTGATCGTGTGTGTCTGCTCATGAAGTGCTTTTACATAGGTTTGAATTCCTGCTTTTATCTCTGCATAATTGTCCAAACGTGTTCAGGTCTATATGCCAGAATTGTATTGTGTTTGTGTCTACAGCTAGCAGGCAGTTCCATGTTTGAGGCCTCCCACCTCCCTTCACCTACACTGTTTCTACATAATAGCCTCTATGTTTTGTCCACACAAACAACAAAACAGGATTATCATCTTTTCTAAAAGCCACTTACAAGGCTTTTACTTGCCTTGGAAGAGAAAAAACAAAAGCTTTGCACTATTGTTTCCACCAACTGAGAAGTAGCAATCATTTCAACATGTAAAGATACTGAAGGCCTTGAACTGGATTTATGGGATCAATACTTCAGTCTGCTAACAAGCTGTAAAATGATGCACGACTCTGATTTAATGATGTAGCTCTCAAATCACAATCGTTCCATTTACTGTTGTCTTGTGAACGAAAAACACGCTTCGCATTTTTAGTTGACAAATGCTGAATCTGCCTTCTGCAGTAGCTCTCGCTGGCAGCTGCAGTTAGCAGGCTACATTTGAATGCAGAGCACAAAATGAAGGCAGCTCACACGTCCCATGCAAAAAGTCAGCATCCTCGCTGGCTGATAAACATATATAGAACATGAAGAAATGAAAATGAAGAAGGATATTGTTCTTGAACGTCTTACTTCCCTCTTCAGAAACACAGAAAAGAGGAAGCAGTTGAATGCAGAAAAAAAAAATAATATGGAAAATTATTAATATGTGAAATATGTGTACAACCTCTTTCTAGCCCTTTTCTAACCCTGCAATATTGTAGTTAGCAAATGGAGTACTAAAATAATGGCATGTTACTACAGTAGGTAATTAGCCAGGCATGCTCAAAATAATAGCTTGGAGTGGACCAGCACTGTTTAATCCATGCATTTCAGTTTTGCTCTTGTAATTTGTAGTTTCAGAAAGGTGATAAAAACCCTCCAAACTCTTTGAATGCAGGTTATTGCTCTTAATACAGCCCAGTCCACACCACTTAGCAGCCTTGCCTTCTTTGTAATGGTTGCAAAGTACGACAATCGCAGTTTTGGGGAGGGGTTCGGCAAACGGTAAATCTAGAAATGAAACTTTATGTATGTCAAACCCTAAGCATGAGACACTAAAGTAAACGCTTTCACATCAGTCTTACCTGAACATTTCCCCTCACTAGGTCCTCACAGATCCTTGGGGGGAGGGGGGCTAGGAGAAGCATTGACTTGACACTAAGGCCGAAACAAACACAGCAGCAAGGGGTACGCATCACATTTTACGGTGTCAAAATACAAATGAAGCCACACAAATGAAACTTGGTTCCCACACACACACACACACACACACCTACACTACACAGAGGCTTTTACATAAAGCGTGATACAGTGAGTCTGCACTGAAAGTATGAATCCTCAATTGGCAACATCAACAAACATGAAATAGACAGTCCCACAACGCTGCGTTATGTAACCACTGTTTGTTTTGTTCCTGAATGGTAATGTATGTGTAGGATTAAACACTCAGTAAAGAAAGGGAAAACAAGCATATTTTTTTCCCTGTATACACAAACACACACTCACACACACGCTTACCAACAGATCTGTGTCACTATTCTATCAGTTTATGTGCTAATACATGTACATATCAGCATAAATACCCAGAGGTGGATACCTAGATTTAATCGAACACCTAAAGGCGTCTAAAGTCAAGCATTTTCGTTTGAGGTAATGACATTTCGATGGGTGGGGTTAACGCTTATAGAACCTCTTTGAAATTAGAGTTCATAAATAAATCGATTTATTGAAGGTCACAATATGTATATCAGGTTACAATATGTAAAGTGCACAGTAGTTCGGTATTTTTTGTTTTAATTGTCACCTTTTAATCATCAAATTCAACAAGAAAAGTGGGAAAAGATTTTGAAAAGTTAAAAAAAAAGCCTTTTTTAACTGTAGTAACAGAGGTGCATGCAATTCTTCAGCTGATATTATCACATGATTGTAAGTAAAAAAAGTAAAAAAGTATTCTGAAAAACACACAAGACACACAAGAGTCAATTTCTAAAATCAGAAATGTGGAATTTGGTGAATGTAACAAACACTGAAAAAACACTGTAATTATGTATGGTCAGATACTCTATTTTTCTGACTGGACACAGCACTGGTTCCATCATTAGGATGGTCGTGTTATTGTAGTGTAAGCTATTTGTAGAATTAATGATTTTTTTACCGACAGTTTCTTGACCCTCTGTGTGCTTGTGGGAATCTGGAGAATCATCCTGTCTGTCAGCAACCACCCGAGGTCACAACCTCTTACTTGGCAGCTTGGTCTATACGGTAAAAGGACGTGAAGAAAGGGGTTGAGAAGGGAAATAAATAATTCACTGGTCACTTAACACCGAGTTACTGCAACTGTACAGCACCTGCTTTGTACATATTAATGGGCAGTGCAATGCCAACATTTTTACAAATATTCACAGTCACCCTGGCGGATATAGCAGGAATAATATAGCAGCAAATAATAAGACAAGTAAAAGCTGATTGTTACATTTTCACCTGGATTTTTTGTTTGCATACAAAATAAGATGTTGCCAACAGATGGAATATGTTTCAAAGTAAACAAAACAAATAATCAATAAAAATATTCTTTTTTTGTACTTATAGTAAACAGATAATTATGTTAAGCTTGAAAAACAGCCCAGTTTAAAGCACATATCTTTTAGTTGCATTTAATTCTGGTCTATTTAGGATAATGCTGTTGGGGAAATCATTCTTTCTGCTAATTTTGTAACAATATCTTCATGTTTGACTGTTGCAGTGGTGATTTTTACATTTAACCATTAACTATTTACTCACTAGTGATGAGTCTGAGTATCTGAGATTTACAGACATAAAAATACATATGTATATAAATGCTCACCTCTGCTCTTCCCCCAGGCTTAAGACTGTCTTCACTGTTGGATTTCATGATCAATCTGGGGAAAACCTGAGTGGGTGGAGGGAAAGTACAGCAACCCTGCAGTCAGTAACTACTATTGACCTGCCCTTGAGCCAAGCACTTAAACCGCGGTGGCTCAATGAGTAGTGGAACAAGACATTGCTCAGCGCAACGTCACTCCCAAGGAGAGAGCGAATGGATACATGCAAACCCGGCCACCCTGCAGCCATCCCCCAGGATGCTGTTCCCTAATAAGAGGACATTCACAGTCAATTTGTTCATTGAGAGTTTGACAACCTGCCTTATGAGAAGAAATTAAGAACATTTTGTTATCAGACACAGAAATAGTCACAGCAAAGTGATATAAGAAGATACAAAGCTGGAGAAAGAGAGATTAGACTTTGAGGTCTGCAAAGTACAGAGGAGTTTGAGGGAGTGTATGATTACCAGTTTACTTTGGATGCCACTTTAGCAATACAATACCACAAGCAGAGCGAAGGAGGAGAAGATGGGAAGGGAGTCAGATTAAAACTTCAGGCTAGAATGTAAAGTTTCGCCACTGCACTTGTCTGCAGCCTGTTTCTGCCGTACAGTATGAGTCAGAATATGAATGTGGTCTATAATGTAAAGAGTATAAAGACAGCAGCCAAAAAAAAACCGACCCTGCTGGACTGATACCCAACCTCCTTTAGTTTCGAGCCCCTAAAACAGAGTGGGGGCAGAGGGAGGAAGGAAGAGGAAGGAAGTATTAGCGATTTGCTTTGGCTGCTGTTCTGCCAGCTACTTAACACGAGGAGAGCAAATCCCCTTTCATAAATAAAGGCTCAGCTAACTGCTACTGTTGGCTCGGACCTCCTCGGCACTGCACTGAGCTGGCAGAGTGGAGCAGCACTTAGGGAGCTCATCACCCACAAGCTTGTGGCTTAAACTGCCAGCGGTTTTCAAGCTGGGGTCAGGAACACCAGCATGAAATCTTATATAAAAAAAGGAAAAGGTAGAAAAATACATCTTACAATGTGCATGGTATCTTGGTGTGTTAAGGGGGCGTCAAGGTCCTGAAGAGTTGAGGGCCTCGGTGGTGCTTGGTGTAAATACAGCACCAGCCAACCAAATGATATAAATAAATGTAGACAGATGCTTTATTCATCCAAAACGAACGTCCACTGAGGCAACACACATTCGAAAAACAAAAGCTAGAGTCTGCCTTGACCGATCAGAACAGTTTGGCGTTATTGCTTTACTACCCCACTAAGCGCTTGTTTAGCTGACACTGTAAATGTGTCAGAATGCGAGCGTAAATGTAACTAAGCTCTGGGGTATATTCGATTTGGTCCGATGCAAAGCCAAGTCTCTCTTTGCTTGACTTTCTTATATGAAATTTACACCCAGGAAAAAAAAAATAGCACCCAGACAAATCTCTGAACAAACCGAATAATTGAGACACACCACACAGAGGGTATTACCAGTTCTGGTAGTGAGAGGAGGATTGGAGGAGAAATAGAGGTGTCTACAGAAGGTGATTAATGCAGAGAAAGAGGGATAAAGAAAGAAAGAAAAATAGGACCTGGTTGATTTTGCTGTGAGCTAAATTCTTAGCAATGACAAAACTCATTTTCATGATGTAATAGACAGAGGAAACACAGAAATGAATAGATGTTCATTTTGGCTGCTGGTCTGCCAGCCACTTAACATGAGAAGCCGTAATCCTTTTTCATAAATAAAAGCTCCTGCAGAGCATACAGACGATTCCTCTTGGCTTGAGCTGCTTAAATTAGCAGCTGAATTGGTTTTCTGACGGAAAAAACATTATGCTTAGAAAGTGTAGGTGTGTATTACACTCTGTTTTTCACTTCTTAAGTAGTTTTTCATTGCTTTCACTGCTTTTCATTTTCATTTTTATTTTATTCATGCAAACTTGCTTGAGTATGCATCCTCTTTCCCAGAGACTTTTCCCCTCCACATTCATACATTTTAACTTCATACTGTCTCCTGCTACCAGACACCAAATGGCCTCATGGGAATAACTGGAAGTCATGCTCAAGAGCATTTTTGCAAAATATTCTTGAGCAAGAGGAAAGTGTTTCTCCTTCACTTTCCCAATCCACATTTTTCCTGATGTTTCAAAGACGTCAAGAATTTTCATACTCAGCAACAATTACTGTCCAACTGATATTTATCTGTTATAAAGATCAGATCAGATTACCTTGTTCTTTTCTGTGGGGAAACTACAAGTTTTATGAAGGGAACTAAAAGTTTAGGTGGAGGAGTTCCTGCAGTAAAAGCCGCACTAATTAATATGTTGCTGGTTGTGATAAACCTACAGACATGATATCGCCCACCTTTCTAGCACTTTTCATCTTATTGCTTTGGTTTTATGGTCCAGCACTTTACTGTTTTGGTTTGCTCTCGCTGCTGTCGTAAAACCTGTTTCTGACAAAGCCGGTGGCTGGGTTGCGCTGATAAATCCACTGTATGCTGCCAAATCCAACACCAAATGGCAGACAGATAAAGTCAGTGATGAGGCCATATATATAGCAGAGCATTTAGCAGGTAAAGAGCCAAATATCTCCATCAGGTGTTGTTGGAAGCCTAAACAGAGCTAAAAGGAGTGAATGTTGGAGTTGTGTTGATCATCAGGTCACCATAAACACCACTCCACATTAATGATTATGTTGCTCCGTACCTCTAGGGACAGTAAATAGGCAACTTATTACTAACATATTTGCCATATCAACTTCATAAGGGTTGATCAGAGGCTCCGTTGCCTCCAAGAGGCCAAAAACCAAGTAGTACTGCTTTAAGATATGTTTCATGTTAAGATAAATTCTCACACTAACTTCGAATTTTTCTAACTAATGTGAACAGTAAAAAAGATTTTTTTATTTGTCTCTGGGCATGATATGCTTAAATAATGTGGCTTAAGTTGGAAGAATACTGTTTTAGGTGACTGACAATAAAAACAGACATCATGTATTCTGAGGGAAAGTTAGTAACCACTGAACATGAAGGCTCAAATCTGAACTGGTTGGTGTCACTATGGCAATCGGTGTCAACTGTCAGTTTGCCACTGCTGGCAGCAGGACAACAAGCCAGAGAGTGAAAAGAAACTGAAGCACTCGACTGCTATGGAGACTCAACTATTTATCTTTAACACCGTGTGAAAACGAGGTGCATGATTGTTCATCGCTTTTCTGCACACAGCTATTCAGTGTAGCTGTGAGTTCATATCGCCATCAGATTCGAGTTACATCCAAGAATAGACACGAACAGTCATCCAGAAAAATCAAATATAAGCAGCTATTCAGGAATGAAGACAGTGTGGGTGCAGCCTTTGTCTTCAAATCAGATCAGATACTCTTATTACTGCTGGCTTCAGCTGAAAATGGCACAGCGAGGGATTTGGAAAGCAGAACTTACACGCTAATATTACAGTCTAGCTGTCATCACATGCCTTGTTCGTATGATAAAGATTATTATGCTAATAATTGTGTTTACGAGATGTATTCATATCTGTAAAATCCTCCCTCGAGACTCTTCACTCACTCAACCACTATCAATACTGATGCCACCAATTTATTTATTTATTTATTTATTTTGCCGTCTCATGTTGTTGTTTTTCAGGTTTCATTCTGACAGGATGTAGGAAGTGAAGTCACAAAGACCGCTCAGCTGACTGGTGTTGCAACAGGAACAGCATCTAAAGAGACATCAGCGTCTAAATCTGTGGGAAAGACATCAGTAACATACAGGTGATGCTTGTACACCTGATTACAAAGATGAATGCACATTTGAGACTTCAGTGGTGCAAAAGCCATTGGCACTGGTCTATATAGATGTGGGAACTTAGTGATAGGTTAAGACGAGTAACCATATTCTCCACATGCACACAGATGAGTGCATGGTTTGGGTCATATCCTATGACCCTCACAGTCACCAGATATCAACCCAGCTGAACACCTATGGGAGATTTTGGACCATCCTCCACCAGCATCAAGACGAGGAAATATTTTTTGGAAGAATGGTGTTCATAAATCCAGCATAGTTCAGAGACTTGGAGAGTCAACACCAAGGTGCATTGGGGCTGTTCTGGCAGCACATGTTGGTCCACCACCTTGCAGAAATACTTTATATGCTGTTTTTTTCTTTTAATTTACATATATTATAGAAAAAAATAATTAGCTTCTATTCCATCTTAGTTTGAATTTCAGACTTGATTAAGTTCTTATTTTTATTTTTATTATTTTGTGTCAGTTCAGTTCAACTGATGTGCTTCATTCCAAAATTAAACACTTTATCAGGAAAAAAAAAGTTTGAATAACTAGTTCAATGAAATGAATGAATGCCTCAAAAGGGCAGCTGATTTTAACGCTTAAAATAGGAAGAGGTAGGAGTCTTTTGAAACAGTTTTAGAGTTAATGAAGTGAGAAGGAAACTAAAAGCCTTTGTGGGTGTGTGTGTGTGTGTGTGATGCAAAGCTTTATAAGGTCTTAGTTATTGATGCTGTAAGCAACAAATTCTCTGATTTATACACATAGATGCTTGAAACAGTCCAACATTTATCAATGGCAGTGTTTGTTTTTGCTTTTGACTCTTTGAGTCTGAGCGCATTCACGCCTATGTTAAATTATACTACATCAATAGATGTTTTGACAGCTCTTGTCTAAAAGTAGCCACCCATTAATTATTCATAATCCATTCAGAGAGTTAGTACAGAGCAAGAGAGATCAGAAGGTTGCTTACTCTTTGGTTTTTAATATTTACATCCCATTAAATAACGGGGATGGAAAACATTCTGCTGAGGTTTTATCACTGCTGATCTGTTCAACAAGATCCTCGCTCTTATTGGATACACAGGCTGCTGTAAGCACTATGGTTACGTTTCTGTTGTGTCTTCCTTCTTTGGGGTTTCCAGGAGCCTCCTCAGCAAAATGGTGGTTTGTTTAACCTTTTAACATAGAAGCAAGAGTTAAAAAATCATCTTTGTCCACCATGTCTGTCAGAATCACAAGTATATTATGGCGCATGCTTTCCACACAGTATCAGTTAATGTGGGAGAGACAATAAACAGATAAATAACGGGAATCAAACAGCATTTTGAAAACTGATGTTTCTTGTAAAACTATTTGATTAACTTATTGGGTTTAAGCTATTTCAGTCCAGGATGTATAACCTTTGCAATGGTGATTTTGTTAAGTTTGTCACAAGTGTTATTTATGATCTAACTTGAGTGTAACCTCTAACCAGCTGGGCCTTCGGGCCTTGTTTAGACAGTTATAAAAATTCTGTACCAAGTCTAATATATCCACACGTCAGACTCTGCGATTCTCCAGGCCTCCAGCCTTGCAGCCCGGCTTCAACACATCAACCCACCAACACAGCAGCCCCACGTCCTCCCAGTCCTCCAGGGCTTCAGGGGCGGTCAGAACCGTTTAGCTCCCCAGTGTAATCTGCCAGCCCCGGGCTTGGAGAAGAGCTGAGGGCTGACCGGGACAGCCAACTCTAGAGGAACTGCCTCGGTCAGCAGTTTCAGCCAGAGAAAGAGGGAGGAAGTAGAGAACAGGAAAGAAAAACAAAGGGACAAAGGCAAAGTGAGAGAGGGAAAGGAAAAGAGGCAATAGAGGCCAAGAAAAAGAAGAGAAACAAGACGGCGTAAAGGGGGAGGTAATGACACAGGTGTGGAGTGTATTTGAGTGTGTCGATGCCTTTGGGACAGGCTGTCAACGGTCAGTTGTCACTGTTCGACAGGCTTTTGGCCTTCAGGGGCTCCTGTCACCGTCCCTGAGCACCTCGGGGTGACGGTGTAGGACAGAGGGAGGCCATGGTAGAGATGAAGAGATGAAGGAAGAAAGAGAAAGGGCTTTGCTTGCACCCTGTCACTGACCCTAATCACCTCTCAATGTGTGTGTGTGTGTGTGTACAAGAGAGAGAGAACAGATGTAAAGAAGTCTTGGCTTGCATCGGGTGAAACTGTCACTAACCCTCAGTGCTAGGGGCTTCGCCTGCAGTGGCTGTCAAAGATCTGGGTGTGTGTGTGTGTGTGCATGTTCTTGTACTTTTATCCTTGTGAGAGCCAGTTTAAGTTTTACCATATTACCTGTTATATCAGTGTACACTTCCTTTACTCTGGGTCTCTGCTGCTGAAAGATGCTTTGCTAAGTGTAACTCCAACAGACATGGTACCATAACCAAGAAGAAGCTAATTAAACAGAATTGGACCTGTATGGAAGATTTTGGGAAGACATGCTGCTCAGACAATTAGCTCGTGTTTATTTCTGCAGTGCACATCGGGCTGCAGGAGGACGGGCTCCTCCCCGCAGACAGATAATCCAGTATTAATTGGCAAACAGACCTTGGCAGCAACAGCATTCTTAATTAATAGTCAGTCTGGTTGACCCTTGTACACAGAAACACATGAATGAATTCACACGTGCATGCACTCATCATGAACCACATTAAAATACAAAGGTATAATGATGGAGGGACGTGTGGTATGAATAAGCACAGATAGGTGCACACATGCAGATGGAAGCAGGCAGAAACATTCAGATGCACAGTAAAAATCATATAAAATGATACGTTAAAAAGAAAATTTTATAGTTTAGTAACACAGAGTACATTTCTGGAAAATATTATGCAGAAAGCTCGAACAGGCGTTGACATGTGCCTACACACTGTGTCTATGTGTGTATGAATGCGTGTTAATGTGTATTTATTCATACAACGACAGTTGGCAGTGATATTATGCTCCCTAATGGCTCATTTAAACGAGATGTGGTTTGTGCACCATCACAGAGCTGTCTGTAAGATTCCCATGGTGTTAACCAAAGTTAGCATGGAGGGACAGAAATGGGTTTGTATGTGTGTGCGTGCGTGTGTGTGTGCGCGATTGTGTGCAAAAGACTTCACTTCCAGCTGTGTCTGTCACATGCAGATCCACCTCTGTAATAAATAAAGAAAGAGATGAGGAGATTAAAAAATGAGAAAGATGATGGAATCGTTTGTGTTCATAAATATAGGTCATAAATATTAAATTTAAATTACCTGAACATAACTGGCCATAGTGTGTGTGTGTGTGTGTGTGTATGTATGTGTGTGTGTGTGTGTGTGTATTTACATGTTACATACTTCATCTTAGTGTGAAATATGAAAACCAATCCACACTTTAATTTTTATCCTTCCATAAGAATTCATAAGGTCAGGATGTATATTTGTTTCTCAGCATGACTGTGTTCCCTCTGATAGTGTGTGTGACTGTGTGTGTGTGTGTGTGTATATATGTGTGTGTGCATCCTCACCCATCCCCGATCTAACCGGAATCCCTGTGTTGTTGTAAATTAGAAAATCTCTGCTCCTACTGCCCCCCTCTCTCCTTTTTTCCTGCTTGGCTTAGCAGATACAAAAAAAAGAAACAAACAGCCAGTGACACCCTGTTTTCTTTCCCCCGTTATGTAATTTCTGGTGTCATCTCTGCTGCAAAGTGCAAAAGCTACAATATGCATATTAATTCACCTGGACATTAGATTGTTAAGATTGTAAAATTAGATTGTAAAATCTGCTGTTTATCAATTCCATCTAAATATAGCTGGAGGACACTTATGCCTCTAGAAAAACATTTATACCAAGTATATCATACATTTAATAATATTATATAATGATATTGTGGATTTGTGTGAGTGCCTGCCACATTGACTGTATATTTATTTGCTTCCAACTTAACACCACAACCAACACAAATTGTTTTTAGGTCCAAAAATGTATAATTTACTCCATTATGTACATATTTCTCAAAGATTTTATAATACCTTTTGGGTCACAGTTGCATAAAGTCTGTGTTTTTGTTTTTTTTTTACTGTTGTGTGAATTACACATCAGCCATCATACAGACAATTTGCCCAGAGAGAAAAACAGCGGAGAGGATTGTTGCCCTGTTCACATAAACATGTTTCCTGTGATTGTCCTGTTGCTGAGTAGATGAAGACCCGTGTCCAGATTGTGCCCAGGGCGTTTTTGTGTGTTTTCACTGACCACTTCTCCATATGACCTCTGTGACAGATATGAGCTCTTGTCGTCAACAGCTCGGCTCAAATGGAGAAAGAGGAAGAGATGACAGTTAGATTAGAGACAGCAGCAGCAAAGGAAAATCGGTCAGTGAAAAAAAAAAAAAACGAGGGCTGTGGGGTGGCGGCGAGACTGTCACGCTTTCAAATCAGCAGAGATCGAGGGAAGGGAAAATTGCACTTCCACAGAATATATAGGCAAGTTTAAAGGTGTTATTTCAAAGATATGTTGGGCAATCAAGACTATCTATGAGTGTGCCGCGACCACCAGATGAGGCCAGTAACTTTCACATTCATGCAGGCAGCAACAAAGAGCATTTTCTCTCTTACAGTTTTAAATTTTGTTTTTAAAGTCACTGTATATAGGATTCCAGCACCGATAAATGACAACCATGTTGATTTCCAAGACATTAGTAATGATTACGTCAAGGAAATGTGATCACCGCAGAGAGGACTGCCTTCCACTAGCGCTCATTGCACTGCATTTTACTTTGTGAGTCAGCAGGAAAGCAGCTCTGTTCTTTCAAAACAGGCTGAGCGAAAGTTTTAAGGGTTTCTGGAGCCAGCAGGTGGTGGATCGAAGGCACAAAATTCCCTTACAACATTCATTTCAAATTCATTTCAGCTAAAACTGAGGATAAAGTTTCAAGAAACATCCTCTTTGTCCAAAAAGAGATAGAAAATACCATCATAAAGGCTACAGATCATGTTGACCATCGTACCGTTTGTTTACTGTAACCATATCAGGATAAAGTACTGATTTAACAATGTCACACACACTCCAGGTTTTATTCTCTCGGGCAGAGAAGTCTTTGGCAGCTCTGAGGTGTGGATTGTGCCATTCAGTGGGAAGCTCTTCTGTTCCAACTTAAAAGGAGTGATAACCAACAGGGACATATTTAACTGTTGAACCAACACTGAAAATCAGCAAGGAGGGTCGAGGTCAGACCGTCCTGACAGTATTATGTGACTAAAGAACAATCGTGCAAGACCAAAAGGCTAGGTAAATAGAATTTAAATAAAATATAAATCAGTTTGACCCAGGGTGCAGGGATATTTTACTCCACAAAGTTTCTGTCAGGAAATGTGATCGGTCACATCACCACCAAAACCACTCTGATCATAAAGCTCATAAAACATGCTTATCTATGCCTTTCTTCTCTTGCAGAAGCTAAGAACGTTGGCATAGAAGCCAAAGTGAAAAAAAAAACATTTCAAACTGAGACAAAGCAAAGGTTTAGCAATTATCAATGTATCATGGTTAGTTGGGTTTTTCTAAATATGGCTGCAAGTGTGAAAAAGGTTTGCAAGATAACAGCAGACACCTCTCTGCATGATATAGGTGCATTCAGTGTTTTACCATGGGCGATGTAACCCTGAGCACTTTTAAGATATCACTTCACATCTCTAACATGTGTTGTCTGATATATTCGGCTGAGATGTGTGGCAAGAACAGAGTGATGCATTGGTTCCACTTTTACTTATAAGAGCAAAGAAGAGAAATCTGTACATCTGAATAACACTTTTCAGAGGCTGACTGGGGAACATCTGGCCGATCAGCTTGGACTCATCCAGACTGAATGATACCAACTGATTTGCTTTCTAACTCAATGTCAGACCTCGGGCACATACTGTAAGTACACCATGGTCACAGGCAGAAATGTACACAGACACATTACACACCCTAGTAGGCGATATGATAACATTTACACACACACAGAAAGAGACAAATAAACTGTGTCTCAAATGCAAACACCGCTACTAAACACTCATTTAAAAGTTGTGCACATATGAAGTGCAAGCAAATACCAACAATGCACACTGATGTGTAAAGGCCTGGCAACATAGCCTACACACGCACGCACACATTGTACACACCACAGTGGACAAATAAGCAAAGACACACTTGAATGCACACAGATGTGGAGCATACGTAACACGCAAATCGGCAAACAAACAAGTTTACACACAAAACTGACATCTGAAATTATGTGCATAAATAATGAGGCTGTTGGAGTGGTATATAATTATGTGAACAGACATAAAGTTGTAAACACACACACACACACACACACGGTGAGAGCAGTGATTAGCCCAGCTGTTGTGTTTGTGTTTATTGGAGGTATTGTTCTTCATGGCTGAAGACGGGAAATCTCGGTAGGTTTTGTTCCTCTCTCAGGTTTCTACCTGTTTACAGAGGCTTTCTCTTCTCATCCCCTCTCCTCTAATCTCTCCCGCTCCTTCCGCCTGTCCTTCTCCCCCGGTGGATTTGGTGAAGATCAAAAACAGGGTTGATCTCTTTCTCTCTGCCTGCTTTCTCCTGCCTCCCGCTCTCTTGCTGCATCCCTCCTTCCACGTCCCCGAGGAAATAGTTAGAGAAGATCGACTGTATGGTTAGACTCTCCATTCGTTCCTCCCTTCTTCTCGAGACAAAGCTCTGCAAAATGGCAGAGAAGCGCACAACTTTTACAAGTGGTGTTTGCACCAATTGTTCTTATTGAAAACACAAATATGTATTTTCACAGCTGCCATCATCAAACTTGTACTTCAAAGTGGATAAAAGTCCTACCAGAGGGAAACTTCTGACATATTGACACTTCAACAAATTTTCTACCTTTAATTTATTGTGATTTTAAAGCTGTTTTTTTTATTCACCTTCCATGCACAAACTGTTTTCTTTTTGTGTAATAACAACTTAAACAGTGAGGAGGAGGATGTGTTGGTGGAGTGAGCTGCAGGGGGTGTTGGCATGAGGGAGTCCGCAGAGCAAAAGTGTGAACGCTCAGGCTGTAAAGGCCGCTGTAAAAGTTCAGTGTTGCAGGTAATAGACTCAAACTTAATGGACTCAAACAATGTTTATTGTGTCGATGATTCAAAGGTGGGGATTTTTTTTTAGGAGATCAGCCCAGACAGGGAAACAGAGAAAAAAAGAAAATGGTTCAAAAAGAAGATATGTATGGGGTCACCAGGTGGGAAGGGACAAATGACAAGAGGGCTGAATAATGTCCAGTAGTTAATCTGGCAGGAAACTGAGGTCTAGTGGCGGGTATGTATGCTGGGGAGCTGATTAGCTGATTGGGCGCATGTGTGAAGGTTGGTGTGGAAATCAGGTGATGACCGAAGGCAGGAAACGCTGGAGGAGGAGTCCCAGTAAGTTACAACAGTAAGACAGTGAGCCAGCATCTACATTAGGAGGAAGTCAATGAACTCAAGCAGCTAAATAGCATTCAACCATTAATAATTTTATCATTTGCACCAGTGCTTTTTTCAACTGTGACATGTCAAATTGTCCTCTGTAAAAAAGGCCTGTAGTAACTGGTTAAGGCCGTGACAGCCTCCCTGTATGTCCGTATGAATATGATTGGATTAGTCAGCTGTTAGAGGACCTGATGATGCATCAATGAGCAGATAATACTGGGTATGAAATAAAAGGCTGATAACTGATGCGAATGTGACTTATTTGCTCTGTGTAACGTAATAGTTTGCAAACGATCATTTATAAATTCTTTTGTGGCTGGACAAATGTGAAAGTCTGTTCCTGTTATATGATTGGTTGATGTGTTGGAGTTTCCTCGTTGCTCTTTCAGACTGGAGAACGGGGAACATTAGCTACATGCTGTAATATTATGAATTCAGTCACAGGCCTCTAAAGCCACTGCGAGTGGATTTAACCTGTCACAGCACATCACTGGTGCACAGACGGCACAATACATGCTAGTCACTGAGAGATAATGAAACTGGAAAACAAGATAAAACGTGCCACTGTGAAAAGCTGAAACGGTGGTCAGGCACTGTAGTCCAACCACAGAGCAGTGGAGACAAAACGACTCTCCTTGTGCAGAGATTGAGGAAGAGCACAATATCTAACACCCCTTATTGCAACCGGTCTGACAAAACACTCAATACAGAGTCAGCCAGAACACTGAGCGCCATGCTGCAGACAGAAATGAATGAAACACCAGCAGTGACAAGATAGAAAGTTAGAAAGTTAAATATTTATATTTTGCATTTGTAGTATTTTTCTTCTCTCAGATTTCATGTGATTTGCTACCATAGTCCACTTTAATAACAAATATTCCTGACTATATTGGAATTAAAATTATAGATATGACCACTCACTATGGCACAAACCAGCTGACCACAATACAGCACACATACTACTAATAAATGTCAAGCATTTGCCCAACCAACCTGACATAACAAGGATCCATCTGCAGTGTGATGAGCTTCGGGAGACAGTACGAGTGAGCACATTCATTCAGCATCTGTGTCCTTGTGTGCTTGTGTCTGCCCATCAGCGTGCAGCAATCGCACATATCCGCCGCCACCGGTCCGTGCCTGTTTACGTGCGTGCGCGAGACTCGCACACAGTTTTACAGCAGAGCACACATTCATTCATAATTCAGCTGACATGTTGTGGCGTTTCTGTCGCCGCTCCTTCGAACACAAGAAGCAACATTGACTCAGCGCAGCTTCAGTGCACATGGAAAGACTAATAAAAAGAGTTTTTTTCCCCCTCTTTCTCTCTAATTCAAATACACACACACACACACACGGTGTGAATGTGTGTTTCACACCATCTGTGAGTACTGCACACTTTTTTTTTAGCCAGTGTCTTTGCATTGAAACCATCCACCTATTAAGGACATTTGTTATTAATCTCTCTGTGTATCTTATCACAGTTTGACCATAACAGTGTCCCCTGCTTTATTAGCCCTTTTTAATCTTCCCAGGATGAGGACGTCAGCCAGTTAATTTGCTGGGCAGAGATGCTTGATGACAAAGTCCTAAGTGTCATTACAGTACAAGACGGATGATAACAGATGAGACAGACCGGTGGAGTGATTTGGTACAGAGTTGTGAGGGGAGCAGCAATTACTCTTCATGATCCGGTTGTCATTCCACAGAGAGACAGAGAGATGGAGAGAGATGACCAGCTGACACACAAGAGTAAAATGGAGTTATGAAACTAAAGAAAAGGAAACGTGATAGAGATGCCTCGACCCTCGTGTCAAACGTCCTTGATTCGTTCCTCGCCTCTCTATTTTGCTTTCAGTCATCCCACTGGAAAATATCTGCCTGTCAACAGTGAAAGCCTGACAACATAAAACATTTAAGGTGAGAAATTAACTGCATTTCAGTTGCCGAGGCTAATGGTGAAGCTATGTTACAGATTGGAAGCCAGAGAACTAACACAACCTGCAGCTTTAATCAACTTGCTGTCTCCTTCTGGTTCAGATTTGGATTACTTGGACAACTTTGGCACCATGTTTTGATCACATTGGCATCTTGAACTTACACTTGTAACTCTGATTCTTCTTCCTCTTCAAAGCAACAGTGGCTTAAGCATCACATTAAAGTATTAAGAGACATCTGCCGTACCAAACTGATGCAGAAAAACATGTATGTGATAAGACTCACAGGTGCAGCACCAACAAGCTGTTAGATTATTGATATGTGGTATTGATGTAATTCCACTCCTGCAGGTTCACCTGGGCTTCTCCAATCATTCGTTTTAGCCGATTTTTTTTTAAACTTCTTCTTTTGCCACTTCAGTCAACCTTCCCCGGAAGAATGAAAAATGTGTTACCAAAGGAAACCCCCCCCCCCAAGCATCTTTTTTCCATGGAAACACACTTCACCCTTGGCTAGCATCCACAGCACATCCTGTCCTCATTGTGAAGTCGACTCAAGAGCAGAGTTTGTTTCGGGAGGTGCATAAAAAGCAGAAGTTTGAGGGTGAATGGTGGTGCGGAAAAGTAAAAAGTAAATGAGAAGTTGTGACTGGAGGCTGCAGAGTTGAACAGGAAGCTGACCGTTGAGACGGTAAGCAGAAACTCTGAAGTCTCTTCCTTAGCAGCAAACAACAGTTGCCATTTCACTCATGAGAAAAAAAAAAGAAAAAAACACTTAGCAGTTTAGGGAATTTCATTTCTCAGTCCAGTGAGAGGGATTGTCAAAGGTTAATTTTTAATGTAGTCATTTCCAGACCTGGGGCAATAAAAACTTAAAGCTTCAAGAGAAAGAAAACAACATTCAATAAAGGAATACCTTCTTCTTTAACTTCTCCCTTTTTGGGGCTTCTTATAATTTCATTATGATTGTTATTCATTTATGTGATGATACATGTGGTATTTAACTTAATTTTTTTTGATTTTCCTGTGACCTCAAGATGATCACTCTTGAGGGAAGAGTTTGGAATTAAATCAGATGAATGAGAAATGCGAACAGAGATTAATGGGATTATTTTTTACCTCAAAATGAGAAAGTATTAGAGTGAGAAGAAGGAGATATTACGAAAGAAAAGAGCTGTGGTGCAGCTTAGAGTCTTAACTTTCTACATTATAATCTTTAACTTTCAGAAATATGTGTGGAAATGAACCAATGATATCTGTCCAAACCTCTGATTTGCCCCATTCTCCTTCAAAGTTTGTTATTCAAAAACCATAGTATAAAATTGCATTCATAAGTAGTTTGTAATTCATATTCAACATCAACTCTTCATCATATACAGCACCCAGTGTCTGACATTTTAATCGTCACTAATAGTACTGTGTCAGAAAGTGTGAAAACTTTCAGCCTCACACTACAGGTAAAACCAAAGTGAGATATTTATTTCTGATTGGCGCAGATGACGTCTGCATTCCACTATTTGTCAAGGATGGCATGTTTACTGGTGCTACTGCTTCTTTTTCCATCCATAGAAAGCAGTGGGGAAGACAGATGGTAGGTAGGCAGATAGAGGAAGAGGAAGGAATTGGCAGGTAGAATATAAACTGAGTCTGCCAGCCAGTGAAGCAAACGGCCAGACAGTCAAATAATCAGCCAGGCAGGCCAGCAGAGAGCCTGACAGCCTCTCAGTCAGTCAAAGTTTCAGAAACTTACTAAAATTGTCAGATGCAGCCACCCGATTTTTATGTTTTTGGAGAGATGTGAGGAGGGAGTGGTGGTGGTGGTGGGGGGAGTTGTTATTCAGATGTTGCTTGACCATCTGAAAAACACTTCAGTTGAAAAATGTCAGCAGTCAGTGTGTGAGACAGCAAGACAGACAGACGGACAGGCTTTTTTGAATTTGGAGGGTTGACCTCGTGTTCAGCATGCAAACAAATCTGGTTTACTCACCTTAACATCAGGTTTGTTTGTCTTCTGAGCTCCCACCTAGATGCTTTTTGTAATTTATAGCGTAAAGTAAAAAAAATCAATAGTAAGGACTAATTGAATTTAATCATTTTCCCTTAATACTGCAAGACATTGCAAAAAGGATAAATGTGACAGTTTCTCCCACATTATTTCCTCTCCCATTTCCTTTTATTCCTATTTTCTAATTTTTCTACAGTGCTTCCTCCTTGCCCTCCCTGACCCTCTCCATTTGTCAGCATGTAGAGTTTACATGTTGGTCTGTAATGCTCTGTAATTAGCCTCTGTCACAGCAGTGATTAAGTGGCTGGAAAGACGAGGAGAATGGTGCTATTTGTCATTTTTCTTTTCCACCCACTTCCCCTTCGCTTGTTTCTTCAGAGGTTCCTGTAAATTCAAATGTAAGGCCCTGAAACATTCACATCAGTTTTCCACAATGAAATGCTAAATGTGTATTATAAATATACTATTACGTAATCTTGCAAACTGACAGAAATAGGCTTTGCAACGATGTTTACGACATTGTCATGCAAATGAATGTGAAAAATGCTGATGACATGTTCTTCCTTTTGTGTTTCTGACAATCAGTAACAGCGAAATGACAAACAGGATAACAACTTCTACTTAGCCAAAGCTGATGTTATCTTTGGGCTGCTGCACTATTTTATACTTACTTAATACGACAGCATAAACACAAATACAAGTCAGTAATGACACTTGTAAATAGAGTTGCATGTGAAGATTGGTTGGATTCTCAAAGAGTAAATTACCAGCAACTTGTGACCACGCTGTTGTCCTTCACTATTAAGTTGTGCTTACGGGTGCAACAGAGTCCACTTCTAGGTGTGATCAGAGGTGCAACAAAACATGTTTCAAACAGAGAGGGGAGACTTTGGTGCCCAGCCGAAGTATTGTCCCCAATCTGAAGCCAGGGATACTGGAATGAAAAAGGCTTTGCACAGAAAATGCAACTATTTATTTATTTTTTTTTTACAAAATTTCTTTTTGAAAGATGTAAAGAAAAAACCTGCACATAGTGGCTTTATATATTTAAGTACACTGCTCAAAAAAATAAAGGGAACACTTAAACAACACAATGTAACTCCAAGTCAAGTCACACTTCTGTGAAATCAAACTGTCCACTTAGGAAGCAACACTGATTGACAATCAATTTCACATGCTGTTGTGCAAATGGAATAGACAACAGGTGGAAATTATAGGCAATTAGCAAGACACCCCCAATAAAGGAGTGGTTCTGCAGGTGGTGACCACAGACCACTTCTCAGTTCCTGTGCTTTCTGGCTGATGTTTTGGTCACTTTTGAATGCTGGCGGTGCTTTCACTCTAGTGGTAGCATGAGACGGAGTCTACAACCCACACAAGTGGCTCAGGTAGTGCAGCTCATCCAGGATGGCACATCAATGCGAGCTGTGGCAAGAAGGTTTGCTGTGTCTGTCAGTGTAGTGTCCAGAGCATGGAGGCGCTACCAGGAGACAGGCCAGTACATCAGGAGACGTGGAGGAGGCCGTAGGAGGGCAACAACCCAGCAGCAGGACCTTCTACCTCCGCCTTTGTGCAAGGAGGAACAGGAGGAGCACTGTCAGAGCCCTGCAAAATGACCTCCAAGCAGGCCACAAATGTGCATGTGTCTGCACAAACGGTCAAGAAACAGACTACATGAGGGTGGTATGAGGGCCCGACGTCCACAGGTGGGGGTTGTGCTTACAGCCCAACACCGTGCAGGACGTTTGGCATTTGCCAGAGAACACCAAGATTGGCAAATTCGCCACTGGCGCCCTGTGCTCTTCACAGATGAAAGCAGGTTCACACTGAGCACATGTGACAGACGTGACAGAGTCTGGAGACGCCGTGGAGAACGTTCTGCTGCCTGCAACATCCTCCAGCATCACCGGTTTGGCAGTGGGTCAGTAATGGTGTGGGGTGGCATTTCTTTGGGGGGCCGCACAGCCCTCCATGTGCTTCGCCAGAGGTAGCCTGACTGCCATTAGGTACCGAGATGAGATCCTCAGACCCCTTGTGAGACCATATGCTGGTGCGGTTGGCCCTGGGTTCCTCCTAATGCAAGACAATGCTAGACCTCATGTGGCTGGAGTGTGTCAGCAGTTCCTGCAAGACGAAGGCATTGATGCTATGGACTGGCCCGCCCGTTCCCCAGACCTGAATCCAATTGAAGCACATCTGGGACATCATGTCTCGCTCCATCCACCAACGCCACGTTGCACCACAGACTGTCCAGGAGTTGGCGGATGCTTTAGTCCAGGTCTGGGAGGAGATCCCTCAGGAGACCATCCTGCCACCTCATCAGGAGCATGCCCAGGCATTGTAGGGAGGTCATACAGGCACGTGGAGGCCACACACACTACTGAGCCTCATTTTGACTTGTTTTAAGGACATTACATCAAAGTTGGATCAGCCTGTAGTGTGTTTTTCCACTTTAATTTTGAGTGTGACTCCAAATCCAGACCTCCATGGGTTAATAAATTTGATTTCCATTGATAATTTTTGTGTGATTTTGTTGTCAGCACATTCAACTATGTAAAGAACAAAGTATTTAATAAGAATATTTCATTCATTCAGATCTAGGATGTGTTATTTTAGTGTTCCCTTTATTTTTTTGAGCAGTGTATTAACCTTTACTGACACAGATAATCTTACTGAGACACGTGGTCTCATTCTCAAGAGACCTGGTCACGACAACAGCAGCAATACAACACAAAGATAAAGATGGACGGCACATTCAATACAAAAGTAAAACACAAATTATACAAGTGAAGTGACTATTTTTTGGCCCACATTTCTTAAAAGTAGAAGTTTAAACCTAGCATTTTCCAGGCTTAGGGTGCAGAGTAGGTGAAAGCCTAATCCCACATTCTGTACAGACTGAAAGGGATGGAGAGAGTGATGAAGTCGGGCTACCGCAGCATTGTTTGCGTGACATGTAAGCGGATACTTAGGTGGGCAGCAGTCCCAGAATGGATTTATAAATGAAGTTATACCGGTGAATAGTTGATGCTACAAGTCTCTTCTGTGAGTGTAGCTCAGTTTTCTGTGGTGGAGAATGCACCATCCATATTGATGTGCCAGTTTACATAGAAATCCGTCACGTTGTACATTGTAGTTTAAAATTCAGTTATTAGATGGCGTATTTTTCTAACAGGATAACTTCCCTCTGCCCCTTTTTTATTGTTCAGCCCGGTCTAGCTGCCTTCATACAGTGAATTATTTGTCGGAAGCAGCCGCCATACTGATGTGCTGTAAACAAAAGCAGCTACAAAGCGCACAAAAGGCGGGTGCTCTCCAACAAGCAGTGCACATGGCAGCTGTTTCAGCAGGGCAGAGTGCTTTGAAAAACTCTGGAAGATTGAACTTTTCAGAAAAGGGCTGAAATGCTTTTTTTTTCCCCTGCCAAACAGGGATGAAGGAGATGTTTCATGCTGTGTGGGAGGCCGGCCTCTTCTCCACAGCAACAGCAAAGATGGACACCGAGTCAGTAAAGGAATTCTTAAATAGTCTTGTAATAATCAGTTTCTATATATACACTCCGCAATCAGAGATAAGCTGGCTTCTCTCTCCATTTTCTACTGTGAGATGAAATTCAGCTCCATGAGAGACACTGCAGGTCTTAAATGAAGCCTGCAGAGCCTCACCCCCTGCTGCTTTAAAGGCAGACATGATCTGTCATTCACCAAGAGGAACAGGTAAGTGAAGAAAGTTGGAGAGGAGTGCCAAAGGTCTCTCTGTGCAAAGGAGGAAGAAACACACACACACACACACATACATGCTAACAGTGCACAGTGTGTGGGACTGGTATGGTGACACGAGATATAAGTGAACAGACAGAGAGAAGGTGTAGCTCATTATCACAGGCACAGGGAGTCAGCGGTACAGTATATACTCTATGTGTGTCTGTTAAAAGTGTGTGTGTGTGTGAGAGGAATTTAAGTGCAAGAGAGAAAAGAAGAGAGTGTGTGTTTTGTGTGGAGACACTGAAGCGTGTGTATAGGCTATATTCCAGCAAGAATCACACAGTAGAGAGTGTGTGTGTGATTTACTCATTATCCAGAAACAGACAGACAGTGCCTTCTCCTAAGTGAGGATCAGATTTGCCATTAAGATAAAGGTTACACATAACACACAGAGAAATGCACAACTGTGTATTTAGCCCTCTACGGACCACACTTCAGATCTGCTAAATGAACAAATGTACCTAAATTATTCCATAAATACAACTGTCTTTCACAAAGCAAATATAAATGCAATGACATAATTACACAAATGAGTATCTGTCATTAATTACTCATGCAAATTTATTACTGATTAAAATCCTCTTTACATCTCGTTTCATCTTTTCCTGACAGCTGTAATGAACTACAGTCAGTCACACTGCACACTGCATCTGAACAATCTTCCAGGAAGAAATTAAATCCAACACAAGAGCAGCACGCTCAGGGACAGAAGTGCATTTCTCACTCACTTGACTTAAGATTTGTGTTGCTGATGTGGTGATTGAACAACACATCTCAAGCCATGTATATTGCATCCCAAAACCCGACATTCCCAGAACACTTAACCACTCAGTTTTTTAAATGTCACTCTACCTACTTGTTAAAGATGCTGGACAAATCCTTTGGGTTTTTTTAAAAAAAGATAAATATCACCAGTAAAAAACGTTGTTCTCTGAATCTTTACAGCAAACCTATGAGTTATTGGATTTATTCATTTAAAAAAATTTTTTTTTATAAAAAAAGTTTCATCCACCAGCTCTAATACGATAAATACGGAAAGATAATGTAATTTAAGAATAGCAATGAGTCAGTATGGGCATATACATTTCAGGTGATACCAACAGTTGTTTCATTTCCTCATTTGCTTTGTAGGGTTGCAGTACTATGGTAAACTAAGTGTGTGACAATGTGTGTGTGTGTGTGTGTGTGTCTTGAAATCTTCCTCTTTTCGATCCTGCAGGTTTTGCAAGTTAGAGCAATTCAGTACATCTGTGTGTATTAGCCTGTAATGTGTACTTTTGCATCTTTCTATTTTTTCTGTTCTCACAAATGAGGATGAGACTGCTGTGAGTGGGTTTCCTGCTACAAAAAGATAAATGATAATTAGTGAGTTGACTTAAATTGTCACTCCATTCACTCGACATGTCATATTTAAGATCTCGTTCTCGCTTTCTGTCTTTCTCTCACATACACGCAAAATTCAAACATTAACACATAACAGGCACAATAAATGTGATGGGGTAGCTTGGGGGACCCTAAAGCGGAGAACGGACAGGATTGAGGGAAAACTTAAAAGGGATTTACTGAACAAGGTGGAAAAATAATGCAGGCAGGTGGAGCTGAGCAGTGGGATGAAAGGCAGAGTGGAGGCAAACCAAAGAGAGCGGGCAGGACACGCAGGTGGGAATGGATCTGAGACACAGGTAGCAAAGGGTTAAACAATCAATTTTTGCCAGCACGAGGAATCAGACAAATAGGACTTTAGGTTGACCCGAGCATGTTAACACGGAGGTGTAGAGAACCATCTGACGGAGAGTGAAGTGAAGAGACGGCGTACGAAT
The DNA here is from genome assembly GCA_023238725.1 of Scortum barcoo. NCBI lineage: Eukaryota > Metazoa > Chordata > Actinopteri > Centrarchiformes > Terapontidae > Scortum > Scortum barcoo. The sequence continues at coordinate 19,810,610 of CM041544.1, read as the reverse complement.
ACTGCAGGAGGTTGATTAGTGGATCATTTTCAGGTGTACAGGTGGATTGGCAGCCAGGAGAAAATGAACAGCATGCCCATAAAAACACACACACATACAGAGAGAGAGAGAGACATACAAACAGAGGAAAATATAGGGAATGGAAGAAAGGAGGAACCTTGACAATATATGTTTAACATACAATATATGTAATATATAATAATATATAAAACACAGGTTGAATTTATCAGATAAAATTTTATTAAATATCAAATACAATGCCTGGGTTTCCTTCTGGAGCTTAACCTTCATTAAATTCATTCTTAAACAACAAAAGCTGTGCTACATAATAGTTTGATGCGTAATGCTTTGTTCAATTATCATCTAATAGGAAAAAATAAAAAACAGCTTTTTAAACAACACTGGCATTAATGACTCAATCTGATGATAATGAATCAGATCATCGGAGGTCGGGGGGAGGAGGAGAGAAACATGGCACGCTGCAGAGTGGATGTACTCAAACCACCCTGCCCTGGAAATGTGATGACCAAATAATATAAATTGGTTTACAAACAATCTAATTAGTTCATGTTCGATTAACCCTAGAATGCATAAAGGGGGCCTTTTAGGCCCACACTGTTATTTGTTTTTGTATATCTGCCCAATAAATGCATTGCAGTGCTTGATATTCCATTAATTTCTCAACAATGTTCTTCAGAATCATCATAATTTTTAATTTAATAATTGTATCAATTAATTTTTGAAAAAAACAGGTTTTACTATTTCTACCCCAAGTTTTCATAATGGGGGCCTAAAAAGCCCCCGATTCATTTTCTCTGGAAATTCCATCAGAAGCTTTGATTTTTGCTGTGTCATTGTCAGAAAATTAACTTTTGATCAAAAACACAAACTCTACACTTCACCACTCTGCACTCTACACTCTAACACTTGAGCTTCACTACTTCATGTAAAGGTAAGTTTTACTTTTTTTCATATTGTATTTGTTTAGCATAAGAATTTAGTCCTAGAAAATTGGCTAGTGATATATATACATGGAAAACATAATAAACAACACAATAACAAACTTGTATCATATCTACATGCAGATAAATTGTGAGATTATGTATTTTACATGGCTAGACTTACTACATTAGTAGCTATACGGGAAATATAGGTGGTATATAGGTGGCTAGCTAGCTTCCAACCAATCATGATCAGTGTAATTGCATCTAATGTCACATGTAAGTAGTGTAACAACTAGTTATCATAACAATGGTATCCCCAATACTACCCTAAAACTACATCCCACTATTACTGGTGTAATTACACAATAATGTAAAGTGTTACATACACAATTATAAACAAATATCATGTTGACTATTTTTCTTTCTTTGCATAAAGAATGACACATAACAGATATGCTGCGAGATATACTACAGAGATGGTGTTGGAGCTACCGGATGAAAAAGGGATTTTTGATGTGGATGAAGAGTCTGAGTGCTCAGAGGATGATGATCCAGATTATGTACCTCAGGGTGTGCAACAGAATGGTGCACCAGCAGTAGACAGTGAGGACAGTGATGAGACCTCTGAAGAGGAAGAAGAACTTCCTCAGCAGGACAACAGAAGGAGCAAAAATGCAAAGGTAAAGAAGGTATTGGAGCGAGTTGCCTCCTGCTCAGGGCAGAGCTCAATGCCATAATATGTTGAGGAGCTGTCCAGGGATTGCTCCAGGACTGGCAATAACATCACCAAAAGATGCTTTCTGTCCGTTTATCATGGAGAACATAATTGAGGAGACCCTGATGTGCAGTAATTTGGAAGGAAGAAGAACAGCAGCTGCTAAGGGGAAAAAGTGGAAGGATGTCACAAGACAAGAGTTAATTGGCCTACTTCAGCCTCACTCTTTTAGCAGGGAGTGAAAAAAGTTGGGATGTGTCCAGCCGGGAGCTGTTATTATTAAAAAGTTATACCACAGTAATTGACAGGTTTCAGTACAATGGAGTACAATGTTGTCATGGTTTCATGTTTTTTAATCATTTTTATAACAATAATAAATAATATGTTGTTGTTTGTTTTTTGTTGTAATGAAATAGATATGATTGAAATAATTAAAGACAAGGTGAAATGTTATGGTAATTAACTACTGAAGTTAATTGTTTTTAATTATAAGATTGTTTTAAAAGTATTAAAAAGATATATTTTAATCATTTGAGGCTTTGTCATAAGTAAAAGATTTAATAAGAATAATTTAAAATCACATTATATACATTCCCAAGGGAGAAATGCATGTATTCTGGTTGGGGGCCTTTTTAGGCCCCCATTATGGAAGAGTGTATTTTTTTAGCTATGCATTTAAGGGTTAATAAAATGAATAAAGAAATAAAACAGCAACAAAAGAGATGCTTCAATATCCAGTGGAGCAGCACATCTGATTTAAAAAAGCATTTCTGGCAGTGAAGTCATGTGTCAGGGGCTGGGTTCACACTAAAGACATTTTAGAGGGAGCAATTAATAAAATAAATAAAAATAGTTTTTGGTGTTGCTAGGAGAGGTGCTGTCAACCTCTGTGGTAAGAAAAATGTCATACTGCTATTAGTGTTATCAACAAATCACAACTTTAGCTGTCTGTTCTTTCAACATTTGGGCTCATCTTGCTGTTAAGTTTGAATTCCACCTATAAAATGGGATGTTTGGGAGAAAGAATGAGTCTAGGTAGCATTAGCTGTCTGACAATAATGGGTCTAATGAGCAAAACTTACCAGATGGTCAAAACTCACAGCAACAAGCATTCCTATAATCTCTATACAGTGGTTCTTGATTAAAATCACAGAGTAATGTATAGAGCCAGCTCTCTATATAGTGTCGAAATCACAGATGGTGCAAAGCAAAAGGTAACAAATGTTGTCCCCCAGCTAGTTAACTGCCTGTTAGCCTGGTAGAACTATTTTTAGATATTGCACCAATCATATTACAGTAGAAAGGGAAGCTGTTCAGGTGGACTTTAACGACTCATGTATTGGAGAGTGCAGAGTGGGAAATAAAAAAAAATAAAAAAAAACACAGGCTCACCACCCCACATCCTCACACTATCCGCTGAACTGAAGTGCACCCTCTCAAGGTCGAGCTTGTGTTTTCCCACTTGGGAGCTGAATCTGGAAAATGAACGAGTACAATCATACACTGCTAATACAACAGCATAATAGGGAGATGCTGAAATAATGCAATTAAATTAAAGCGCTCAAGTGTAAAAGATTATCCACCCGGTTTGGTTCGGCTTGAGAAACAGGAGTGTAATCAACAGAGACATTACAGAGGGCAAATTAATGGTCTCTATTCTGTGCACTTTATTTGGGATTCATTTTTATGATGATTTTGCTTTATTGGCTGGTATACAGTGGACTGGGGAAGGAAATAAGAGACAGTGAGATGTTATGAGGCAGATTTAAATCTCTGGCACTGCAGATGTAGGGTTTGAGCCTTTCCTTGTATAATCCTATTTTGTCACTGCCAGTGACTGTTGGCTGACATTTTTATCCAGACTGGCATGAAAATGTACATCTTTCGCATGTTGTGAGTGGGAAGGAAACACGTAAGAGGCTTCTGGCAATGATGGTGCCATGCTATGAGCAAGGTTGAGACAACCTTTTCCAATTTCAGTTTTAATAGTTCAGCAACTTTCACCTCTAATTAATTGTCTTTTTTATATCGCAGCATCCTCCTAAATAGTTATGGACTATATTGGTATGTAGGTATATTCCAAAGGTCCTTAGCACTCATTTGAAGTTCACCTTGAGATGCTGTTGGACACCTTGGCCTTCAGGAATCTTGCAATATTGATTAGTCATATTGAAAAAGACAGGTCATTAAATAGCCTTTGACCTCAGGAATCCAATGGGAAAATTCAATATGACAGCTGTTCTTGTCCAGTTAAGATAAGGTTAACTCACTAGTCCCAGAGGGCAGATACTGGAGTCATAGCTGGGAAAAACCTGGAGCTGATGTCTTTAACTATCTAGAGCAGGGGTCGGCAACCTTTATCATTGAAAGAGCCATTTTTGCGTTTTTGCGTTTCCCCAGCGCAAGACCCAGTGGGAGCCGTGTAATCATATTGCTCAACTTTCACGGAGAGGTGCAGTGACCTGTCAATCACCTGGGAAAATAGTCTGGAGCCGCAAAAAATAACAGTGCTTATAACTTTTAAAACTTTTAATATGTAAATAAAAAAAATTAAAAAATGACCGTTGCCGACCCCTGATCTAGAGTAACAGACCAGTAAAAATATATAAAGGTCCGGTGGCCGACATTGTTCATATGTGTGCACAATCCAGCGGAAAAAAATGAATGTGAATACTTGAATCCCTGGTCAGTGTATAAAATATTCTTGATCTTTTTCTGTCCTCCTTCTCCCCATCACTATATAATAAAGGCATACAATGTCAAATGTAGAGGAAATGAAGTAGAGGATTATTTCAGGAATATAAAATGTTTTCAAAATCAGCTTTACAATCATACAGAATAACTGTTTGATTAGCTTCAACTGAGCTGCAAGTTTGTGTTGTCCAAAGCCATTTGTATGCATCAGCTTACTGTGGCATTTCAGTTGCATCAGTGGAGTCCTGAGTCTGTTAAGTCGGATACTGACCTTTACTAATTGAATGCACTATACGTATCTGACATGTTGATGTCAACAGAGCTATCACTGAGATAAAGATACAGAGTAAATGCCAGATATGTTTGCTTGAAGAGATATGGAGCATTAATTACAAATCATCTCTTCTACTGTGAGTGTCTGTTGTGCCACTGCATTTGACATGTGCGCGAGTGTGTTTCCAACCTCTAATTGTCTGTGTTTGTGCTGTGTAGATAGATGCCAGCAGCACCCAGGGATCAACTGCATGACTTCGAGTGTCACTAACAGCCAATTTCAATTCGTGACCTGACTTCCGTGTCGCTAGGGAGATCATAACACTCGCCGTGAGCTGGCTGCCCCGAGCAACATGGAGGTCATATTACTAAGAACCAGGAAGAAGGAGATCCACAGTAAGTATCCTGATTGGACGGGAGGATTGGTGACCTTGGCAACTACCCATTATCGGGAGCTCCCGAGGGAGAGAGGGGAGGTGGTGGAGACTTCAGCAATGAGAGGTTTACTCCCCTGGAGGAAGACACATGGAGAGAAGGGTCTCTCCATTCCTTTCAGGAATCTCCCAGCTTCCATGCTATCATCCCCATCCCTCCGGCTGTCACGGTAACCGTTACCATGGTGCTGATTTGGCAGGATCACCTTGTCGCCTCTTGTTCGCTCTCGCTGCATTTCTGTGTTTCCCTTACTTTTTCTACTAAACTAAACACACGCACACAAACATACTCTTTTTGGTATTCCATTTATTCATGAGACACAGACACACACAGACTGCACAGCAGGATGCTCAGAGGCAACAAGAGGTGACGACAGAAGATTAGCGAGGAAGGTCAAGTGGAATTCATAGTGGGTAGAAAATGGAGACACAGTAACAGAAACTCCATGCCACAGCAATAGCAATATACATGTGTGCTTGTGGTCTCTTTTTCTTCTCAACGGCAACAAAGAGAGATGTTTGCTTTGAATTAATCTGTAGCAGTGTGCTTTCATAATCTCCAATAAGCCATCCGAGGGTGTGTAAAGTCATCTGAGAGAATTCATCATTCCACAAGTACACAGAAAATGTCACCAACTGACCAGGTAGCGCATTCAAAAACATTGTGCTCCTTTTTCTATTTTTTCTATAGAATTTGTTATTAAATATCAAATGAGAGGAAAAAGAAGAAAGCCCTACATCTTATTAATAAAATGTAAATCAGGCTTTAGCATGAGGATTTGTCCAAGTAATCCCATATAAGAGCAGCAGAGTCCCTGGAGCAACAGAACACTGACATTAAATTATGTACCACTACTACTATGTATTACTATTTATGTTCTTGCCTTCCATAAAAGGCAAATTGTTAACATTGCAGGAGCACCAGTCACAAAAAATGTAAGTTAATTAGAAAATCATTTGCAAGCTAAAAATCTGAAGGCAACTCTTTGGATTGAAGCGCACAATGAACTGTGCCAACAATCTCTTACCACAGAAGGAGTCACTTCTTCTTACAATAAAGTCCTACATATTTATCAATGTCACACACTGCTCAGTATGTCCCTGCCAGATGAACACCAGCAGCATTATAAACTGTGCTGATTACGTATTCAACAGATAGATGTACAAGTGTTTGTTCATTTTACCAAAGCACTGCAGTATATGTAGCATGTCGCACTGCTAATTATGTACATAAGTGTGTATGTGGGTGTGTGGCCATTAACTCAAAATAGAGTTACAACAACACAGTACATGTTGGTGTCAAAAAAACTAATTCAAAGCATTTTAAGTCATTAATATTTATGCATGCGTGCGTGATTAAGCGTCTGACCATTACATGAGCTGCAACAGCCGATGTTTTAATTGCATTCAAAACTACTGTGCACATTTTGCTAGTGGGTTTCTGTACAGTTTCTACAGATACACATCAAAAGAAAATCACCCCAATTTGTGTTTACATCACAGCACAACCGACTTCAGCACTAAACTTAAGAATATATGCAATATCTGAATGAGCAAAGCTTCAAACTGAATACTTGATGCAACAACTTGCACATGTTTATTTGTTTTTGTTTAGTTAATATGTGACAGTCTGTGGAGTCCATTTCAGATTTTTGTCATTCTGTATTATCGTTAAACACCTCCTTCTGTCCTTTAGATGTCTTGTCTGGAATTGGACAGCTTGCTTTCTTTTTAAGTACCAGATTCAGGTCATTACCTCAAAGTTGTTGCAGTTCTAAAATGAACAAGGGCTTGATATAGAATTTCATGGAAAGTAAAAGCAAAAGCGCATGAAGTATGAAATAATGGATAATAACTAATTCCCCCCAGTAATTTGGGTCTGCCATTATCGTGAGCTTCCACAAGTGACTTCAGCTTATGACAAACTGATTCCCTTCAGTGTTGTCTTGATGATTAAAATTGAGCAGCTATGTATACAGAAGTAAGCAACAGTTGACACCATAGAGCCTGCAGGAGGGGAAAAATAAAATCATATTGCAACAAAAGTTGTCCTGAAAAAGAACATTTTCAAGCAAAGGAAAATCATTGAAAAATACCCTTACAAGGTCCTGCAAACAGTCTGTGAAAATGTACAAAAAAATGTTGTGCAAAGCCAACCAGGCAGCTGTCCCCAGGCACAAGGTCTCAGGTTTATTGTGTGGCTTTTATACTTACTGGTACTGACAATTTATTTGATGATATGCACCACAAATGCACAATATAACCAGAAGTTATTAGGTTACATCAAAATAGGTAAAAAGGTTGTTTTTTTGTGCATTGTTTACATCTTTGTTGGCTAGCTTGCAGTCATCTTCTTCTTCCTTACCTTTATTGGGTTCATCCCATAAAAATATAGCTCCATTGCACAACAAGTGACAAAGAACTCCACAGGGCACCTTTGATCATTGATTTAATGCTCCACCAAGTGAGCACGCTGGGTGACACTCAGTCGACAGGTGCATGCTGGGTCAGGTGCTTGTTACAAGTGCAGGTCTATTGTACGTGTATGCTGGTGCGCTGGTCCATCAATATGTTATTAATTAGACTTATATTGGATTATCGCAACTAGCATGATGCTGTTCAGCTGGCTGCAAAACCCATCGTGACCATGTGAAAAAGAACAGGAAGAGCAGACAACTCAACATGTTTGGTTGTGAACATAAAGGGCTTTAGGCAATCAGGAGAATAGCTATCTGTTGGAGGCACGAAATGAAAAATGCAAGCCATGCTTCTCCACTCCTCTTCACTCCCCTTTCTCTCTGCTGTAATCCTCTATTCTCTGTGTACCCATTTGGGTCATGGCTCAACACTCCACATATCTGTCTCGTAAGAAGGTTTAAGGCGAAGGAAATGTTTGAGCTCTCTGCCTCACGCCTAGCGTTATTCAGAATGGGAGGGATTTTACACTGGGAGGGAAAGGGGAGAGAGGAGCAGTGCAGTAAAGAAAGTGAAAAGGGCAAAAAAAAAGGAGGAAAACTGAGTCCATCTTTAGGTCTTTCAACACTGTAACCGCAAGGTTTAGAGCAGCAGGGGATTTGTCTGAGATCACCCTGAAACCCAAGTCTCAAAACACAACCGGAGAGATTTAATGTCTCAGACTGCAGGAGATGAAAAGGCGGAAAAGTAGCAGGGATGTGGTCAGGCCGGAATAATAAAAGGTTAAATGGCTACTTATTCAACTAATGAATGTAGTAGTTAGTGGACAAACTGATGCAGATGAATAATAAACCCATGCATGTAAAGGTTTGAACTGCCAAATGAACAGAAGGGTGTGTGCAGTGTGAAGGGGGTAGCAGTGATGATCCAAGTTAAATAAAGGCTCCACACACACAAACACACACTGTAACTGTAAGAGCCATTTAAAAAAAACAAAAAAACAAACCTCCATGCTTGTTTGATGAGAAACTGGCTTAATCCTCGAGCCTTTCCAAACCTCCCCGCTGCCTCTTTAAAGCTATTACGCAATCATTTCATACAGAGACACACACAGATTGGAGCGGAGTGGCAAAGTGCCTCATATAGCAGATAAACGATGTGCGCCGCTGTAGTCTGTGGAAAGAGATACAGAGAGGAAGCTGGAGGGAGGAAAGAGATCTGGGAGGGGAATCATGGAGAGATGGATTAAGAGACAGGATGCAAAGATGGAAGACTCTGAGCGTTCAAGGTACACACACACACACAGGTTAGTCATCACTGAAACCCTCTGTATCTATCTGTATTCATCTCTTTCTTCATTCACTCGATCATTCGCGTCCTCACTTGGACTCCCTCCTTAATGGCAATGTTGAGATTCATCCCCCCCGGCAGTCCATCTAGCAGGAGGAGGTCCTCTTATCTCCTCTGCTAGTAATTTGCTTGAAGGGACAATCTGTGACATTTTCATCGAAATAAATGTCTGTTTTGCTGCTGTATGGAGTCATCTGATATAGGACAATGCTTATTCAACTTAACCCCTCAGTTCATAAAAGCTTTTCCGTGTGCTTTTCTAAACACTCGCACAGCAGTCTAATATCTCTTAAGAAGTTCACTTTTTTTTTTTTTGGATGAGTTTTAAAGAGGAAAGAGTAAAATTGATTCACACGTGAAGGCGACTCCAAAAGCCAGGCACAGGCAAGAGTTGGGTTAAGTCTCTCTGAATCAGGAGTTAACTTGTTGAGTGGTTCATAAGCTCACCCCCCCCTTTAGCTAAAGAACGAAAGTTAGCTCATTTGTTCAGCACACACCCCCTGAGCCAAAGAGCGACTCAGCTCAGGAAGCCAAATGAGTCATTTGTGAGTCTGTTGCTGCTTGCGGCAGGTGAATGACACGTACAGGGTTACTTAAGTACTGGCTGTCCTATCACTGTTTAAGGTTTAGTTAGGTTTATGCACAAATATGATTTACAAATGTGAATTTCCCCACTGTGGGACTAATAAAGGAAATCTGAATCTGAAATAAGACCTGGTTGGGTGTCAGGAGGATCGTGGTTTGGGTTAAAATAAGTACTTCCAGAACTTTTGTTGTTATGGTGACATTAACTGGAAAAATTGTCCTCATGAAAAAACAATGATGGCAAAGAACAGTGATGTCATTTTGATGACATTTCCTCTAGCCCTACCACGAGATTCACATTTGTGGTTTTGAGAGAAATGCCTCGACAGCTATTTGAGGGACTGCTATGAAATCTGCTGCAAACATTCACATTCCCTGCAGAAGAATTGTATTAATTTCAATTATCATGCCACCATCCTCAGGCCAAACATGCAATTTGTCAAAACTTTGGTTCACAACCAAATACCTGCAAAACTGACATTCCCCTTAGCCTCATCTGTACTTTGCAGTTAGTGCTCATTAACAAATGTTTGAGTGTATAAGCTAGCGTGTAAACAGAACTGTCTTGCTTTGTTTTGTTTCCTCTCTCCAACTCTGTGTCAATATCTTTTCTCACCCTCCCTCTCTCATTCACCCTGTCCCTGGAAAAAGCGTGTGAAACTGATGAATAAATTATCAGTACTGGAGCTTCTGTACTTGCACATTTCGTATGCGTGTTGGCATATCTGCAGGTATGTGTTTTTGTCAATTTGTGAAAAATCTCCGCATGTGAAGGCGTGTGTGTACATGCATGTGTTATGAGGTCTATTTGAAAATGTGCAAAGTTACGTTTCTGTGTGCATGGTCCGCACTATCAACTCCAATATTAATCAGTTTGCTCCACTTACAATTGCTTTATTGTATTAAAGTTGGACAACCACACACAGTCTCTGCCAATGCGGCGCAGGCAGGCTGCCATCCTGATGGCGTAAATGAAGCGCTTCCAATCCTGATGAAGATTAGGTGTGTTTGTGACACACTGATCCTATTTTCATTTAGTGCTAAAAGAAACATTACAAAGCAAATGTGATATTCATTATTTTGGATTATGACAAGTGGGCTAAGAGTATAAATTTACTGTATATACTGTACACCATATAGGGCTTAGGTTAATGTGATATCTAATGCATGTTGTGGAACTTGACATGAAAAAGGATGATACCTGTATGTGCTACTGTAGAAATTCTTCCTGCGCCCATTTCTTATGACAACAGTAAGTGCAGTGGTCATACTTGCCTCTTTACAACAATATTTCCATCAATGGAGTAATCTGCCTGGGGTGCAAAGTAAGCTGGGTTTGCACTTTGGATGTGAGCTAATCAGCTTCATTGTGCCAAAACAGATTAGTCAGTCCAGTAGCTGATCCAGTGATACTACTGATGAGGGAGCAGTGATGAACTTTTGGCTTCACAACCGACAACCATCACTGTAGAAAAGAATACATTTTTAAGTAACGAGAAAAAAAAAAAACTTTTACGACAGACTGCTGTATGTGGTGTTGTTTGAATGTCAATCATCGTTATCTTTTAAGAGAGTAACAATCAGCCTTACAATCAGACAGGGAAACATGGATGAAGTTGCCAGCATTATAAATGAATGGTTTATTTTCACCAAGGACTGTAATGCTTTGTTTTCACTCTCAAATGCAGAAAACAAAATAAAAACATTTGTACACAGGAATTTTTGGGGGATTCAAGCTCTTTTCATGGACCGCCAATAACACAGTTTGCCCCAGTAATAATATCAACAATATGTTCTGTCTCGAGAGAACAACAGAACTACAGGATGCGAACGCTCAGTGACCTTGAAAGGACCAAAAGAACGCCTGTACACACTGAGAGAAATGGAAGAAGAACAGCCCTCTTTTGGTCTCTTGTCTCTTCTGGATATTATTGCTGAAGGGTCTCGGTTTGTCAGTGACAGCTGGCCTCATGAACGCCTGCAGAGAAATGCCAAGACGGATCTACGGCAGAGCAACTGAAAGGACAAGAAGGATTTAATCTGCATGGGAATTTTTTTTTTTTTTTGCAAATCTATTATTTGAAGAGGCAGCTCGACTGGGAGCACAAGAAAAAAAAAACGTAACTTAACCATGCAATATGGTGAGGAAATAACCAGTTAAACTCAGGGAAGATCATTTTAACATCACATCATCTTTATGTGCTATGTTAATTACTCATACTTCCACTGCGCTGCAATGAGTTGAAACACATTTAGGTGATTCTCTGCACATTAAATCCTCTTGACTTTGGCCCAGACTGAGAGTCCATTGTGTCACATACATCATGCAACTATAGTGACCGCATGCCCCGTAGTCAACACAAAACCTGCAGGTTTCCATCATCGTAATCACTTTATTAATCTCCCACAGCCATCTTTATGCTGGCAAACCAAACATGCTACCCAACAGATTTTCCTTCCATGTGTATATTTTTTCCTCCTCCATCCCCCGTGTGCATCCCTAAATGTCCAATTTCACATGTACTGCATATTATATATAGACAAGTGACAGTTCAAAGGAAAAAGAGTGCTTGACCCGTACAATGGAGAGATCTGCTGGTTCTGTTATGCTGCGGGAGGCATTTTTTTGCCTAGGTTTGGGTCCACTTTTCTCAGTAGAAGGGGTCATTGCAAAACTACAAATCAGTTCTGATTGATGACCTTTATCCTCTGATGAAAAATTGCTCTTGTCCCCATCCACAGGGTATGGGGGGGTTACTGAACGGTTTGATGAGGATGAAGATGATGTGAATCAGTCATGCTGTGACCTTCACAGTTACCACATCTCAACCCAACTGAACATCTGTGGGAGATTTTGGCGCTCTCATCACCATCATCAAAAAACCAAATTGGGAATTGAGAATATCTTTTGGAAGAGTTCAGAGACAAAAAACAAAAAAAACAAACAAAAAAAAACTACTTCTAACATCCCAACTAATGGGAGTGCTAATAGCTGTATAATCACTTCTTAATACAAATGCTCATCTTTGGATAATCGGTATTACTGGACTTCTCTCTCAACATAAAAATATCTGGGGGGAAATGCTCTTGCAGACAAAGAATTCAGCACTCTTGTGGTTTTCCAAAAATACTTTTTACGACCACAGCAGTTTATTCAATAAAGCACAAACACATCCTCCCTTTTTGAAAGATTTATGATTTTTCCTGTCAAATAGTACAATGTTGGGATCTTGCCAGCTATTGAGTTAGTGCCAGCATAGTGGCACAATAACGAAGTCAGCGACTAGATGATGAACATAATGGAGCGACGCTTCCAAAGGCCCAGATATTTTTCTCAGGAGTCGGTGAAGATCAAAATAGAACTAAAAACGGAGTGAACGTTGACCTTTACGTTGGTCAGATGGCAAAAAAACACAACTTTGAATGAACTTTGTCTGCTGGATGTAAACATGTTCATTATATTAACTTCAAAAAATGGCATGTGAAGCTTTAAAGATTAAACATTAATCAGTATGTTTATAAATGTAATATATTAGTTCTTTTGGTCTGTTTTTAGCCCAGTTTACCGTACAATTCCTACAAACCCAGTTTCAACAGAACCAAGCACATTTTTTAGCTCCGATAAATCGTGTGCATGTTTTTGGTCCACTTTTTCAGGAGTTTGTGAGATGAAACCTGAACTAAATGCAGAATGAATCTTATATTCATACAGGGGCCAGAAGAATAACTCCAACAGGATGATCATGCTGCTGTAGGTGTAAGTTGAAAACAATTTGCTAACATGATTGTGAGAATATTTAATGATTTACATCTGGGCTGTGTCTGCTAACTTGATTTGGAATTATTTTACCACCTTGTGGACAAAAAAAAAAATGAATGCACATTTAATTGCTGTGGGATTAAAGACCCCCTTCTGAAATAATGAATTCAGCTTAAATGAATGTTAATTAACAGGAAACTGCATCTTGATGACCATCCAGGACCTGGCAAGTTTTCCCTGAGCTGACTTAAAGGTACTGTATATCTACGACTGTGTGACTGAGTTCCCCGACACATTACGAATACATGTGAGAAAGCATGACTGTCGTTCGGATCAGAACTGTATGTTGATCAAACACGAGCTGAAACAATGCACGGTCGCTTTCATAAAAAGCAGCTTATGCAATGCCAGCCCGGAGGCTCACGCCCCGTCTCACCCTGATGACTGGGCGATGATGTCATCCGCTCGGTGATGCGCTCGCCGTCGGGGGGCGTGAAACGAACCCCGTTGCTGCGCGTACGCTGCTTGGGTGGGAGTGCCTAAGGTCGGCCTAGACGTAGGTTGTGTGCGTGATGCATGTTTTTAATTATTTTCTACTGTTCTAATTTCCTCACAGAAGCAGAACAGCCGGGAGAGGTAGTAATATTAGAGCGCTCTCTTTGAGACATCTTTGTGAGGACAGAGTTACGATGAGATTGTATTCAGGGTATGTGGGTGATGCTGCTGTTACAGAGATATTAAATCACTGAGTTAGTGGAGTGTCCTCACATGTCCAGGATGTACTGTGTGTGTCTGCTCTGTCATATTTGCTCGGGCGGCTGTAGGACATCTGTATCATGGCTGCATACTAACTATCCCAAGGCATGTCTTTGTGTGTGTGCGTGTGGTTATGTGTGTCCAGACAAGGTTGCAGAGCCTTGAAAAATGCCTTGTATGAAGAAAAATGAAGATAAATAGAGATATAAACTGAGAGTAAACAAAGGGAAGAAACACCGGAGAGGTAAAGGCAAGAAAAATGACTCAGGAAAGGGGAGGAAAAAAGACAAATCAAGTAAAAGTTGGGGGAGAGGAAGCGTGTGAAAGCTGCGAGAAATCCGATGAATAATGCATGGCTTTCTTCCAGCTCTCCCTCAACAGCGTTTTGTTCATCTGGTATTCGTCTATAATAAGTTCTGGCTGACATAAATCTCCTCTTAGACCTACTGTAATGGGTTTCACTCATTCTCCGACTCCCTTTTTCCCCCTCCGTCTCTATCGTTCTGTCCCTCTCCATCTTTCTGTCATATTCACTCCCACTCACACTCTCCCTTTCTTGCTAATCAGCCTACTTATGACTGATGACAGCAGAGAGAAGAGAGGAAAAGAAATAAAGATGGAGGGAAACATGTCAAGAAAAGAAGGACTTGGGAGGCACGATGCATGCAACAAGTCTTAAGTTAGTCAGTTAAGATGTGACACTTTATGTCCAAATGTATTGCATAGCTGTCCACTTTCAATTAGTGTACTTTTAATCAATATTTTAATTGTTTGGGCTTGGTTCATTAGTTCCAATTAAGGGAAATCTTAGTGCTATAACATACAATGACATGTTAGATAATAGTGGGATTCAAAAGTTTGGCAGACTGGGGAAATCCCCTTCAAGCTCCAACATGAAACAAAGCTAAGTTAATAAAGAAAAGCTCTGTTTGGACAACCTTATCACCGAACAAGACCACAGATATTGGACAATTCAATGGTAAATCCTACAATATGCTCAAATGTTTTCATTGCATTTCGTCACACACAATTCTCAATTTCGATGATATCTGTTCACGGTAAATATGGTGTGGTTATGGTAAGAGAAATATTGTGGTAATACCCAATACCTTAAACTAATGTTTAAGGTTTGGTTGGGGTTAGGCAACTTAAACGCTTGGTTAAGTTTATAGTGAAAGATCTTGGCAATAAATAGTCTAACATATAAGTGTAGGTTCCCTAACCCTAACCCTCGATGAAGGACGAGGGATAACAATTATCGGTGAACAATAAAGCAACACAGAGAGATTTTTTCACTTACTAAGAGAGCACTGAAAATGGAATTAAATTGTGTTTTACTTGCCAAATTAAAATGGGACCTCTTCTAAAGCGAAATCCCATTGTGCCAAATAGTAGAACGTCTTGGCCACATCAGGACATGCAGATGGTTGCCAGAGGAAATAGAAAAATAGATATAGATTTGAAAATGTAAAGAGAGGAGGGAATACTAACAATGAATAAAATAACAGTGTTCGATCAATTGAAAATATGGACAAAACGTCCCGATCATTTTGGATTAGCGAAGCTGACGTCAGGGCCTTAAACTTGGTGTGTGTTTTGAGTCAGAGGTGACCTTGGGGTTGACTGAGGCAGCTCTGTCGCAACGAGAGACGGAGATCTGGCAGACAGCACCTTTTGAATCCTTTGTGTAAGTGTGTGTGTGTGTGTGTGTGTGTGAGTGAGTGTATGCGCCTGTCTTTTTGTTAGCTAGTACGTGCACTTGTTTTGTGTGCGTGTGCGTGTCCACCCTCCCTGCAGGTCCGCGTACCTTCCAGCAGCCCGATATCTAAGAATAAACCCAAGTGTCAGGACAAGGAACTGGCAAGCCTTCACCACCACAGTGTGACACACACACACGCGAGCACACGCACACACACACACACACACCTATCATTTGCTCTTTCCTGGGAGGAAGGGGAAGAGTTCAAAAAGAAAACTGAAATAATGTTCTGTGGTGATGCTGTCTCTTTGTTTCTTAGTATAACAAACTGCCCATGGTTGTCTTTTCTTTCCCTCTGTGTGTGTGTGTGTGTGTTTACACAGACTTTAAGGAAAATTTCTGTCTTTATCTGCACGCATTGTGTATCTCTGTTTTTGCACCCACTGTGTTGCATGCCTCTTTATGTGCATATGACAGCTTTTATTCATAAATAACTGCAATTCCTTGGAGATTTGAAAATGAGTCTGTTATTTCCCCCCCAGACAGCACTTCTTTTTTTTCCATTTTGTCTCTCTACATTCATGAAGTGGAGTCATACAGCTTTGAGAATGATCATGATTTTATTGCTCAAGAGATTTATTGCTCGAGAGATGTTCAACTGGGGTCGCTGCAATGCCTTTACATTTTTACATTTCATCACACAGATGTACACAGCGATTCACCTTACCTGTAAAATATGCATTTGTGTACTTGCCTCAGTTTGCTCAGATGCAGAAAGCTCTAGATTTATGTACCACCCGAACTTGCCCTGGTGCCCAAGTTTGGTTTAGGTTTAGGCAACAAAAGCACTTACAAGTTTTGAATTTCTATTTGTTATTCATAGCCTGTATGCCTCATTGATCTAAGCTTATACATCTTGAATTCGAGTTCTAAAAAACATAATTTCTGGATTCTTTTGACTTTAAGATAATACTGTTTATCACAGACGACTTTGGGTCAAAGTTACCAAAGACATTTGTTTTGAAACCATTTAAAAATTTTAAACAGTCACATAAAGTAACACCTTTTGTGTTCCTGGTCAAAAGTGACCATGGGAAGATTTTATTTGTGTACAAAGGAAATTATCCCAACACTACACTTAACAATTTCACAATATTCCAAGATCAATATCTTGTTTTCTTGTTTTCACATCAGTTATTTCTTACTCTGGATTATATTCTGTGTCATCTTCAGCTTCTGACTTCACTCCTCTAATCCATCCTCAGTGCCAGTTTCCTGGCCTCTCTGCTCCTCACCAGTGTGATGATTGCAGCTGCTGTGAGAGCTGCCAACAGGTGTTGCTCCCGTGTGGGAGAGAAACTCTACTGGGCAAAGGTTTGTGTAGTGGTTGCCAGGGAACCCAAAGTGTGTGTGTGTGTGTGTGTGCACATGCATGCATGTGTGTGTGTCCATCTGACAAATGAGGATGTACCTGAGCTCACTTTTATACACTAATTGTCGTCTCCCCCATTCATTTCTAATGACCGGTCATTTTTGACCGGGAACACCAAGACTGTACAAAAGTTGAATAAAACACACAAAATTGTATTTAAATCAATATCAATTAATACAATTTATTTGTGTTGAAATCCTCTTTGTGGACAAAGTCATGGAATCTAAGGTCAGTCTGATCAAATTAAGTACATTTTTCAGAGATTAAAACTTTTAAATCGGATCAAATTTGACCGGAACACAACATGAGGGTTAAATATGGGAATAATGGTGGAATAATGGTGGAACATTCTCCCGTCTCCTGGACAGCATTCACAGTGTTGTACACACAATAGTGACAGGAATAATCTGATCGCACACTCTTTGCTGAGCGGAGCAAAATGTGACGGGCAGCGTGTGAGTCGTGAAAGAACAGTGAATGAACTCAGACTGGAGAGGTGGAGAAAGAAAGAAAGAAAGACAGAAAGAGACAAGGGAAAGAATAAGAAACTCTAGAGGGAAGGAGTGAGTGGCACAGAAAGCAGCGAAGCCACAGAAATTCAGTGGAGAAAAGGAAATGAATGACTGTTTGCATACAAAAGGGAAGAAATATCAGATGATTGATTACCGTCTTCCCCGTGCTTTCTGGCTGTCGGTCGAGCTGAGCGGACTGGAAGAGGCACAGCGGCGTGTGTCCATTCATCAGTCGCTTGCCATGCCTCCAATGGGGCAGAAACCCCTCAGGACAGGGAACAACCAGAGAAGATGGACTAGAATGAAAAACACGATGCCGATTGAAACTGATTTGCATTGCAGGCTGTTTGGCTTCGGGATTTCACAGGCAGATTTAGCTCAGAGTTAGGTTTGTGCTTCTTGTTGCTTGTATTAGTCAAAAGAAAGACAGAATTAAAATGTCTTTTGTCCATATAGGAGTTTCAGTTGAAAAAATATGTATACTGTGTGTACATTCACAGTTTACAACCAGTGTGGACCTGTGATGATCCATGTTTTCTTTTTTTTTCTGTGTTATGTCAGTGTCAGGTCTGCTTATTTAAAGTTATCCTAGCTAAAATCCTAGAAGAAACACAAAACAAAGTGCGCAGGTTTAAGACAATGTCGAGCTTAAAGAAATCATTTAGCATTTAAAAAAATGGCTTAATCGCCACACACAGGACACAACAAGAGAGACAAACAAGAAACACGAAGAGGGAAAGGAAAAAAACACTAAGAGCACAGACCATTACAAACTCCCACTGTTACAGTAAAATATGCAACAGGCTGTGTTGGGCAGGCAAGTGGTTTATCATCCTTTGATCACTGTACAATTCTTGAAAGGTCATCTTTATTTTTTTCCCTTCCCTCCCATCTAGAAGCTGGTTAGTTAAAAGTAAAGTGAAGTAGTCAATGTACTCTGTTAGCTTACTCTGACTGTCTGAATGGCCGACCCAGTGTGTTGCAGATGACGCTGCAAAAGAAAAAAAGTCAGAATCACCTTCGTCTGGCTGCACTTTTCGGGCCCCCCACCGCGCGGTGTCTCATTGAAATGAATAAGGAGGTTCGCCGCTGTGCAGTTGAATGTGTGAATGTGTGAAACGACCCCCGCTCTGTGTGTGTGTGTGTATATGCACACACATCTGTCAGAGGGAACTTTATTAGCGTGAATAAAACCAACTCCCGTTTCGGTGAAACTTTACCGCTTTGATCCACTTTGAGCGTCTGACTTTAGACAGGATCCATGTTCCTCATTAGTGTGGGTAGGGTGTGTGTGTGTCCATCCCTACTCAACAGGACAGACTGTGTCATTAGCCAAAGTGTCATGTCAGCCCTCCTTCTCACTGTGGCTCAGGACCAATTAAAGTGTCAGTTTAGGAAAAGGTCTTGTGTGTGTGTGTGTGTATGGAAAAGAGGAGACAGCACACAACTTAAAGGACTTTGGAAACTATTCCAGGCATAATTGAGAAGAAGAAGGGTCCATGTTTCACATCATTTTCTCCCAGATGGGACGGTTCCCAATGCCACAGTCGCATAAGGTTGCCCCATTTTAGCAGCTATTCATTATTTTTATTACCCGCTTGATAGTTTAGAGAAACTGCCCATTTATTGCTCATTACACCTCTTCAGAAGAGTGTGTGTTTTAAAATTCTGCAGTAATGTGAAAGGGTATTACAAAGAAAATGCTTTTCCTCCACTTATATCCTCCTCACACTTTGGACATTTTCACACTAGGTTTGTTTTTTTTTGAAAGTCTGAACCACAGTCTGAGAGTCCCTGCTCCCTCAAATCTCACTTCTTCTCACTTCTTCTTTCAGACAACTTTACGATTGGCGATTACCATGAAACCATATTGGCACCTTTATTCATGTACATAAGGAAAGAACATGTGAAGAAATGGGCAGGTGAAGCAATGTGAGCTGCAGGAGGTGTGATGGCTGTATGGGCTGCACAGACCTCACAAAGGAACACCCTTCTTCCATTAACCTCCCAAGGAAACATACAACAGGCTATCAAGGAAAATAAATCTTGAATCCCTGGTCAAACATCAGTGAGGAATTTTATCATCTAATGTTTCTTGATTCATTTTGCAGATTTCTCACGAGAAAGAGTGGATTTTGCTCTGGCCTATATCGAACCCTTCAGCTGGTCTCTGGTATGGTTTCGTAATGTGCACCTGAGCACAGATAAAATGATGAAAATACCTTTTTTTTTAAAGAAAATCTACTCCAGGATTTAGACTGAACTGCAGTAACTATTGATGAAGAGAAATGGACAAACTCAGAATGTCTTAATTATTAACAAATTTAACAAAGTAGAGATGAGAACTGTTTCCTTTGTTAAGAAAATGATAAATAACTTCAGGCAAGGTAAGTAAACAAACACTGAATTACTGTTACCGTAAACACAAGGCTTGACTTTCTCTCAGATTTTTTGGTATTGTGTGTCAAACAAAGTATTTCAAGAATAAACAGAGAGCACAGAGGTTATATCACATTCACACATGATGAACAGGATGAGGTTGATGTTAGGGGAGGAACTGGTGGATGAGATACATGGTACCTGCTGGAGCTTTTTTACTGTGTGATGTGTTTGTGTTCATGCAAATATTAAAGGGTCCTACCACTTAAAGACTCACACTGAGTAATGGGAGCCTTTACATCTCTGCAAAAATCCCTCAAATGTCTCACAACTCATCCTCACAGCCTCTTTTTCTCGCTGTATTTTGAGCTAAGTACGGTTCAAATAAGAGAAATCAGAAGGATATAAAGGTTTCCGCCTGGCTTTACCTCAGCAGTGCACTTTACAAAGGAGCTCCGATGTGGCTGCGAAGCTATCAGAAAGCTCAGCAGCTCCTCGATATCGTCCGTGTTTTACATTTCATACGCGTCTGTGTATTAGACAGCACATTCGGGGATGGCATTTAAATTCACAGGAGCATGGAGACCTTTCATCGCGCCACATGTGTCGGCTGTGTAGAATTTGAAAAGGTTTCCAAAGGACTACAGCGCTGTTTGTTTCTCTGCATGTTTTTGCACAGCAACAGCAAATCATAGGTTTGTATTTTCTAAGATAGATCACAATTTGGGTTTTTTTTTAAATGTCTTCTGTTATCTGTAAGTATTGCTGTTTTGATCTTGAAATTTTGTCTTCTCACTTCTTTTTACTTTATGAAATATTATTCTACTTTGTACCTTTAGGCTTCAGTAGTTTTTTTATTAAGAGCTCAGAGATCCAGGAACTCTTTCTGAAACAGATATGCAGCCTACTTATAAAGAAATGAGACCATCCACCAAAATACAAATGGGAAAACTTTTAGATCAGTCTTGATTCAAAGTTTTGGAATATTCCTTACAGTTTTGATGTATAACATTTTGCAGTTAAACTCTTACATTCTTCTTTGTCTGGATGCCAGCCAGCCACAAACCATGTTAGCTATGCAAAAGAGACAAAGGGGAAGGAGTGGGAAGAAAGTAATAAGACTGCAGATTTAGATGAATCCAGCTCTGGGAGAGTAAATGACATTTTCAGGCCGAGTGTGGACACCCAGAGATGATGTCTCAAAGCGTCAGACTCTAATGATCAGACGCCAGTGACAGACAGACGTCAGGAGACTGCAGCTGACACTAAAGTCAAAAGCAAAAACACAAAGGTGGCATTATACATGCATCCTCGTGGCAGTCGTAACTCCTCTTTATTCTTCATTTTTTATTAAGTAATGTTTTCAATCTGCTTTTTTACCCCATCTCTCTTTTCTCTTCCACCCTCAATTCCTCTGATATGATTTCCTCTACTCTGGTCTCCACTTTCCACACCACATTCGCTGTTCTTCAGTTTCTTCTTCCTCTACCTTCCCTTGAGGTTATCTAACTGACTTTATCTTTCATATAGTTTTTATTTTGTTTCCTCACTCCTGTGCCTTCTCCTTGCTATTATTTTCCCTCTCTCTCTCTCTCTCTCACACACTCTGCCTCTCTGTGTTATCAATAGACATTAGTTTAAAGTGTTTGATGTCAGTCGGTGGTGTCAGTAATAGATTAAAATGGAGAGGTGTACAGTACAGAAAGCTATTGATCTGTAGAGTGGAGTCAGATCTGCTCTGCTTAGTGCTCGAGTGCATGCTCGCCACGCCACAGTGCGTGTGTGTAGGTGTGGGTGTGTGTCTGCTTTTGCCCAAAATAAAAATTTAGTTTTTTTTTTTTTTTTTAAGACTGCTTCATTTTTTACTGGTTCATTTGAGAAGAACATAGAAACCAAAGTCAATCATAATCAGAAAATTTATATTGTATGCTAGTGTTTGCATGAGGGACAAAACTTGCATTATTCAAAGTTTGCTTTATGAAACGAAAAAAAAAACAGTAAACAGTAGATTTATATGTAGAAACTAAAATATCAGCTAAATAAGGATATTTAGAGAATAGAATAGGATAAAGAATAGTTTGAGCAAACATACTGCACATATTTCCCTTCAAGTTTTCCTGCTCTTTTCACTGTATTTTATCTCTTTTCTGTCATCATCCTTTTATTTTCTCCCCAGAAGAATTCAATAATAATCACTGGTATCTCTTTAAACTGTATTGATAACCTTTTGCTCAAAAAACACTTTTTGAAAAATGCTCAGTCCCCATTCAAAAGATATCGATCTCCCTCTGAGCTTCTCTTTTCATGGCACTATGTCGGCTGCAACAGGTGATCACAACAACAAGAATGACAGAAAGTATAAAAATTAGTACTTCGGTATTTCAAGTAGACAGAAAAAAACCCAGAATATTAGTTGCATCTTGGCTGAATTTGTCATCTGCTTCTTCTTTGTCTGTGGAGCCTTTTCAGATTGCTAATGATTGAAGGTTGCTGGTTGGATCTCCAGACCGGCAGGATAAATCCTCATGGCGAAGGGGAAAGAGCAGAGTTTGCCCTTCCTTCATTACCAACGGGACTATCAAGAAGGGGGAAGGGGATTATTAAGGGGACCCTTTAGCAAGTGGTAATGATGTAATGAGGCCCTTAACCTCCAATCTTCTCCAGTAGCTGGTCAGTGGCTGAATATGGTTGTACTTGGCAGCTGTGAAGGTGTGAATGTGTGCAGCTGTGCCAGTCTTATCATGATGTTCCTGAGGCACATGGCGACAAAGCTTAAAAAAGATGTTTAATACATGCTGATACAATAACTTCATCAACCAACCAAGGATTCAGGACTATCAACACACCGCCGACATCTCTTCGTGATGCTCATATTTGCTTACTTTATCTAGAACACAAATCATAGATGAATCAACTCAAACTCACCTTTAACCTTTTAATGCAGCCTTTTAAAAGCTGTCAATACTCTCATGCTTTGCTCTGCAAATGATCCGTGCAGCAGCAAAATTGCAAACTGCTGCTGCTGGTACAGCGTTTGGTTCACACCCAGCTCCACCCCATAATCCAAAATCCATGTTTTTGTCACGCCCCATTTCTCCTCTTGGGCTGAGCTTGGTTTAAGCTGACAGGGAGCGACAAGGTCACATCCTATTTGCTTTGTTATTCCAGCCAGCTAGCTCAAGTGAGTCCAGTATATACAGAGACATTTAAAGAAATAAAATAATAAAGCAATTTTATTACACAGTAGTAAAAATATGTAAATGAATCATGGGAAAATGAAAGAGACACATCCATCCATCCATTAAGATGAAAATGTCACTTTGGTACCATTTCTGCTTTCGGAAAGAAGGTTCAGCTAAAGGTCTGAGGAAGAGTGCTTTGATCGACTGGTGTTAAAAAAATCCCATTCGGCCATATGGGGGGAGAAAACTTTGCAGAGGCTGGTGTAGAATCAGAGGGGATAGCTGTAGGAAAGATGTACAGGATGGGGGAGTTTTTTGTAATGGCTGACACTAAAAAAGTGGGAATATATATAAATATGAGCATTGCGGCTATACCAGGTCACATGTGAAATCAATGGAGGAGGGAGATGAGATGTGGAATCACAAAGAGAGCCGAGAAAGCTGCTTTAATAGAGGAAAAGTCTGTAGCCTGAAGCAGTTTTGCTTTTATGAAAAAAGGATCAATCTCCTTTCTTTTCCTCATACTTTCTCTTTATTGCCTTATCTTCATCTGATTTATTTATAAAAGGTGTTTTTCTCTCGTACCTGTTCCCTCATTCGACTCTCTCTTTGTCTCTGTCTCCAGTCCCAGGACCAGAACACAAAAAGACAATTTATAGACAGATACAGTCACAAGAAAAATGATGAAAGGTTATTTCACCTAATGTTCATTTTCCTCAAGACTAGACTATAATCCAGTGTCATGTTGAACAGAGGCACTAGGAAAGGATGCTCACTCTCTGCCTCCTTTCTCTGCATCCTCACTGATCCATTATCTGCTGCTATTTGTACAAAGGTACAAACGTCTTTTACAAGATGTACTTCATGACCGTCATTTTTTATAACCTTCTTTTGAATGTATCCACGCAGATTAAACTGAGCACTGTGTTCTTTTCAGCTCCAACATGCTTAAAATACGCACAATTTCTCACACTCTTCCTTGGAAGCTGCCACGTTTCACCAGCCTTATAATAAGCAACTTCACTGCAGTAAAAAGTGGATTTCCTCGCTCAAGGATAAAATTGAGGAAGGTTACTGTTCTGAATTAATTTTCTCCAAGCTGGTTGTCGGCTGCAAACCAGCAGTTCAGTTTACATAAAGATGTGGACACACATCTGTTGTATGAGGAATAGTTTTGCTGGGGAGCAGGGTTTTTTTAGGGTTTTTAAATACGTCTTTTATATGATATCTGAAATTATACAGCTGAGTTTTAGTTTCAAACCACTGTATTAGAAGAACAAGCACTATATATCCACTGTGGCTTTTAATGAGAACAAGAAAAGAAATGAAAGAAGAAAAAATCCTTGGAAGCAGCAAAGTGGGATAGTGAGGCTGCAGTAATTGCTGAGACTCTGCAAATATTAAATGTAAAACAAAAAAAAACAGGGTACCAAAATACCCCAAATTATACCCAAAGCATGTCTCCATCTTTTGCAGTGATAAAATATATAAATAAATAACCCACGTCAGGACTTTTAATGTGGCATTAATATGATGATCTTGAACTTTCAGTGACCTTCAGTGGCATTAAAAGCGAATGTTCTCGTTTTATAAATGGGACTTGTTTATCCCGATATAAAATGTTTGTTTAGCTGGGACACTGTGCATCTACAGGGGTGTCGTGTCCCGCTGGTGTCCTTCGGCAAAACAACTCAGGTGACAAGTCCCAAATATATTCAGCAACATGCAGATATTAAGAAAGTTTTCTATTTTTATCATTTTCATAACTTTGTCATCATTTAAACTTGTTTCTGCAGCTCTGTAATTAAAGAAAAGTACATAAACTATATAGAACTGGAAGAGATAAACTAGAGATATTGCTTTTACTGTTGCAGGAGAATAAAGTCAAACACAGCTGCAGAAATGTACAACACGCTCAGAATCACAGCTGGGTCACTCAGTTCACGTCCTTGGCAAACGTAAGGTAAGCAGACATGGCTGTGTGTGTGTGTGTGTTGCCGTGTGTACTGGTATAGGTGTGTATGTTTCCATTCTTCAGCATTGTACCAGTCTGTGTCCCTTTATCTGTTTGATGAGTCAGACACACTAGAGTAGGTACTGTCTCCTTTATGTCCCGTACACCCCTTATTGCTCCTCTTTTTTTCCATCCCGCTTCCTTTTTTTCCTCACCTTTATTTCCAACATTATCTTTCTGTGTGTCTGTCATTGGAGCCTCCATCAGCATATTCACACACACACACACACACAAATACATAAGAAAAGTGAATGCAAGCAACACACACATGCTTACAGAGCACTGTAACGATGCTAGAGTGTGGATTCTGAGAAATGTTCCTGCAAAATCTCCTGCAAAAACATGTTTTTCATGATGGAAGATATACATGACTATTTCAGTAAAACACTCTTTAAATTCTTTATATTTTTTAAAGAACATGTGTTTTAAATTACATGCGAAACCATTTATAATTTAAAGTTCTGGCATTTAAAGCGTTCCTGTAAATTAAATTGAAAAGAGTTGCAAGCTGAGCAAACTTCATTTCCTCCTGCTGCCGTCAGGAGCCATCAGAAGTACACAGGTGCAGAGTCAGAGTCGTGGCGCCCTGACAATATTCCTGTGACCCTCCAAAGATCATGTAAAAGTTGAGAAATAAGATGAGGTTGAGGTGGAATGGGCTTTTTTTTATTACAGCAAATTACACCAGGTTGATGTAAGATGGTGGTGACATTTTTAGCGCCGTGTCAGTGTCATCGCTGCCACCTCAGGACTGCGAAACATTTTCAGAGAGACATATTTAGTGATGGAACGAAAAAAAGGTTCAAAGTTACAGATTAGATGTTTTGGCTGAACTTGGACAACATGCGAGAGCAGCACCTGCAGCTATCAACAGAGTCATTAAAGCTTTTTGTCAAACCAGAGCTACAGGGAATACTTGTTGAGTTTGTGTGTTAAAGACGGAGTAATTAATCATCATGTATGCCAAGATGTTGTTTTCATGTTTTGCCAGATTTGAAGAGGCTGGATCCCGCTGAAAGACCAGCCGTCTGTAACATGAAGTTTCTGTTTCAATTTTCTCATATCGCCAGAACAGTTGTAGCTCAGTTTGCTTCCAGCTGATCGCAAAGCCAACAGCCGCAGAGGAGGCGAGACTTAAAATTAAAGTGAAAGAGAGAGATTTCACTCATGCAGAGTTTACACAATTTCATTTCCGCAAAGCTCAGATCTCTGACCTTTTTCCATCTTACTCATAGTTTGATGATCTAGGAACAGAAGCTCAACTTCCTGAAACGTCTTTCATCGAGTAAGTAAGATCTAATCTCCAGGTGTTGACAGTTCACACATAGATACACACACACACGTAGACACATGAAGAGGTCAGCAATGGTCCCGGTGTGAAACAGACTCACACACCAGCTGAGTACAATGACACAGGTCTGCTACCCGTCACACGACTTCAGTGCATGGTTGTCGGCTTTAACACTCTTTGAACATTTGAAAGCACACACACACACAGACCCTCTTCATACACGTTATCCACACCTCTTTCACACTACTCGGGAACTCTGGGTGCGCATGACGTGCGGGGAAGCTTTGGCATGAACAGGCTTATCGTGTGACAAACGTGAAGGCCGACCTGGTGGGAAGAGTTCCCGCAGTGCTTTGAAGGTTTTGTGTTACTCAAGGTGATTGGATTGGTCCTCTAAAAACACCATCACAGCTTATGTGTCTCTCACCTGTGGCTTCTCTGTTGAACACTTCCCACCCTCTGAGCCGCTTTTCCCTTTTTAAAAAAAAAAAAAAAGTAAAGATAAGTCATAATTAATAAATTTTGCATTGGTGTGAAAAAAATGATTTGAACTGTGTATCCTCCTCTCTTTGCTGGGTTTTTAACCTTGTATAAAACCAACCAGGTGCAAATGAGTTTCAGTGACATCAAGGAGATCTTTGTCCTTCCAACTTACCTCAACATGAAGGATTCAAATTGATCATGATGCCATTGGTCATTCTTCATTAGGTCATTATTGCAACCATCAGCTAATTATTAACATTGTGCACTGCAGAGGACCCCTTGAAACGTCACTTGATAAGCAGAGAGAATGTGTATTAACATTTAATTGAAAGTTTAAAGGGGGAAAAAACTGCAGTATATCATTTACATATCAGGAGTTCAGAGCTTGCTCCATCATACAAAAGGATGCCACACTAATATTCACGTGACAGCTCCACAGCGGGGGTGAATTTGCAAAGTTAGTTTAACAGAAAAAGCTTAGTAGCTTAGTAGAAGAGTTCACTGCCTGAGGGATATGTGGCTCTTTAGTTTTTAAATGTTCACCAGCTAGTAGTTAACTTTGTCAGTCTGCTGCCTGGTGCTGGGTGAGTGGCGTACAGAGGGTTTAACACAGCTGCTTGCTGCAGATGGTGAGAGTGATGAGACTGAACCAAAACAGTTAGGTTGT
Source organism: Scortum barcoo (assembly GCA_023238725.1). Taxonomy (NCBI): domain Eukaryota; kingdom Metazoa; phylum Chordata; class Actinopteri; order Centrarchiformes; family Terapontidae; genus Scortum; species Scortum barcoo. The sequence continues at coordinate 19,783,025 of CM041544.1, read as the reverse complement.
TTGGCTGTAAAACCAACATAAATGTGCTAAAAGATGCCGTAATGCCCCACAGAGCTGAGAAGAACTGCAGAGTCAGGCCATAATTTCCCGTGGCTCCTTTGCTATGAGCGACAGCTTTCACATTACACAGTCATTTGACCCATTTTTATTACGAAGACAACGATTAGTGCAGCTTTAACATTGTCTTTTTTTTTTGCTGTATTGCAGCTGTTAACTGAACTAAGCTATAAAGATGTGATGGTTGGCTGAATATAAATAATATAATGAAAATCACTATTAAAGGCCATGCAATGCACTTCCCTTGTGAGGTTTGTGATACATGAACATTGATTTTTGAGATCATGTCAAAGGCACAACAATTATAGCAGCATGTTATTTGGTTCACTACTTAGACATGGACATATAGCTAAATTGTATTATCAAAAGTTATATTAACTTTTTTTGTAAAAAGTTCAGATATGCTGTTCCATTTTCATATGATTTGTTATGAATAAATAAAAGAAAACAGGTAAACCAAACATCATTTTACATATAGCTGACGTAGAATACAGAACAACCTGAAATGACGTTACAGTTATTAAATTTGTGTATAATTGCCACAAATGTGTCATAGGACAGGAGACAACTGCTCCTACTTTGTTTCACTGATCGTGGCTTTAGTGGTCCACCATTCCAGTGAGTGAGTGTGATTTAATTATCGTGCTGTGCTTCACGGCTTGTACTGAACACAGGGTGAGACACTTGAACATGTCACAGTGCCGAGAGCAGGGTGTCAGTCTGAGCTCTTTGTGTGAGCTGCATGTTATTAGGCCCAGCAGCGTCATTCTTCTCTTTCCAAGAGTGTCGCTCTTAGTCTGAGTGTATGCTTTTAGTGCGTGTGTGTGTGCGCGTGTGTATGTTGGTGTGTGCATCTTGGTTCCCAGGAGGGAGGCCTGTTGGCTGGCAGAGCTGCCCAGTTGTCGTCACTGTGCCTGGGGCAGCCTCTGGGACAGTCTGGCCTCTCTGGAAGATCCTCCGCTGGAGCGACATCAGAGCTGGCATGCACGAGGAAAACCAAAGAGACGAGGATGATTTGAGAACAGCCAGAGCTGTGGAAACAAGACACAACAGAGCAATGAAACAGGCCCGATCTCAGTTTGCACTGGAGGAAGATCCAGCAATCTCAAGGTGATCTGAATGGTCTAATATATTTTCAAACAATACAGAACACAGATGTACTTTATAGACTACTAAAAATGTAGATAGTCAGGGACATTGCATCATGCCTGCATCAGAATGAAAAATAATCTATTTGTTTCTCAATTTGGTATCCATGAAGGCCCTTGAAAATGTTGTGATTACTGCCTGCAGCTCACACCTGTTGCATCAATCTCAGCTATGACTACAGAGATGAGCGAGCTCTCAGGTTTAGCTCTTGTATTAAAAGACACTGTCATGCGCTAATGAATAGTCACCATTTCCACTCTAAACAAACTGCTGAATGATCACTGTATCACCTGACACATGAGATTACTAATTAATTCTGGCACATTGGAAATTAAATGAAAAAAGCTCTTAATTGAAGTTTGAAAATGTTTCAGGCAGAAGTCCTTCATGCCTGTTGCGTCTGTTGATGGCTGACTGCTGCGTGGGTGGAAGCTGGAAATATTAGTGTTGTTCTTCACTGGAGGTGTCACACACAAATATACACATTAAGAGTGTGATAAAAGGAATGTCATACCCTGCTCCAGTCAATATGACCAAGACCTGTGGGAAATAACCAGCCTCATAAAAGCCATCTGTTTGTGCTTCCAGTCACCCGCAGATTAATGAGATGTAGTAAAACTGCTCATCATTATTGTCTCATTACCACCTCGACTCAACTTGGGACGAGGCTCCTTGAAATTATCAGCAGGTGCAGGTGTCAGAAAGACTTTCTTACTGTAATCTTCCCTTGAGTGACGTCTGCAGGTCTCATTGTTTTTTGTATTGTTTAGTCACGGTGGCTGTCATTGCTCATACCTTATAAATCACTTCATTTCCAATCATGCTCGAAATATAAAACTTTCACTTCGGGTGTTGCAGAAAACAGCAGTCAGCAGACATAAAATGCTTCTTAACAGCAAACAGAAAGCTTGAATACGCTGATTTTCTCGTAAGTTGCATCAACCCACGCAAATATTTATCTATTACATCAAAATTTATGGACCACGCTCAAATGGCATCTTTAACACCTTTGCAATTAGAGTTGGAGGTTTCCTGTTCTTTTTTTTTTTTTTTTTTTTTAAATATTGCTTCACAGGATATAAAGCTCTTTTTTCAGTAAATTTTAGATTATTACTCATAAAATTATGAAGATTAATTATTATTATGATTAATTATGATTATTTTCATATTTATAACTTCAGTAATTACTGCGTGCAAATGCAGGAAAGGAAAATCCATTCCAGCCAGTTTACAGCAATAATTTAAGTTCAGACTTTTTCTATTAAAAGTTGCGCAGTAAATGTCAGCGAGGTTTGGAAACTTTTAGTACATACATTATTCTTCATTATCTGAACAAACAAGTACACATTAACACATAAGCACACGTGGTTTCCCTCCAGGTAAATTACGTTTGGTGACTTCATGTAAACTCCAACTCCAAAACACTTCTGCCTGATGAGCAGAGCAGGCATCAAATAAAGCAAAATGTGCAGCACTTAATAAAGCAGTCATATCTCTGTTGACTTTTTTCAAGTGAGCTCAAGCAGGGTCACAGTTAAAAAATGCTGCATTTGAATGTTTTCCTGCTGGCAGCTCTCATGACCTCCGAACTTCTCTCTCGACCTCTCTGCCTCAATTTGTTTTAGTGATTTTAATTCATTCTGTCTATCAGTCTTTTACACTGTGTGGTGTCCCCGCTGTATTGTCTTTGGCACGCATCCTAATCCTGCTCTACACTTAAGCCTGTTCTTCCTGAATGTGTGCGTGTGTGTGTGTGTTTGTGTGTGTAGAAGCCCAGCAGCACACATTAGATCTTGTGCCCTCCCATGATGGGAGTCACAATGGGGGAAAGAGTGATTGATAAAAGTGAGGCAGAGAAAGGAATGCAACAAGGAAATATGCTGTGAGGTTAGGTTAGAAGGATAATGTGATATAAAGAGGAAAAGGTGAGAGATAAAAGAGAGTGATAGGATAAGAGGAAAGAAGCAGAAGGAAGGACAATGAAAATAAGATGGAAAGAGGGAAAATAAAAAATGCAGTGCAGTTTAAAAAACACAAAAAAAACCCCACAAAATCATGAAGTGTTTGAGTGGAAATTTAGTGTGTCATAAGAAAATCTATAAAGCATGTGGTTGTGTGCTTGTGGTTGATTGTTGTTATTGTCATTTAGTCATTGTCATTGATTTTTTTTTATTGTTTTCACACTGAAGTGCTTTTGTTCTGTTATTTCCTGGGAAACAAAGGCTCACATTAAATGAACTCAAAATGAATGTAAGTGTGGGCAAAGAGAAACAGGTACAAAGACGGGGGATGAAGGGAGAAAGGATTTACTGTGGGAAATCATACACTGATTCCCTGAGTCACTGAATGCAGCCACACACACACACACATCATTTCAGCCCGAGGCCACAGCCTGTATTTACTAAGCTTCATCTGCAGTGTCCAAGTATAGGGGCGTGTGTGTGTATGCTGATAGCACTTATCAGCTCTCGTTTACTGTCAATGGGAAGTGAACATAGCCTATGTCATTTTGACTACACACACACATACACATTGCTGCAGGCTAGAGTTTTTGACTCTAGCCTGACTCTAGCTGACTAACTTTGGTTTGTCACAGTAGCTGTCTAAGCAGAGGAGCTGCCTACACACACACACACTAGCACTTACTGCAGATTGCATGACATTGGTGTTAACATGGTGTCTAACTTTATGTGTGTGTGTGTTATACCACCCTGACAATGATGATGATTTAGTTAGAGTTGACAGCCACACACGCACACACACACACACAGACACACACACACACATACAAACCACATATACACACACTTATACTGTGACAAACATTCATATGTACACTCGCATGTACAATACATTCATACTTTTGCATAATATAACACTTTGAGACACATTCTTGTGTGCGAAGGCCAGAATTGACGAGGCAGCTGATTCTCCAGAGGTCGTGATGCAGATGTATGTGGACGTGCAGGCAGTGTTTTCTCACAGCATGTTGTGATGTCATCATCTATTCCAGGCAGTGCTGCATGATTTATATTCATCATGGTGGAGACATCACCGGTGTGACACAGTAATAACAGTAGTGGTTCAGATATTCTGCAGGTTAATGAAGGCTTTTCACTTTGATCGTTCATCCCTCGTTTATCAAAGGTGCGTTTTGCTTCGCTTGCCATTTGCTGGACTCGGCCTTCTTTGCACATCAGCATCATTAAGTGTTGATGGCTTTTATTTGCTTTGAAGAATATACAATCTTGCATGAGATGAAAGGCAGAGATTAGCAGGATCTATAGATGTGCAGTTATGAGCGACTGACTGTCGTGTGTTGTTTTCGCTTTGATTTGCCCCATTTTAATTCTGGTCTCTAAGCCAATCAGCTGGCCCGATCTCCGGACTTCTCCCAGTACTGCCAATGGCCACAGCCACAACAGTTTATTGGATATTTGGTCATAAACTAATATAAATTAATTTAATGAAAAGTGAGGGAATCACCAAAGTTGGTACAAGTGATCCTGATGTGAATATGTGTGTCTGTAGATAATTTCATGCCAATCCATCCAATAGCTGTCAAGATATTTAAGTCAGAACCAAAAATGACAACTTCATGGTGGGTGGAAAAGGAAAAATAAGTGAATCACAGAATACAGTTCATACTCAATGGATATCTGAACAGTTACAGGACAAACTGTGTACCAGTCCCTATAATAAATATAAGATGTACACTGGAAGCTTTGCCAAAATAAATATGGCAAAATGGGTGAAGCTGATAATCTAGGGACTGATTATCTCCACAGAGAAACTACCAAAGGAAAGGCTACAACAAAACTTTAAGTAATTCAGATTTATTACAGGCAGGCAGTGGAAGAAGAGGAGAAGAACTCCTTTTGTGACTTCTTCTTCCAAACGCTGAAAATGACTGCCAGTTGATGAAATCATTTCCCTGGAGGAATTTAATATCAGGAAACAGATATTTGAGGAGCAAAGGCCACAGACAAAGTTTTCTAACACAACACAGGGAGACTGACCTCAGAAAAATAAAAATCTGACTAATATAGCAAAGAGGTTTGAAGTGATGAGGTCTCAGTGCTGCACTACAACATTAAGTCCCACACAGCCAGACAAGCAATCAACCTTTTGGTCACTTTAATCTATGGTTGTTAGCTGTATGGCGAAATAAAACATTAGCAAAATACCAGACAGTTCACCTCAGTGTTCTGTGGTTCAGTGTTTCTTTAATGACAACAACAACTTTAAATGAGTTATACAAAATTAAAAACACTGATTTAAAAGTGGTAACAGTTCTTAGCTGTGAACTGGAGACTCCTAATCCAGATACAGAAGAAATTTTTGCTGTTTTATAAAAGATTTGGGCTTGTTGCATTATTATTTCATTCATGTTTCATTATTCTTGGACTGAAGTAGTCATCCTTGAACTGAAAGTAGAAACATTTGTGTTTTCAATCAGAATTTAGCAATTTCAATACGCACATGTAGCTAAATCTAAAAGGAGTGGTTCATTCAGGGAAATACTTTTAAATACTTTTATTACTGTCTTTCACATGAAGCTTGAATACAGCCAGGAAAAGATTAGCTCAGCTTAGCATGAAGGCCAAAAGTAAGGGGAAACAGTGATTCCAATGTTCAAAAGTATGCCTACCAACACTTTCAGAGCTCATCAATAAACACATTAAAACTGACTTTCTTAGTGTGCACACAACTAGAATTGTAAAAAATGACTATTTGTGGTTTAAGAGTTTAATAGATATTTCTTAACAAATTACCTCACCATCATCATCATCCATATCCACAGAAAACTTCTCCATGTTGACTCCGCTGACAATCTCACTCTGATGACAAAACTCCAGGAAGTCACTGCGCCCAGCTATATTATTCACCAAGAGATAGTCCCATCATGTGACTCCCTATAAAGCCATAAATTGTTGTTTATGCATTTATTTTGGTGTTTCTTAACCAAGCTGGGCCAGTTGGTTCTTTATTCTCGAACTAAACGTAGAACACAAATATGAGAAAGGTATCAATCACATCATCTTAAAGACTTAGCAAGAATGCAAATAAGTGCATTTCTGTATTGTTTCACTATTCATTACAATATTCATAATGTGGCACAAATAATTGTTTTTTAATTTATATAAATATTTTTTTTTCTCAGTATCAGTAGTAGTAGTGTAATACTGTATTTGCTCTTTTAAATAGCTATGTATAAACTTTAACATGCTTCAGTGGGATTTAAAATCACAGTCAGATGTTTGTGGAGGGTAAATACTGTGCGGTTATTTAGTTTGCCATCGTGAAGACTTGATATGTAGATTTAACTATCTGTTTTACTATCACCTTATCCCTCTTTTCCCCTGAGGCTGTATCATTATCTCAGCCTGTCTGCAACATAGACAAATAGATAGCGGAGTGCTGAACATACATGCTAATCCCTTTGGTGCCGTTCGTCTACCATAATGGACTGTTGTATGTGTACATTAGTGTGCTTTTGCTGTTTGTCTGAACCAGCAGTTGTGTATGATGTATAATTACACCTGTAAGAAATGGGGTAGTTAGAACGAGAAATATGATCCATCAAATAAAATAACACTAAAAAACATGTAAGGCTGCCAGCAATTGTAAAAATAAACATATAATGGGTATATGAGTATTAAATAGGGGAAATCATTCATAAAAGATTACTGTGTGGAAAATATTGTATGTTGATGCATTCACCCCTTCTTTTCGCCACGTTAAGTGTGTGTAGTAGGCTTGCACGCCGTTGTCTGAGTCAGGCTCACAGTAGTCAGATCGGGGTAACTGATACTGATGCAGCATTAACCTTGCAAAGTGGAAGCTAATTCCTCACCTAGGGAGAGTAAGGCTAACCTCAGGCTGAAGTCAGGGTTAGTCAGCTATGATCCCAGTCTGCCAGAAGCCAAGAGCTTTTCAGAATAACATTACCTCAAGGCGATGATCTGTTTGCATGGAGAAAGTCATGTGTTTTATATGTCTGGTTTGTTTATAATAAGCAGAACATTACTGCACTGATTTCTGCCACAGTGGATGTATTTGTTTTATGTTGCAAATGACCGCTCCGTACATGCAATGTGTGGATTAGTTTTATTCCATGTGTAAACACACAAGATATGAGAGTCAAACACAAAACACAGGTGCCGTTTGTCTCCTCTGTGATGTACAGCTCAGTGCTATACAAAGGCTAATGCTGATAACATTTTAATCCACAGGGACCGGCGTCAGAGCTAACAGAGCAAATAATAGCTGTCAAAAGCAGACATGCACTGAGCACATGAGTGTGAGTGTGTGTGTGTACTGTGTGGGTGAAAGATATTTTCAATAAATGGGTTGTGTGTATTTCTGATGTATGTCTGGTGTTTGTGTATGTTTATCAAAGATGCACACGGGCTGCTTGAGCATTTCTGTGTGATGTATGAGAGGGAGACCGACTCTGTCAGCTGTGAAAATGAATGTACGTCTGTGCTTTCAGTCCTTCTGCCATGCACAAAGTGAGCAACAAAATTGGCTGATATGATCTATGTCAGTGTGTTTTTCAGAGTGCATGTGGTGCATTCATTGCATAATGTGTAACGCATTGTACATTATGCACACAGCAAAATTCCCTGCTGTGATCTATACATATGTTCATGTATGCTGTGAGCGTAGCATGCTTCGATGATGCATATCGCGATAAAATTTGACAGGAACCGAATGTGTGTACGTGTGTGTCACTTTATTTTGTGTGAGAAGACATTTGCATATAATAATGCATCAGTAGGTGCTCATATCACATGTGTATTTGTGTGTCCAAACCATGTATCATGCTGAGAAGGAAGCAAAGCAAGTTTAGAATATGTTAAATAATCAGAGCTGAACATTATGTAAAAGTGTTTTATTGAGATTTTATGTGTTATTTTTAATGCTTTCTCCATCTCTTATGTGTAAATTCAGCCCTGTACATTTAATACCAGCTGCGGGTAGGCCTGGTGGAGGTTTAAGCTTAGCGCCACGTGGGGGGCATCAAACTGTTTTCTTCTGCCTTCCTCGTCTCTTACTCCTTAAATCCTGGGATAGAAGTAAGGTTAAGAAAGTAGTCTTCCAGGCAGTCGGACAGAGTTGGAAAAGGTCACATAATCCCAGTCTAAGCCTTTTCTAACTTTCTGCCTATGATGAGATGAGTGAGAAGGTGTACCTGAAAAAGAAACCACACTGCCAGGCTGTGTCTGTCAGAGCAGGGGGTGGCTAACAATACGGTAAAGACATTTTTTAAGCTATAATTGCATGCTGGGTCCTGTTTGACACGTTGAATGGATAAAAAAACAAAAAGAGAACACCCCTGCTCTCTTCCTCTGGTGAGGAAGAATTAGATTCCCATTGTATGCTAATTTTTGGTAAATAATGTAGGTAATTAGCTGCATTTAAAGATGAGCACTGAGGCGGATCAGGGGTTTAGTGTCTTCTCTGGGACAACTTGATGTGGTGGATCACAGGAGATTCCAGGATTTGAACTAACTCTGCGATTAATGGACGACCCGCTCTAGCTCCTGAGCCATCATCACCATATTTAAACCTTTCTATCTCTGTTAATTAGAAATACTGGGTTAAGGGAAACTGACTGTTTGTATTTTGCCCTCCAACCAGAGGGATTTTATCTAAAGCCATTAAAGTGCTGGACCAGTCAATAGAAGAGATAACGTCCTTCAGACTCAACAGCGTAAGAGTGCCTTTTGTAAGAGTGCTCAGGAGAGCTGTGGTTGTGACAAATAATCACACAGGTTCAAATTGTCTTGAAGTACTATTACCTGGCAAGACTCAGCGAGCAAGAATGACAAATCAGGAGGGCACAGCTTTAGAAAAACAGGGGTCATGCTTGTTTTCTTTGTCCTAAGATCTGGGATGTAATCATACAGTCACCTTATTGTTATGGCGTTGTTCATATGGCAATCATAAATTACATTTGGAGCACTGTTAGATGAGAGAGACTGGAAAAGAAACAGTTTTATCCATTGGGCAACATTTCCACTCTCAAACAAAATTGCAGCCAATAAGTGGCTTGACCTGTAATAATACTGTGCTGTAGTAGAGACTTTTCTTCTTTTTTTTTTTTTATTTACAACGTCATTATCATGTGGAAAGATTGGGTATCAAAAGGCGTGAAGGGAGAGGCTTATGTTTAAGCTGTCAGATGCAGAAGGTCGTTGAGAATGATGGTGAATGTAGCAGCATCAGGAAATGAAGGCTGTGACAGTGAAGTTGGACACATTCATAAAGCATTACACACTCTCAAAGAGAGGAAAACACTCCAATATACAAATGCATGTATAACCAACAAAAAAGGGACAACACAGAGCATGTGTGCATTTGTGATTTTGGGAACTCAACAGGTGAACTATAGTTTTTGTACTTTTATACTTTCTATTGAATGAACAAGTCGCAAAATTAATTTATTATAATACTGATGATTTTACTCAATCGTTCTGAGCATGCAAGTTTATTTTAAAATTGTTTCCTTGAATGCGTAGAACTGCTTTTATTATCTTAAAGCAATAATTTAAATGTACAGAGAAAAAAGTTATAGCATATTTATCTTCTGTAATATAAACTGTATTTCTGAGTGAACAAGATTTGATCAAACTGTTCAGGGATTTAATCAGATCTCCAGTCTCCAGTCTCCAGAGAATCACAGTAATGCAGAGGTATAGACAAGAGCTTCATGGCTTGGATTTGAAACCACGACCACAGAAAGCCAACTTGCTCCCTTGACAAACCGGTGTTTTGGCCAATAAACAAAAACATTCACACTCACAGTCATGTTGTAAACAGCAACATACAAAGACCAATGATACAGTGCATGAAAAAGGATCTCAATCACAATCCTCTTCTTTTATGACTGAAAAACAACCAACTAATGAATTCAGTGCACATATGTGAATTTCTGCAAACACAAAAGAACACTTCAGGTTCAGCTTGATTCTGCTGATCTGTTCATCAACATTTCTCTTCCTCTCCCCTGCTTTTCTTTGAGTTTCTGTTCTTGTGTCCTTCGTGCCCTGTCCTTCCTTCTCATCTATTCTCATCTCCTCTGATACCGTGAGTTCACCCTTATCTCCATTATTGTGCTTTGAAAACAGTGTTATCGTCATAATAGGCAGCAGAAATTGTTTTGACCATGTATTCACTGTAGAGATGAAAGCACAGTTGCTGCAGAGGCTAATTTATTAACACAAAGCTCTGCATTTTATAATGTACGCTTTTGCTCTGCTGAGTGCACACAATGGGTGGCAGGCATGTCGTGTCCAAGGCCAAGGCCACACAGCATGTGGGACGTGGGACAGTTTGTGTGTGGGATGGTGTGGGAGAAGAGATACGGCAGGCATGATGAATGTCCAGGCATAAATAATATATTCAGTCTCAACCTTGACTAGAGGCACAAACAAAATTCAAGAGGATTGATAAACATAGAAGTCTTCCCCATGAATTCATCAAACTGTGCATTTACTTTGCTTAACTGTCTCTTGTTCCTCAGAGCACACACTCATGTCTCCATGTTGGGTTCTGTGTGTGTTTGCAGATTTCAGTGTTATGCGAATTAGCAGTTGTAGACATCTGATCCCCGAGAACCACAGTCCAGCAGAACCGTTAGAGACCCCGACCAAGGGCATGCATAAGTTGTCCCACTCCAGGGACAGTCTCACATATCCAGACGTCATGGCCACACACACTGTGAAACCTCTGGATTATTCTGTGTGCTGCTTATATTTTAATTTTTTTCTTTCTTATATGTTTTTTGGCCTCTTCTTTATGCTTGCATGAGATGGTGGTGAAAACAGGACAGAGTGCAGCCAGTATCACAGGTAAGTCTTATCAGAGAATCAGGAATACTTGACCAGGGTGGCACAAAGAAGGTTGGCGGATCTCCTTGGGGACTCTTCACCGCTGTAGAGCAAAATATTGACACGCACAGAGCAGAAACACCTCTCCCTCTCACTGGCTGTCCACTGAAGAGGTGGAAGGGAAAATGTTCACATTTATTCTTTGCTTGCCCCTCTGAACTGAGACTCCAAGAACTGCAAGGTGTGCTTTTGCTGGAGTTTGCTTTCAAACAGCAAGAAAAACTGAACTGTCAGTATGTGAACACGCTGGTTTTATTAGTGGTGTTATTTAAATGGAGTTTAGACAACTGGAGCTCTTCATTCTTCATTTTGGTGAGGACAGTCTTGTTTGAACATCAAGGATGCTCTCATTTATGCATTTTCTTTATTAGCCTTATGTATAACTAATAGTTTTGCGCTGTTTATCACATTACTTACATGACCTTTAAGAAACACTACAGCTCCTCTTTATCATTGAAGGTAGGTAAACACAGATCTGATCAGACAGTTTCAAAGGCTTTGTACAGTTTCTCACCATTGTTGGCCTTAAACAGTTGCCACATGGATCAGTGGGCAGAGAAAGTGCGCAGAAACACTGGATGACTAGGCACATTTGTCCCAGTGGGCTTAAATGAATTACAAAGACAGTTGCACAATGAGCCCAACAAAGTTTTTCATCACAGTACCATGAAAGCTTATTCATCTGATACAATTGAGTGATTTGCTGTCCTGCTGTGTAACTCTGCATACCCTGCTGGGTAAATGTTTTATAGTTTTTTACTAAAATAAGTTGAGTGTATTGAACTGTGAGCATTGAATTGTGTATGTGACTGGCTGCAGCTCACTCTGTCACTTCAACCTTTATTTTTGAGCCCAAACTCGCTAAAACTAACCACTTTAGATTGAGGTACCTCAAAAAGAGAAAAGGGTCCTTTCTAAATGTCAGCCGTTAAAGTAAATGAAAATGATGTCCTTTAGTTTGCAAAATTTCCTCTAATTGAGTTTATTGTATAACTTTAAATCAACATTAACATTAACAATAAACTTTACTTTAGTATCCTTATACTTTTGTTAGGAAAACACCTGACTAAGCACTGAAAATGTAGGGTTAGCAAGGAATTTATAGTTAAGGTAAGGACATCAAAGATTCGTTCTGAACTGTGTTGAAGCTGCAGCGAGAACCGGTGGATAAGCATGTTAACAGACCTAAGCCTGCACACAACAGAGGATGCCCCTTTTTGATTTTATCTCCCTCACCTTAGACTGTGCAGAAAAAAAATATATATAAACAGGTATGGATAGAAAATATGACAGCAAAACACAATAAGAAAACAATACGAGGAAAGAGAGACGGATATTGGAACAGCAGAGGAAGGGAGGAGAAAAGACTTCACTGAGTGGACGCCGCTTCGGCTCTTAATACAAGCTGCCTAGAAGAAGATTACAGGCTCAGAAATACTGCCCTGTAGTCACAATACACCGAGTCGCCACAATGAACTGACACCCACGCTGCCCTCTCTATATTGTGTTGCCTTTATTAGGATGAGTGAGTGTGCGTGTTCTACTACTATCTTTGTGAGATCCACAGAGTGAGGATCTTTTTTCCAAGTTAAGACTTTCTGGCCAGCACTCACTTGATTAGCGCCTGTTTATGAGACAGGACTTGTTTTACAGTCGTAGTATAATGCTCAAAAATTTTCACTGACAGGTTTATGGGAGTTTTTTTTCAGTCAGCGGCAAATTGTCTATTTTCACGTCTCTCAGTTCATCCATTAGTGTACATTTATATATGTGTTCCTCTCCCTGATTTACATATAGTAGTCCCAAACAAGGGATAGCGTGTTAGACAGCCAAACCTTATGTAACTTTATTTAACCCTGAACTCATTGTAAATATGTAGACAGAGAGACAGCCTTTTTAACAAAATCTCATACATACAGTATATTGCTAAAAATAAATTGCAGGACCTGCATCGATATCTTTCTGCCACTCAATATTACAGGTCTTCGCTCCACCAGAAAGGCTGCAAAAATTGTGAATATTTTGATGAAAACAGTTTGTCTCATGATTGGTGGTGGTAGAGGCACCTGCTTTAAGAGATGCACAAACAGGAATACTAATTATTTCAAATTACTTATCTTCACAGTGGGAAGTAACTTTCAAATAATCACTTCTGCCACGCCGGCTCTCATCTCATGTATGTGTGTATGAAAGCACAGACGTACATGTCGCCGTGCATCATTATATGCAAACAGGTGCGTAATTATTTGTAAATGTAATTTTCAGTATGGTTGAATATGAACCTGCCTGTATATGTGCACGTTTGATTACAAAAGTCTATGTACTGTGTATGAATGTGTTTGACTCATTAAAATAAATAATCCACTGACAGTAAAGGCCTGATTTCCTGGGAAGCAAAGAGAATAAAGTTCAGCCAGAAGGGCTGCTGTGAGATCTGCAGACGCAGGAAAAATAAGAGCAAACTGTTTTGGGTGTAAACACACACACACACACACACAGAGAGAGAGAGAGAGAGACGTTGCAAAGGCATTTACATAGTTTTTACAATGGAAAAGCAAATGCACAAACAAGCATGCACAACACCCACATTTACGTAATGATTTTCCCACAGTGTTGTAGGATTAGTAATAAGACTCTGCAGTGATAGCATCTTGGCACAAGTGGAGGTGAAAAAAAAGCTTTCACTCTCCAAACATCCAAACACCAGACTCTCTGCTTTAACAAAGATAATGTTTGGCTTGCAACACTGTAGAACTAAAAGGCTTATTTTTTCTCTTGCAGACAATACTTTGATAAAAGGTGCAGCATGTACCATTTGTAAACCTTGGTATAGTGACTCAGGGTAGCAGTAGCTCAGTTTCTAGGGACTCACCTTGGGCCAATTCAAATCCAAAACGGTTAACAGCAGTGGACTGGAGAGGTGCCAATTCACCTCCTGGACACTGCTAAGGTGCTCTTGAGCAAGGCACCGAACCCATAACTGCTTGAGGATGAGGAATGTGGCAGCCCTGACTAACATCTCTCCATAAATATTGCATGTCTGTGGGTACTGTATGTGTTTATTTGTCTTGTTGTGCCTAAGTGTGTGTTAATTCTACAAAAGATTGAAAAATATGTAATTTCCTGCAAAGGGAAAAATTGATAAAGTTCCCTTTCTTCTTCTTGTGTTTATTGTTTTAGTGATAGGTAAGACCATATTTACTTCATCAACTTCTGTAAAATGTTACGTACCTAAACCACCTACTTCTGTGTGTATATCCTCTTGCTGAAACTCGCTTGTGGACGACGGGAATCTGGTTCATCTAAATCTCTCATGCTGATTTGTTTCAGTGGGGTTGGTTACGCTTGACTTGATTTTGCTGCTTAATGAACACATTTACCCCGTTCAACTCACAATGTTGCTGTAGGTGAAACCACTGAAATTCAATACATCCAAGACTGGTGCACAATGAGTACATGGAAGCAGTTGTTGGAAAATGTTTAAGTCACAGGTTCTTCTTTAACAATGCACAAAAAGGTAAAAGTTACTTAAAGTTCAAGATATAGGAATATAGTAGTAAATATATTAAAAATTAAATAGTAAATTGTAAATAGTAAAATAAAACACACTAAAGTAAGATATAAAAACACAAAATATATAAATACAATACTGATAAGACATGTGTGCAGAAGTGATAAAATGGAAGTATAAATGGTAATCATAAATATATATAAATGTATACAAACACACATGTAAACAAGCAAGTAATAGCAGTGGGGTAAAATGACAAGTACTTAGTAACTGAAAGATGAGGTTGGGTTAGATGAAGAGTTTTTAAATGATCCTGTTTGCCCTCTTCCTACACTGCCGGCTGTAGAGGTAGAGGCTCTAAACTCCTCTCTGCTGGCCAAATCGTTGGTGATCAGGCTGCTGATAGCATCAGCAAATGTGATGATGGTGTTGTAGATGTGGGTGGTCATGCTGCAATGCGTGCTCTGAGGGACGCCTGTGTTGAGAGTCTTAGCACTGCTTATAGCTGTTGTAGGTGTCAGTCCATGCTTTAAGCGTGGTCTTCTCCATGAACCCAGGAACAGTGAAATTTCCCCACCGTGGGATCAATAAAAGATCTTTTCTTATCTTATCTTAACTCTGATTTGGGGATGTCCACACAACGTCATTGATGAATGTGCCGATGTAGCCAATGACGTGACTGGGGTCCAAATGAAGTTATTCTGTTTTCTGTATTCTGTTTATTTATGCATCTTGTCAACATTTCCGCTGCTTTATTTCCCTTTCAAATAAAGAATTTGCTGCATCATCAAATTCTGCTATCGTATGGAAAGCTATTCTTCTGGAAAGCAGAAGAATGCATACAGACTATAATGGTATTGTTCATTTTTCATTGTTATGAGGGAGTTGCTGCAGGTTATTGTTTGACGCACTCATGCATGCACACATGCTCTACTACAGCTGCAGTATTTCAGATTATCAACTTAACATACAAAGAATTCAAGAAGAATATAAGAATACAATAATACAAAAAGCATCATTTCGTACACAAAGACCACATCACTGTATTTGACTTTTCAGAGATACTTAAAGGTACTTTTCTCATCTTAAGTCTTTGTCATTATTTATCAATGTTTAGGTGAGTTATTCTACAAGGGAGATGAAATGTTAGATATGCTTCAAGCCAATCAATGCACATTACTTGTATTCTCCTTGTTTTGCATTTCCACTCACTTCTTCTTTCTTCTCAGTAATTCTGTCTGTTCACCTTCTCCCTCCGTCCCCTCTGTGTGCTCTGGGATAATGAGGTTAGCTGCTGAGGTACACGGCTGTGTGTGAAGTCTGATTAAATCATCAAACCAGTTGTTAGTGAGCTCTGTTTAAGTCCTCAAATTGTCCATTTTAAACTTCAGGGTTGCAGGTTGTGTTTCTGCTGCTTATATATAGAGAGAGAAACAAAGCTTGTAAAGATAGATGAAGAATATAGATCTGGGAGAACATCAAGAAACCAGGCTACAACGAACAGATAAGACCTGAGCCACACAACCTCTTGGGAGCCACAATGGGAGACGTGGAAAGAAGACAACGCAACACACAAGAAGGCAAAGCTCAAGCCATTCACAGAGGTAAGGAAAAAAACAACACAAACAATCACACTCACAAGGGAGAAAGGAAGAGAGAAAAGGAGATGCTGAATACCCGAGAGGACAAAAATCCAGATTGAAAACATCTGGAATGAGGTCCTGAGAGCAAGGGGAGAAAAAAGCAGCCAACCCACAAGAGCCAGCAGTCCAACACAGAGAAGCTCAATTGAAAAGCGAGGACAATGAGAAAAAAAAAGAGGGACAAAAGAAGAGAGAGTGTGGCACACAGCTTCGTGTTTAGTAAAGTTTACAATATTCTTGTTGGCTAGGCAAACAAAGTACTGGAATTAACAGATGAATAGAGACCGAGAACGACCTGCTGGACTGATAATGGTAACAGGTACAGCACAATATCTGAAATAACCAAAGTACAAGAAACTAAATGAAAGTTCAAATTTATAGACCTGAACAAAGTCACACTGTCAGATATCAGTACGAATGCTATTCCAGGCCCAATAGGAAAATGCTCTGCACCCTGCTGACTTCATATGAACTACAGGGAACCTGTTTTCTTAGTGCAAAGAGCATAGGATGAGATATAAGGTTTAAGGGGGTAGGAAGGGAACAGTCCTTTTACAATTTTCTCAGTGATCAGAAGCACCTAAAAATCTATTTTGACATGGATGGGGAGCCAATGAAGGAAAGCTAAAATTGGTGAAAATATCATCACATTTTTATGTTTTAGTTCAAGTTTTAGCTGCTGCATTTTGAACCATTTGAAGACTTTTATTCCCAGCGCACAGTAAGCCAGACAACACAATATTATAATAATCAAATCTGAATGAAACAAAGGTGTGAATAAAGATCTCTGCAAAGACCAAATTAGCCATGTTATATTGGTGAAAGTAAAAGGGAGTCTTAATAGTTTCTTATATGTGCTGATCAAAAGAGAGAGTCAGACCAAACGCAATCAGCCCTCCAAATATAAGACATCACATTTAGAAAGTTCATTTTACTTGAACAAACTGGTGTTTATGAAGAGCAGGGACAACGATCAACATCGCAGTTCGATCAGACTTTAGGAGCATGAAATGACTTGATATCCAATTTTTATAGCAGGCATGCACGCCTTTAATTTGATAATATCGGTATGGTCCTCTGCCTCAACTGGCACACACAGCTGAGTATCATCAGCATATCAGTGGACATTAACTCCATGACTGCTCATAATTTGGAGAAGAGGTGCAATATAAAGAGAGGACAGCAGAGGTGCTACATGCTCCACATCGTATTACTATGGGAAACACATACACACACAACCATAGATGCCAAATTGATTTTCCAGTCTATCCAGGGGTATACAGAGGTCAATGGTGTCAAAGCAGAAGAAGAAGAAGAAGCACAGAAGAAGAATCTGAATTACACAGTAAGCTTTCACCACAAGTAGTAAAAGAGCAGTTACAGGGTGGCGACAAACACTGAAAGAAGATTGAAATGATAAAAAAAATGACTTTGTAGTATTTTCTTAATGGAAGGTTGGAGCTTGGTTGATAAACATTCAGAAATCCTGGACCAAAGTGTGGTTCCTTAAGTCGATTTTTAAATGCAGCTTCCTTAAAGATGGTGGAGTACAATAATCAGCATTGTAGGCCCTCAAAGTGGAAAGTTAATGTGCTTTCAAGTCAAATCAGAAATGTATATACGGGCAAGAGGGATTTCACCTCACTACATCGGTGAAAGAAAAACCACAAGAGCAACTGCAGTGAACTAAGTGGTTACTATGTCAAAGTTAAATGGTGATGAAAGAAAGAAAGGCAAGTATCAGTATAAAATGCTTTCTTAAACTACACACGTAACAAAGTTAAACTAAGTATTGCACCCTGAACACTCACAACAAAATTAAGTTAAAGCTCTGGGGAAACTGGGCTTTTAAGACTTGGCACAACTGATGCCACTTCTCCAAACGAGGGACCCCACCCACCAGCCAACCGAGCCAAAGTCCTGAAGCTTGATTTAAAGGGACTAAAAGTACCACTTTTTCTTTTTTTTAAACACAGAATAACTGATGTTTCTATGGGAGCTGATAGGTCTGTTGAACAATGGCATTGATTCTTGGTGATTATTTCACCAGGTGATGATTTTGTAAGTCAACAACTTTCAGGGGCAAAAAGTAGCTTGCAGAAAGGGATGACCAGCTGAAATGTTTCTAATCATAATAAAATGAGAGTAATGCAATAAATAAAAGTATAGTTTTTAATGTTGTCTTATGGGCAGTTACACTTTTTTAGTTTCTAATATTAAATATTTCATTACTGTGTCTTAATTTTCTTCATGTACAGTGGACAGTCAGTTTTGAACAATATGCCAAGATGCTGTGTTTGTCTCCGGGAAATTAAAATAATGACATAAATAGTCATTAACTGTGCAGCCATAACAGTAACACCGTGTATTTCATTATTCTTAATGACCTTACAGTCAGTGAATGTTAAATGGTTTAATTTCCTCATATAAACTCCATAATTGACTCTTGTAGCTGTACATGCACAAATGGTTTTTTTTCTGGCATTTAAAGGCTTTCTGGCTTTCTGTTGATGAAGCATTAATGTTGGGGAACATTATTGGATAATGGGAGAGGGGAAATACTATTAGCTGGCAGGCAGGTTGAGAAATGAAAGAAAAACAACAAAGATAACATCCAGCCTGTGATACTGGGGGAAAAATCATTACAAAGTGCTCTAAATAATGTTTTTGAGAAAAAAAAAACGTAAGTCTATGTCTGTGCCTGAAGTGAAATTACTTTTTCTATTTCAAGAAATAAGCATTTTTGAAGAGGCAAAATAAGTGCAGAGTAAGTATTATCAAGGCTTTAAGTGATGAAAACCAAAGAAAACAGGCTTTTATTTTGAGAGACCACTGAATGTAACCAAACAACAAGATCAGCCACTACATGTGTATGTAATCGGTCTGATGGGGAGAGAGACTCAGACACAGAGAAGACACAAAACACAGTGAAATGTTCAAACTAAAACCATCTTTTACTGAAAAATCAGACACAGAGAAGGTCAGTCCGAGGGGAGGCAACAGTAAAAGGCAAGGAGCAGGCAAAAGTCCAAAAAGCAAGATTAAAAAAAAGCCAAGACAAACTAACATTAGGAGCTATAAGGAGAAGAAGGCAGGAAGAAGAAGGAATAGGAAGATAAGGGACTATACAATGAGGACAGTGAGCGCAATAATTAGAGGCAGGTGTGTGAGGGAACCAGGTGGAGATAATAAAGCAGGCGGGACACACATATGGGCAGGAACTGAAATGACAGAAGAGGTTAGTGGCAAAAAATAAAACAGGGAAGCGAATGGGCATAAATCAGGGGATGTTACAACCTAAACATTTTTACACATAAGTAAGAATTTTCCATAATATGTATGTATATGTATATGTATATGATTCATCATGCAAAGTTCACTCACAGACACCATGAGTATTTGTATCAGATTTCCTTGACATTTCATGAAAAAATGACAATGTCCACTTCACAGTGCTGCTTGAAAAAAACATCAGGGAATCAGCAAAGTCAGTAGAATTCATCCTCTGGGGATCACACACATCTGTACAAAACTTAATTTTAATTATTCCCATACATGTAGAGATATGTGACCCTGGACCAAATTGGCGGATGAAAAGTAGCCTGTAACCATGATGACAAGGATCATGATGATTAATGATTACATGAATGATACTGAGGCAGCAGCATGCAGCTAATGTGTCAGCCATTGACTCGGCTCTGAGGGCTTAAAGAGATGTGTGACCTGATTTTAGAAATGCTTAATTTTGCATTGATCCATGGTCATATGAAGGCTGTCCAGGAGGTACATGAACCCAGTTCACAAAAAATATATATTATTAATATAATTATATAAAATATAATTATTCTGTATTCACTGAATCAGTTATTCAGGCACGTCTTTTCTTCTGTCTGTGCTTTTTCTTACTTCTCTCTGCCTCCCTTCCTCCTCTTTATATTGGACTTTGTTTTACACTTCTCCATCATTTCTCATTTCTTTCCCATCCTCCAACATTTCTGCGGTGGCCACAATGGGGAACACACCCTGTTATTTGCAGGTTAAACACGTTTCAAGTCATAAATTCACAACCTCTGTAAAAGTAAATTTCATATGATTTACTTAGAAATGGAAGCTGATGTACGCTGGCCCGATGCAGCTTGATTCATTTAGGCTCCAGCCACACAGCAAACACTTTGTCTGCCTGAAACCCAAATCGAATCCTTTAACTGCAAAACTCCACTTCATCTTCTGTGCACATCTACACTGCACACTAAGACACTGGTGTACTATTTATAGTCTTGGTAGTCTTGAGCAATACATTATGGGCCTAAATAGCACAATAAAGCTGGTAAAGAACAACAGTAAATATTAAAACATCAGCAATGGTATATAACTCCCTCCAAGCTTTAACTACTAAAGCATTATGTACATGCACACAGACAAAAACATTTAAACCAAAGCTCACCCAAATCAGAAAATCAAGGTTTTGATATTGAAAAAAATGGCTGAATGTTAAAAGAGTTGAAAAAAAAGTTTAATAGTAATCAAGATATAATTTAGTCTCACCTGCACACTCAGTATTGTGTGAAAAAATGTCATTGTTTAATTGTGAGGGAATTATGTACTTGAAAATATAGAAACACAGACACACACAGTTCTCATCCAACACACACACACACACACACACACACACACACACAAATAAGTAAACATAAGATAAGATAAGACTTTCCAAAGAACACATTAATGAGAGTCATTACCACTGATGGTGGGACTCATCAACAAAGGGGCAGGGCAAATCATCAAATTAGTATTTATATAGATCACATCTCTCTCAGATAACCATTTTATATCCTAATTATAGTTGTTAAGGGCAAATGTGATTAGAGGAAAGGCATGTTTAACCTTTAAAAGAAATAAAGGGGATCTTGCTTATTAAGTTTATTTAGTTAAGTTAATTATAAACTAGGTTATTCGTTCTCAGCTTGGCTTTTATCTTTTATTTGTAAATGAACATATATTTTAGCGCACCTTAAGAACACCAATACAACAATATCTGATGGTTGCTTGACATTTATGGGATTGGACCAGGGAGCCTCTTGCTGTGAGTTAACAGCCACTGGCTCGTCATGGCACAGAGATAAATTGATCTGCACTAACACCGACCTTCCTGGGAAGAGGTCTGCTCGGCCAAACACCATGCACCTGTGAGAGCTGGCCAGTGTTGTAAAGCTAGCAAGTTGTGAAGAAGAAATGAAACACCCCTCAAAAACTTGTAATTTTGCAGAGTCTGAGTCAGAGTGTGGGTTTGTGTTTTTGTGTTTGTTATGAGTGTGCTCAATGTATGAATTAAGGGAGAAACATTAAGTTAAAAAGCAGAAGGTAAGTAGGATTTATACTTTATTTACATTAATTAAGGCATTAATTAAGGAAAAGATCATCAAAACTGTTACTCGTGGGTTAGATTTTAATATTTTTAGAGGCTTTTGTGAACACTCCAGTAATTTTCATGGGTACAGCACACAGGCATGTTGAGTGGTGAAAGTCTGTCACCAGATCACTTGATGCCTTGGAATTGATAGATAAGGTTATGCTATTTAAGAAAGGGTAAATTCGCCTACCTAAATACTAAATAGTGCCATTATTTGAATATATAATAGAAGGATATATGTCAATCTTCTAGGCTAGATAGTCTATGAACTACTCGAAGTATTCTGCAGATGAAACAGATTAAAGGATCTCACCTTTGTTAGAGCTTTCTGCAGGGATTTGTGCTGATGATGCTTCAGACACATGGAGATATCAAATGCCACATGTCAGTCATTGCCTCTGCTATAGTGTCTCATTATGCCTGGGGCAAATCACCAAATCACCAAGTCACTGAATATCAGGCAGTGTAAGTATGGATGAACACTTGTTTCACCAAAGTATGGAGATAAAATTTTCTGATGTTTGAAAAAACTCCTATCTCCAAATCTCTAAACTTTTAAGGACATTTTGGCCCTGAAACTATGTACGTTTCTAACCCCGATATCTAATGACTTATAGTTTTAAATAGAAATCATGGAGCTAAAATGTTCTCAAAGTGATTGTTGGAAAAACCCTTCCTCTCTTTGTCTGTGTAAGTCTTCCTGACCTTCTTATTCACATTGCCTGTTGGTGTTTCTGACTTTCAGGGCCTTTTCTTTCCCCGCATGAGCATGTTGCTATGTACTATTTACTTGTGAGTATGTTTTTTATATGTTTGGCTGCTGTTTTACTTATATTTACTTATATTATTTTATTCTCATTCTTTTATATTTTGTATTTTAAGTGTTTAACTGTTTATTTTTCATCTGTGTGCTTCTTCTGTGTGCTGCTGGAAACTTAAATTTCCCTGAGGGAGTCATCCCAAAGGGATCAATAAAGTCTAGTCTAAGTCTAAGTCTAAGTCTAAGTTTAAATTAATGTCTTATTATCTCCCTCACATACTCTCCAACATCTCCCATCTCTCTAACCCATCGGTGTGCTATCGTCTCGTGGGAGGTGTTCTGTGAAGCGAGTTGGACTGACTGAAGACAGGAAACAGTGGACAGGAAGGAGGAAGGAGCAGACTGAAGAGGTGACAGCTCCGAACAACCCTCCTGGAATCACTGTAATTCTAGCGAGGGGGTCTGCGTGCATGTGATGCTTGCAGCTGTCTTGTCAGGAGCATTAGCTCTCAGTAGGGTTTCTCTTGGCAAATGGAATCCTCTGGGAAAGTATGACAACAGGATCTCACCCTGTAGGAAGACATGATGCCTTTCCGGGAGACAGGCCCACAGGGTAGTGTGTGATGTCAAGCTGAGTAAATATATTGTAGTTAGGCCCACAGAGTCCCGGGTCTGGCCTCCTTTTTAGGGGTTGGACTTTTCCAGAATAGCCCAGGGTGAAGCACACCACTGATGGGATACAAGCAAGGCTTCAGCTCGCCACTGTTGGAAAAGTTTGGCTCACTGAATTAATGGATCACCTCAGCTTTACCATTTGTCACATATCATATGGATAGCCAAAGGCAGGTGTAAGGAGCATCTAAAGATCAGACAGACACTTTAAATTGTTAGATGTTAGGGCATGAATAGGGCATTTATATCAGCAAAATGGAGGACCAAAAGTCATTTATATATATATATATATATATATATATATATATATAGATATATTATATATCTGATTCTGAAATTAAACTTTGGTGAACTTTAATTCTCAACTTTGCTGCAATGGCAAACTGTAAATCATCTTCAGAGTGCTGACAGAGACCAAAATGGAGAAATCTGTCATATTACCTTTTCTTTTTTGAAAGTTCGACCATCCTGTTCTACCAAATAAAAAGAAGAGCAATAGAGCCTCCTTTCTTGCTGTCTTTTTTGCCCAAAACAAAACTATTCATAACCAACAGTGGCCACTACATGAACCACAAACAATCATTATAGCACCACCTACTATGTGGTGATATGTGAATGGATTTTGCTGTTCTACTTTGGATCAGGGCACATAGAGAGATGACTTAAAATCACAGATGTAAAGAATAAAAACCCCATACAATCCCATACAACCTGCTCCCAGATGAATATAGTCCTTCTGGCTTTCCACAGAAGGCTTTTTGTGTGTCCTGAGTCACCACCCCAGATGAAGACTGTCTTGCCTTTATTTTCAGGAGTGGTCGGAAAAATGTAAAATTCCAGAAACACAAAGATTAATTAACTACCAGCTTAAAGTAGAATAAAACACGTCCACAAACACTATAGACACGTGCACACACATTCATACACAACAAATGTGAGAGGGAGCTACTATGACATTTGTGTGGACGTACAATACATATCAGCTGAAAGATAACAAACATACACAATCATAGTACACAGTGGGGCATCAGAGCTTCACCAATTACTGAGACAGCAGCCGATGTCACAGACAGCAGATGAGCGACAGAACAGGATCCAGATCTGAGTCTTAATAAAATTGTTTTTTTAAAAAGAAGTATTTCATCTTTGTATTTGAGAAACAGAAGAACAGAGAGATTGTGTGGAGAAAAGTGGAAAAACAGGAACCAAGGGAGTGTTGTACAGATGGATGAAAGGAAAGGAGGGGTAGTAGGAGAAGCTGAGTGTGTGTGTGTGTGTGTGTGTGTGTGTGATCTAAAACATCCAATTCCAATAAGTGCTGCTAGCTCGACACTGCTTTCTCATCTGAAGCATGAAGAGGGTGAAGGAGAAGAATACAGATTACTGGCTAAATGAGCACATACACGCACACACACACAGAAACACCTTATATTACTCACTGGTAGCAGGTATTTTATCTCAAAAACCTGATGGCTCATCTGGTAAAAAGAAGTGGTTGGTAACGCCATGTGTTTGGCCAAAGGTAATCACAGCAATAACCTGATTAAGAAGAACACAAAGGAAGTGCATCAACTACAGTTTTCTTTGTTTACAGCATAAATGTAGGATATTTTACTTTTTAAATAGAACATCCCCCATAAGACGTACGATTGCAGAGTCATACTCGTTTCAATATGAACATCTCATCTACTTCCATGCTGATGTTGAAAACCCCAAAACAAAAGCTTGAGTTGAGATTATTTGTCCAACAGCATCTCCTATGTTGGAGCTCAACTTCAAGGAATGAAGGTCCATTAACTTCTGTGCAGTAAGCAGCGACAGCTCACAACATGCCAGAACCATAAACGGTAAAATCATCACACTTAGAGGATAAATCTCCGTAACGCAGAGGATGAGGACATCTGTGTGGAAGATCAAAGATAATTTAAACCTTTCAAATGGATATGATGAGATGAAAGCTCACCACTCTGTCTCATTATGAGGCTCCTTCCCTCTTGTTGAAACTGTCACATCGATCAGATGAGCGTCTGCAGACTCATTATCACCACTCAGAGAAAATATGTTGACCGTAATGTTACTTCTGCTGAGGAATTCTTGTACACCCTTGATAAGTCACCCTGCATTAGTTTATATAATGTTATATAATATGCATTCACAACTTTTGAGAGGGAATTCAACAAGGCACAAAAACTTGCAAAGGCCTAAATTGTCATGCTGTTGTAATTTGAATTAAGTAAGATTAAAGTTAATCTTTATATTGTATTTTATTTAAAATAAATGCAATACTCAGGCTTGTCTTGTCAGCATTTATGTCAGTGGCACACAGGCAGCTGCCTCAAGACCTGACACACACAAAACTGTGTGTAATACTATACTATATTATAATATACTATTTTTTCCTCTCATAGGAATAAGTTAAAGATAAAATGCCTGATTAATATTCAGTTGCCAATGTTAAAGTTGAATTTACATAAATAGTATGTTGAGATAAATAAGGTACTAAAATGTATAAATAATTTCTAGTTAAAATGTGTGCCTTTAAAAATATATTTAATGGGTTTTGAATGTTTTAAAAAAAGTTAAAAAGTAATTTTGATTACATTTGAGAGTTCAAGACCTTAAAAATTACACTTCCAGGTGAACCTGAGCTTGATGAAGAGAGGGAAAGACATATGTTAAAATGTGTTGCTGTGGGCTGAAACGAGTATTACTGCGACAAGGGAGAGATTTATCAGCTACGGCTTAGTCCTGCAGACTTCAGACACACAGAGGTAATGTTGTTAAAGTTTCCATCGCGAGCTAAAACTTAAACATGGAGAGAAAGCAAACAATTAAACACAGTAAACCTATTCCTGTGTTAATACATCATTCTTAAGCACCTCTGTACCAGGAGCAAGGGTGATTGGTGATGGAGTTCATCCCACAGTTCACCTACTTTTATACCCTCCTCCTTGATTTGAAAGATCCTGTTGAGGTTACAGTATATGACGTGACACTCTACAGTGAAGGGCTTGTGCGTCAGGGTGAGTTCTGAGAAAGGGAAATTGAGTGTGAGTACTAATAGCTAGTTAGAATAGAAATTATAGAGACTATAAAGAGGACAGGGAACCATGTGAGGGAAGATGAGGCAGATAAAACCATGACAGCATGCAGGTTCAAGCCAGCTTTAACTTGTCACCAGAGCAGCATGGTTCATTTAAAAGCTCCATTTGATGGTCATTAAATGGTTTGATTGTGCAGTACCCGGTGTGTAATGTCTTCCAGAGTGTACGCAGAGATAGCCGGCATGTCAAATATCAAGCTCTAAAAACACAGGAGGAATATGTACCAAGGCGGACACTTTTTTTTAGACACTGGGAGAGTTGAAAACAGATCAATGTGTTACCTGACTTTGATAACAAGTCCACCTTAGAGGACCTATAAGTGCTCATGGTTGTTTGTGCTGCAACTGTGAAGCCTCTTGAGTAAAAGAAAAAACCTGGTAATTGTTGAGTGCAAAGGCAATGACTTATGCAAGGTTGCACTGCTAGAATTGGCCCTCACACAGTGAAAATGCAGAGTCAGAAGTTCCCCTTCAATAATAAATTCCCTCTGTTGTGGAGTTACGAGAAGAAGCGCCTGCTCTTGTCACTTTCATGCTAAATAATGTAGTAAAATGAAATGCCACGTCAGGATGACTGTCAATCAGGCTGACATCTACATAGACATTTTAAAATGCCAAAAAAGCGTCGCACTTTGTCACATCACCTGTGTAATTATTGTCAAACTCATTTTTTTCCCTGGTTTAGTATATTTGAACACTAACCCAAATCCAAATCTGTGTGTACAGTATGTGTCTCCCTCCGTCTGTGTTTCTGTGTCACTGTCTTCTTTTGAATCTCAATCCTTCTCTCTGTGTGCTGCCCCCATTTCTCCTCAGCTCATTATTCCCTCTCTCGCTCTCCTTCTCTCTTTCACTCTCCTTTTTATTTCCCCTCTCTGGGTCCCTCTCTCTCGTCAAACTATACAAGAAGAAAGAAGCTGGAAGATGTTAAAAGAAACCATTACAGCATCCCATCCTGCAGTGTCAGCCTTTTACTTTTGGATCACACACACACACTTTCCACTGATCTCTTCAAAAATACTACACCGGCTTCTTTTAAAACATTATTTATATATCGCTCTTTTAACAATGACCATGATCGTTCCCAAATGACGTGTCAACCATCATGATGACGTCCCCTGACCTTGACAAAATAGTAGTTTGAACTCAAGCCACACTGTTTTCCTAATCTTCACCAAGTCATGTTTGTACCTAAACCAAACCCAACCTTAACCATAGCATTTCAGATCATCAGAAAAGATTTCTGTGTGTCTTTCTAGGGGACAAACAAAGTATTTTGTCATTTCATTTTGAGGGCTTGTATATTTTATTCACTCATGTTGGATGCAAAACCTACATTTTCTACCTTATATTTCTTGGCACGAGATAATCCCAAAACATACATTGTTAATTTGAATCTGTAGTTAACGGTCCCACAAGAGCTACCACGAAGTACAAAGGGAGAAGGTCCCATTTTCTGCCTAAGTGAACAGGTTTTGCTTTTATAAGACATAATTAAAAACACATTCAACATAATCCATGATAAATATTCAGTTTTTCTGTATTACTACACACTACTACAATATGTAATGTTTTCAGTGGGAATAAATACGGCAGTCGTGGCAATAAAGTCGCTCACAAAAGTCTATTTTGTTTAAATCTCTGGAGTGTGGGAGGGAAAACTTACTGCCAAAAATGTGGTGCAATGACAGAATAACACTATTTTTTTCTGAAGTTGGTACAGCGTCAAAGGGTTCAACTTACAATTAGCCTCTACGTAAGGATACCAGCCCAAAAACAACCAATGCAGTGAAATAAATGAAACAGACCTGACAGAGAGCTGGGCAATTTTTTTAAAAACACCCCAAAAACAAATTTTATTTTAATTTGGTCTGGAGCCTGTCCATTTCAGTCTAAAAGCTTTCTAATTAAAATCCTTTACTGTTACATTGCTTAAATATAGCCTGGGAGATAGATTGTTAGGCTTTGCAGTTTTTGGGGAAATCCAATTGATTTCCATTGTGCAAAGCATGCCTGATCGATCCAGCGGCGGTAATTGAATCCATTGATGAATCAGCCCCATTTGGGAGAGAGGACCTTTGATCAGAATTTGCCCTCTTTAGAAAAAAACAATAATGTCAGATAATATTAGGGTATATTTGTTGGGGACATTACAGTATCAAAGGGGAGCAAGGACGTGTTCGTTCAGCTTCATGGAGACACGACAACCAGAATGAGCATCTACAGTACAGTTATGTGGTAGCTAGTTTAAGTGTACCTTGAGTTAATTTCATAAGACTAGAAGACCAAATATGGTATTTCAGATCCTATTTGTCAATAAAATTTAAAAAATTGAGAGGAACTTGAGAAACCTGGCGTCAGTGCACTCTTCAGTTTAGCCTCTTAGCTGTTTTCTTAGACACTGTGATGTAATTTGGCATATAGGAACAAACACCAAAAAAAGAAGTCATTTAAACATAGAGATGCACAACAAGTTAAGAAAAAGACCTAAATAAAAGAGTAATAAAAAAATGCATATTCTTATATAAAAAGGACAAAACAGGAGAGTCATTGAAAAGAATGGTGTTTGACGAGTGAAAGTGACTGATAATTTGATCACATGCTTGCTGTTGACAACCGAGGGCCCAAATTCTTCACAATCACAGCAAGAGCTTGCACGCGCTATCAAAAACAGCATATGACAACTACAACTCAATTCACAAGTGTAGCACAATGGAAAACCAATCGAGACGACGCATCTCATCAGTCAGTATCTGAGTAAAAAGAAGATGGCACCAAAGAGAGAGAGATGGTGTCTCCACATCCTTTATCTTCTCCCTGCTCTCCCCCTTCTTTGATTGGAAAACTCACATCTGTTTACCAGTGGCCCATATGTTGCTGTTTCCTCCTGCTGTCCCCAGAGGGAGAGACAGATAGAAATAGATGAGAAGGGAGATGATGAGAGAGTGGAAGACCAAAAGGAACATCAGGAAGACTTTTAGAGGGAAGCGAGAGGAAGAGAAAGTGTCATCAAAAGGTAAAGAAGGGAGGGTAGGGAGACGCGGTCGAATGTTAGGATGCAGCAGTAAGCAGGAGGAGGGATAATTGGAAAATAAAGAAAATGGGAAAGAGAGAAATAAAAGAAAGGAAACTCCTTAACGCATGTAACTTTGGCTGTTATAAGTTAAAGCATTTAACACTGAAATTCTTAATCAGCATGCCTCTGCTCATTACACACAAACAAGCACATCATCATTAAGGCATACACACACACATAGACGTCACCGACGCTTTCTCACAAATTTAGCATTTTCCTCTCTGTGTGTGCACCCATCCATTTACTCAAATGGTACACACACACACACACACAAGTTTTGGCCTACTGATGCCACCGTGAAGCAATGGCCAGAAACAGAGAGAGATTGCCAGTGAAGTCACTTTTAAAGCCAGAAAGCAATTAAAACCTGCTATAATTAGCTCTTTACCACCTTAGAAAGGCTTTATTACTCTAAGAATGAAGCAGTCTTTGTGTGTAGGTGTGTGTGTGTGTGTGTGTGTGTGTGCAATGTGTGCTCTCACATGCGTGAATCTTTCATTTGAATTCTAGGTAGTTAATTGTCCTCAAGAGGAAATCATTTTTCACAGCTATGGCAACCAAACACAAACATAGACACAGCAGATCTCATTCACAACAAACAGCAATAAATCAACAGTATGGAAGAACAGTATCAGCAAAAAAAAACTTAGAAGAAATGACAAAACTTTTGCTTAAATGATGAATTACAGTGAATCACAGGGCTGGAGATGAATGCTTAAGTGCTCTTTATAACTTCAAACATGTTGTACATGATGCACATCTGTGATGTCTCGTCATGTCTGTTAAGTTGTCACGTCTGTCATGTTTCTGTTTCCTGTTCTGGCATGTCTGTTTTATTTTGAAATCCCTAACTCTCCTCTTGTTTCAGGTCCCTTAACTTCCTGCCCTTGTGTGTTTCCCGCCTGTGAGATTGTCTGCCCCGCCCTGATTGTTTCCACCTGTTCCCCATTACCTCATGTGTATATATATCATCCATCGTCAAGGTCTCTTGGATCCAGCCATCAAACCACGGCTATCTATCCAAGCCTGCTCTGTAAGAACTTTATTAAACCTTCAACCTGACTTTGTCCTGCATTTGTACCTGTCTTGTGCCATTGTAACAACAAAATGAAATTTGAAATCCCTACCACCCCAAAGAATGGGGCTGACTGACTCTGGTGATCCCCTGATTTTTCCTCTACGAGCAGATTGGCATTTTTGTGTCACGGTGAAATGTTTTTTGACAGACAGAGACACCAGCAGATCAGAAATGTCAATTAATGCATTACTGTGGATTACAGTACAACCAAAAAAAAGTTGCATAATTTTCTATATTCCCATTATGCACATTATGTTTTGTACTAATTACCAAATGTTATCATGCTAACAGGTTGATTGGGTTGCGTTAATGTTTACCAACTAAACCTCAGCATGTTAGCGTTGTCATTGTGAGCACGTTGCCACAAAGCACCACCACGTCTACTTGCAGCCTCACACAACCGCTAGCATTTCTGTAGACTCTAATCCTGTTAGCTGGCAGAGAGGAAGAGCACAATACAACAGACTCAGTTAATTATACTTGCTTTAACTCTTTAACAGGACAGAATGGCTGATTACCAAAATGAGGTACTCATGTGACTATTTAATAAGTTCTGGTTTGTTCTTTCGGTGAGGGTCTAAACATACCAACCATAAAACTGAAACAAACTACGCTTTATCCTGTCTAGATTGGACTACAGAAAAAGCAGCTGTAGGTGATGCAATTAATTTTGGGCAATGCCATCTGTTAGATGGATGTTCAACTTGCCTGCATTCATGTACACTGAAGAAGTTTTTTGCAAAGTTTATTTGGTGGTGAAGTTCATCAGATGATGTTTACCTGCTCTGCATTCAAGCCATGTTCAACCTTAATGTTTTAATGCTCAATTCACTCCACAGTTTAGAAGATAGTTTGCTTTTCTTTGTTTTTTTTTTTTTTTGGCTTATGTGCACTTGGTTTTTAATTTTGGCCTTCTTTGTAAACAGAGACTGGTGTCTGGGACCAGGGCGGACATGGGGAGAGGAAATAGACGGGATGATTCGGGCTGTAGGTGCTTTCCGATTGACAGCTTTGGTGTTGAGGTCAGGTTGGTAGGAAGCAGGGAGGCCAATTATTTTTTATGCTGTGTGGTTGATTTTAATGAATCTGTTCCTGCCTCCAACTGAGAGAACAGATAGGAAACAGAT
Source organism: Scortum barcoo (assembly GCA_023238725.1). Taxonomy (NCBI): domain Eukaryota; kingdom Metazoa; phylum Chordata; class Actinopteri; order Centrarchiformes; family Terapontidae; genus Scortum; species Scortum barcoo. The sequence continues at coordinate 19,751,540 of CM041544.1, read as the reverse complement.
GGAGAAAGGGAGAAGGGCAGAGTTCATTACACCAAGGTACATATGCAAATATGCAAAATATAGCGTCTGTGTGAGACAGCCAGAGAGAATTCATGTCTCTCTTTGTTTATTTACTTTTACATAACCTGCATATGTGATTCGTACTTGGCCAATGACTGTGTGAAGTGGACAAGACTGTCACATTGTCAGTTTTCAGGAGTTACTAAAACATCCTGATGCCTTCATGGCACCGCTTTGTCATTTGTAAGTCTTTTGGGGCCTTAAGGGCAAATTCAGGTCAAATCTTCTTAAGAAGATGTAGGTTTTTCAAGTGTCAATGCTGAAAGTTTTTCATTCAAATCTATGACAATAGTATAAGTGCGTCTAATTTTTTGACAGTTCCTGGATTTTCTCAGGTCAAATCTTTGGAAATCAGCTCTTAAGTCAGTTCTCAAAGCAGTCAAGTACTTAATTCATCATGTTTGTCCAAGTCCACAGCTTGTGCTGTCCTGAATGTAATCAGGTGTTGAATATATATAGCACATAGGACATTTTCCATATTTCACTATGGTTAAAGATTTTTGAATTATTGTTAGTGTATCCAAATGGTTAATAAATTACATTTTTTTTAAACTGGAGTGTTTATTGAACCTTCTGACAAAAAAAAAAAAACAATTTGCATATATGATTTTTCAATTTTTATAAGTTTTGCTACATTTGGCATTTTTATTTATTTTTTGGTTATTTTGTATTTTCTGGCATTTTGATTGTATACATCAGGTTTTTCAGGATATTTTCAAAAAATATCACACTGATGATTGGCATTAAAGGGTTAAATTAGCCAATTTCCTTCTCGTATAAGTTGTGAAAGACACTGCAAATTGTGGCTGTCAATTTCTTTCTGTCTGTCAAATAAAGTAGTGAGAGTGAGTGTTTTCAGTGAGCTGCTGCTGGGGTCCAGAGGGTTAATAAAGCTAGACCAGATACCAAACTGAAAAGCACACTTATAAATAAATATTAAATATTGTTGGGTTTGTTTTCAAAAAGTATTAAGAAGACATCAAGTTGAGGTTCCTACATTACACTAATATATAGATAGACAATTAATTATATGGAGACTTTTGTGATTATTTACTGCAATGTTAGTGCACTGCACTGTTATGTTTTGTACATATCTTTATTTTGTAGGTGCATTTTAGAGTGTGCTTGTGTTTTTCCGTGTGGATTGTGTGTGTGTGTGAATGTGTGTGTGCGTGTGTCCAGGCCTGAACATATTGAGCAGAGTGAGTAAATAGGAAATGGGATTGGTTCAGCGGGTGGAAGAGCTCATTATCATCTATATTCCACTGTCTGCCTGTTTTCATTTCAGCTTTTAATTATAATTTCTCAGTTTTAGTGATACTTCCTGGCCATTCATTATATGAATGTTCTCTTTCGCTGATTTTCCAACAAGATGGCAGTGATGCTGATGTTGAGTCTGTGCGTGTCCTTGTGAGTGTGAAAGACATCTATACTATGTGTGGAAAGTTATATCAGTCAGTGTTTCTTTCCTGTATGTCACTGTGCTGATAGAGAGGTTAGAATTTCAAGTTTTCTGTCAATACATGCATATATTATGTGTGTTTGAATCTCTTTAGAAAATCACATATATACTGTATGTCTGCAAGTGTCTTTTGCATGCATATGCGTGGACATTATTCTAAAGAAATCCCATAATTAGTCGTAAATATATAGTATGTTGTAGAATTGATGTTGCTCCATTTACTCCTGGGGCCTTCACTGCCTCACAAGCTAAAGTGGGAAGCTGGCATTACTGCGAGACGGTCATGTTTTATAACGTACAGAAAGAGTTTTACCTTTGTCCCTGATTTTTTCATCTCTGCAGATGTTCTTAGATGCTTTGGTGTCATGAGTCAATCCAACATGGCTCTGCTAGGTGTCTCAAATATCCATCCACAACAAGAACCTAGTGGTGGGTGAAGGTCGATTAATGCATACTCTTGTGGGTTAGGTGGGGTGGACTGGCTCTCACAATAGGTCGGGGGTGCCGGTTTTAAAAATTCAGACCCGCACACCACTACTGGAGACATGAAGACTGGAGTGCATTTGAGAAAAAACTCCCACTGAAGTACAGTAAACGGTCTGTTGCGCTCCAAACTTCAGATGATCCTCTCTGAAGGAGGTATTTTTCACAGTGTCTGAAGAGTACAATGGTGACATTCTATTATGCATATTTCTACTCTGCATCTGTTCTATATTTATTTTGCATCTATTCTACATCTTTTTTGCACTTGATCTGAAACTTTCCTGAATTTGTCCTTCATCAGTCCGGTATCTGTTTGCTATACATCCATTATGAACTGTTCTGTATTCATCCTACATGTGTATCACGTTTTTCTCATATCATTTCAAAATAAAAGTGGCTCCGTTGTGTATCATTGCATCATTTCATGTCTGTAGCACACACCAGATGCTCCACATGGAGAGAAGTCAAGGTCCGATGATGGATAGAAGAAAGGAAATAAGACTGTGGTGCATCCTGAGAGTGGTGTGTGTTCATACAACTTAGAAAAATTTTGTTTTGTTGCACATCATTTGCTGGAGTGTGTTGGTACCAAACAACTACAGTTTCATCTCACTTCAGTTTGTCGGCATCCATCATTTATTTATCCAAAATTCAATCTCTATCTATTCTGCACCTCTCCTTCATTAACCTCACAGTGGTAACCACATTACAGTTCACCCATCTGCCTTCTATTCTTTTTGAGTGCTTTCACTTTTGATTGAATGACCATTTTCACTGCAGTCACTTCTTTCTGAATAGTTTTAATAAACTAGAATATGGATGTTAAAACATAAAACAGCCATCTGGTGTCTTGAGGCAGAACAGCATTTTTTATTTCTTTCACAAACAGAACCTCTTGAGATGCTGAGGAATGATCTAGCAATAATCCACTTAAAAGTACAGTGAAACAATCGTCCCATGTGTGGATTTCTGTGAAGGGTGAATTGACAATGTGTCCTTTAATGCCTTTTTGATGCAGAAGAAAGAAACACACTCTCAAAATAAACAGCATGAGGCGCTTTTGATGTTTACAACTTGGCATCAAAGACTTTCTAAGACATTACTGAGCAGCCTTTCCTCCCTGTATTTCTCCTCATATTTATCCAAGGAACAGGCTTGACAACCTACTTGAATGTTATGACAGATTATATCCTGAGGAAGGGCAAGTCTTTTTTTTTCTTCTTTTTTTTAAGAAATGATCAGGAGTAGTTTTTAATGAAACTTGGTCTGTACAGTTTGTTCTACAAATGTTCTACAATCATTTTACATTTCCGTTCATTCAGAACACTTCACATTTTATTACATACTTTCTGATATTGCACTGATTTTTAGGGACACTAAAAACTGATGAACAAGCCCGAACAAATGATTAGTTTCAGCTGAAAATGAAAATGAGCCAACAATAATTGTTTTAGCATGAACATTTTGATTGCTATAATCTGATATTGCTTGAGATGCTGTCTATGCACCTATCTCCATCCTTTTGCTAATTTCTAGCCTGTTCAACAATTTTTAGTGTTCCCTTGATTTTGTGATAACGAAATTTATTTTTTTTTGTCCTCAAAGGATGCTGTGCATTGAGTGGGAGGACGTGCAGATGTAAATGATGTCCATCTGCTTACGCTTAAAAAATTAGGAAATTATTGACTTCAGCATGTCTTTGAAGAATATTACTGCAAAAACCCATGTGTGCATAATGTATTTACATTTGTTGACATACTTACTCCCTGATTTTGTTGTATTGGTTCATAATGATGTCTTCGTGAATAATGAATGTACAGAAAAGCTAACTGACTGCTAACAGCTCCCACTTGTGGAGACATTTTGCTAAACGCATGTTTGTGAACGTGTGAGCTGCCTTCATCCTTCCATTCATTCTGTTCCACTAACATCTCTCTCCAGCTCTGATTCGTTGCCCCCCTATCTCTCCCTCCCTCATCTTTTTGGGCAGATTGACAAGACCCGCTCGTCCTTCCTCCTCCCTCTCCCTCTCTCATTCATCATGGTAAGCTCCAGTGACAGGGGAGTGCTGCTCGGTGGCAGTCTGCTTAGTAGAGCCTGACACACACAGCCTTGAAGACAGCCTTGCAAAGTGAAAGTGAGAGAGAAGGGAGGAGAAAGAGGCATCGGACAATATGCAAATGAGGGAGGTGAAACTGGAGAGACTGAGGGACCAGGAAAGAAAAGACAAAGGGGTCACATGCTCCCCCAGTGGGGCTGTCATTGGCCAACACATCCCTGTCTATGGGTGCACATGTGTTTGTGTGTGTTTGGTGGATGACCTTGAGAAATGTGGTGCTGCGTCTGTGTGTGTGCGGTTGTGGTTTTGCAATGTTTCAGGAGTTGCGATGCAAAAGCACAGACTCTCACATTATGTTTTTACAAAGACAGCAGCCTTTGTCTTTGAAATAAACATTTTTTAAATCTATAATATGAACCGTTTTTTGTCTTCACATTCTGCAAAGATTTTGTTTACACTCATGATGGTGAAAGAATTGCACAATGTTGTGAATAAATATCACAGCAATATCTGAACAGTAATAATGTTTGCTTAATTCTGTTTTCCACAGATAAGCAAATGTGGAAAGAACTGTTGATGCTATGTGGTGCATTTTAAATGAATAGCATAGAAAAATGCCGTTTATGTTGGTATGACATTTTGTTTCATAAATACAGTAAATAAGATCCACACTTGGACACTTTTAGGGCATATGTATAGTATATCTTATAAACTTTAGAGGTGGATGTTACCAAGCCTGGTTTTTCAGGTTTCAGTTGAGTTATCAGGGCTTTCCGAGATACATGAGTCTCTCACAAATAACGATTGTGAAATACAGATGAGCCAGCTAGTGATGCTCATCAGAATCAATACAACAAACATTGGGTCTGGTTGAAAATAGACACTTGAAGAATCTTGTTGACTGAATCATCAAGACACACAGGAAAGAGCTGCTTTTTAAATGAAAGCAGATGTCTAAAAAAATATGGTGCATTTTTATGGTATGGTGCAATATTATCAGGTATTTCTTTTATTTTGTCCATACCAGCTCTTTGTATAATGCAATACAGTTAAAAGGCACCACATCCTTCAAAATTATCATTGAATCAACACCTATTGCATGACTGCAGTATTAGACTGCTCTAGTTTTGGATAGCTGCACCATATAAACTTGAAAACAGAGTATTGATAGTGTGTTTTATCTTATGCTTAAATATGTAAAACAGATTTAAAATTCTGTTTTTGACAAGATTTGTTATAAGTATATGTGATATGGGCTTTAACATACTCCTATTACTTTATATGTGAGGCAAAATAATATATACATTTAAAAACTAAAGTGTATTACTCTGCTCTTTTTGGTTTTTGAAGATGCCTAAGGAATGTATGATGCATTTGGTTATCTCCTGCCACACTCTATGAGGCCAGCACGCACAAGATGTTGTTTTAATGTAATTTAAAGAGCAGACACGCTTTAACCCAGATGAAACATGCCATCACGCCGAGTTACCGCCGGGGCAATCAGATGTGTAACGTTGCATTAGTGTTGCCAGACATGTTCTGATCATACTTGCTCAGTTTACCCACTTTGTCAGAGAAACCAAGGTCACCTGAAGGAAGGGGTCCGGTATAAATAGAGTGACTGAGTGGGGAGTGGAGACGGGTGAGCCGATGGGTGAGGTGATGAGCTGATTTCAGACAGGTGTGTTGGAGGATCTAAAAAGGGCTATTGATGGAGTTGCTGAGACTTTATTATTATAGATGTTTTTGAAGTCTTATATCTAGAGGTTTGCTGACCTCATCTTATTACATCTGTGGACCAGACTTTATGTATTCAGAAAAGCAGAGGTTCATTTTATTCTATTTTTGTTTTTAATGCATCGCATGCATCCCTACATCAGATCACATTAAGAGAGTGTTGCATTATGGGTTGTTTGTAACCTTTTGATGCACAGCTAGCAAATTATAGATTTAGGTGAGAGTTAGACCCAAAAAAAACTAATGGGACTTTTCAACAACTTATATATTGTGTTTTTCTGCAACTGGGGGATAAATTGAGAGAACACAAGTCAAATATGTCTTCCGCAATCAGCACTGCAGAAATAAACTGAAGACCGAGCTCTATGTCAAGCAGCAAAAAATGACTAGTGTTACAATATGATATGATATTTCTGAATATGAATGATTCCCTGACTTCTTTACGGCACACCATGAATCTATGCTGATTATAAGGTTAAACAAGGGTGAATGAATGATGGATGGAAGGTTGGAAAGGGGGATGAAAGTAAGGGAAGCTGCCCAAGACCGTGGGAAGAGGACAAGGAGAGTGATACGGAAATAAGAGGGAAAGAATGGATATCAGCTGTAAGAAAGCGAAAGAAGGAAGGATGTACGAGGGGATGGTTGAAATGATGGAGGAAGAGGGAAGAGGCCATTATTTACAGATGACAGGAACAGCGGGAGGATGAATTAGGGATTCCAGTGAGAGAAGTATTGATTGACAGGAGGAAGAAGGTGTGAACAGGAAGGGAAAGATAGGCAGGCCAAGGAAGGTGGGCAGCAAACAAACAAAAAAAAATAAAACAAATTGAAAGTGAGAGATCGAAACGAAATGACGAAATGAATTCTTGCCAGGCTGCAGAAGGAAGGGGAGGGATGAACGTGGGGAGGTGGCCGCGAGCGAAATGAAATTGCAGAGTCGCTGTTTGTGGAATACAAGAAAGGTGAGAGCTGGAGCGGGAGGGAGAAATAATGAGACGGGTGGAGAAAGACGGATGAAGAGGTAGAGAGGGCAGTGAAAGTCTGTATTTAATCATTTCCATAAAGGATTCCTCAAAAGAAACAAAAAAAACAAAAAAAAAAAAAAACAGACAGAGTGGAGTGGTAAACGATTCTTATGTTTGGTGATAAGGGTTAAAATGAAGCTGGAGCAGTGAGTCTTGTCAGCGCTGCCATTTAACATCTGTCTTTATTTTCCCTCCTTTCTCTTCATAAATTATTTTAGAGATCATCACAACTCCCTGACAGCATGTTGATGCACAGAAATGCCATAAATCTGCTGGATTTCCTGAATCTGAACCCTCGTCTGTTTGATTGCTGTGTGTGTTTGTGTGTGTGTGTGTGTGTGTGTGTGTGCATGTGTGGGGGGCGGGGTGGGGGGTAAGCTTGCTTGTAGTAGTGTGTTCAGGCTGAATAAAGATGGAGCTTTTGGTTGCTTTTTCTCCACTTTGTGGGAGTTGAGGATCAATAATCCATCTTCCCGTTCACTGGCCTACAACTCTAACTACACACACACACACACACACACACACACACACAACCACAAAAACAAGTCGCCATTCACACATACACACACACACACACACACACAAACCTGCATAAGTAAAAATAAGAATGCATATAGACAAGCAAAGAGCTCTAACACTTTTCGTAAAGATTACTACTGTGTTGCTACACACACACACACACACACACACACACACACATAAATACACTGTTTTCCTTTTGATTACATCCGCAGTCATATAACTGCCCCCTAACTGTTTGTCATATCAGGTAAACAAGAACAGACACAGAGCAGATGCAACTAACACTGTCACACACAGTTACACACAGTTACACACATCTGTGCGTGTGTGTGTGTAGTTTTTGTCTTGTTTGACAAAAGGACTTTCCTTTTGCTGAGGCAGGAAGGCACCTGGACTAAAGGAGGCGTTTGTTTGTTTGTGCACATGCACAATGTATCCAGACAGACAGGGTTTGTGTGTGTGTGTGTCTGCTTGGTATGTGTGGTTCATCCTACACCTACAAACACTTTGTCCTCAGAGCCAGACAAACAAAGTCATATTTTATGTCCTCTGAGAAATGTCCTCATATGTCCTCATATTTGTACACAGGAGCTGTGTGTGTGTGAGTGTGTGTGTGTGTGTGTGTGTAAGGAAGTAAAGAAGTCGACTCACCTCTGTCTCTATGGAGGGTTTCTTGTGCTTTATGAATGGATGTACTGTATTAATATCTCTATGTTTGCTTATAGAGTACAGAAGAGTGGGAATTATGGTTCTGATCAGGGAAAAACAACGAAATTTGACCACAGCTGATGTTTTCATTTCATTACTCAGCTTGCAAACAAGGCTGCAGTCATGCATTTAAACCACACAAGATTAACTTTCTGAACGTAGAAGACTACATAAACAAGAAATATGAATGTGACATAAATAAACATAAATTCACCTGTGTGGTCTGTTTGCACCAAAAAGGATGGCAGAAGTCAAAGCTCGAGTGTTGGTGAGACCAGATTTCTCTGACCTGACTCTCTTTGGTGGATTAGTTTTTGTTTTATTCTGAAGTTTAAATAATTACCCATGGGGCAGAGACATTTTCCTGTTCGTGTTCACACCAGAATTTTTTGTGGAAGTAAACGGAAAAATCTGAAGCGTCTACAAGTCAGCCAGTGTGAGACATTTTTCTTCGGGGGCATTTTCAGAGATTCAGAAGCCCGAGGCCAAAACAACCTCCAGACTCCTCCAGCCACATACTTAATGCAGTCACAGCTCCTGAGACTACTTCTCAGTTTGTTTCATGGTTAAAAGTGGAAAGAGGATTCAAGCTAAAGTGGGAAAAAACAGCAGTGTGGTTTTTGCTCACAAGCACCAGAAACTTAATTGTACAGGTTAAAACCACTATTGTCACCGCATCAGTTTGCTGACATGTAGGAAAACATGCTGAAAATCAAACTTTAAGGTCAAACCACACAGGTGTTTGCTCTTACAGCAGCTGATTAGACCTCTACTGAGAGCTGTGTAGATGTGTGTAGATGACTGACACACCTGTGACCTGACTTTAGTTCACAGGTATTTTTTCATTTTTTAAGGAGCCATTATGATGCACTGAAACAGGAACTACCCTGCATCTTTTTTTTAAATCAACGATCTTGAAGATTTTATGCCAGCACTATGGCAGTAAGCAGTAATTGTACATTTTTGGACTTCCCGGGACAAAATGTTCCCGTTCATTGTTTCCAAACATAATGGCTGACAAAAAGTGAGTGCAGCTGGGGCCTTTGGAAACTGTTATAAGTGATTTAATTTGGAACAGTCAGGTCTAACAGCCACTTCTCAATACATTTCTCAATAATGCCATTTTCAGCTCTGATTATACCTCCTTACTCAAAACTGTATGTGCTCCAACAAGCATGTTTTTATTCCAGGACCTCTCTGCATGTTTAACTCTACAGGCAGTAGATCTTTTTTACCTACCAAAGGAGAGGAGTCCAAAACTTGCTGATTAAGCAGTGTACATACAGTATGCATATTCACTTTTATATATGATAATGTGACACATAACGAGGTAAAGCGGGACCGCTACTATGGAGAATGAAATGTTTTTACACACGTGAATACCAGTTTGTGTAACTCTTACTTAAAACTAAACTGTATTTTAAATTGTAAATTTCAAAAACCAAACCATGAAATTCTTTGGTCAGTAATAAAGCTGATACCTGAGGGTGGGATAGCTTTAAGACAGACTGCAGCACCAAACCAGGTGGTTTGGCTGATTAACCTTACTGAAGGTGTGTTTGGGTGGAATGAAAACTTGAAGATATATTGGAGACCGTGGTTTAAATCAGACAAATTAATTTCTTCTAATTGAGACTGAGTTTTATTCCCTTTGCCAGTGACAAAAACAACATCACAGCAGCAGTACGTTGGAAGCTGTTCCCACTGGCGTCGACGAAAAACAGCCTAACTTAATTTGACAGCAATGCAAAACAAAGTCTTATTGTGTAGAGTAAAAATACTTTGAAGATGTCTTGACATCTATGACATATTACTGTATATATAATTTGGAATGTACCCACACAGACATTATAAGGTGTAGGGTTCAGTCAACATTAGTGTAAATATTTCATTGTGGGAAGAAATGACTAAAGAGAAGCTCTGCATGCAGTACAACAACACATTATCTAAACAAAACCATGCTTTTACAAGCGTACAGTGTACAAGTACTTGTTGCTAAGTCAAGTTTACATTTAAATTTGTCATTTGAAGTGTCTGATACCTAGATAAAAAACAGATTACATTAAACACACTTGTTTATAGTTCAGCTGGATTTATGGTTAACATGTTTAACAGGAACTCTGCCACAGATACGCACTGTGTATGTATTGCTCTACAGTTCAGCTTCTCATTGTCCAGTTGGTATCGACACCCTTAACAATACGTAATCGGGCCATATCATGCTTCATTTATTTACCACTAACTGTGTTTACCCATATCGTAGTACTTTGTCATATGAGAGACAGTGGGAAGATTTGCCATGTGTCATTACTGAATACAGCCTACAGCCGGCTTTTATCTGAATGTTGTTTCATTCATTGGAGTATAAAAGTATAACGTATAATACAGTATGCGTCTCTGTTAGCCAGATCAAAAATCTCTGTGCTATGCATCTGAGGCTCCATGCAAATCAGAGCAAGACCTACTCCTGCCTGGATAGTGGTAGGAAGCTGTTGAAAAAAAAAAGAGAAAAAAAGAAAAGAAAAACAGCCTGACAGCAGCAGCAAGCACACATGAACAACTCGCATGGAGGCACTACAAGGGAGATGAAAATGTTCTCATCTTCACAGGCTCTCACTCAGGCAGGACAATGGCAACTGCAATTTAATTTCAGTCAGCCATCGTCACAGCTGACAGGGCCTGTGAGTGTTTACTTCCATAATTACATTTATGAAGACTAAAGATTACACGTGCGTTCTGTAGAGATGCTTGAATTCACGCTGCATGATATGTCTTATGTATATGTCTCAAATTCTTCTTGACTGTATGTACACTCGTTGCGATGTCTGACAGCAATCTGGTTTGCACAAGATTAGTGGCCAAGTGTAAGTGAGACATTTGAATAAGAAAAGATATCCAATGCTGCTTCTTCTAATTACATTCAGAAAATACTATAATCTGCATTAGAAATGTGCAGTAATGCCAACATTCAGTGTCAATAAAGCAAAACCATGACTTTTTGTTAACGTAAATTAAACCTAAAGATGATGCCTAAACTTGATCATACTACAGGGAGAAAAATCTGCTTCACATTTAAGGAATTGATTAGTTGAGTCACTTTTCAATAATCATATGACGTCACATGAATTTTTACGCACGCTGTTGTCACGTTGGCACAGCTGCTGTCTGAATCTGGTTATCATCTGAAAAAAAAAGGAACAGAGGAACTCATCGCCAAAAAATACTTGTCAGTTCATAAAACACACCCCAGTGCACACACACACACACACACACACACACACACACACCTGTCTTGCTTAGTGCATTTGCACACATGCACCAGCAGACAAACAAATGCACCCTTCAGTCCATGTTCCCTCCTACCTGTGCAACGGCAAAGTGCACTTGTCAGAGAACACACAAAACAAACAAACACACTCACACACACAATACGGGCGTAAAGGTGGAGACTTAATGGACTCCGGCGACAGAAGAGGAATTGCCTTGTTGCGGCTGTTCAGCGCCACATCAACACGCACACACACACACTAATACATAAAAACACTGCTTCACTACACACGCAAATCTTAAAACAGCCATTTCACCTGCACACTGACACACACACACACAGACACACACACAGACACATAATGTACATATACACATAGTAAGTCAGCCATTACTTGCCTTGCAGCTGGTGGTGCGCAAAATAACAATGAATGGAACACACTGAGGAAAGATGGAGGGGAGGAGAGAGGAGTGGGAGGTAGGGAGGGATGGATGAAAGACAGAGACAAAGGAGGGATGATGATGAGGGGATGGAAGGATGCAGGGTGAAGGTAATAAGAACAGGTCAGAAAGTGAGAAGGTGAAAGAGAAGGATTCAGAAGAATTCAACAGTAATGACAGATGGCAGGAAATGTGGATGGACACTGTGCCACTGTCAGGATTCCCATGAGGCAGAGCAGCAAAAGCCCTTGGACTTCTCTGTGAGCGACATGAAAGCCTGGAAGTTCCTGTGTGGGTGCTGTCTATATGCTCTAATATTTCTTTTTTTAATATAAAAACATAGTGTGAATATTTCCCCAGACCTTTGGTGAGTGTCAAACAGCTGCAACTGCATTATAAATCATAAAAATTGGATTAGACGAAATGCGCACCATGCAAAAGCAGTGAGAGTGTAATAAGGAAATATTCATCCCATATACATGAATAAAAATAATGTATATTGTAGATTTTACAGTATGTTTGGACTCGTTGGATAAGTTTATTCTGCTGCAAAAGACAAAGATTTCTGGTGCAATTGAATCTTCTCTTCGCATTCTGCTTATAACAAGGTGACCGATATGAAATGCTGCAATAAGGAGATGTGACTGAACTACATAAGAAATGTAGAAAAAAAATGAGAAAGAAAAGAAAATGAGCCTCTTATGGGTTTGTGTGTCTTTAGATCTACCAGTAATTAAACAGAGGAGGTGTGTGTGTGTGGATGTCTTGTTTGACTCACGCTGACATGCCACCTCTGTGTTGAACACAGACACGCATAACCTCAGGTATCTGATTTTTCAGAGCCACAACAGACGTAGATACGCCCCCGAGATGGCGAGTCGAACAAACACACATCAGCGGCGACAAGATATTTTGTTTTGCAATTGAAACATCGACGTGATGTCAGTCTTTCAGGATCAGAGAACAAATGCTTCTTTCGTGGTTCGGCAGCAGAAGAGACAGAACAAATTTCTACTCCCACAGCGGCAGAAATAGACGTAATATCTGGTTGTATTTTGAGAAAGTGGTTAGATTTTCTTCTCAGTGGGAAGAAACGCTCCCAAAAGCCACCGGTCACATAGCAATTTCTAACTGAATGCATGGAGATTGGACACCAGTTTTCTGAAGTTTGTCAAATAAGAGTTTTCAAATGATTATTTAATGGGCCCCAAAGTCAAAGCCTCTGTGTGAAATGAATAATACCGCAGTAAGATTTCACACTGCAAATGAGCAAAATGTTCATCTAAGAAACTAAAGGCAAGCCCTTCACTTTGATGTTGTCATCATAAAGAAGCCACCATGACAGGATGTTTATGATTAATACTGACCAGTGATGGAAGAACTATTCATTTATATGTAGTATTTATATATACTTCAGTACAGTGCCAATACAACAACATAAAAGTCTTACATTCTTAGTCCTTCTAAAAGTATAAATATATTATCAGCTAAATGTTCTTTAAAACTGTAGTGTTGGACTTTTACATATACAGTGGTGTGAAAAAGTGTTCGCCCCCTTCCTGATTTCTTAAACCTAAACCTAATAACTGCTGCAGGCGACCGAAAGATCACCAAAAACACAAACAAACACAAACAAAAAAAAAAGCCGGGAGCACCAAGCCGCTGCATGTATACATGGTTATGTATGTAAGGTACATAAATCTCTTTGTATTTTGTATTATGTTTTCAAACCTGATATCTGGGGCGAATTTCCCTCACTGTGCGGCGTCGTGTTGTAAAGGCAAAAAAGAAATGTAGCTTTTGCTCTGATCTCAGAAAATCTAACAAGTCAATGAGCAGCAACTGGAGACTGGTGGGCAACCACTAACTTCAACACCAACTAACCTGTCAGTGACTGTCAATACATTTTGTTTTGCTTTGCTGGAAGTAAACCTTTCTGTGGTGGAAAATACACTACATTTCTTATAGATAATTACTTTGATCTGATCACTCTATCAATCAAAGTATTTTCCCCTTTGTTCTTGTTTACATGGAAAGATTTGAAGGCCGCACTCCTCGGGTCCGTGGCGAGCTCACGGGTGGCGAGTGTTTAATCACTCTCCCTTCGAGAAGGGGAAAATAAAAGTTCTGCACTCTATAAAATATTAAGAAACAACACATTTGGCATCAGAATTGTCTCTTTCAAAAACTAACTTTACTTCCTTATTGCTGTTGTGTAAGTCATCTACAACTCTGTGTCATATTCTAGCAGATAAGCAGATGTTTTTTTTTATGTAAGTTTATGTAAGTAACTCAAAACTACAGCAAAGTGCAATATTATCCTCAGATATATAGAGGAGTTTAAAGTAGTATCAAATGGGAATATTCAAATAAAGTACAAGTACCTCAAAAATGTACTTGAGTAAATGTGCTGGATCGCTTTCCATCACTGGTATATTGCAATATCGACCATGCAAATCTGCTGAAAGAAATCATAAAACTGTTCAACTGTGTGATCGAGGATGGTGGGGGTTACGGATGCGTCTGTGCCCAGAGGACCATCAAGTAATAACCAGTCCATGAATAAAGCAGAAGTGGTCCAGGCAGGTGGAGGGAAAGTAGCTATGACAAAAAAAAAAAAATAAAATAACTGAAAATAAAAATGACAACACTTCACTGCAAAATCCTCCTGGACTACACTGGATATCACAGGATGTGGATAATTAGCTGTCTTCAAGTGTCACAATGCAGATTTCTCTTTCATCGAATGTCACAATAAAGGATGATTATGTTTTCCTCTCTCTTCTACCTGTTAGCTCTCCTTTTTTTTTTTTTTTTTTTTTTTACAAGATCATTGCATATTAATGTCTGCCTTGAGGTCTCTATTTAGGCTTATATGTCTTTACATTTCAGTAAATTTGCAAAAATTCACAAAAAGTTGTGCTGCATTCAGTGATAATAATAATAAACGGATAATTATGAAGCTATATTTTAAATTAAAAGGTTTGTTTGCTTGTTTTCCACTGGAAAGAGTGAGATGTGCTGATTTTAGTAATATCTGCATGATGTCTCTGTGGTCAATGTATAATCCTTAGCAGGCATTTTTCAAGGTAAACTACATCAATAGAAGGGTTAATGGAAAATGCACGACATATAGTCAAGAAAGTAAAGGAGAGCTGACATGTTAGTCGGTAATCACTGATGTAAATTAATGGTCATGGACACCATGCATTATTCAACAGGCCGTGCCGCCGTTTCATTACAGTCTCCCCAGACGGCAGCCAAACCATCACACATACACCTCATCATGCACTATTCATAAGCCTAAAGATTACTGACGTCTCATAATTCACCCAGACACAAAACTGTGTAAAGGTGTGTTGCTTCGGAGTGAGAGAGCCGTCATTAAAAAATATTAATGCAATCGCTAATAAATGAGTATTTTGAAGTATTTTGGAATAATACGACAAAACATACAGTAGAAGACAGAATAAAATGGGAAGTAATGGATGACAGAAGGGAATACACTGCAAAGACAGAAGGATGAAGTCAATAAGGATAAGGGCAAATAAATTAAGAAGACAATAAAATTAATAAACAAGTAGAGGAAT
Organism: Scortum barcoo; assembly: GCA_023238725.1. NCBI lineage: Eukaryota > Metazoa > Chordata > Actinopteri > Centrarchiformes > Terapontidae > Scortum > Scortum barcoo. The sequence goes on along the minus strand of CM041544.1, from coordinate 19,736,183 downwards.
GAGAGTTTAAATGAAGAAAGGAGGGAGTAAATTAAGTAAATATTAAGGTTTCTTTCTAAGCCTCCAGATGTTAACTTCTCTGAAAACAATCTGGTGATGATGAAAATGTTTCAGATTTGTTTCAACTATGTCACGACCCGGCTCCTAGGCCGTGACAAAAACCGGAGAAAACACAGGCTTAACTTAAAATAAAAATATTTATTCTGACCAAAACAACTAAACTAAAGAGAAAACCACAAGTATGAGGTGTGTTTGTCAGTAAATCAGTAATGTCCATGTGGATGTGTGTAGGTAAGTTCATGTGCAGTGTTGTGGAGTGGAAAGTAAAACTAGAACCAAAAATGAAACAAACAATGCTGGTGCTGGCTGAGGAAAAGAGCGAGACCCACAAGAAACAGCAGCTTAAATATCCTGTGGGGGATTGGGCCCAGCTGCTTCCCAATCTGGATTGGTGCTGCAATCACCTGTCACTGCACCTCAGAAAGAACAGAAGATTATTGGTTACACCCCACACAGGTACCTTAAGCAGGGGCTGTCACACCCCCCCCACCATAAAGTCAGTGTCCCACAAGGAAACACTGGCATATTACCACCAACTACACTAATTACCCAAAATAATCAGGAAAATACAAATATACATTCACCCACTTACATTTCATTCTAACTTGTCCCCATGACCCACATCTTACCCCACCCATCCTCAGCAACCCTGGTACCTGAGAAGCAAATTAAGAAAACAGGCACAGCAAGAGCAAGTCAAGAAAACAATGTAAAATGACTAAAGAAAAAAAACACAAGAGGAACACTTCACAAATTGGGCTCAGAAACCTCATGGCAGTGGAGCCCGTGACAAGGCATCTGCCATAACATTGTCCGTTCCTTTAATGTGCTGAATGTCAAAGTCATAGGCCTGTAAAAACAAAGACCACCTCATCAACCTTTGATTTGGGCCTTTAACAGACTGTAGAAACGTGAGAGGATTGTGATCTGTATAGACCACTAGGGGCGGCCTTCCTGCTCCAACATATACCTCAAAATGCTGTAATGCCAAAATGAGTGCCAGCGCTTCCTTTTCTATAACCGAATAGTTATACTGATAACGATTAAATTTTTTTTAAAAGAAGCTGACTGGTCTCACCACACCCTGGTCATCCTTCTGAAGCAAGACGGCACCTGCTCCAACCTGGCTGGCATCTACCTGGAGCATAAATGCTTGATCAAAACACGGAGTTGCTAAAACAGGAGAAGAGCACAACAAAGATTTTACATTATCAAAAGCATGTTGACACTCCAAAGACCAAATGAATTTTTCCTTAGCTTTAAGCAGCTCAGTCAAAGGAAAAACAACAGTGGAGAAGTTTCTACAGAAACTCCTATAATATCCAACTAAACCTAAAAACCGCTGAAGTTCTTTTTTTGTTGTAGGTTGTGGATACTGTGCAATGGCCATAACCTTATCCTGAACTAGAGCCACACGGCCTTGCCCCACCACTCTGCCCAGATACGTCACAGTTGCCCTAGCAAACTCACACTTTGCGAGGTTGATAGTTAGTCGTGCCTCAGCCTAAACGCTCAAACAGCGCACGGATACGCTGAAGATGTGAATGCCACGAGTCACTATAAATGACTAAGTCATCTAAATAGACTGAACAGCCCTCCAAACCCATCACAACACGATTCATTAGACGTTGAAAAGTTGCCGGAGCGTTTCTCAAACCAAACGGCATCACTGTATATGAATACAGACCAGATGGTGTAACAAATGCAGAGACTTCCTGGGCGCACGCTTAGATAAAGGGACCTGCCAATATCCCTTGAGCAGATCGAATTTACTCACAAACGTAGCAGACCCTACCCGATCTATACAGTCATCCATACGTGGCAAAGGAAAGGAATCTGATTGTGATCATCATCTAGCTTGGAGGCCCAGCTAGATGATGATGGTACAGCAATGTTATTTTCTAGCATGTACGCTACCTCAGAATCTAACTGTTTGAGTTTTTCAGGCGACATGCGATAAAACCGCTGTTTAATTGGCCTGTGCATCTCCAACATCAATATCATGCACTATCCAATCAGTGCGTGAAGGAATATCACCAAACAAACAAGTATATTTACGCAACAAATCAGACAGTTCATTCCTTTTGGACTGAGACAACAACTGGTCCAGCTTTGCAAGCGATTCAGAGTTCTTCAACCGACCAGTCAGGCTGTCGTCAGGCTCTGGCACGCCATCTCCTTCATCCACAACAGCGAGTGAATCAACAGTCAAAGCTGGGCACACGCTATTCCCACTGTCATGAGTAACCCCAGCATCTTTCCTCACGCTTATAATATGGTTTCAAAAGGTTAACATGACAGAGTTGTGTTGACTTTTTCCGTCCTGGTGTTTCTATTAGATAGTTGAGCTCCGAAATCTTTTCTGAGACAGTGTAAGGACCGGTGTACTTGGCCTGAAACGGTGAACTCACAATAGGCATAAGAGCCAGCACTTGATCCCCTGGACTAAACTCTTGTCGCTCAGTGTGACGATCATAGATCTTTTTCATCCTGTCCTGAGCTACCTGCAGGTTTTCCCTCGCCATACGACTTGCCAGAAATAATCAATGTCTAAATTGGTAACAAAATTAGACATTTTCAGTTTTACTAAATATGAAAAGTTTTGCAAACCAAAGTAAATGATCAGCTTTTGTGCCTAAGCCACTCATATATTTAGATTAAAAACCTTTCTTTAATAAAGTGTTGACTATAGTCTGTTAACAAAGTGTTTTGATTTTCCAAAATCAGACTGATACTTATTACAGTGAGAAAGGAGCAGAAAAACTCATCTAATTTAATTTTTAAAAAAGGCATTTATTATTTTCTTTCATTTAAAATCCAACAATAAAAAATAATAATAATAGAAATAATAATAATAAAAAATAAAAATGATAACAGAAAGTTTGGACAGTGGATCATGTCAAACAACTGAACCCATAAAACAACTATGCAACTTCGGGCTGCAGCATGAAAGCAAATGAATAATGACAACAAAAATCTTTACTGCACTCACGCTGCCAAAAACTTCGATCAATAAGTCAGTAGAAGTCATTCCTGAGCAACCAGCGAAACCAATCTCAGTTGTTTGAAGGCATTCAAGGTTTCACAGCTTCCAGCTCTAATTTTAAAGCATGTTCACATTTGTGAGCGCTGCGATGCCACATGATCGCACATGTCAGCTCACATTCAGTCCTCGCCAATAAATCCCATGACCAGGCAATGTTTAAAGTGAGGTAAAAGATAACGCAAACAATTTAAAACATCTGTCATTGCAGGAAGAAGATTTTAACCATTTTAATATATATTACTATGTATTAAGCGTTATATTAAAATCACAACTTTTTTTTAAATTGTCATTTAGATCTTGTTTCATGCTAAATATTTAAAATCTAAGTGTATCAAAAGTTTATTTCTAATATCTTCAGAAAACAAGTCTTTAGGGACTACTTTTTGTAGTGCAGTGTGAAGCCTCAGCTTAATTATTGGAACTACTGACAACACAAAAATGTATTTTTCCAAGAATGGGCACATCTAAACTAGCCCAGCCTTTGCAGAAACAGTTTTATAGCAAAAATAGAAAAGCAAAAGGTCGCACATTGGTTGTTCATGAACACTGTTACTGGTTTAAAGAACATGGAAAGCTCTCATCAGGGACTGCACTAACCTCTGGCCTGTCTTCTGTTGTTTTGTATGAATACAAAAGCTGCTTATATGCTGCTGCGTGAGTTATTATTTGAGAGAAAGAAAGATTGAGTGTGTGTGGGTTGATAAGAGTCTGCATTCAAACTCCTGCTGAAGGATTCTGCCTGTTTTTGCCCCTCAGTGGCTTGAGTCATGTGTTCTTGTCACAATGTGTGGTGCTCAAACTACAGCTGAGGCTGCAGACCGTCACTGTTTTCAGACTCCTTTGAATGAGCACATACAGTAGACTGAAAATGTCCCAGAATCACCGGTCATATTAAAAACATATGCGTCTTTTTGTGATAAGACTTCAAACAAATTGGATATAAAATGCATTTTGCAGGCTTTACACAAGACATTACTCTTAATTTTCTTAATGTAGCTGATATCATTACATGGAAGTGTTTAATATGCAGGAGCTAGCACTTGTGAAAAATGTTCACTATGTTATGTACAGTTGAAAACAATTGCAAAAAACAGTGATCATCCTCTTATCAGCTCTGTTGACACTACATAAATGTAGCCAGCTTTTTTATATTTATACTTCTATATCAGTCTATTATAGTGTAGTGCATGATAAGTTAGCAGTTTACGCAATGTGTGATCAATAATTCTACAATAATTATGACATATCCTAGGCAAGTCTCCTTTTATTTATTTATTTATTAGCATAATAAAGAGATTTTATATGAAGCTGATTTAGAACCAATCTGATGATTCATTATTATGTTAATAAAAAGTATTACAGAGAACTGATCCTGGATCAGCACAAAATTACGCAATGAGATCTTCAATGAGATCAGATTATTTGTGAATGTATTTCACTTTTTATATCCAGAAAGTCAACACCAGCTGACATAGACTGGGACTCAGAATTGGTCCAACTGGCAGAGCTTCAATTAACCAAAAACTTTTGAGTGACCCTAATTGAAATAAAAATGTAAGTTTGTCAGAAAAAAAACAATTGTTTGTGAATTCAAATTACATCGACAGAGCGACACAGAGAGACAAGGACGCACAGTGTTGAAACGTGAAATGTCCAGATGTGGCTGCTGTCCTTTTGCTGACAAGCTCATTCTACACGCTGGACCAGACCTTGGCTGAGGTCCATTATTTCCTGCAGGGCTGAACTCTGATAATGACTGCATTTCTCATTGATTGGTCGTGTGCACCCAGTGAGTGCAGAGTATCAGCACCAGCTGTTCTCCCCCTGAAACAGGCCGAACAGGTCTCTTCAATTTCAGCTGGTACATCCACTTTGGCCACAGGGTGCAGGCAGAGAGAGAAACAAAGAGAGAGAAAGAGAGAGAGGAGACTGAAGGGTACAGAGAAGTTTCTAATCCTGGATGGACACGATACAAAGACTCCAGCTTGATGTTGCGGCTGATTAGTGAAAATGTATTCCTCTAAGCCCGGGTGATGAAGCTTAATCAGCCTTCACATTTTCAGGGTGTCACTGAGTCTGTGAAGCTATCAAAGCAGGATTCACCTCTTTCTGTGTGTGTGTGTGTGTGTGTGTGTGTGTGTAGGTGTGTGTGTGTGTGTCAAAAAGAACAAAGCCTTTCAAGTTTTGCTGATGGAAGTTGAAATCATTATTGCGTCACCAGTTCACGAATACCTTTCTCTCCATGTGGGCGTTACTGTAACTGAAAGTAGCCGTGTGTGCGTGTGTGTGCGTGTTACCTGTGGAGGTGTGTAACTGCATGTACGATGTGTGCTTATGTGTGTGAAGACCTGTGATGCCTGTTGTTTTGACAGACGACAGATGGGAGGTTTTCCTGCTGGTAATGGTAATTGGCCAGATGTGTTTAAGAACACACACCGTGTGTGTGTGTGTGTGTGTGTGTGTGTTTACTTTCTGCTGGTCCATTTTCTAAATATCAAACAATGGAGACCCCTGACTGGGAAAGCAGCATGTCTCAAAATCACACCACACACACCACACACACACAGAACACATGCAGAAATAATCACACCCCAGAGATAAATTAAAATAAGCACACAGACGTGAATGTGCTGTCCTCACAGTGGGATGAAATCAAAGACATCAGCACACACGCGCGGCAGGAGGAGCTCTCCCTACTGCGTTTGCGTTTAAATAAAATGTCAAGCATGTGAATTTTTTTTGTCTTTACCCGAACAAACACGGTAATATCCCTCTTGCCTTTAAATCGTCTTTCTCTGCGCTCAACCACACTTAATACAATTTCACAAATTACCACCAATAAAGAAATACACAAACAGCACTGTCAGACAGCTAATGTTTACAGGAATGCTTTCAATTTATTTCCAAGTCACATGGACGGTAAATTGACTAATGAAGTTATTAAAAGAGCATGAAGGTGATAATTTGTCTCTTTAATGAAGTCACGGTTATCTAAATTGCATTTCGCCAAAGTCCTGGCATCCTTCAGAGAAAAAACACAGAAGTCTGACTCACAGCGAGCTGAGTCACACTCCAACCTGTTGAGACTTCATCGTGGAGTCCTTGTGCAGGAGTCTACGGGAGGGACGACCTTAATGGAGTCATTAAAGAAAGAAATACCTTGCTGACAGCCATTAGTTTGATTCACATCGACCATCAGTGCTCATGTTTTTCATTAAAAGACCTGAAGAGCGACTGACTATTTTAGCTTGACTGTCACAACACAAAACTCAGAACAAAAATCCAAAATTGTTGAACTGTGCTGTTAACCCTTGCATTCATATACAATTGATTTGCAGTAAATTAACATTATGAATCAAAATATTCAATGTTATGTTATATTTTATGTGTATAATGTTAGATTAGATGTCAGATTTAATGAGTTTTATTTACAGTATCTCCTCATGTGAACTAAAGCATTTTTATGGTTACGCAACAAGGCAACAAAAAACTAAAGATAAGGCTAATGTTATTGTCAATAACTCCCATGAAAAGGTCAAAACCAACAGTGTGTTAATTCCATCTCTCAGTACTTTCATTATCCTGTCTGTGACTCTGAGCCCTTTCATTTCTACTGAAGATATAAATACTTATAAAAGGATCATTTTTAGTGTTTGTTGTTGGGGACTATGGAGTATTTGCAGGGGCAGGACAGTGTAATATGATATATTGAAAATATAAAATAATAAAAATAAATGAAAAAAATATCGTTCTGTTGAGTGACACAGTGATGACTTTTTGTTTTTTGCAGTTGCATTTGCGGTACTGCCAATAATGTCGAACAGCAGTGGTCAAAATGACTAACATTTGATTACAATAGCGTGAAAAGTTTGAGTCTGGAGTTTCTGGACAATCAGAGTCTGTACAAATATAGAGCTCATCTAAACAAAGCAGTTGTTGTTTTCCTCAGGATCTGGCAGCCTAAACTCATCACAGGAGAGCAACTACTTATGTTTTCAATCACTGCAGGGAGCCGCAGGTAGAAGGAGTAAAGAACCTGAGAAGGTTTAATAGTCACAAAACCATTTTTCCTCATTTGATGCCTTTCATCACAGTAATGTAGGTAGTGAGCAGCACTTCAGCAATCTAACTGTAATTATGGGTAAAAAAAAAAGAATAAAGAAGCACTGGCTGTGCCTTGTGGAATTGGTGCCACTAAATTACCTATAATCAGGGAGAAGAATACACTAATAGGTGTTGTGGCTTTTACACAACACATTTTCACAAGATTGTCTGGAAAGTTTTCTGAAAGTGTGTACAGACATCAGAAAAAAATACACCTCAAAGAAAATTTGTGTCTCTCTGGGACGCCTCATGTACTTTACATCTGGTGTCATAATGGAGCATTACTGATGGAAGATTTTATGTCAAAAATGTGCCTTCATCCATTTTTGCTTTTTTTTATTTGTATCATTGGTAAAGGAGATAATGAGACATCCTGTGGCAAATATAGCAAAGCAGCTGCCTGTCATCCTCACAGGTGTTGCACTGCAGCCTTAGCTGGACAGCAACTCCCCCGCAAAAACATCCTCATCCAACAGGACATGAATGACACCTGTAACTTACGCATATGTTCTTTCATCGCTAGATCCAAAATATCTCCAGCTGTCATTCTGATGTGAGGACCGGATGAAGCAGACTGGCTGTTAGGAAAAGGAATTAAAGAGAGATTATTCAAGTGCAGAACTCAGTGTGTGGTCTCTCTTTCTCTCACACACACAAACACACATCAAATCTGTGTTGTGCACTGCTGAACAGAAAATGGTAACTTGGTAAATATAGTCACATTTGCAACACAAAATGATTAGCTATTCCTAATCTATAGGATTAGGGGACATAACTAGCTAATGTTGTGTTCACTGATTTGTTCCTTGGTAATAAGCAATTTTATAGCAATTTTACTCTACAGTCACAATATGGAATAAAGTGTGAGCTAAGCGTGAATGCTAATATGCTGAATTCTCCCTCCTTTCTAGGACATTAGAGTAGAAGCGTTTATTAAAATGAATTCAAAATCAGTAGCTAGAAGTAAATGATACTGCATTTGACATTAAATAAGACTGCATTAAAAGAAGAAGCAAATACAAACTCACCCCCTCACTGTCTTTGTCTACCTTGGCGGGAAATCTATTACCACTTTTACACTGTTTGATAAACTCAATGTATCACAGCTGGCATGTTGCTTTGAGATAAAGAAAAGAAATGCTTGCACTTAACTAAATGTCTAACAGTCATTACTCAAACAATCAACAAAGAAACATATCAGAGCTGTGTTAGATCTTTAAATGAAATAATTGATGGACAAATGAGGAAATAAAAACCTGAGGGACTGGTGAGCAGACATCCTGCATGTGTAATCTAACGTGTTAGCGGACACACTGATATCTGTAACCTGCAGGAACTCATCCAGCTGTGCCATAAACTGTAGCAATCATATTTATTTGAAGAAGAAAATGACATTTCAGTGTGCTAATATGACCCTTATAATCACCTGGTGGCTTCATACATATCCAAACACACGCGCACAATCACACCGAGGCACCGACTCAATCATCAACACTTAACTGCCCACCCGCAGGGAGGCCTAAATCACACAAACACACACACTAATGAGCCACTCCTTGACCTTGGCCGAAGCCACACTGCTGACAGTGTAAATCTGCTGGTTCCCTGATGGAACAGAGATGAGAAGAGAGAAACACAAGGACCAGTTTTAACCAGTTTCTGAACTAGTGGATCATACCACAGGCTGATTCCCCATATGGCGTGAAGTGCAGCTATTTAATTGCTAATGACTTCTCACATCTTCTATATCCAGACAGTGTACATACAGAAACACACTGAATAAAACCAGGTAGGCATACACACATTTATTCATCATTTTACATCATACCACAGTTAAATAAAACAAATGTAAATCTAAAATAATCACATGTAGAAATGGAGCCATAACTCAAAGTATGATTAGAATTAAATTAAATGATGAAAACCACTTTAAATTTATATGTGTGAATGTATTTTATCTGGTATGTGAACATAACCCACTGTAACTTTATCCATCCCAGGACTAAAACAGGCAGGCAGCAGTGCTGACTCAAAGTTGTTCCCAGTTAATAATTGTTGAATTTCTTAATCAGAACATTCATTTAGACTGATTACTCAGCCGCCACTTAGCCTTGATTCTACTGCAATGAAAAAATCTCCAAAGAATGTTTTTTTTCCCCCCCGTAGTCCACCACTATAAAAGAGATATTACTAAAAGTGTTGACTTTGTTATTGTTGTGATATCTTTTTCTGAATGATGTCACCACTGTGTACGAAGCACGCTATGCTACGTGCTACGGGTTTGCATCCATGTGTGTCGTGGATGGTCTTTGGAGAATTTAGTGGAATTTCAAATAAAAATCAGTAACAAATAAATAATGAGTATATATTTTGTATAGAATAGCAATTATTTTGTTTTTTGAAACCTTTTTTGTAGTCAGTGTTGTCATTTTTCTGCTCGTCTTCATTGACAAAAACGCGTCAGTACAAATGTCACTTTTAAGGACTTGAAAGTTTTTTGTCAAACTAGTTTTTCCTAAAATTGAAACACTTCAACAAAAACCACAAAAACCCGCCTAAATGCAGAATTAGCCTCCTCCCCTGATACTTAGTGGTCATTTGATCAGAATTGCTTCCTCCTGCCTCCCACCTGATGCCAGGTTCCAGCTGGACACAAATACTCTGACGCCCACACGGCCCCTCTGGTCTTTTTCTAATTGGAATATTTGCAAACCTCATTTGCATGATTGGTCTTTGGCCACAGAATCCAAGGAAGCTGCAAATGTTTGTGTGTACCTGTGCAGATGTGCTGGGAGATGATGGGGATTAGTAATTGAGACATACAGAAGAAGAACTGAAAGAGTCAATGCATTCAAGATTACAATACGTTTATCCACAGCAGCTTTCTCTTGCTCCAGTCAATTCTCCAGTCAATCACCAGTTTACATTCGTCAAAGGGAGAAGAGAAGTGTGTGTGTGTGTGTGTGTGTGTGTTTTGTTTTTTTTCACATCTGAGTGTATAGCGTATGGTACAATACCCTTAAAAGGTCTAATTGTTTTGTCTGTCACTCTCTCCTTCTCTCTCTACAACAGAGGAAAACTGAAACATGATCTTTAAACTGGATGTGTGTGTTCAGTGAACATCAATGGGGCATTTAAGCACAGCAGTCCACTCTTAGATTGTACCAAGGTAATTTTTATACTTTTTACAAAAGCAGAATGTGCGACGCAAATGGTCTGAAGTATGGCTGATGTACTTCAGACCGGTGAAAACATTTAATTCTTTTAGTACCAACAGTGGATCATGTATTAGGGTACAGAAGAAATAAGGTTAAAGCTTAACTGATTGTTTGATTTTATGACAGTCTACACAGCCATAGTCCCAGCACCGCCGGCTCACAGCAGAAGATTGTGGGTTTGAACCCACCGTCAGCGGGGGCCCTTCTGACATGCAGGTTAATTGGTGACACTAAAATTGGCCGTAGGTGTGAGCGTGAGTCTAAGGGGTTGTTCCTACATGTCGACCCTGTGATTCACTGGCGAGCTGGTGGCCTTGCCCCACTATTTTTCTCAATGACAGCTGGGATAGGCTCCAGCACCCCCACAACCCTGAGTGAGGATAAGCGGTGTAGATAATGGGATAATGGATGGATTACTCTGTGGATAGAAGCTAGACTTGTGCATTTGCCCACATCCCGTGATTTATGTTGATAAAACAGAACAACGTGCATGCAAATCAACAGAAAATGATGCAAGTACATGTTTCTGCATCTGTGTATAACAGGGCTTTTATGCATCTGACATCTGTCCAAGTTTCATTTAATTCCTGATACTTCCACAAAAACTAAATATCTTTTTTCACTTTCTGCAAGAGTATTATATATTCCAAAAATGCCCCAACACCATTTTTTTCTTATCTGCAGCCCTTTCGATTTGCAGGACAAGTACAAAAGCTTCAGTAAATCAGATGAAGTCTGGCAGCATGAGTGTGAAATCGGGTTCACTTAGCTTCATAACAATGTGGTGACCTTTCTTTCTGACATTTGGTATTGTGCACATTAACATTATTGTAAAGTGTCTCTGTAGGCACATTATGGAGGGTGACACATGCAAGATAAGGAATGGAAAGAGCTGACACCCACATACACACACACACAGACACTTGACATGAAATATGAGTTATGTCTGTGTCAGAGTTTCATGGAAAAGTAGATGAAAAAGATGCCACCTGAATGGACCTGGAAAAGAGCATATGACACATACATTCACACACTTGACCCAACAACACACACTGAGCTCACATACACGACATATTAGTTGGCATAATTTGATCTCTTACACACACACACACACACACACACACACCGTATGTGCGTGCATGATGGTATATGAGAGGCTGTAGATTTCTATACAGTTAACAGGCATAAAAACACACAAATACACCTGTTATTTTATTTCTTTTCCTTGTATTTCTCACTAAACTGTCAAACTAGTCCACTGCTGCTATTTTGACCTACTTAGATCTGTTGAGCTAAAAGCTTTATAATAATTCAAGGAACAATGTTGCACCGAGCCCAGGTGTTGCCTGAAGTGCAGCACACATTAACTGCATCGTTACACAGCTCCTTTTCTTATTCAATTGCAATTGAAATAGACTCAATAATTATCTCATCCTCCTTGTCCTTTTGGGCCCATCAAAGAGTTTTTTTTCCAAATCTGTTGCAGGGACTTCTGCAACAGATAGAATATCTGATATAAGATAGACCCAATTTAATGGTGAGTTATACAAATGCACTGTAGTTACTATGAAATTTCTTGCATCGTGCAGTTCGACCCTTTGCCATTTTCTGTAATACTCAACAAGACATTCCTTGGGACTGAAACTGCTTTACCACTACTTTTATGGTTGATCAATCAGTGAGTACCCTTATTTTTACGTTTTGAATTTCAGGAGCTGGTTCTCTAAAATAGTAAATATGAATAAGTTTTAGGTGCCTAAATCAGAGTCATCTTTTTATGCTGTTGATGGTTCAGTTGGGCAGGAGTTTGACGTTTTATCAACTCAAGAAGATTGGAGTGGATAAAACACAGTAGTTAAAGTACGTTACACGTTCAGGAAAAACCCATTTGAGTCCATTAGAAAATGGCACCCTACACTGCTAAACCATATCCAGTGGAATTAAAATGCTGAAATGTGTCAGTTCCTCTCTCCCTCATGACAGAATAAAGTGTTGAGTGAGAATAAGGATGAGTTTATCTTCAAATTTCAGTGTTGTCAGCCATGTTGGAGGCAGAGAGAAGACTTAATTGCTTCTTCTTTTGACAGGATCTTGTTACGATTCCCAGGCAGAGAGGAGCTAGACCCCGAAATGCAGACTAGAGCGGACACCAGATGGATTGACAGTTTCAACAGAGTTTTAATGTTCTTTTCAATGAGTAGAAATCAAAATCAGAGTTTGGCCAGCCATGGGCGTCACGTCCGGCTTGGCGTGGGGCTGATGCCGCAGGGGCAGAGAGAGCCGAGCTGCACCAGAGAGCTGCAAGGAGGACTGCAGAGGGGGAGATGAGGCCAGGAGGAAGACGAGGTAAGCCAGGGAGGCAGCCGCGGCGGAGCCAGGAGTCTGGAGTACAAAAACAGAATGGGTTAGGTACAAGGCAAGAGTTCAAGGAAAGAATTGCTAGAAGCCACGAAGTACCGAGAGAGGTAACTGAACGATCTGGCGGCGATGAGTGGATGAATGAGCCGGGCTTAAATCCTGTTGGTGGGTTGATTGTAGAATGACTGCCAGGTGGTGCGGCTGAACCAGGTGTGGTAGTGAATGCCCTGGAGTTACCTCGTCCTCCTATGCGGCCAAACAAACAGACAGTGACAGACAGGGGGAGGACAAAACACAAGACAGGGATCCTAACAGATCTTCACTGTGTTTAATATATGTCTCTTTTGACTTTAGATAATTGGATAATGCTCTCTATGAAGACCACATCTATAGTGCAGTATGAGTGTATTCATAGTGAATTATAAGGCATTGATAATGCTTTATGGCTGCACATATAAACTGTAAACTGCTTTCTGACACACTATATTAAAACATTAGATATGACTTATGTCATGTGTTAGATACAATGTTATGTTAGATACAAAGAAGGACCAAAAGAAGTTATCAGAATGTATTAAATCACTTTAATTTTCACAGTATTATACATTTTATAAATAATATCGCACTGTGACATATAAACTGTTATCCACAGATTAAATTTAACCAGCCTGGAGGTCGATTTCATCTCCTGGCTTTTCAAATTCACCCAGCATCCTCTGGGAAAAAAAGTTGCATCCATATTAAAATGTTGGTGCTTGCCCTCAAATTTTATCCACCTCAACAATTGCAGAAGCCCATACATGTCTATCAGTCTTGCATAATGGATTAAGTGGTGAAATGTGGGTTTAATAACATCCCCACGTTCTTCATTTCTGTCAGGAACTATTGAACAAGTAAATTTAATAAGCAAACATAAAAGGGATTAGTTTATTATTTGCAGTTCTTAAAATAACCATTGTATTGTTATGTGTTTCTCTTTGAGCTTTGCAAATAACTTGTTTCAGAACTGGTGGAATTAAACCCTCTAATAAATTGTGCATTATGTCTAGAGGTAAAGTGGTTTTGTTATATCAAAACAATGCAGTTCTTCAAAAGGCAAATATCAGTATGCACCATCGCTTTGTCATCAGAAATTTGTCGGATGCAGGCAAGATGACACTGATGAACCTCAGATAGTCTTAAAAGAAAGGGGTCGTCCTTGAACAAGTGTTTTATATCTCCATAAAGAGCCATGCAAGAGCAACAACTTCTACCACTGTTAAGTGAATCTGTCATGTAGTGCAGGTTGGACCCCAAATGCAGACAGAACAGAGGCTGAGCTTTTTATTGAATGGCTTATTTCGATAAGTCTATATATATATATATATATATATATATAAGTTATAATAAATAATGAATTGAAAATGTTCCTAGGGCATATCATCCCACTATGTGAATATAAATGTGTGCCTAACATTATGCTTACCTCAATGTACAGAGGTAGATTTCAGTGACCTATATTTGTAATGTAATGTCTCCTCCATAATGAAAAAGTAAAAAGGAAAACTAATAAAAATGTGCTCATAAGGAGGCAATTTCCTATGTATTGTGCAATTTTAATGAACACATGTGGTCCTTGGATACTTGAACCAGTGACCCTCTGGTCCCCACAGACTAAGCTACTGCCTCCACATGTGTGTTCAATGCTTAAACCCATTGGGGTTATGTCGATTTTCCTAATTTGTTTTATGCCATTGTTTAAAATATAAATCTAATAATACTAGCCTAATACTACTGATAATATAGTCACACTGTATGGTGATTTGAATGCTCATCTATTAATAAATTGTCAAAGCAAGGCCAGTTTAATTTTGCATGCAGCACATTTCACACAGAAACAATTCAACATGCTTTAAATAAAGCTAAAGAAAGAAAAGAACCATGAGAAATAAGATGAAAGTGAACATATAACATGAAACAATGGGATTAGGCTTGTACAACTTGCGCAACTTGCACATTTAGTCTGTCAGATTTTTTTTCCACGTGATCTCCCTCCCTTTGTTAATTGCAGCAGTGGTTCTGCTGCTGAGAAGAAGCTCTCGCTCTACTTTCCTCTTACACCATCCTCTTTTCTCTCATCATCGGCTCGTCAGGGCTTCTTACGTTCCTCAGGCACTCGCACATAGCCGGGACTATGCAAGCCTCGCTTGAATTAGCCTTGATTAGATGAGGCTTAAATGTGTTAGTGGAACGACTTGAGGCTTAATTGGGAGATGGCATTAGTTCAAGCGAGGCTTTCTCAAGTCAGCCTGGCTTTCTTTAGCTACGTTGATGGAACACCCCCCATGGGACACAGGAATGGGAAAACACTCAGGAAACACTAGAGAGCTTAATAGAAGTACGATGCAGTACTAAGACAGAATCAACCAATCATGTGATAAGTTACAGCCAGATACTCCACCAAGAGCAACATGAAATCTGTGTTCAGTTTCATCAGCTGTTACTGTAAAAACATTAATAAGAAGTGTTTTAAAATGACATTCAAACCCTACTGCTTGATATTTGAATTTCATACCAACAATGCTAAAGAATATGTCTCAACTGAGATCTATACTTTTTGTACAACACCTACAGTGTTATAAAATGCATAGAGCTTGAGTTTTGTTCTTTTTGACCCCAAAAGATTTACTACTTCAAATTCGTCTTCGTAAAAATACAGCTGTAGGGTGCGTAGGTGGATCAGTCGGTAGAGTGCGCGCCCATGTATGAGGTCTTGGGCCACAGTGTACCCTGGTTCGATTTCTAGCTGGGGTCTCTTTGCTGCATGTTTTTCCCCCCTTTCTCTCCTAACTTTCCTGTCTATCTTCAGCTGTCCTATCCATAATAATAAAGGGTGACCCTGCCCCCATTACCCCCGCCCCCCCCCAAAAGAAAAAAAAAATACAGCTGTAGTACATTTAGGTGATCTTTAAAAAATGTGTTTGGTGTTTGAAAATCTGTCCATCACAAGAGCATCTTAGAAGTTCGCTGTCTGTCTCTGGATTATTCCCAGATACTATTTTATCCTTATGTGCACCGTATCACCGGGTACATATGAATAGGAGCCCACAGTATGTCCTGTAGAGTCCCTTAACTTAAAATGGACAGGTTCTGTCATATTAGGCTTGGCTTTACAATAACCGTTCATCATACATAGATATCAATAGCCCAAAAAAAAGAAGCAAAAAAACATTTGGCTGTGTAACTTTTTTTATATCCAGACCTTCTGATATATGAAAAATACTTCTCCGCAGGAGGTAAGCTTTAAAAGCATGTCTCTTTATTAAAAAGCACAGTAAGAAATCAGCATAATTAACTATTTCTTTTTGAACAGAAACTGGAAGGTGGTATTTTTCTCACAACATTTCAGCAACTTGAAAATGTTTTATCTGAAATAGTAATACATAATAGTTCATTTTCAAAAACTGTGTCTGTTCTAGGCTCATCAGGATCCTCATAGACACATTAACACTTCCATTTCCATCATCATCATAAAGACATAAAACACTATGCTTCCACACGTTTACCTATTTAGTAATAGCTGACTGGCCAAAATCCATATGTAATGGAAAAAATGGCTTCATGAACAGATTTTGCCAGATTCTGCCAGATTTTTAGAAATCAGTTGCTGGTTTCTGCTCAACATGTGAGGTCCTGTTGTTTTTATACTCTGTGTGTCACTGTGTCTCTCGAAATAGTTTAAATTGTCCATCACTTTCCGCACCAACACTACCAAGTGAGAGTGCTACACATTTATTGCACTTTGGCCATTTAAGCCTTTTTCACTCTGAAATACACCAGCAAAGCAATTCGCTATGATGTTGTCTACTTTAGGGGACTGAATCGTATTTGACACTATTGATAGATGAAGCAAAGAGAAACACAAAACTGAGGGGAGGTTGGAAGGGAATCCAATTTCTGAGGACACGGGACCTTGCTTGTCTACATCTGTCTGTTTTATATATTTGGCCTGGGAGATGGCAGCAGTTGGGTTGTGCGTCCTCGGAGGCAGCTCCAGTAGAGCTTTCATTTTTAGCTTCATAATGTCCTGATGGAGAGAGAGAGGGAGGATGGAGAGAGGAAACCAGTTGTAAAAGTGAGTAATAAGACAAAGAGATGTTGTGCACCGGGATGTGACAGGAGCTTCTCACTGTGTTTGTGGAGGAGTGGAGTAGCACGGAAACTAAGTGAGGCCAGCCCATTTATCTAGCAGCTCTATTCTGACTGATTGATTTGAAACTGTATTTGAATGGGACTTTAACAAGAAAAGTTGAAAAGTAAATAGCCAACAACAATTTCATTAAGAAGCCATTAGCTATAATTAAGTGATGGTTTGCACTTATGGCTTCATTAGGACATCACAAGTGTACGTAGCAGTTATGATGTCATATTAATACAAATATAAATGGGGAGCAAAGAGGCTTGAAGTTCAGTGGCTGCTAAGCACGGCGTCAAATTGAGTCCACAAAGATGAACAGAAACTGTGGCAGATGGTGAAGGCTCATTAAGGTGATGATGCTCGGCCAAATTCAGAAAATACATTCCTACATGCAGACTACAATGCTTTAGATGTAACCACTGTATAAGGTCCTGTGTTTGTGTAAAATCTACATATATGTTTTGTACTGGTGTTTTCAAGAAATAATCTCCACTGAATTCAAACAGTTCACTTATAACAGGGAGCACTATTCTGCACGTAGAGGAGTTTTATTTCTTCTGTGGCTTGGAAAAGATAACTGGAGTAACATCACAAGGGTTACCTTGTGAGCCTGCATTAAAAAAAAGGGATGTGATGATTAAAAGGCCATGGCCATTAATGCCCTTGAGCAAGGTACTATTTCAAATTGTTCAGTGACAAGCAGTTTCTTTTGGCAGCTTTCAATTGTGAACACGTGTAACAGTGCAAAAGAAAAAAAACAATCTTGGTCAGTGAACTATTGCAGGATAGATATATATAAAAAATTCACACAAAAAATTACAATGTGCAAGTACATTTTCAGGTTGGGAAACTAATTGTTCTGCATTCTGCAGTTTGTGGAGCTGGTAGAGACGCTGCCTTCATCAATGTCAGCCTAGTGACAGCTCCTCTAGGTGAGTGACAAGTGTTGGGGCGTGACCAAACACTAGGCATGAGCACAGCCTACCGATCGCCTCAGGGCAAAAAGTTGCATACTGCTGCTTCAACGGTGAAACTTTTCAGTGCGGCTTTAAATAAAGCAGTGGTCATACTCTGACAGTTCTCATTTCTAAATGTAAATAGCGACGATATAACAGTCAGGGGAGTAATAAGTGATGCAAGTTAAAGAAAATAAGAATATAATGTAATGTCCTGATGTGTGCAGCCCTGCTTGGCTTTGCTATGGTGAATTGGTTAATAATGCAGGCTGGAGACTAGTGTGGACGTGACAAATTGAGCCTCCTTTGAATTCCCTTAAACCATCAGCATCTCTGACTCTGAGGAAATAAGCCTGTCACACTCGCCTGATAGATTAAAATAGTCTATATATACATATATGCATTTACTGAGATACACTTGCCTCGCATTCGGTGGCTGTCAGGCAGCGAGGCAGCAGCAGTGTGCATGTGTGTGTCTGTGTGCCAATATGCATGTGTGTACCTCTGCAGCTATGAATGTGTGTGCAAGTGTGTGTGTCTGGAGCAAGCATGCAGTTGCTTAACACACGGCACTTTGATTTACTGCTCTCTCTCTCTCTCTCACACACACACACGTATACACACACACACACACACAAAAAAAAAAAACACTCACACCTGACAGGCTGCTCATGCATTTATAGATGAAAGAAAGGTTTGGGTGTACCAGCTGGCCTGAAGACAACATTACTGCTCGTAGATGGAATGACGAGACGAACGCTGCGCTGCTGGGGGAGTATTTGAGACGGTGTATGAACGTCAAGAGGATGCAAACAGTATGGCAGAAGGACTGACTGAGAGTAAGAAACAAAGCAAAAATTGAAAGATTAAGTGATTCGGAGGGAGGAAGGCACCAGCGGGGCAAGAGGAAAGGAGGTTTTAGTGAAAAGAAGAAAGAAATATGGGATGAGAAAGAGATGGAGGGGAAAATTCTGAAGAGACCATCTGCACTCTTAACACCATGCACACTGGAAAAAGAATAAATCAGAGGTCGTACTCTGTTTTGACTGGGAATCTGCAGGTTTTCCACTTACCAGAGACCAGTGGATTTCACAATTGCTTTTCCCTTTTTGTTTGATTTTCAAAGAGTATACCTCAAAAACAGTACAATCAGTTCATGCTGAGGGTTTGAAAGGGGTGAAAGTCTACAGGTTTTCCTACCAAGATAAGACAAAATGCCACATATTTCACTGATTTGCAACCAGAGAGGAGGAACCACCCACTAAAATCATCCTTTCCCTGTTTGTAGGAAGATCTGCAAGACTCTCAGCCCTCCAGAGATATCAAGCATAATGATTTTGTCCAACAAGACTCGCCTCTGTTTACATTACTTTCTCCGAAGCAGGGCGACCCACCTGGAATGCGGTATAAATCAAATATGGCCACTGTGTGAAGCAAGCAAATTAAGGTGTGAGTTGTCCAGAGGGGGATTCGGCTTGTTTACAGGAAAGACTCCTTAATGTGGTGCATGCTCAGTATGTATTAGACAGAATAAGAAATGGCAGATGAAAGAGTTAATGTGTAAGAGGTGGTGCGGCGAAAGTAGGTGAAAAGAGAGAAAGAAAGAAAGAGCAAGAGGCTGGTGAAGGAAAACCGATGAACGAAAGAGAGCCGAACACGAGAGATCAAGAGAGTAACAAAAAAGAGGGAGAAAATCAATATCTAATTTTGCAGGCAAACATCCTCAGAAACGACTCCGAACCTCGCAAGGTTGTTTGGTCGCTTTATTCTGCATTCAAGGGAAAATATGATTATTTCTCTCTGTGCTTTCTAATCTTCCCAGAGACAAAAACTGTATGAGGATTATTTTTTCTTTACTTGACGCCTCTCTGAGTGTTCTGCTTTGGCCTCTGCTGTTGATTAAAATCTGTTGGTGATAAGTGGCAATCAGAGGAGACCATCCGACGGGACTAATGAAACTAATCATTCCCACTCTGTATCCGCTGACAACCTATACTGACATGTCTAATTTTGTGACGGAATAGATGAACAAATGATGAATTTGGTTTTGCTGCATGGATGGAAAAAATCAAGATGTTTCATTACATTAGTGCAAAAAATCTTGTAAATCCAATATCCATGAAGCCTGGAGATCAACAGACAGTATTTCCCATGGGGACCTTCTACCAGAGATGGTAACATTTTAATTTCATGGTCATCTTTTGATGGTATATTTTGTCATACCATCCATTCCTAGAGAGAATTATATAGAGTATCACATAGGTGAGTCAATAGACTGATAAGAGAGGGAAAGATAAAACACACTGATAAATTATGTTTAGAAACGTATTTATCCACGGATGACTGTGGTACATTGCCATTTAATGAACAATAATTGATTTTTTTTGCCTCTTGTAAGTGAAACAAGATGTAAATGCAACACAAATATATAATATACTTCTAAAGATATTTTGGTAATCTAGCCAACCCAGCAATGTAGCTTTGATACAGAGTCGTGTGTTGGGTAACCTGACAGACAGAACAATATTTACTTTCCCTTTTTGCTCTGTTTGGGTCTAGACCGTCCACTGAA
The DNA here is from genome assembly GCA_023238725.1 of Scortum barcoo. Taxonomy (NCBI): domain Eukaryota; kingdom Metazoa; phylum Chordata; class Actinopteri; order Centrarchiformes; family Terapontidae; genus Scortum; species Scortum barcoo. Next base: position 19,715,692 of record CM041544.1, on the reverse strand, counting down.
GGAAACATCTTGCTCTTTAGCTGCTAAATGTTTCTTTCTGTTCACCAGCTTGTCACTAACTTTGTGTGTTTGCAATCGGATGCTCGACAGGCAGGTACAGTGGGTTTATCGAAGCTTTTAAACTCCCTGCTGCTGCTGAAAAGGTTAATATATCGTTAATATAAAAATAGTAATTAGAGCAGTTATAATGAGCAAATCATTGAATGAATAACTGCATGCATGGATTTTTGCTGTGCCAAAAGTTTTGACAACACATTCAACAAATCCAACATATAAACAAATGTTAACATTGTTCCCAATGCTATTGGTACAAATGTAAAAATAATCAACAGTGTTCTTGTGACGTTTAAAAAAATAAAATTCACTACCAGCATCGGCTATGTATGATAAACACTAACATTTGACTTACCTTACGAGAAGATGGAAGGAATTATCTTCATCATCTAATTCTCATTATCCGCAGAAAGAGAGTATTCAGAGAAGACTGTCTTATTGTGTTTACATCCTTAAAGGGTCCTGTTGCAGGTATAGATCTAAAGAATCATCTCCCCCTTTACTTTATACAACCCTTTCTTTTGCAAGTTAAATCCCTCTTAAAAATGCATCTGCCGAATATCTAAAATGTTCGAATGCAAATCTTTCCCCTCTGGAAGCTGTCGAGCCAGAGGCTAAAAGAGTAAAATAACAATGAGGTTCTCAGTCAAATAATCGGTGTTGGATATATCTGAGGTCACAGATTCTGCCCCACTGGCCTCTGTAATACCAAAGAGCAAAATGTGTGTGCTGGCCTTTTGAACCAGGTCAGGGTAAAACACACTTGAAATGGATATGAGCGTGTTAAAGCGAAGAGACATGCACAAACACACAGACAAAGAGCTGAAAATATTTGATCACACAGTCAAATAGAAAAAGACATACACACACATCGCCATCCAACTCGCACCCACCCACACACACACGCACTAGAATACCAAAAACATGTAATTTCGTCTTACCAACACGCACAAGCATTTTCCAGCACATACTTGCGGGATCTATCTATCCTGCAGCCTCCTATCTTGGTCAAGGCTCCTCTTCATACTGGTCCCACAGTGGAGGAAAAAACTCCCCACTGAAGGAGGAGAGCAGAGTCACTGCCCAACTTTATTGCTTTAACACTAAGCAATGAAGCCTGGTTGAGTCTCACGCTCTTTCTCATTTATAACGTTATTCTGCATTTCTCCCAAATATTGGATAAGACAATTCATTTTCTGCATCATTTCTAAAGGGACAAAGAAAATCAGGCACCACTGAACGTACGTTTTGTTGTTTGTTTGAGAGGTTCATGCTCCTAACATCTGGCTCTTATTCCTGTAGAGTTTCAACACACTTATTGTCAGTGACTTTGCACAAAAACAACTGCCAAATGAGTGTAATGTCATACCATCTTAGGTATTCTTGCAGATTTGGTAGAGTCAGTTGGGCAAACGGAGATGAACAGAAATTGTGTTTATATGATTATTAGTTCACGCTTTGTGCCTCAAATAATAATTTGACACATTGGCAGCGAGCTCTCCAGAACGTCACCGAACATATTAGGGGTTTAGAGTTTATCATCAACATTATGTTTGCAGAGAGGAGGTGATGCTGAGCACCTTGCGCAAGCACACACACAGAGTCAATCAGAGCAGTTAGCTGTGAAATGAGTTGATCTCAGTGTGACTGAAGCAAGCAGCCACGGCAGAGAGTAGCGACTCTCTTTTATTTCCTCTGTTATATCATGTCATACGGTAAACACAAGCTCTGTCAGCTGCACTTATCTGCCTGTGTATGAGTGTATCTGGTGTGTGTGTGTGTAGATGTTTGAGCGTGGGGGTCAGACGTGGGGTTGGATGGAATATGTCTAAATGGGTGTGTGTGTGTGTGTGTGTGTCTGTGCATGTGTGTGTGTTTGTGTGTGTATTCCACAGCTATCTTCTGCCCTCTGCTGATTGCAACACACACCTCCAGTCTTGACTGAAGAGTGAGTTTATTGACAGCAGAGTCCGGGCTGCAACAAAGAAAAAGCATGAATTAGAGAATTTGAAGAGAACAGATCCAAGAACCTAAATTTGACACTTGCTGATCCTTTTGTGCATTTACACAGCAGCCAGCACATTGTGAAAGTCATGGTTGTCCTTTTGGAGTTGATGGAAAAGGGGCAATAAAGCTGAGGAGAGGACAATCATCAACAATCGAACTCAATGCGACAAGAAAAATGCATCCACTTTTGGATGGAAAAAGAGATTTCCCAGCCGTATAAAGGCTTGAGAACACTTTAAAAGAACACTGTTTAAAAAAGCTATAGAAAAAAACTCCATGTCTATATATACACCATAAAGTGTGCCTGTGCTGTTCTGTGCAAAGTTTTTGAAATTACAGAAAAGATCAAATAGCAGCTATAAATAGTTCTGACTCTTCTCTCAAAAGTCCAGATGCTGGGATGGCATGAGCTTTTAATTAGATGACAAAATTCAAGACAATAAATCCATATGGCTTGGACCGCCATGGCAAAAAATGACACACACACACACACACACACGCCAGGTAACAGAGAAATCCCACAGCTATAAACTTTATGTTTGAGCCAGATGAGCCCCAGACAACCACAGCACAAGATAAAGAGCCGCTTTGCCAAGTTCAACAGTAAATTAAATGAGGATTTTGTTTTTGCTGAACACCTGAGCAGTAAAGCTGCTTTTTCCTCACATACAAGATTGTTTAAAGAATCTTATGAATCCACAAGGTTAGTGCTCTGTGTGTACCACACTATGGCAGAGGCTTACTTTAAAGACAAACTCTAGGTTGGCTAAATCACAGCAGAAGGTCAAACATCACAAGGTTTTCAGACAACCCAGGTTCAACATCATCTTAAACCCTGATTACATTCAATGACAAATGTCTTCTTTAGGTCCAAAGCGACATTGTTTTTATTCCCATTCTCTACAATTACTGCACAGGTTAACTACAGTATGGATAATGTTAATGAATGAGGATAATGGTAATGCAAAATATAGAATAGTTTAGGCGTGAGAGTCGTGAAGGGTAGTGCTTCCTGCGTTGGCACTCAACATTGGATGTGAGTCATGACATTTTATTTTGATAGTGTTGACCCTCTACATCTCTTAATAGATGAGTAACATGCAGTGCAACTGTAACTACCAGTAAACTCATGAGGCGAATTTTAAGCGCTGATAAGTGTCTGTTGATTGGCTGTCTGTTGTTTTTGTAACACACTATTCAACCAGCTAAATGTAGATGTAGCATCTTCTTAGTTAACGCTCAGCAACTCAAAATCAATTTGTCTGTTGAAAGTCAACAGTGTCTAGTCAACATATTGTTCACGAGGCAGTCGTATGCTCAAACGGTCAATACGCCTGTTGCGTATAATAAGTGGATGAATTTATGTGTTCTAATGAGGTCTAATGAGATTATAGACTTTCTGCCATTTTTCGCTTTAATTGGACAGTCATAACACACATCTACAAATAATTAGTGGATAATCCTTACTAATACTGGTTTCACTGTTGTTGAATGTCAATAGACACACTGTTGACATGCTCCTGAATACCTACTGATAACTTAGAGAGTTTCAGCAGATGGACTATCAAGATTAAGTGTCACTAAATTATGAGGTACATAATTGTCTAATATGGATGTATTGTAATTAAGGATGCTGGGCTGGATATACATGACCTGTTGTCTTTAAGCCAAGCCTCATTAACCCGCCCAGCAGCTGCCACCATTTTCACAACATACTGACAGAGATGTTTTTTTTGTCGGTGGGTGTGTCTTGGCAGCATGACCTACCACTTAATTTGTGGAATTAATCCACCAACTGCAATGGAATAAGATCATGAGGTTTGATTTTGGAGAGAAATTTTGGAACAAACTTGAGCCAAAACGACCAAATGTCAATTATCTAAACTTGAGTTCGACCCAAAAACAAAGCAGATGATTATAAATGTAATAAAGTTAGTTTTTGTAGTTGTAAAATTCTTGTTTATTGCTTAGTCTCCAAAGTGTTGGAATATTGACAGCCATTATTTAAATACCTACCTGGATATTATCCGGAGATGACAAAAAAAAACACATCACATGTTTTCCCCAGTCATTAATTCACACTGCTGTTATTTGCTGGTGGTATTTTATTGCATATTTCATTTTTGCTTCATGCATTATTCTGCTCTGTTTTATTGCCTTAACTTTTGTGTCAGTCTTGCTCAAGCCACTTAAAGCCATCGCTTTTCTGCCTTGTAGATTAGACATATTAGACTTGATGTCATTAGGCAAACAGCGGGTCTGTTTTCCAGTTGTCTGTCAGGAGTTTTTGTGGTAGAGCTGTCATAATTTTAGACAAACGGCTGTGCAAATGCTGAGAGAAAAACATAAAAAAAAATTTAAAAAAAAGTTTAGCTCCAGATCCCTGCATCCATAAGCAACCAGGTAGGTGATAGATGGGCCTGTTTACTCTGTCGAGAAGAGAGGGATGAGGGGAGAGAGGAGGAAGGAAAAGAGGAGAGAGATAATGAGACAGAAAGAGTGAGGAAATAAAAAAGGAAGAGATACAAAATCAAAGAAGATGGAGAAAGTGATGGAGGAGTATCTTGATGGTGAAATGGAAAAAAGGCAATGGGTGGAGTGAAGCCAGGTGAGATTGAGATAAAAAAAAAATTGTCCTGCAGGAAGGAGGAGAACAATGAAGATGCAGTGAGGTGAGGAAGAAAATAGGGAGAGGAAGAGAAAATGGGAAGAGGGAAAGAGAGAGAGAGAGAAAGGGAGCAAGACAAAGAGAGATGAGCTCAGGCATGGTGACAGATGCTTTAATTTTAGTTCAAGGGAAACTTAAAAAATGATTTTCAAAGCCAAAGTCATCTGTCAGCTGTGGGCAGCTTTGCAATTCACCTGCTGCCGTGTGTGTGTGTGTGTGTGTATGTGCGCGTGGTCATTGCAAAACACCTGCTTACTTTTAACAAATTCCAGCACCCTACGAACACAAGCTGCACGATGAAAGGAGTGTGTTAAAAGCACTGCAGTCCTCCCCCAGTGTCTTTACTGTTGTGTGCACACCTGAGTTTTGGCTGCACCCAAACAGGCACTTTTGGTCAAAGTTACACGTCTCAGTAAAAAGCCAATGTGTGTAGACAGCCGCACTGATTGTAAAAGGAGGTGGAAGTGTTGTGGTATTAGACGGACGACTGAAGAGACGGACAACTCACTTGAAATGCTCAATGTGTAGAAAGGCTAAAAGTTCAAGTAAACTGCATCTTAAAGCTGCATTATTAAAGCTTTCTGGTTATAAAGCTGTCATATTATCATCATATCATTTTTTATGGTGAATGTGTTTGCAGATTACTGTGTATTTACATATACAGCAGACAAAGAGAAACATTAGCATCAGAATTCGTACATCACCTGGCAAATATAACTCCAATATTCACTCTTTGTTTAGCTCATGTTTAGTTAGCAAGTCGCAAAAATTTGTATTGAGATGAAAGATGCCAGATGATAAGGTGAGTGATGGGTTTGTCGTGTGAGTGCTTGTTTTCCCCACGAGTCTCTGTGGAAAATTCAATTTTTTATGTGCAGCTGGGTGGCAATTTTTAAACATGATTTCTCTGCCAAGGCCTCCACCAAATTAATTTTCTCTGGCAAGAAACCTCTGCAAAGATGGTGTGAAAAGATATTCCAAATGCTAGGTTGGTCTGCAATTTGCATTCATATTTTTACAGTCTGTGTCATATAATAAAAGCTAATCCTGCCTGTAACTACCTTTCCAGACGCAAATATCACAGACGACCTAATTTTTCAAAAATGGCCTTTGCCTGTCTTTTAATAAGGTCAAAGAAAAATACACAAATAAATAATGTTGTTACCACAACAATAAAAGTACACCACACACATATAAACAGTGCAGGCACTGCAGGGATATTGTACCCTGCGGGTAGTGTTGTGATCTAATCATAGGCGGCTAGATCTTCTCATCAGCACAAAATCATCATAATGGCAACAATAAAATCAGTACCAACAGTAGCTTAATCTCCAATGAAACATGGTGGGTAAAGTGTTCAGAATGACAAAGGGTAAAGAGTTTTACAGCATGAATAAGGTTGCAATGGTGACTCCAACAGAATATTAAGGACAATATTAAGACGAAAACAAATAATTGTATAATCTGAACTGCCGGACCCACTGAACACATACCATAACTTATTAGTATAGTATCATCAGGAAACTGTAGTAGGAACACAATGTAGACATTAGAAAGACATAAGGAAGGATTCGCATGGTAAGACCAGTTATAACTGCAACTACAGTTTGTATTTTTGAGCAAAGCACTGGTCTTCTGGCTGTTAATTTATCTGTAGGGCCCCTCACATAACAACAACAAAAAAAAACATTTTATCTGCAGAGATAAAACTGTAATACCAACTCACATAACTGGGCACTTTAAGCCGTGCCGGTCTGTTAAGTGTACTCTTCAGGTACTTCCAAGAGCCCTGTGTATCTCAAACTAATGGAGACGAAGCTTTAGTGTTACTAAAATAGTTCACATGATGCCGGCACTCGTGATAATCAGAACAAGGACAAGAATGTAGAGCTATTCTAAGTCATATATGCTACCCTAGTTTCACTGCATTTAATTTGTCTTTAACTAGACACACTTTTTTTAGAAAAAGACCCTCATGCACAGTTTCTTCGTAATACTTTTTTTTTTCATTTCTTTTCTTTTACTACTTTTATTGTCTTTACTTTAGCTTGTCTTTCTCATTGACCTGGTTGCTCCCCCTTGGTGGCAGATGGGAATGATGAGACCTTTGAGCAATTTTGCTGCTCTGTCACCTTGTTCATTACAGCATGATAATGACAAGATGTCCCGCACTGTAGTCTTAATGCACCAACAGATATATACGCAGTAGATGAATGCACATTTACTACAGCTTATAGCAGGGCAGCAGGGTGTCATTTTCAATGAAGTGCACAGGCTCAGAGGTTACAAGAGGTTAAACCTATGAAAGTCAGCACTCAGAGGCCTCTTGTTTCATGGAGGTATGTGCTGTGAAAAAACTGCCTCTGAAACCATGAATCTCATCACAGAATAACTGAATCTTATCTGTAATATTTCTGTTGAGTACTGAGGTACAAAAAATAGTCCTGTCAAAGATTGTCATCTTAAGATACAAAGAATTGTTAGTGTCTTATTTCTTTAAGTAATTCAATACAATTCTGTGCATTTGAAAATAATAATAATGTGAAATGTGTAATGGATTATACCACATATACCCCATTATGCACTCATACGATCTATGTGCAGCCAAAAAAAACCCAAAAATAAGTGAGGAGCATTATTTAGCAGCAGAGGTCAGTATTAATTGGATTTCATAATGACCAGTTCTGACATTATACAGATGCTAATGTCATTGTCATAAATGTTGCCTCACTTTGAAGCTATGCAAGATTATCCACTGTGTGCCTTGCAATATGCTTTAAAATATATTAATTATTAATGTCTGATGTTATCCTCATATTGTCTCATCCAGCTGACGCATCGTTTCAAGCAAATCCTGTCCTGGCAATGTTTCTGTTTTTTTTCCTGCCAGTGAAGTTTGGCTGAGCACAAAGGAAACTAACAGCGAGTTATGTAATGGATGGGTCACAAGAATGTCAATCAGTCACCATAGAAAAATCATATTATGATAATTACCATTATGCTAATTAACTTTATGCTAATCCTCTTAAAGCACATTGATTTAACCTAGACCTCTAGATCAACTGAGAATACATGAGTGTGTGTTGGACGCACCGGTTTCTCAGTGACTTTGTAAGTATGTCTGTGTGTTTGTGTGAGTGTGATGCTGTTGTAAGAACTGTTCTGGAGTCAGTCACCCTGCAATAAACCAGTGTCTGCCTGGTAAATCTGCAGTCCATTCGCTGAGCCAAGATCACCCTAATCCTAATCCTCAGATCTTATTTTTCCATTGTGGGAATTCTCTGGGAGGCTCATGTTTGCATAATGTTTATGTTTATGTTTGGTTGATATTTATGTACTATGCTGTTAGATGAAGGTGGATTAGCATGCCTGAATATTTGGTTTGCTGTTAGTTAATGTGTATAAATTATTTTATTTTCATGCCAGGTCAGGTAAATGACCCAGAAATAAAATATTAAGTAATTAATTCAATATTAATTCATTTATTCATTCATATTTCTGTTGCCACTCTGCATTCACCAAGTGGAACAGAGGATGTGTGTGTATGTGTGTGTGTGAGTGTGCGCTACTTATGCACGGACAACTTGTATTTTTCTCAGCCTGCAGCGTCTGAGAGTACATCACTTAATCCTGATCTTAATCCTGTTCTTTAGTAAATGGCTGTAGGGACACTACGATACATATAAACATTTTTCACAGAAAATAGATCTGGTTTACAACCTTAGATGATGTACTTACATTATACCTATCCGATTAAGGATTTTACTTGTTGCCTCATGCCTCAGTGGGTTGCAAGAGAAAGTCTAGACGCAGTCAACTGGTTTTACTAATCTGTTCATTTCCTGCAGTCAACAAAACACACACACAAACTGGCACCTTCACATGCTGATTCAGTAATCTGCTTTATGGTTTATATTTATGGTTGTTTGGATTAATTAAAACAATGGTTTATCATAAAACAGAGGAGTAGTGTCCATTCAATTTATTGCTTTAATGAGCAGACATAAGGCCAGTAAAGCAGAAATGCTATAAAAAACAAGAACAATAACAAGAAAGATGACTTCACCTGGCACATTTTGCGCATTATTTTGTGAAGAGGAAATGCTACAAAACCCTGGAATAGTCTGTGAAAAAGTTGACATACAGAGTTCAGTCTCTCGCTGCACTTCTGCTCTCCATCACTGTGAGGCAATAATGTGGAGGGGGGAAAATGAATATTTCACAGCTTATCTATCTGCAATATATCGAGATTAAATTCTGCTCCCCGCACACCCACAGGCATGACTGCTGGATCTAAAGCGGCAGCAAGTGAGGTTCCAGAGACTAACAATACAAAATGAGAAATAAAAATACATTTTTCTTGAGAATCCAAAGTAATAAAAGCGATTGATAAGTTGTATGTGTCATTGCACTTGTATTAATCATGTTGTGAGCATTTGTTGTGAGGACAAATATGTTAAAACAGTTGCGGGACTCACCTCATCTTAATTTAGCTTGTTAGTGTGCTAAAACTTTCTATTTGACAATAACACAAAGTACAGCTGAGGCTGATGGGAATGTCATTAGTGTTACACCAAAGTATCAGTAATTCTGACTTGATGTTGGCACTAGATGAAAAGCGAGGTGATGAGTGTGATGGTGTGTATGAAACTCACATCTAATAAATTGTTGTTGTTTCATGCAGAACTATAAATTATAACCTCAAAATGAAAAAGTCAAGAGGTCAAATCAAAGACCAAAGTTAGTCAGGACCATCCTCTGAACATCATGGGCATCTATACCAAGTTTCATGGCAATCAATCCAATAGTTGCTGAGATATTTTAGCCTTGGCCAAAGTGGACGCAACCTACCGACATTCATTGACCAGAACAAGTTCATTCAGCTCACACATCCTCATGCGTGCACACACACGTACTCACACAAGGTGATAAATGCAAAGGACTTCATCCAGCAGAATTACAGCACTTTTTCTGAGCTGTCATGCTTAATAAGCACTCAAAATGTCCTGGTCATACCAAATGAGACGATGACATTGAAATGGTGGAAAGGCTGTTCATATGGTGCATTAGTCACACTGAGTACAGAGTTTGACAGACATTTTACTGTTTTGCTACTATACAAAGGAAAAAAATCTTTTATCACAAAGTACAATAAATGTTCAAAAGTCGGCACATTATTATTGTACTTGTCTAGCGGAAAGTGTATTTTTATGCAAATTGAGATATATTGATCCTTGAAAGTAGAATGGGAACATGAAATTTCATGAAACTTCTCCTTACAGCTTTTAAGTTTTTGTCAATAAACAGGATGATACAGTAAATAAAATAAATGTCGACCACAACCGCCCAGATAATGTAAAACTTTTTACTGTACTTCTAGGGGATTCTAGTTATTTTTATTTGATAATGACTGAGCAATACCAGAGGAGGCTTGTTCACTTGGACAGGCCATGCACACATCACACATCACACACACACACACACTCCAAAACTGACCAAACTAAATAGCAGAGATTTTCTTCTATAGGGAAGCATGTTGTGTCTTTCCATAGAGAGAAACAGTTAACTGGTTTGACAGACACAGTGAATAGATCATTCAGACCTATGATGAAAAAATCAGGATTTAACAACACAATGCTGAAAAACCTGATGTTCTGCCTCTACTTTAATAGTTCTGTATAAATGGCACATATACTGTGGGGTGCTGCCCACAATAGCTCCACTTATCATTGAGGTGACAGGCACATAATAACATGGCTCTATGGCTAATGGCTCCCACACACTCAGGGCTTAAAATGTATTTCTCTCTGACTATATAACTCCTGCCCCCCTCCTTCTCAAACATGATGGGATAATACATCCAACAAAGGAAATGATTCATGGGTAATGACTAGCGTCAATGTAGATGGAGTTGTTCTTAGCCCACAGCTAAAACCTCTTGGAAATTACTTTTATTCGTTTGTTTATGTTCAAGTAAGATCTTTTGGTTACGCTTTAGACTCAACATATTCAATGTAAGTATGGTCAGTACGGTCAGTGAAAAAAAATAACATTGGGTAACAACAAGGTAACTAAAAATGCTTATGAATGATTTATACTGTTACCATTTTTAATTACCTATACCAATGGCTCATTTCCAGCATGCACGCTACCAGGACCGTGGAATTAGCAACCCTAAATAACACCAGTCATTTCTAAAGTTATTAATGTAATCAGCATAATGAGTGAATCACTTCTAAACTTGACCTAAAAAAATTAACTTAACAATTCTAAGCACCTCACATTCATGCACCAAAATACCAAAAATTTTAACGTAACGATTCCACAATTTTTCCGTAACATTATGAGTAATGTTTGCAATATTGTGGCAGAATCTGAATTTTCTTTTTTTTTATTTGCTGTAATAAAATAGATCTCATTAAAGCACTAAAAACCAAAGAAGCCAAAGTGACTACTGAAAAACGTACTAATAAACATATCAACAGGGCGAATGCTGCTCAGCTGCTCAGTTTTACTCTCAGAGACAAAGGACTGGCAAAAGACAACACAATAAGATAATGGCAGTGTGAAAGGCATGATGGCCTGAAGAAACTGTAATCTTGGAGTTATGTAACATTACTATTGAATAGTAAAAATCATTCATTTCTTAATTAAAAAGACATTTAACCTGGACTACATCCACACTCCAACATGTCAAAACCAGTGACTGACCTCATGAAGGCTGTAGGCTTGGCTTAAAATCTTAATGTAAAACCAGTTCAGTTTTCTATGAAACAGACAAATTACAAGTCTACTATACTGGTAATAGACTTGCACTGAAGAGTTCAAGTTGTTACTTTTCCACAAGAGACCGTATTTCTACATGTGACCTTGAGAGTCCAGAGCAGTGATGTATGTACATTTAGAAAACCGGCAGATGCTGTATATTGTCATCTATGAAGCCGGTGTGATGAAAGTTGTTCAGCCGGGCAACTCACCAAAGCAGACTCCTTTGTGATCTGTTGTTCAGCGTGCCTCTGGTGTTCATCCTGCCAGGTAGTTAATTGCGTTCACCTGTTGTCCCAGATGGAAATCAGCCCCTGATTATTCTGAATGGCCTCATCATTCTCCACCCAAAGTTTTCATGCCAGAACCCATTTATAAAAAAAAAAAACAGTTGGGGTTTGGTTATCAGGCAACAATTACAACAGTGTCATTGTGGGAGGAACTGAACCCATGACAGGATAACATATGACAGGATGACAGTGAGGACATTTTGTTTTTGATAATGTGTAGTCATTGCTTCCCATTTGAATGCCCTATTCCATTCACAATAACCTTTTTTTACCACAAATATCTTCAAATATCAATATCAACAAACCAAATGGAACAAAAAATACCTGATGTTGTAGTGTGGTTATGTACATGTATTTGAACTGATACCACAACCACATGAGCAGTCTGGGGCCTTTCTCACCTTTTCAAGGTCAGGTTCAAGGTTTTCAATCACCATGTGTGATACATCTCTTACCAACATGAGTGATTTTCTGCTCGCCAACCGAGCTAAGGAGAAGATTGATATTGACTTATTTTTGTGCGGTAAGCTGGGCTGGGCTTTAACACGTTGGTAACAGTGATCTGTTAGAGTAATGTGATTACACTTTCCAGAAGCAAAGTAGCATAAGAGATTATAATTTCTACATATACATACACACATATAGATATAATAGAATTATTAATCCTAGTAATGCTCTGTTGCTCTAATAGGTCAGCAGGAAAAGCACAGTTGATGGTTGATAAATATGTACAAATGTAAAATACGTAAAATATGTACAATAGCTACAGTTTATTTATCTATTTCCTTATACAAAAAATGAGCAACATTTTATTTCAGCTCAAATTTAAGGTATAAGAAATAGGATTTGGTGCTACACATTTAAAGTATGTCTTCCACACCTCACACTGCGTGTACTATTATTGGCTAGGAGCTGCACACTACTGCTCAAATGTTGATGCCCAGAAACATCCTGAACAGAGCAAAAAAGGTAAATCCAGGCAGAGGGCAGCATCTCTGCAAATACAGACAGTGCCACATACTTCTAGTGCATCATAAATGATGATTAAGAAAGATTATTGTTTTTTGAGTCTACACATTTTTTTTTTTTAGGAAAATCTTACTTGTTATACCTTTTAAAGGCTCCTTTTACAGAATTAACAAATTTTTCATTTTTCACATGTATCTGCATTAGTGTGGATATGACCCTATGGGCAGCTTTTATTGACAACACAGCACAAGACGGAATGAGCTTGTGGAAACTGCAAATGAAAGGTTTGATCAATCAGCCAATATCAGCTAATCCCTTATTACACAGGTAGAATGAAAACTACAAATACTGAAATCCATCTGGGCTCTGAAACTTGATTAGCAGAGCAGAGCAGAGTGGATACTGAACTGCAGGGTTAACAGGGTAACCGGCACTCAGGGTGATTATAAAATCCAATAATTGACATCTTGTGTGGAGGACGCATCACCTCCCAGACTTTCTCTTCTTCGTTTTCATTCTTTCCATTTTCCTGCAGAGCATCTCCGCAGAGACCATATGTGTTTTTCTTTCTTATTTTTTACGCTTCATTACTCTCCCCACCTGCTTAGATCTGCTCCTGAGGACGTGGTGGCATCCGTGTGAATGCGTGTGTGTGCATGTGTGCGTTGGCCCATTTGTAAGGTAGAAAATGCAAACTCTCTAAAAATGTGAACACTCCCCTCACCCCAAAGAATTTCAGTCCAGTTATTAAGAGCCTGATATCTCCTGTATTATTGTATGTATAGGTAGGAGTGTGTGAGTGTGTGTGTGTGTGTGTGTGTGGTGAGCTTTTCTATGGTAATTTTTCTAGTGAAAGCAAACAAAGTGGGAATCTCAAGTAGGGAAGGGTTCATTATAATGACATACCTTGAATTTAAAGGTGTGTGTGTATGTGCGTGTAAACATGGGTTCTACATGTGTACTATAATTGTGGAGCTTACCTCCATATGTGGGTGTTTTTCCTCATGTAAGTATATGTGCATACAGACGGTAACAGTAACAGTGTGTGTGTGTTACGGTCCACTAAATCACATTTTGCCATTATTATGGTGTAGTGAACAAGAATTTGTAGCTCCCGTCAATCTGTGTGTGATTTCTTATCAAAGTGTGTGTGTGCGTGTGTGTGTGCATTTGACATGATTAAAGGACATCTTGCCATTATCATGCTGCACTGAACTGTGGCAGAGCTGAAAATGGCTCAAAGGTCAAATTAGTTCCATCTGAAAATAAGAAGAAACGAGAAAGGCTGCGTGTGTGGGTGTGAAAGGGAAGGTTTATCACCTTAATGTTAGTTTGAGATGTTTTATGGCATCTATAGAGCTTCAGCAGATGGCACGATGGGCGCCTTCCTCGCAGTATTCTGTTTGCTGTCCTGTCGGCTAAAATAGCTCAAACCATAAATGACTAATGGTGATGGTTGTATATCTGCGTGTGTGTGAGACAGGGCGAGAGAGGGAGCGGGGAGAGGGAAAGAGGGGGAAATTGAGCAAAAAATACCATGTATGCAAAACTTAAAGAAAGAGACAGTATTTTTGTGTTTTTTTAGGGAGTGTGTGTGTGTGTGAGTGGATGTTTACTTAGTTAAGCGAATGAGCCGCTGGGCGCTCTTTTAATATCATGACATCATTTGCCCCGAGCTGACTCAAGAACACCCAAAACTGTTCCCCTTGTCCAGCAATGAAATTGTATTTGCAGTGTGTGTGGTGTGTGTGTGTGTTTGTGTAGAGATGTGTGTGTTTGTTGGAACATGTTTCTGTGTACCTATCTTTGTCTGGAAGATTGTGTTCCTCAACAACAAACTGATGGGGAACATCATGACTACAGATTACACATTTTAGTGTGTGTGTTGTGTGTGTGTGTGTGTTTTTGAGAGAGTAAAAAGTACAAAATGTGCTTCGTAGAGGTTATACAACTGACACACACCTGAATCAATCAAAGCGTTATATTAACACACATCTTTTAAACTGTTCCTTAAACTGAATGGTATGAACTTCTGCACAGATCAGCACGCTTTCATTTAAATAAGAGACAGAACATAATTGTCTCTGTCTTCATTTTATAATACTATTTGATAATTAATCAACTACTTTATATTTAACTAATGCTTTTGACTTGCTGTGCTTCTTTATTTTTTTACTGTGTTTACTGTAATTCACCAACATACCAAGACAAACTAGTATGCAAAAATCTGTTTGGCGATTCTGAAACTTATTTTAAAGATGTTCCTCATTTTGACAAAATTTCACACAAGCTCCATTTCTCAGCTGCTTTGGAGCTTGTGATCTTATTGTACATACTCAAATCTCCATTTTTTTTCTGATCACTTAAAGGTTTATACTGGAGATCAAAAGTTCAGCCTTGATCTTGTAAACAGTGGTGAACTCAATAATCTCACATAAAGATCCAGTTTGTAGCTGTTCAGTTGATTTTGACAAATAGATTTAAACAGCCATTAAATGGACCTTATGGTTTTGATTGTTTGTCATCTACTGTTTTCAATGTCACAAATCAACTTTCAAGCTCTTTTTCTGTTGTTGTTGGTGCTATAACGACCTCCTTTTTTGCAATTAAGCAATCAAGTAGATTTCCTGTCCTATATGAATCAATCACACAATAAGTCAGTAGTTTGTTAAAATCTCTTTGATAGGATACATCCACTTTGTGCAAGGCACTGCAGTAAGGTTGCTGAAAAAAAAAAAAACATGCATGACTTTCCCCACGCAAAATATAGGTTTATAATTGAAATATCACTTCAAGCCCATTTTAAAATCACAATGTCAGGAGCTACATGACACACACCCTCCCCAGCTTTGTCCCCGCCCAGAAGTCTGTTTTAATGATAGGCTGTGAAGCATAAGCGCTAAGGGAGTATCAAAGTCCTGCTCAGTAATTACAACACATATCAATAATGTAGAAAAGACCCGAACCAGATAATAAGAAGAGGGCAGAGATGAAGACAGAGAAAGAGAGCATTTAAGAGCTTGTGCTATTTTGGCTTTTTATGAACATGCAGTCATGTATGTTGCCCTGCAGATCGATTAACCAAACATCTCCCAGGCAATCACAGTATTTGTCTGTTTTTTTAGTCTGACTGAAAGAAGAGTTCAAATTAATTATAAACTGAGTCTTTATGGTTATGGTTGCAGTTTTAGCCATCATCCATTAAACCAACATGAACAATCAGACAGGTTGTAAACAAATTAGAATTCAAACAGTAATAAACAACCATCCCAGTAAACAGGCAGACTTCCTGGTTCAGCTTTAAAATACTGTATTTACTTTAATAGTGTGCACACACACTTATCTTATCAGTGGGGGATTGGTTTGACCTCCAATAAAACGTGGTCTAGATAATCTTGATAAACTTGATTACAGCCTACAATCTGTGCTTCCTAGCTGAATGCTGCGATAATATGATGCAAGTAAAATAAATCATAATTATGTCAGTCGGTTGGTTAAACCCGACCTGAAATTTCCTGGCTATGATTCTTTGAACTGCAGGTTACATCTACCACAACCACATGTGCAGCTGCTCAGTGGTCAGAAGACAGATGACTGTGGTTATATTGAGCCGCTCTGAGTAAATGTCACCTTGAAGGTCTTTTTACGAAGCTTACTGACTTCTAAGTCATCAAATTTGCCTTTCTGTGTTTGTGAGTTTTCTCATGAATTTAGTGTAGATGTGTTGTGCAGGTCATCATCATAAATCAAGGAGAAGGACTTCCACTGAGGGCAAACATTGGTATTAAGTAACACTGTCATGTGCCATCCACTGCTAAATGTGCATTTATCCTTTTTGTCATGTATTTTTTCCACTCAATAAATCTGATCAAATATAAACCGCTTCAGACAGTGGAGGTTCAAAGCAGCCCCCCCCCCCGATGAGGATCTGTGTGAACGCGAAGCAGGTCGCTGCTGAAC
Organism: Scortum barcoo; assembly: GCA_023238725.1. Taxonomy (NCBI): domain Eukaryota; kingdom Metazoa; phylum Chordata; class Actinopteri; order Centrarchiformes; family Terapontidae; genus Scortum; species Scortum barcoo. Next base: position 19,698,979 of record CM041544.1, on the reverse strand, counting down.
AGCGCTAACATGCTCAGTCAACCTTTTCCTCGTAAATAAATGTTTAAAATTATTCTCGCAGAAAGGGTGACACCACCAGCAAAACGCTATAAATCAGACTCACACCCTGAAGTTACAGCTGCCCCTATGAAAAAAAAGTGATATAAGCTCAGCACTTCTGCTAATTTGGCAACACAGGCGGGTTATCCTGCCAAGATGTGCCGTTTTTCTTCATTATGCTTTTGTTCCTTGTAAACAAAAGCGTAATTCGCGCTGATTTTGTCCAGTCCTCCCTGCTGGTGAGAGCACATTACTGGTCTCTGTTGTCTGAAAATGTTGTTGGTGGTCCAACGACCTTGCACTGTCCCTGACCTTAAGTCGGGGGAAACCAGTGCTCCCAGCCAAGCTAACAGACAGACAGATGGACAGAGAGAGAATAGCAGAATTATTTTATAACGGTTGTGGTCCACTGATCTTAATTGTAGTGTACATGGTGTGGCTCACAGCTACATCTCTCCATGTCAAAGAGAATTAAAGTTACAGGAGTTCAAAGTAACTTTAATGTTGGGCTGTGGTGCCCTCAGCTCTGCACAGCTCCACTTTTATCAGCCTGCTAACTCTCCTCAGTCTGGTTTCCACTGCAGGCCAGGACTTACTCATTACACTGTTTACTATGAGAGGGCTAAACAATTTTAGAAAAGGTTTTCCAATACACAGGTGCCTCGAAGCAAGGCTCTGAACTCCCACCTGTTTTATTGGAGATGCGCGATGGAAGAATAAATAAACATTAATATTAAACAGGGTTGTAGATATGAACAGGGAAGAAAAACTGCTACAGTACAAATATGTAGCTCAGACTTAGGATGGGTGGAAATAATAGCTTAATACATTCTTAATTGAAGATAAGTAAATAAATAATTATTAATCAAATACAATAATACAGTCAGCATTATAATAACATACAGGCTACAATCAGATACTCATGAACATCCAGGGTCGGACTGGGGACAAAATTCAGCCCTGACCATTTTTCATTTTTCCCCAACATGCACACTGCAGTATCAGGCTTTTTCTGATACGTGCTAAGCAATAGATATCAGTTTGACAGCAGAGCAGATCTTAAAACACCGATCAAAGCGGGCCTGCCACCACAAGGGGTCTTAGCTGAGATGCATGAATATCTTAGCTGTTGTTTCAGAACCATGGACAGCGCTGTGTCGCAAGAAACATGCCGCAACAGCTGTTTCTACGCGCCTCACCCTGTTGATTTTAAAGGAGAAGATATTAAGTGTTCTGGCATTTTCTAGACTTGCCAGATGGCCAGCCTGAGCCTGCGAACATCCTGCAGAAACAACAAAACAATAATGTCTTACTTTTAAATAAATCTCTTCAGTTCTAGTAACTTTATGAATACTCTTGTTAAAGCTGCACTCGTCAATATTTTTGTATCAACAACTAATTAGATCACTATGTCAAATCTGAATATGGTCACTTACAGCGACAAATCCACAGAGAATCATCAACGCACTGCTTTTTCCTTCAGATCTGCGGAGCATTTTAAGGGCTTTCATCTCATTATTTTTGCTTTTAGGGTGCAATGTGACTGTTTTGCTTCACTCTCTCAGCTTTCATTAAATTAACTGTAATAAACTCCACTGTACACCACCTGTTCAGCACCAAACTGCCAATGCTTAACTACTGGACAATTTAGTTATGCATTTAGCAGCTACAGAGACAGTTTTGTTTTCCTTCAGGAGTTGGTAGGGACCAAAACAAAGCTAAAGGATAGCAAACATGTAGGCTGCTGGATGTGCAAATAGGCAACTTTGTTAACATGTTGTCAGTCAGTGCTGAATTTTTATAATGTTATGCTGCTGCCAACTAACAAATCAATTAATACTTAACCCAGTTGGGTTTTTTTGGGAAGATGCAGCAAATGTTTTGGTGCTGATGAGGCTAAAACTGTTTAGGAGGCATTTTTCAACAACTGGAGGAGCTTTTATCATCACAGGAGCTACACAATACAACATCTTTCTTCATCTATCTGTTTATGCATCTATCCTATTTTATCTGCCCTTTTTTTTCATCTCTCCATCCCTGATCTCCGTCCACAACTGTTTTTCTTCCCAAAGATCTCTTTGAGAGGGAGTATCATCCGGAGAATAATCCCACAACCTCAACATTTCATTAATAGGCTTTCACAATGGATAATTAAATTCACTCACCAACGACCTCAACATACCCGTGTAGAGTAAGGTCAAGGCTCCACGCTTCGTCAAGCAAACCTTGACATTGCTGCTAGGAAAAGGCTTCCTCTGCAGATTTAACTGTTTTGTCTGTGTTTCTGAAGAGGGTGCACTTGAAAGAAGAAAATGGTGAAGAAGAAATAGAGAACACTATTTCATGTAAGTATTTTTTCTCCTCTCAATTTGAATAAGATTAGTGTTATCAAAGGAAAAGTATGTCTGCGCTCATTGCCATCTATATTTTAGTGAAGACAGAAGGATATGTTTAACATGGGAAATTTACGATCCCTTAGATCCCTTTTTTTTGTTTTTGCAGCAGACTGAGATAACTATCAGAGCTGAGTGTTGTGGAATTGCTCAAGGGTTAAAAGCAGTCAAGCTGCAGAGGAGAGAAAATTGGGAGGGGAGGGAGGGGGGTTATGTAACGTGGCATCACAAGTAGAGCTTTGCTGTAAAGTTAGCCCCAGTGGCAACGCTAGAGGCATGTATGTGTGTGTGTTTGTGTGAGTGTGTGTGTGTTATCCCTGCTGACATTACAGGCTAGTGAGGATCACCCTTCTGCTGCCGAAATGTGAGTTTGCCAGACGAGGCATTAGTTCATTTACATCCTATCTTTCAAGACGCTGACAGTTTGGATAAAGTCGATACGGAGAGAGACAGATTTGATGAGCATGCTCTCAGTTTCCACAGCAGTCCTATCGCCCAAAGACATGAAACGATTTGTAGTAATAATGGAGATCATTTGTATTTTTAATCCTGGCCTGTGAGGTGACAATACTAAGAGTCTACTGCCATGCCAGCAGCTCTGGGAGGCTGCATTTATGTACATTTTATCGCTTTTATTTTTATAGGCTAAGGTGTAGTCATATCCATGTTCAAATATGACTTATAGAGTAATGGAAAACTTCATGTTTTGGTTTAAGTTACTACTTTGTTAAGGTTGATTGTCATGGTTACAGAGTTTGATGACTGATTCTGTGAGTTATTCCTGATAAGAGAAGCAAAAAAACCACACGTCAGCCTCACATTGATGTTGGAGGAGAAATCAGAAGACCACAAAAGTCTTATAGTCCTCAGGGTGACTATGAATGCACAAAGTTTTACAGCACTCTATCCAAAAGTTGTTGAGATAGTTCAATCAGTGGACCAGCAAAACAATCTCCATGTGATTTAAACTTAAAAAAATATGTTTGTTTTTTTTTTTTACTTCTCTCTCTTACTTCTCAAAGATCCAATCTCCCTCCTGTCAGGAGAAACAGAGGCAGTAATGGAATCCAAAGATTTTAAAAACTTGTAAAAACTTGACCTTTACTCAAATGTATCTGCAGCAGTGATGAGTTCAGTGGATTTCATTATTCTTTCTGAAATAGAAAAGGTTGGCGGGAGGGACATGGATTAAAGGTCTCTCCAACACAACATTGGTGTGCTTTAAAGGGGCTTGAGACTGTTTTTGTCACAGATATTGTTTTGGCACAACCATGACTGATAACTACATTTGCTGGCAGCCTCTAAAAAAGATGTTAAATTCAAGGTTTGTTCTGCACTTTTGGTTAGATTCAGAGAATATCTCTCGATGGCCGTCACACCTCACGCTTGTCCACAGGACTTTAAAACATCAACATGCTTTCTCCAGGATTGCAGACAACACTTTTTAAATCCTCACTTTTAATCTACAGTTAGATTAGTCTGATTTCAATAAACACAATCCCAAACGAGAACGTTACAGATGCTACAGAGAGGGATCGCTCTGACAATTCAAAACTCCCTTTCTCAGGTTTAAACCACTCTCATTCTTCTACATTACAACTTTCTGCCAGCTCCAAAGGGCCGTCCTGATTCGAGGAGAGGGTAGTATGTCATCTGAGGAGCTCTGAGGACGCAGTATGTCTTCAGAGGACAAAGCGCCTCTATTGGACGTGCAAAGTGTTCCTACTAGAGGGAAATGATGATGGCTGTAAAGCAGCCTCTCCTGTAGCTCATTGGCCATTAAATGCTGGATTTAAGCCACGGATCACAAACAGGGAGGTTTAAAAAGACTGCTGGTTTATGCAGCATGAGTCACTCTGGATGGATGAAGAAATATGACGTGTCCTCCCTGCATGCAGTATCGATCTGGTTTGGCCATGACCAGATTAAAAATATCGCCTGGTTGCGGTGTTGGTGTGTGTTGTTATGAGTGTTTGAGTATGTGGAGCAATTCTTAAAAGTGTGTGTGTGTTTGTCCCTGTCTGCTTGTGTGCGCTGTAAGGAATCACTGCTGGTCATGTTTTTACTGCGGCTGTATCCATTTCCACCGCAGCCTTGTTTGTTACTTTAGATTTAGGCGACAAGCTATCAGACTAATTCCTCTGCTTTGTTGTAATGCTCCTGTAAGGCAGTTAGATTTTTTCACCTTTTCCAGCGCTCAGGCCGAAACAGCTTTGCATTAAAAAAAAAAAAAAAAAGAAGAAGAAAAGATAAATAAATAAATCCGAGGGGGCTGTATTGGTGGAGACATGCTGCTCCAGCTACACTCGAGACATGAAAATGATCCTCTGGGGATGTTTTAAGGAACAGATTCATAGACTTGAATGCTTTTAAAATGCCAAACATCACACAAAAATCTACAACTCTAGAGCGTTATCGCAACGGCAATGAATTTTATTCTCCACTGCGCCGATTGACACTTCATTTTATGTGATGAAGGTTTAGGGAAGTTCATTTTAGAAAAAATAGGATTTAAGCCCTAAACTTGAGATAACCATTGTTTTAAAAGTTACATTTTTTACGAGTTTTTTTAATTAGATTTTCACATTTGTTCTGCAGGACAACAATCTAGTCATCATTTCAATTGCTATTAAAAAAGTCTTGAGGTGCTTTAGATCTACTTTGATGAAATTTGTTGTCAACCATTGATAATAACCACAAACACAATGTATGCTAACACACGTACGACACAACCCTGGGATAATATGCATATAGTTGAAACTGTCCAACATAAATTTCTGTGATGGCTTAACGCTTTTGCCCTTCAGCCACAGATGTCTGGTTTGGGTGAACTGTCAGCCTGATCTTTATATTATATTTCCTGTCAGTCTCTCTCAGCTTTTCTGTCTTTCATTTTGTCTCTGTCACTATCATAAAAATCAAACCTAAATCACGATTTTATCATTTTGCATGCTTAAAAACTAATTTTACTTACATTCTGACAAAGGTCTCTCCCTCTTTTGCTCTCTTCCCTCGCGTCGTCTGTTACTCGCTCTTAAGCTCAGCTAATTGTGAGCCCACAGTTAAAACCGGAGCCATTTTTATCTCATTATAAATTATTTATCATCTTACATTATTCAACAAGTGTAATAAGTGCAGAATGCTGGTTAAATGAATAATGGAATGGCAATCATTTAAAAAACACATTTCTCACTCGGTCTAACTGGCAACAGCTTTTGCATGACTGTAGGGTATTCGGGCTGCCTTCCAGAGCTGTGCCGTGCCAAGCCGAGCCGTGTTAGCTCATGTCCTAATTTATGTGATGATGCACAGGGGCCTGTCACGTACTAACAACTGAAGTTTGACTACGACTAATGATTTCTATATCTTGGATTGAAGCTAGCAATTGTCTATATTTTGCATGGATAAGAATCTACTTTCCAACTAAAATTAAATTGCATGTCTGCTACAGCTCACATACCTTTTCTCAGAAACCATAAAGGAGACACTAATATTTGGTTTCATTATGGTGCTGCTTAGTTCTGCATTAATACTAAATCATATATGTAGATGGAGAGCTTGTTTCCATACAAACCAATCAAATCATTTAATTTTAAACCATATTTGCAAGTACTAATTTCAGTGTCCTAACACAGGAAGACAGTAACTTTGAGCAGCTATAGCTTCTGATCCAACATACAAACATGGACTCAAGTCTTGTTTTGCACCTTAACTTATTGAACGAGCCACCAAACAAACATTCACAGGTAAGAAGTGCACAGCTAACATCAGCTTGCAGGCTAGGTGGCTGGTCAGCTGCAACATCCTGAACAGCATGTAAACATACCTGCAAATGTCACTTCTATCCGCTCTTGCCTTGTGGGCGTCAGAACAAGTAAACATCAACACTGCGCTCTGGCTGGCTGAGATGAAAAGGATCATTCCTCATACGATTTCCCCAGAGACATTATTTCTTCTTACAAATAAAAAAACTTTTAAACAGTTTTATTCAAAAAGCACACTGATGTTGTTTTGGGCTGCAGAAAGGACTAAATGTGATTTCAGCAGGACTTTAATCAGTTTCAGCAGCATCAACAAAGTCAGACATTTCTGTGTGTAGCGACTTTTCCCCCTTTTTTTGGGTACAATATTCTTTGACAAAAAGATTATAACACAAAAAAACTGCAAAGAGCAGCTTTGAAAAACATGAGAAAATAAATCTTACCTTTGTTCTTGCTTCCAAGGCCGACAGCACAACACTTGAGCCTCATATCGTCTTAAGAGGGGCTGTTTCGTGAACTTGCAGCAATGCAGCAGCAACATATCAAGTAGGGTGAGAGCCTCTCATCGGTTTTAGCTCACTTATCTGCTGAATTCTTGACAACAAAGCTGTGGGGGTGTGGGATTTGCTTATCCAGAGGCATACAAAATAGCACATTTCACATTTACATAACAAAGGACAAACCATTATTATGTAATTTCTAAATAGTTTTAGCCCGCGGACGTGAATTAGCAGGTTAGGAAAAATAAATGGTCCTCATGTTGCATGCAAGTAAACTAAACCAGACCGTGATGTAATTGTAATATGAAAGTGAGACCTTTCATATGAGTTCAAGCAGTGTCTCACTGTGTCATCGCAGTGTCAGACAGAGTGAGTAATGATGAATAACCACAGTCATGGCTGGCTCATCATCACTGCAGGTGAAAATGTGATGCTGTCTTCACTTTTGGCTGCTCGGCCTCTCTCCCTCTACCACTGCGAAAGATGACACAGTGTCTCTGACATTAAGAGAAGTTGGCAGGAAAAGACAAATAGTAGATAATGAACGGACTTCCAGAGGGAAGGTAGCCGGGGGTTTGGTTCAGGTGAGGTTAAATGTAGAATTTACTTAAATGTCAAGCTTTATTGTAAGTGAAATTGTATCGGCGCCATGAAGGTGAGAAGAGCTGAGACCATCAGACCCTAAAGGGATCCAGATTGAATCTAACTTTTAAAAAGGTGATCACCCTCCTCCGCTGCCAAATCTCTTTCTTTTTGCCATTTTTCTGCCTTGCTAGTGCCTGTAACTAACAATCAGATCTCACAGTAACTTATTGCTGATTTATTCAGAAAGGGATCAGTGTTACCTTTCATCAACCTTAAACATGCTCTATGGAGTTTTTAACTGGTTCTGAATCAGCCTCAAATCAATAACGATGCCACTATATGACCGACATAAACAAACGAGACCAACAGTGAGAAGATTGGCTATTTCTGTTAGTTTCTAATAGTTATTCTTATGTCTGCAGACTTTTCCACAGAATCAGACTAAACGGTGTTGGGGTTGGTCGGGCTGAATTCGAGTACCTTCAGCTGATTACTGAAGGTCCGTCTTTGGAGCTCTGTTAAGCTGCTTTAACTCCAAAACAATTCACTTAAAAGATAATATAATGAAAGCACTTCCTATCCCCTCAGTTTTCCTCCTCTATAGGTTACTTGATCTTTTTGTTTCAGACTTTTCATGCCTTTCGCGCTTGGTGTTTTTCTCCCTCTTATGTTTTTCCTCTTTCTTTATGTCTCATTAGCTCTCGTTTCAGCGACCTGACACCCACACACGATCACAGTTACCCTTTTTGTTTTTCCGCGCTTCTTTTCATCATCCCATCATTTATCCTCTCTCCTCTGTCGTCTTGATTGTTTTTAAAGATCCAATTAATTTGCGTTTAATCTCTCTGTGTTTCTCTTTAGGTGGTCGGGGTCACCCCTGCTTGATGGCTCACTACAGCTCTGCGACTTACAATTCCCATGTTTCCCTCGTGCCCTTTCTCCCTCCCATCCTTTATGACCCGTTCCCCTTAAATTGCTCAAATCCCTTTATTTCCTCTTTTATTTTATCCTCCCACCCTCCTTTTTGCAATTTCTCATAATCACTTTCCCTTCCATCATTCCTCTACCCTTCCCCTCCTTTTCCTCCCACTTTTAAATGTTTATTTCCCTCTCTTCCACCACCCAAAACGCCCCATTTTGCTCGTTTCTTCCGCTTTTGTTCCTGTCCTTGTTGCTGTCTCCCTCCTCGATGCTTCGTCTTCTCTGTACTTTCCTAATTCTTTTCCTCTTTAAGTTTTTAATCTATTCCACAATCTCCACCTCTCATCACCCCCCACTCCCCATCGATCCTTCTTTCCCTCTGGTGCTTCTTTTCATTTCCATCCCACCCACCACTCCCCACATTTCTGCCTCCTGCCTCCCACATTCCTAACACACTTCCATTTCCATTTAAAACTCATTTTGTCCTCCGCTTTCTACCCATTTTCTTCCCATTTCCATTTGTCCATGTCAAATAAACACACACACACCTCTCGTACTTCCACTAGCTGTATTTTTTTCATTCCCGCTCCTTCAGTTTTCTCCTCTGTGCGTCTCTCTGACTCTCTTCCTCCTCGAGTCTCCCTTACTCTCCCACACTTTTTTCTTTCCCCAAATTCCCTCCCTCAAGCCAAACGTCTAAGAACAATCGAATTTCATCAGATTCCTCTCCTCCTCCTCCTCCTCTTTCGCGTCTCTCTTTTCTTATTCCTTTCTCCTACTGCTCCTCCCAGCCACAATAATACTTTTTCTACCCACCACCTCAGTACCAATTCCCTCCTAAATAACAACTTTATCAGATAGCCTGTCAAGCCAGTTGTCACCAACTTACAATATTCGCACCGTTTACTCAAAGAGGAAATCCTCCCTCCGGTCGTCTTGCTCTATTCAATATCATTCAGTGATGTTTATTGCATTTGCAGAGTGGTTATGTGATGAAATTTTACCATTTAACTTCCCTCATCTACTCCTACATAAAGTAATGATTGCCCACATTTTCCAAAATGCCTTCCTGTATCTGATAAACAACATAACTTTGTGTAGTACTAGTTGCAGGATGTAATAAAGCAGTTTTGTGGCTGCAATTCACTGTGTGAAAATAGTCGAGTTCCACCTTGTGATTGCTGAAGGATCGTGCAAAAATAACCCTCTTTGCCCTTTTTCTCAAAGACCGATGCCACGTGATAGATTTATAAAGCGTCAAGTGTCACTGAAGCTGCAAATACCCGCATGTAATGTTATTTTTTATACATTTGAAAACGTTGTCCACAGTGACAGACACAAAAAAAGTAATAGACATGAACCAAACAGCAGACTAAAAAAACCCTGTGGCATCAGAAACCATTACAAAAATAAAACGCTTATTCATAAAGAACAATGATATTAGCATTGTGTTGACCAAGAACTATTTATAGCTAACTTATTGTATGAGCCAGACAAATGTTGTAAATAATGCAAATAGCTGTTTTAATAGTGTGAAATAGTTACAGATGCCCTCCAGACATGTTTTAAGATGCGTAAAAATACTATTTTGAATATCTCTTTGTATATTATGTTGGGGTTTTTTTCTATTATTTCATTAAGAATGATTAAAGTTGCATCTATACTCTATGCAGATGTTTTCATGTTATATTTATAAGCTGAAATCGATAACTGCATCTGAGTCATTCTTTCTTTGATATCTACCTCACAAGAATAAGCGTGAATATTCTTTCACTTCCTCTTGGTCGTATATGATACGAGAGGCGAATCCAGTTTCCTCTACTCGTGTTTTTTCCTTTAGCTGCTCGCAGGGTGTTGTCAGCTTTCAGTGGTGAGAAATGGAGGGAAGAGAAAGTCTGAGGCAGTCTTCAGGCACATGTTTGGAGAGAAAAGATGGGGCTGTGTAGATGCAGGTGCGAGGGAGAAGAACAGTAAAGATGCCGATCCCCTGAACGCGTCGGTGTTGTGTTTATTTATAAGTGCGCCCAACACCTTTATTGCTCATGTTTCCTCTCACTTTTCTTCATTTTCTGTCTGATTTTCTTTTATCTTCTACCTTTTATCTTTTTCTCTCTTTCTCTTCACAGCTTCTATAACAAGTAATATTACATGGCGTTTCACAGTAAACGTTTACCTGACTGTATATTGGCTGCATAATTCACTGGCTGTGTAAGATATTTTTTTCTGAGGAGATGGCTTAATTTCAGTGGTAATTATTGCAATTATCATCCATTCTTTGACAAAAGAAAATCCAAAATGGCTTGCAAGGAAATGACAAAAGCCAGGGGAGAATAAAATGGTTGATAAAGAAAGGAAGAAAAAGCTAAGCAGCAGTCTAGATACAAGTAAAGTAATTTCACAATTCACAGAAAAACCACAGTCCTTCCACTTACAACTACATGTGTCATTGTGCTCACTGCTGCTACCTTTCATGAATTCATGCCAGCATCACCTTTGGGAGAAGTCATCAAATTACTACCCATTTGGCATCCCAGGCTGCATTAAAACAAAAAAAAACTCTGGACTGCTGCTCTTCTTCTGAACAAGACAGACCCCTTTCAGATTTTACTGTTTTTATTCCGCTTCAAACGCAACGAAGGCAACTCGAATGCAGCATGTTAAGAGGTTCAGCTGGAGGTGAACAGAACCTCGGACAGAGAGTAATTCCAGTCAGCAAATCAGCAATATTAAACTTGCATTAGTTGCCTGTTTACACAGCAGATTTGAAGTAACATTCGTTTGGAGTCGTGTTTCTGGCCAAGTAATGAATGTAAATCCAATATTCACTATGCAGCTATTTACCTTCTAAAAGACCCAGTATATTCGCCAGCAGCATGGAGTGTGTTTTTACTGAAAACAGACAGCAAATGGTCTTATATACACCTCTGAGAGTGAAGCATAAGAGTAAAGTTGCCAGCTGGAAGACCAAAACAGTGAGCTTAAAGAGGCTAAAACACTCAAACTACAAAGCTGGATTGTGAGGATCCTTTCCCTTTTTCTTTCCCTTGTCTGTCCCTCCCACATGTGTCTCTTATCTGTGATTTGTCTGTCTGTGTGTCTGGAGATGGGCGGGGCTTCTGGTTTTCCCTCCATGCCACCTACTCACCTGAGTGTGATCCTAATGAAGCCACCCTCATCACCTGCAGTATATAATCATCATCACTCTTCCACTTATCACCAGATTGTCAGTTTACCTGTGTGATATTTTGCTCAGGCCCAGAAGAACCTGCTTTTGAACTTGATGTCTTGTGTGAATTTTGTACCTAAACTCAGGCTATGACTCCATTCCTCTGGGATCAAGAAAGACCCACAGCCACAGATCTCCCCGTCTCTTCCTGATTAAACACTGCAGCCAAGCAAAGCTCCGACTGAGTGACTATCCCTTCTCTACTTCTGTTAATAAACCTGCCCTGAATGACACCACTCCTGCTTCTGTGTTTGTGTCTGTTCATTAGTCCGACTACTTCTGACTCAGTCATTACAACATGGATGATACCTCTTTGACTTCCAGTTAAAACAACCCCTTTCACATTGAGTGATTAATGAAGCTTTAAATCTCAAGAGAAGAGGCCGTGGAAGCTGGATGGGTATAAGCAGCAGTAGAATAGATACATGCTGTAAATCCTGCACTGTCACCATCATCTCGAGGTCATTTTAAGCTAGTTAAGATGTTTATATGTTGACCTAAAAGCACCAAGCCGTGCACGCACATCACCACAGGCAGTGAGAAAAGTTTAGGCTGGTTTTTGACATCTTTTATCAGGACCCCTGCTGGACCGATTCCCCCAAATATCTGCTGACACAAGGAGATTAAAACAAAGCGAGGAAGGATTTAGTGACAATTATAGGTTTGTACAGGTGCCGTCACCTCCTGTCCCATGCTGTCTGAGTGAGGAGAGAAGAGGAGGAGCGGAAGAGGAGGCGTCAGCGAGGGGACAGCGGGGAGTAAGAGTATCGATCGACGTCAGGTTAAGATGACCTGAAGACAACTCCGCCGGGGGAAGCCTTCAGCTCGCTCTCTAACGATCTGCCTCTCTCCCTCTGTTTCCTGCAGCTCTGTGCTTTTGCTTACTCGGCTGGGTGTGTCACTCATCTCAGTTCAACTCAAGGCTGAAATAAAAAATAAAAACACCTGGTATGCACCATTGACAAAGTGACAAAGAGGAATTCTTTAAATGTATATATATGTAATTTGACTGACTCTAACAATTGAATGGGATTATATGTATATGTATGGGATTGCTATAACACAGTTTAAAACCATGTTCATTAAATCAGTTGTTCAAGAGGTATGCTTGAAACACTTTTTTCCTTTTTGTCTTTCCATTCCCCCATAAGAAATTATGAGTTTTATATTCATGGTCAGCCCAGTAGTCTGGTGTTGACATTTTTGTGGGCAAACTGGACATCCATTCGTGTTTTCCACATGAGCAAAGTGGAAGGAAAATGGAAAAAAAGAAATAAATTAGACCTGTGAACACAACACTGACATCATCGGCTTATAACGTTAGACGTCCAGCACTTATGGAGCAACATTGGCATTTATTTAGAGATGGTTTTCTGGCCACTTGGGGAATATTTGATTAAAGAACAAAGATGGATACAAAAGCGCACATGAGAAGGTTAAATATTACCTCGTAAATCAAAGGACACATCTATGTGGTCATTTCATTGTAAATAACATTATATCCTCTGTTTCCTGTTCCCACATTTCTCCCACTCAGTCTCATATGTTCCTGATCTTTCCTCTCCACATATTATAACACCAGCACTTGTCAGATCTGCTGACCAACAGCTGGTAAATGCACTTAGGTCAAGGCTCAAAACAAAGCGGTGCTTTTACAGTTTTAGCCGCGGCATCACGGCGCAGCCTCCTCCTCAGGTCAGTGCTTTATTTTAAAAGGCTTTTAAAAACTCTTTGAATAGATGTCATATTTATAATGTCCTGTGTTGTTTTATTTAGCTGTTACTGAGATTTAGTGGTTTTTCTCTCCGTTCAGTGGCTTTGCTGCATCTTTCTTCTTCTTGTGGTTTTAACGGTGGATTATAAATAAAGCCTCCTTAGACACTTAGCCTCCTCTTTCTCTCTCTCTTTCACACACACACACAACCAGACTAAAGTCGCTATCCACATACATTGTCCAACTCCTGACACCCTGCCTAGAGAGAGAGAGGACAGAGTCTTTGGCAGGCAGTGTGATAGATGTGTACCTTTAATCTCTAAAGCTACCTGGAGAAGACAGATGACGGGAGAATTTTGTTTCTCTGTCTCTATCTCCATGTCTCTTTCTGCCTCTCTCTCTCTTTCTGTTTTCTGTCTTTCATTAATCTTTTTCTGGTTAGATAACACTTTGTGCTACCGTTATATACTTTTACATTTTAACATATTTATCCCAAACTGTATGCAGTATTTTTTGCAGCATGCCTCGAGACTGAAAGGTCTATTTGATGGGAGATTGCTATAAAGTTCATGATGTATGATGAATTGTAGTAACTTTGGTGAGCCCTTGTTGTGCCAACATCTGGCCAAATTTTTGCCTAATACTTTCATGGTTCACTACAACCCATGCAGTCCTACTGTGTACAAACAGAAAGCCATACCAGCAAAAGGATTATTTGAAAATGTTTAATACATTTCGCATTAAAGTGCAAGACACTAAAACTTTCAGCTAACAGAAGTATTTCACTATATTTACTAAATATTGTGATTTAGACATGGTATTCTCACATGTGCTGCAAAAGAAGTACAGGGAGTATAACAGTATGAATTCAAACAATCAAGGCAGTGAGGGGTCAGACTTGGGTCAGAGTTGGCGACAGCAGGTCACATCATCTAATCTAGACAAGCTAGAATGATAGAAAAAGATAGAAAGATAGAAAGTGCAGAGGAGATCAGTGGCGGGGATGTTTAAGTTCCAGATAAGAGCTCAGTGGAGTGTACAGAGGAGAGAGATTATGATTCAGCAGGTGGAGGTGATGTGAGGTCTGACTTAAAGCCAGGAGATTTCAGTCTTTGATGGAAGATGTGGAGTTCAATTAGAGTAGGAGAGTGTGAGTGTCTAGCACCTTACAACAGCAAGGAATTTACTTATTTTTGTCTGAATGAGAATTTTGAGATAATGCTTTTTATGTTAACAATAAAATATAATTTAAATAACAATTTGTCCCTTTCATTTGGAGACAGAATAACATAAACACACGTAAACCACTAAATGTCTTCTTGTAAGCTGATATACACTCATGGTACACACATACGGGTGTTTTTAACTTGATTAGCTTGATTAAGACTCTTCTCAGGACTGTGTAAACATATGCTCTCTCTCCTGTTAGTTACCATGTACATGTTGGGGCAGACTTACTTGTCTCTTATAATTCTTAATGGGACACTGGCTTTGATGACCTAGAGGTAAATCCCAGTGACCCGTTTACAGAATTCAAAGAGACTTTAATGGTCTTTGCACTGTTCATCAACATAGAAAAATGTGCGTTTAATGTTACATATATAGGTTCATGTTGTGGCCATTAGTTTTCATTATTTCATCTTACTGAGAAATCATGTTTTCACAGTCATCATGATGACTATAAATACGACATTACTCATGAGCTTCAGCTGTTGTTGCTGAGGATAAGAAGCCAGTCAGAGGCTCAAAGAGCTGTGGCAGATATGAACTGCTTTGTGGTTCTAACTGTGAACAAAACAGTGGCCAGCACATGCCAAACACATCCAAAATAACCCTAAATCTGAAAGTGTATTTATTTGAATCCTCCTGAATGTTTTATCAGGTTTCTACAGCTCAACAACATTTTAAGCTTTGATTTTCATTTAATTAAATGTCACTGTCTATCGCCTAATGAGGTAATATAACGATGATGGAGCCTATAGCTGATGCCACTGATGACAGCTCTTGTATTTCCAATAATACAAACTGGTTGTCGTGGGCAAAAATCATAAGTGGCTGACCGCAGTGACACGTTTTCCATAATCCAGCTGTAGTTGGTCCACCAGAGATGATAGGTGGAGGTAATGCAACAGACTTCCTGTTCACCTTATTTGTGTTGAAGTGGCATGCTGATTCGTTCAGGCTCCGTTACTATGGCTGAACAAATGAAGACAAGATCATTAACTACAGATGTTGACACTTATAAAAGAACTTAAAATCCAAGGAAAATGTTCAGTCAAAAAAGCAAAGCAACCGTCAACAAGGATGGGTATCTACTGTATTTAAATAGTGTTTGTTACCCCATTGCTTTGGTTAGTCTACTTAACATACCTAAAATTATTGGCATGTGTCGCCAAAGAGGGTGAAATGAAAATCTTCAACATTATAACTTTAAGAATGAATTATTACAATTTTTGTTATCCCCTGACTTTTTATTTATGACCATCATCAGGTCAGAATATTTATTTGTGCAATGCTTTCTTTTTTTCATCCAGGATTCTGGGTGCCCAAAATAACTCCTCCCACTTTGCATTTCTACATAATATAATCTAATATCCCATGTAACAGACAAACAGCTGACCCCTCTGGCTCGAAGCAGCCCACTCAGACAGTGCAGAAACCAAACAGCATTTTCTCAGTGAGCTGCACTTCTGTGTTTCCAAGACAAACTTCTCTTATTTTGACTTGAGTAGCAGTGAACTCCAGCAGCACCGTGTTTACCTCAAAAAAAAATATTTTCCCACTCTTCACTCCTCCGCTTGCAACTGTGCAAAGCCGAGAAAAGTGACTCACTCTTTTACATAAAACCCTGGATGAAGCTTCCATTATGGGGCAATTATTTTGGAAAAAAAGTTACTGTAGGAAAGGCACTGATTCTTTCAGCAGCTTCCCACCTCCTGCTGTCACACAGCTGGGCGGCTGTTCTTTCTTCAGCAGCTCTTTGATTGCAGCTCTCCACTGTATTGAGAAAAAGAGGCTGTAACATTGAGAAATTATCTTGAATAAGGTGAAATTGAGACACATGCAGTGGATAATTGCCAGTCACTCAGGCAATCATGCCATAAAGGTTAGAGGGGCGGATTGGTGGCCTTGTGCACGTGCTCTGAGACAGCTGTGTGTATGTTTGCAGTGTGTCACCACATACGTGAACATACAAATGTTATGCTGTCACCAAACAATACATATTCAACACCCAAAAGTTGCGAGAAACTGGAGGTCAGCAGAGGACTAAAGCTTGTCTAAACTAATCTAAATGTATTCCTTCATTCACTGAATTAGACAAAGGAATGCATAGATCATATAAAAAATGTCACTTCCTTTAAATACATTAATACACATAGACACATATCTACAAATGAGATATACTGTACTCTTCATTCCAGCAGATTTCTTACAATTTCCCAAAGCAGTTCATGCATTGTGAATGATCAACAAACACTTCTTCTCTTATTTTATTACCATCTGTAAACAGTACTTCATTTACCCACCGGCTTTCTTTAATATTCCCTCTTATACCATCCTCCTCCTGTCACTATTCCATCTCTTTCCTCATCTACTACTTCGTCTTTCTTAGCAGCTTCTCCACATTATAATCATATCGCTTCCTCTCCTCTTGATGTGATAATTAATATCAGTAGAGACGGGGAAAACCGAGGATCTCTGGGGTTTTTATAAATGCAGCCAATCAACAGACAGCCTCCTGGAAAATTCTCCTTAATTTGTTTTCCCCCCCAGTTTTTCTCCTCATAGAATTCGAGATCTCATCTAAAAGGCACAAACATATCATTCATGTTGAAATTATTCACAGACTGTGTTTCATACAAATGATGCCTCTCATCGTGGAAACACAAACACGGTTTGAAAAGCAAAGCAAAGATGGTTCAGTTAACATAATCAGATCCAGCCAATAGGACCAATATAAAGTGAAGAAACGTTTGCACTGATCCATGAGCCAGCAGTAACAGCAGCAGTGTTTTAGCGAGGAACAGGAGGTGATGTTCTGTGCTTATTAACAGGAAATAAGCATGAGGAGGAGAGAATTAATAAAGATGGAGGAGGAAGAGAAAAATTAGCAGAGGAAGGAATAATAAGACAGACATTTGCTTTGTTGTGTTTACTGATCTTGTCAAGTCTCTTCTATTATCATTTGAAATCCCAAACATTCATAATAAAGTTTAATTTGAATGCTTGATTCATTGAATTTTTAAGTAACTGAATTACTTTCATCTTTTTAATATGTTATCAAAACTGCCTTGTTTTATTCTGTATCTTATGATATTGTTGTTATCTCATGTCCTGTTTTTTTCTGTTGCTGAACTTTTGCTAACTTTTTTTAGTAGCAAAAACATCAAGTAGCAAGCAAGTAATCTAATCTAATCTTTATTATTATTTATTATGAACCATTCAGTGTAACAGCATGATGGTATAAACTGGACAAACTGCACATAACTATGCTACTACTACTACTACTACTACTAATAATAATAATAATAATAATAATAATAATAATAATAATAATAATAATAGTAGTAGTAATAGTAGTAGTATAAAAAATGTTAAGGAATTAATTAAAGTACATTCAAAAGCCTGATATTCTTTATTTTCCTCTTTTTTAACAGGCAACAGTACAGACGCCTTGTTGTCCTGTGAAGGACCCTCCATGACTCCAATATGGCGGCGTCCATACGGGTGTGCTTTGCCCTCCGCACGACGATCGGAGGTAAATTATTTCTCATTTTTTCCTCCACAGCTGAGTTAAAACAGTCAATTTTGTTTGTCGGAGCCTGCGTACTGTGTGTGTGTGTCTGTATTTATGAGTGTAAACGTGTTTGTGCTCAGTCTCTGGTCGTTTCTGCAGGACTGTCCTGATCCGACAGTGCAGACGGAAATGTATAATTCATGCAGTTAATAATGACATTTAGCACTTTAGATTTTATACTTTTACAACAAAACTGATTAAACTCGCTGGCGTTGAGTTTGTTTCGCATGCTGCTTGTTCCTTCTGTGTTTTATTTCGCTTTAATCGTTATGTAAGTAATTTAATTGTTGCTGTCAGTAAAGGACATCATAGTTTAAGCATGGAAGTGTCAGTGCTGCTGATTAACACTAAAGTTTTTTGTAGTAAATAAAAACAATCCCCGAGCAGCCTTGAAATGACCAGGGAGTCAACCAGACTCCATTTAAAATTGCTTTAATTTAAAGTTACCCTGCTTATTTATAAATGTAGACGCATCTGCGAAAATAACTTAAAGCTAGTTATTAAATGATAAAGTTCATTCTTTAATTCGGCATACTTAACACACACTTACTCAAACAGAACAACAGTTTATTTAAAAGAAATTAGGCTTTTCTTTCCTCACTGTCTCCCTCCTCTGTGAGCAGAAAACTATGAGTTGCTGATACCAATTGGCTTATGAAATGAAAAGTGAGCATGACAGTCTCCCTTTCAATTAAACTGAGGCATGAGTAAACTGGATGTTGTCTTGATGTGAGGTGTTTTCTATTTGTGTGTTAAACCTGCTTGGTGCTGTGACACATCTCTCATTTGCTCTAGTGGATTTGTCTCTCTCTCTTTCAGGTGCAGCATCACTTCGTACTATAGGCAGTGTGGTTCAGGTGTCTCATTTGACGAGCCGGGCGTCAGCTGCCTCTCTCCAAAGAAACCCAGCGGCTCCACTGTTTCCTGCACCAACGTGGCAGCAAACCAGGAATGGCAGCTTCTTCAATAAATGTATGTATATGATTTCTGGAATCAATCACCCCACACTCGAGCAAGTAGCTTGTAATATTTGTAAATAATGTATAACGCTCTTAAAGTATTTGTAGTTCTTAGTATATATTTTGTGAATCTAAACCAATTTGACCAAGGTTTATACAGCTGGTAAACTTTTTAAAACTTTGGTCAATAATGCCGAGAGTTTCAGTGCTCATGTGCATCAGAGTGATTCAGTCATAAATCATATGTTACTTCCCACAACCCCCAACTTCCTGTCACAGACATCACTCTCTCTCTGCCGTCTTTATCTTTTTCCTGTATGGCCAAACGTATGTGTGACAACCTCTGTCCTCATACTTATGTGTTCACTGGAGCCCCTTAATTTCACTGGACAGAAATCGTGCTATTACAGCGTTTTGTAGTATTTTAGATAACAGTGTGGCAACTAACCTTGTGGCAACAATGTGGAGGAGGACAAATAGTTTTCCCAGTGTTTGTGGAAGAACTTGCACAGAGTCTCGACCTTAAACCCGTCCAACACCTTTATGATGAACTTGAACATGAACACTAACTTGGACCTGGGCCTTATCGCCCAACATCAGAAATGGCCTCACCAACGCTCTTGTGGCTGAATGGTGGCAAATCTCTGTGGTCTGGTTACAAAATCTAGCGAAAAGCCTGAAACCAGAAGAGTGGATGCTGTCGTAGCAGCAAATTAATTTACATGTGTTTTTAAGATGAGTTGTTCAACAATCACGTATGGATGTCCACATTCTTTTGGCCTCGTAGTGTGTTAGTGTTGGAACTTATTTCCCCATCAGCAGGTTCAGGTGTATGTTAGCAGAGCTTGTTTGGACAACATGTCATTTTGATGACAGTCTTTTAAATGTGCACATATAAAGCTGTCAAACAGTCTCTCTCTCTGTTATTTTCTCTGTCTGTCTCACCGCCCCCCTGACTCCCGTTTCATTCTATTTTATTAATTTACAGTGAGTGCCAGAGTGTTTCTCAGACAAATAAGTGTTTTGTTTCTGTCAGCAAGTCTGTAATTGTGATTATGGGGACACACACTCACTGTCAAACACACTTTTAAACACCAACACTCACCCATTGAGTCCCATAGGCTCTGTCTCTGAGCACATAAAGAGTCTTTAAATATCTAGTCTCCGAGAGAGTTTTTGTTGCATTAATTTACTTTAATTTTCCAGCTTTATCACTGATGTGCAGCTTTTTCAAATGGGACCCTATCTGTAGATATACTGCAGGCCTTAAACTGGACCCGCTCTACTGTATATCCACTTTAGGTGCCAGGTTTTTGCAAACAGTACGAGTTTATTGTATTTTAATTAGAGTCCCTCGGCGATCTCATACGTCACCTCTTGGACATCTTTATTCCTGGACCTTATTGCCCCATACATCCTCAGAACAGCTGGCTTTAATGGGATGCCTAAATTCAGCCATGTCATTCCTAAGAAATTACATTAATTGTCCTCTTGTAGAGCGTTCTGGCTTATTGAGTGGAACTAAACTCACCACTGTAGAGGCATAGCAGGTGTGAAACTGAGGACGCCTCGTCAAGTTCTGAATCTGTTTTGTCAGCATCATTTTGGTTTTTCAAACAGGGACGAAAGAAAGTGATTTTACTGCAATATCAAATATAGTATATAGGCTGCTACCAGCCTTGTGGCATCGATCTAATTTGATTGAAGGACTTTATGGCAGAAGCTAAGGAGTGTTTTCACAATCAATTAATCTGCTGATTATTTCCTTGATTTGTCAGCTAATTGCCTGTATAACGTCAGAAAACAATGGAAAATGCACATCCTGATATTGTAGAAAACTAGATGACATCTTCAAATGTCTTGTTTTGTTCAACTAAAAACCCCAAACCACAAAATAATTAATGTACTCCAATGTAAGTCCAAGAAAGGCAGCAAATTCTCACATTTTGAAACCTTGAACTATCAAATGTTTGCTTTTTTTAAGATGATTTAAAGAGAATCAAAGTAGTTGCTGATTTATATTGTGTCAGTAGTGATCAACCAATCTATTAAATGCTGCAGCTGATTATCTTTGTCTGATTTTAGAGCTCAGCACTATTTGCAGACGAGGCGTCTGTATTTAATTTTATTTGACTGCCAACTTTGGGTTGTGGCCAAGTGTCTCACAATCATTCCCTTGTCCTCTTTATTTTCATACTTTTACAGGTTAAATGGGGAAAAGATACTGACTTTAGAGCTGTTTTATATTTATTTATTTTTGCGTGTGTTAACAGTTACGGCTGAGCAGCTGTGGAGAGGTGTGTTGGCGGAGTCGGGTGCCGGAGGCAGGAAGGGCAGAGGGAAGAGAACCAAACGCAAACTGAAGCGAGACCTGAACCGAGGACAGAACATCGGAGAAGGTGAGACATCATCAGTCTGTCTGTCTGTCTGTGAGTCCATCAGTCATCTGTCTTTGCTTTAGTCTCTGGTTTTAACTTTGACTTTCAGAAAACAGGATCATTCTCATTACTGTCCTTGCTTAGCAGCACTTTTCTGTTAAGTTGTCTGCTGCTGTATTGATAGACCTGAATATTCATTAGTTAATGTTGATTAATTTTTTACACCGCTCTGTCAGGGAGAGGAATTACCCTTCATTCATCCTGTCTGGCCTATTTTTCAGTTTTCTTTTAAGAGGAACTTTCAGTCTTCATTCAGTTTCTATGGATCAGTCTGTCAGCCCGTCTCCTCTCTCCACTTGAACTAAATGTCTCTAATTTATCACTCTTTTACAAGCTCCACTCATCTGTCTGTGGTGGTGCAAAAGTCTTCAAAAAACTCTTTTAAAATGTCTATAATGTATTTGTTAGAGGTGCGCTAGGCATGCAAACAGTTCCTCATGGTAAGTCTTTTTTTTCTCTTGGCTTCTGCCTTGTGATCTTTAAGACTAATGCAGCAGCTTTAAACAAAAATGAACTCGTAAGACTCAGTTGGGCTTTATAGAGGCAGAAATTCATTTCCAGAGCAGCTGTGTTTTAAAATGAATTTTCCCTTAACTCATTTACATCCGTGGTAGATTATCTACATTTTGATTATGTACAATCTGTTGATTTCTTACTGTTATTTAAATGCATTGCTACGCTCCCAGTTCTCTATATAACATAAGATTCTCCTCATGCTCGCTTTAAGTTCTCATCTCTTGTTTTTTTCTTCTTTTGTGTGTGTCTTTAACTCACAGGTCGCGGTGGTTTTCTGTGGCCTGGTCTGAACGCTCCGGTGATAAAGGAGGGAACTCTGCAGAACATGAATCGAAGAAGCGAGTCTGAGCAGCAGCAGATGCAGTCTGACCTAGGTACAGAGGCAGAACACACTTTTTTGGACATGCAGACAAACAAAATGAACATACACCATAAATCACATACCAGTGCAGCGTATACATTTTGGAACATGTTGACTCATTTTATTTCATCCAATAAACTGCAAGCCATTAAAAAAAAAAATGCTGATCCACTGAATGAGATTTGGAAAAATCTGCTAAACTGCTTTGTAAAACAAGAAGAGGCTACTGTTTTTTTTTTTTTGTTTTTTGTTTTTTTTCAGGGCAAAGAGAACAAAAGATTTAAGAGTTTTTAATAATAAAAGACCTTGAACATTTTTGTTCTCTATAACAAACCCAAAGAGCTGATACTTTCCTGGAGAAAAGTCTTTTCAAGAGCTTCTAGGAAGCAATGAAATAGAAAGTGAGGCTTCAAAGAGCAACAAAAATTTGGTTGACATTTAGTGTTACTCATCCAACACACGTGTCGATTGCATTTTCTTTCTCATAAAACATTTATAAAGCTGTATTTTAACTCTAATTTTGTTTATATTCCTGTTTACTAGCTTAGATTCTTCTTCCCTGCATTTGCTGATGCATTACTTCATATTTTTTCACATTATCGCCACCTGTTGAAGAGCCCTCATAGAAAAACGGCTCCATAGCGCTACGAAAGGTCAAAAATTCCACAGGGAGCCTTTAACTTTTAGAAACGGAAGCAATGACAGCAGCACTGATGAGAGACAGAAGCTGCCAATTTGCCTCCACTGTGATCTCACTTGTTCACAGATAATCCGACAATGACAGATAGCTCCTCTTTGATGTTCGCCATGTTGCGCTCTTTCAGGTCGGCTGTGGCCTCCGAGTTTTCAGGACTGTGCTGAACTTGTTGGCTGTGTCTTTTTTTGCAGTGCGTCAGAGGGATGAGTGGGAGAGGAAGAGGAAGATGAAGGTGAAGAGGGAAAGAGGATGGACGGGAAACTCGTGGGGGGGCACCAGCCTGGGACCCCCCGACCCCGGACCCAACGGAGGTAAACACTCACACATGCATAGAAATATCGTAAAGTAAAGCGTGTGTGTGTGTGTGTGTTTGTGACATTTAAGCCGGTAAATGACTGCAGTAATGGAGAAAGAACAGATGGATGAAGCGATGGAGGAATAATAAGGGGTGTGGGCTGTTCTGAGAGAGAAAGACAGGTCAGTATGGCGGCACATTAGGACTGATGAAGATGAGAATGTAACCAGAGTGTCAAGTGGGACAATTTCCTGATTTAGAAAGACATCTCTCTCTATTTCTATCTCTTTCTCATCTCTCTTCCTTCTTTCTCCTCCACAGCTCTCTATCTCACTCTTTTCCATCTTCCATTTTCTTTCAGCCCCATGTTCATCTTCCTCTTCCTCTCTTTAGTCATTCTTTCTCTTTTTTATGCCTTCTCTTCATTTCTATACACTTTCTTTCTCTACTTCTGTCAGCACGTTTTCCTCTCCTCTGGTCCCTCTCCTCATTACCTCCTCTATTTATCTCTTTCCTCCCACACGCTCATGTCTTTTTTTTTTTTTCTTTTTTCCAATCTTGGACAAAAAAACCTAAAACTGTTTCTCTGCCATATTTAAGAATTCCCCCAGAGCCAGGCAGCGTCCGTCAGTCCTCCAGTTTGGTCACATGCTGTAATATCGACTGTTGAGGGATTTCTGTGAAATCTTATATGGACACCTGACTTTTCATCGAGTGCTGGCATGGAAATGCTGGAATGAAACACTTTAGTTTTGCAGAAACTGGGCCAGAAATCAAAGAGATTCTCATCAGCCTCATCTATACTTTGTGCAAATGTTAGCGTGTTAAACCGACACTGTTAACACAGCAAACATTATACCTGCACAGCATTGTCTTTGTGAACATATTAGTGTGATTTAGACCCTAAATGATATTTTCAGCCCTTCCTCCTTCAAGGGGAGAGCTTATTCAGAACTCTGGGTTAAAGGTTGAATGTAAATTTGTCTTGTTAACATCCTCTGAAGCCCATAAAGCTGCATCTCCGTCCTAATCAACGCTTTACCTTACAAACCCAGAGGAACACGCTGGTTAATCCCACCTGATTCACTCGTCCTCCTCTTCCTCGCCTTATTACCTGTTTCGACTTTGGTCTTTGCCATTGGAATCGAGTTCAGCACGTTTACCTGATGAGGGCCGATGCTGTGTAGTCGCGAAAGCAAACCTTCTCGCGTCTTTTTCCTTCGTGTCTTTTTATTCGCTTGCGGTTTCTTTCACATCTTCCTCTGCTTTCTTCTTCTCTTATCTCTCTCTCTCTCTCTCTGACATATGCAAACACCTTCTTTTACACACACACACACACACACACAGTCTGTCGCTGTCACTCACACACACATACACAGTGGGCCTGGTGAATGTGATGTGCAGAGAGCTGTAACTAGGTTGCTTGTCTCTGATCAGGTTTAGTTTCTTGCAGATGGTGATCTAATGCCCCAGCTGAGGAGAGTGTGTGTGTGTGTGTCTGTGTTTTCTCCTCGGAGTCAGCTTTCCTTTGTTCGTTGTTAATTAGTTAGAAGTGAACAGGCTGCTGCTGGGAGACTAACATCCTTCAGAGGTCACTGACAATGAAAAGTGTCAACTCGTTACAGTGCTGCAAGGACTCCTGGTTATTTGTTATGCTAGCAGGAGCCTGGTTTAATCTGTTTAAAGTGTGTTCGTGTGTGTGTGCGTGCCTGTACCAGAATGTGTTCTTTTTAATCTAAACTCCTTTCCTTTCTTTCCCCGTCTCCCCACAGAAACCTATGAGGACTTTGATTCACGTGTCATTGAGGTGAGTGAATGAGCAAACCACAAACTAACAAACACCAAAACCACCAGCTTCAATCATCAGCTGCTGATTTTGTAAACTTTTGTTTGGACAAAACTGCATCGAGGGTGTTTTGTTTATTTAGATCATTTTATCCACCTTTGTATTAATTCACTTTGTTTCCAAATAATTCAGATTTATTCTTTTTCCATATCACTTTCTATCCTTGGATGCTAAAAACAACAACAATAATAATAATAATAATCATAATAATTACACAATATTATCAGTCAACTAGTCAGCAACTATAAATAGAAAACTCTTAAAATATACAAGAAAATATCAAGAAAACGGTGCTGAATTTTGAATTAAAACAGTATCACATGAATGAAACTCATAAAATTGTGACACCAATTAACTTTGAATTGAGAGAAACTTTATGACTGTTTTAAGTAAAATATTTGCATTTGATTTTCAGAGAAAACAAGTTATTTAAAACCTGTAATAGTTGACTTCATTGACCACTTGGAGGCAGCAAAAACCACTTCACTAAATATTCACCATATCATCATTTTTCCAACAACCCAGTGCGGACCGACGGTTTTCAGCTCACTCGTTGAGAATCATTGCTCTGACTAAATCCGACTGCACAGAATAATGATGCAGAAAGCCTGGGAGGGTGAAGCTGTTTTCAGGAAACTCAAAATGGTGGAAAACCCAGTGTGGCGTGTGCACATGGACGGTGTCGGAGGCAAATTTGCCGAGCAAGGATAGCGGCAGTTGAGCATTAAATTTCACGTCTTTCTGTGACAGCAGTGTGGAGGCGACCTGTGTTTTAAGGGTTTATTAGAAGCCAAATAGTGTAATTTCCAGAAAGTCACACTTGCGTTCGTGTTTGATGAAAAATAAAACCGTTTCATCAACCCTCAAGCAGCGTCGTTCACTTAAGAGGTGGACACTGAATGAGAAGACGCTGAGCCTAGTCCCTTTTTATTCTCACAAAACACTTCAATTTCCACAGCAAGCGGCTCATCCAGACCTTGCTAGACCTGCAGTGAAATCGACAGGTTTATACAGGTTAAACCAGTAGTTGTTGTAGATGCTACATTTTGAGAAAAATCTTGTTATGATGGCAAAGAAATAAACTATAGCCTACAAGATAAAACACAGCAGCCGAGCAGTTTAACCAGCAAACCTCCAGTCCAGTTGAGCCCACATCCCTGACACGCTTAAGCCCACATATTGTCCCTGACTGGAGAAGATTAATACAAAGCTTGTGTGTGTGTGTGTGTGTGAGAGAGAGAGAGAGAAAAGATCAGTTGTATGGACAGTTCATTTAGATTCTCCCTCTGTCGTAGAGTTTCGTATTTTTTTTCTTTCTTTTTTTTTTTACCTTAATTCAATTAGCACTAATGGACCCTACTAAACTAATGGGGGTAATGCCACAAGGTCACAGGTCACACACACACACACACACACACACACACACACAGTAGTTCCATGCAGGGACACCCAAATGTGTGTCACATTGATAGTCTTCCCCAGTTTTGCTGTCTGCATAAATAAGGGTGGTGTCACAGACATTAGGCTTCCCCCTGGAAACTGACGGGCACTTTTATGTTGCCATCTCCCTCTATAAATATATCCTGTATGTGTGTGTAACTGTGTGTGTGTGCACGCCACTATAAATTCAGGCCTAATGAAATGAGAAAGACTTACTGGAATAAAAGGCTTGTCTCCCAAGGACGATGACGCCAGCATGCCATTAGTGAACACATCCAACGGGAGGAGGAGGAGGAGGAGGAGGAGGGAGGGAAGGAAGGAGGGAGGGTGACAGAGAGAGCTGGAGGAAGAGTGGACGAGAAAGTGAGTTTGGAGAAGGAAAAGTTGAAGAGAGTGAGAGAGAGTTAAGAAGTTGGGATGTGAGAGAGAGTCCCCACATTATCCAGTGAGATAAAGGTTAACTCGGTGCATTTGCTATAAAGCATTAGCTGGTGGTCAGTGTAGATGGCGGTGATATATTGAGGTCTGATAACTACGTGGAAGCACCAAACAACAGGAAGACAAAGTTTGCAGCTAGCTTTTAAATGTAGTGGGACATTTAGCAACTAAGGAGCCAGATACAGAAGCTGGTGGAGACCAAAATTGAGCTAAAAGGAGGGTGAGTGTTGGACTTGAGCTGGATTTTATACCTTTCCGTGAAGGAACTACGCACAGAGGCTCCATGGTTACGGCATAGCTTGTTTTTCTCAGTATATCTCTAAGTCTCTAATAGTGCTGGGGTTTGTTGGGAGCGAAGACAACATTTAGGATGCTAAAGAAAGACTCTCAGCAGACTTCTTCTTTCGATACAAACATCCAACAAAGCAATCAGACTGCAAACCTTCTCTTTATCTCTGAATGAATGAATCTTTGCGTGTAGCTCGCCGTCATCCTCTTTCACAAAGCTGCTGTGGAGATATCAACATGCCAATGCTCGCCTTAAATCAAGACCTACCCCGTAGGTACTTACAGTGTGGAAAATAAATCAAGCTTGACATTGGCCAAAAATATGACAAATAAATATAAATTTTGCTCCATATGTGTTGGATGCGTAAATGAGGAGCGATTTGCCTAGAACGTCAGACACAGCAGCTTCATAAAGATGATAATATGTATATGTTGTGTGCTGCCCCAAATAAATAATCACGCAAGAGTAGAAGACAGAGAAACCTCAAATGGAAAACATGCATCAATGCATAATGCACAATTGAATCTGACTTAAAGAACATGACAAATTACAGCCTAAAACATTTCCATCAAGTTGAATCTGCAGGTCTCTGGCACAGTATCTGTAAGGACGGCAGTCGGTCGGATCGCAGAGAGATGAGGCTGACAGTGTCGAGGTAACGGTAAAGAAAAGAATAAGAGGAGAGGCAGAGCGACAGAGAAAAGTGATGTTCATGGCCTCCCTCCAGGTGCAGCAACCACTTGGACGGGACTCAGCGATTTCATTAACAGAGATGGAACGTTGTCAGTGTCAGAACAGGAGGGTTTTTGTCTTTTTTTTTCTCTCTCTCGCTCTCTCTCGTTGAAGTCAACAACCTTGAAAGTTTTTCTGAAAGTAAACAGACATAAGCTGAATGAGAGCTACTTTGTGAGAACTTTCAATTGGATTAAATGTTGTGCTTTAACAGCCCTGTGGCGCTCACCGAGGCACGTACAAAGCTTAATATCTAAAGTGAAACCCACATAAAGAGCATTAATACAACCTCGTTGTTAATTAGTTAAAAGCATTACAGATATTTGTTTCGATGGCGGTTCGTACAACACTGTAGATGACTGTTTTTAATGAAAGCAAGGTTTACTAGAGGAGCTAATTTTTCTCAAACTCTGCATATTCCCTTAATTGACTCTAAATTGCAAACAAACACTGCAATTTGAATTAAATGTAAGAAAACTAAACTGATTTTGTGTGGGAGTTCTCTTGTAAGATATTTTATTTCCACTTTAATTCATCTATATGTTCCCACATAGCTCATATGCTGTGTGGGAAAAGTTAAAACAAATTATCACCAGTTAAATTAAGTTTTGTTCACTCACACGATCACAATCACATTCACTTCTTTACATTGAAATCAGATTATTAATTCAACAGTTTTGCTTTCAGTGAAGTTCAGCTTGTCATTTTGCAGTCTGTCAGACAGCAGCATTTCTCAAAAACTTTTGAAAAGACTTTTATTTTGACGGTGATCCGGGCCTGAGATTTCAGCCAGTGGGTGATTATGAATTTGTAGTCAAAGCTTTGAAATGAACACAAGCAGAAACTTGATTTCAAATCCCAATAGAAGGTTTGCAGAAGTTTAAATCTCAAGTTATTTATGTATTTTATTTTAGATAGTTGAAAGAGTGTCTCCACATCCACCTGCCGCAAGTTTGCCCAATAAACGCGATGTGATAACGTGACCAGAAAATGAAGCAGAACTTCCATGAACGTACATAAAACACTAATAATTTCGGCAATTCTTCATTAGTTTTCTCACTGCATTTTTGTAAAGGAGCCACCCTGCCTGGGCCATAATCAAAAGAAAGTATTCGACTTTTATGAAATGTATAACTAAAGGTAAAATGAGCAGAGGCACGATGTCACACACAGGGGCCATATATTTGATGGGTGAGGCAATTGTGCAGTCAGTCATCTGGCTGCAATATTGACCACAAGACAAAATGCATCTATAAAGTAGAATGTAGTGATTATTACACCACATTGTGAGTTTATTTCATAGTAATTCATCAGCGCAGACGTCACAGTGTTGGGCCGAAACAAGCTCTTAGAAGTTGGGCGGCAAACAGCTGAGTCACATTTAGATTAGGATGTATAAGAAAAACCCTTCGCATAAGGAGAAGAGCATAAGCAGCATCGATGATCAGTCACCACCAGAATGAAGTTAGTTTAAAGTTGCACACACCCAGATAAGATTTATATATGTACAAACTTACCATGTAGACATAAATTATTAAAATAGAAATAAACAAAAAGTGGGAATTACGTAGATCTTAATGAAACAAATTTAAATGTTTGAACTATAATGAACAAAAGTCTTAGTGCAGGTCATGACATTAAGTTTGTTATAAGATATGACATTAAGTACAGATAAAATGTCAGATTTCAACATGTAATAATTCTATAAGAAGGATTTTACTTCACAGCACCTTATGGAAAAAATCTTTTATGTCATGCAGGAGTAAATGAATACTTTATACTATTCAGTGTGTTTGCAGAGTTAAGATGTCAACTTAAAACCCAAGTGAAAGAAGTGATGTTTATTGTGCATCAGCAACTTAGAGCAGGGTGGAGGTTTGTGCTCTCGCCGTGCCTTCTGCCTCCCCATGGCGAAGGCTCCTCCCCTGCACCGCGGCGCGCAGACAGATACAGATAGGGAGACATGCGGCAACAGATTGAGAAAATAAAGAGATGAAACAGAAGTGAGAGCGAGCTAGAAGCGTCCTCCCACCGCCGTGCTGTCGCTCATCCGGCGGAGAAGAAACTGGGCCCATCTGCTCTGCTGCTTAATGCGCCGCCAAAACTGCTGCACAGTCACCTAAAATAACCAACGCGAGGCCAGAAGGCGAACATCACCGGAGACTTTCACACATGCTTCCGATAGAAACAGGCTACAAGCATCCACAAGTCGCATGGAGAGATGAGAATTAATAACTTGTTGAATTTTGATTTACAAAAACAGCGTTTGAGATCCCATCTGGTCTGGATCTTTGCTTTCCTCATCCTCAACTACACATGTACATGAATACTCACACGCATATAGCAGCCACAGTATCCAAGTCTCTGTAAATGTTTTATTTAAACGGTAATTAATGTATATAATCTTAATGTACGCATGTTTGTTTAAGATAGAGAAAGGTAAGAAGATCTTTCCAAGTATGCGCCAAGCAGAGACCTATGTGTGTGTCCTGTGGGGTTGTTTTCAGTGTTTTGTTGTTTGCTGCTACCCTGACCCCAATCCTTCTGCTGTGGCCCCGCAGTCAAATTATAAATCCTTTACTGAAATGTGTGTTACATAACTAGTGAAGCTGAAGGCAGATCTTGACTTTGAAGTTCCCTCAGTTGAAATTCGGTGCTGTTCTGTCACTCTGCCGGGGATGAAGCAACGAGATGAACTGTGTGGCGTGTTTTGGGTTTCTGTTTCTGCTGGTGGTCCCTACATGTGCTGCTGCAGTAAATCCAAACAGACACACCTGGAGTCGGTTCACGTGACGGGACATCCTTTTTGTTCACAAGATGAGACATTAGCACGTTTATATTTGTGGTGTTTTAGGTCACTTTCACGTTTTTTTTTTTTGTTTTTTTTTACATTTGGTCCAAAATATTCCATGTGCATGTCCCTTTTGAACGACTGGTGGCACCTCCTCTTAGAGTTAAATACACCCGTTATCAAACAGTGGAGATATTCAGCTGTAAAGTGGCTTTAGTTTAAGTTTATGTCCAGTTGGGGGATTATGGATGTTTGGTTTGGCACTTCGGATCTTTTTGTTTTTGGCTCTTTGTTTTGGTTTTGTCAGCGGCATGTAAAATCGATGTGTCTGTGCTTTATGTTGACACTTTGAGTACTTGTCGAAAATAGATCTTTAATTTAAATCCTCTTACTCTCTGTGTCTTTTTGCCCCTCGAGTTTCTCACACATTCATTCTTCTCTCATTCACTCATTGTTTCTCTTTATAATCTCTATCTGACTCTCTTTTTCTTTCTCTTACACACACACACACACACACACACACACACACACACACACACAATATGAGCAATGGAAGCTTTGAAAGCTCCAGAGTAATAAAAGTCATGTTTGCATTCATATTTTTTTCCACAGAATAAATAAATATTTGATCATGGATATTATTGAATGTATTAGCACTTCTCCACTCGTCTTCCCGCCTCACTGTTGCAGGTAAACATACACTCGATGTTACCGTTTGTATGTGATCGTTGATGCAGTGACGGGTGAATACACCACATCTAACAATGGAGCTGAAGTCGGTACGCCGCCACCGCAAGCTGCTGCCTCAGAAATAACCACAGTATTTTGAATTTCAACAAAACCGATATCAGCAGGAAAACTAAAAACCAACCCGCCGACACAGCCGCAGCAAACTGCACAAAGATAATATTTCATGCAGAGCCTCTTTATGGAGTCACTTCAGATTATACAGGTCCTCATATTAATGCGTGTACTCCTGGTGAATGTTATTTTGAATATCTTCCTGTAGCCAAAGCTGTACCAATCAATATTTTTATATAAACAATGGATCTTTAGCTGCTGAATGTTTCACAGCCAACACCCTTCCCATTGTACAAACATTTCCCAGAGCTAAAAGAAGAGTAAATATTGGACTTACATTCATCGGGTCTCAAGAAATATGACACCAAATAAGTATTCGTATAGCTCCTTATCTGCTGGATGTATAAACAGGCAATCATTTGACATCATTTTTTGCCATAACAACTTTAGAAAGTCATAATGTGTCAGATGTTTGTCATTTATGGCCTCTTCTGCCCCCAAGTGGCTAAAAAATATTTTAAAGTAGTTAGGGTACTCTTAAATGCTTTAAAAAAACTACAATAAAATTAGAGGCTTTTTTTCTCATAATAAAGTATGACATAAAAATATCTTCTAATCAGCGCTCTAATTATCTTAATTAACTCGGCTTAATTAACTCATAAGTATGACTTGATAGTTGTATTTATCAGTGACGTTCAGCAGCTCACACTCAGTTTGGATTTGTGATGAATTTATATATTACAAAACTGTGTGTGTGTGTGTGTTATACAGTTCTTCGTAAAGATTTTTCATAGGCGTGATCAGTGACCATTTATTATGACACACACACATTTTCACACTCACACACACAACATCTCTCTCTGTCTCTCTCTCTCTCTCTCTCTCTCTCTCTCTCTCACTCACTCTCACTCTCATACATACATGCTGCATACACATACCTGCATGCTCAATCAAACACACACACACACATTGTTTTTGACAGAGACCTTTCACCGTCTGTGTCATCCTGCCTCTTTCACTCTCTTTTCTCCCTCCAATGTTTTCTTTTTCTTCAATGCTTTTCCTGTCTTTGGTTTTCTTTCCTTCACTTGTTTCCTCTCCTGTCCTCCCTCTTCACCTTCGTCACCCTCTTAATCATTTTCTCATATAAATAATTTTAATGTCCAAAGAGGCAATGAGTCCTCTTTTTTTTTTTTTCTTTCCTCTCCCGCTCCCTCTGCCCTTCTTCTCTATGGCTTTTCTCTTCTCTCTCTCATCCTCCACTCCTTCAAACTTTCTTTGGTATATCAATGCTGCCCCCTGGTGTCCTCAAAGTCACATTGCACATAGTCAGTCAGGCTGGCTGCGTGTGTGTGTGTGTGTGTGTGAGACAGATGACTGTGTGCTCTGTTTACTGACAGATCGATGAAAGTCACTTAAATCTGAACAGACATACTGATCTGGGTTGACAACACACACCCAATGAAATACTTTGATCTACCTTAATGTCTGAACTGCAGATGTTTTCTCTCTCACACACACACACACTTCTTTGCTACATTTTTGAAAAGATGTGCAGAAATACATGATAATTATAACATTTCATTTACATTTTTAGCCAAAACCAGCCTGTTGTTAATGTTTTCTTTAGTTATTTGTTTTAATAGAGGTTTTCCTTAGTTCATGTCAGAGAAAAACAGTCTAATTGCATCATATCACAGATAGATGACACTGACATAATGACTATAATCGGTAATAAAAGTGGTTATACATCCAAACATGTCAGGAAAAAAGATGGTTTGTGTGTGTCTTTGGTGTTCTTCAGCTCTCTCTCTCACACACACATACACCCACAGCTGTTGTTGTTTATACCGTGAGTGTGTGTTTGGCCTCTTATTTATTAGCAGTTATTTATTGTTTTGTAGGTGAAGAGTGTGTTCAACATGACGGCCAAGGAGGGCAGGAAGAGGTCCATCAGCTGTCTGGTCGCCGTAGGAAACGGCAACGGAGCCGCAGGTTCGACACTTCTTAAAGATAAAATTAAAGCAGATCATGACTTTAGGAATAGCCTTTAAAACTTTATATAAACAGAAATAAAGAAGCAAAACTTCTGGAGTTCTAAAAACATGGAACAGACCCCAAAATAATTTTGAGTTTCAGGGTTTTTTTGCAGTTGAAGAATAACTTTGCAGACTGTGTAGATATGGGGGAGTGCAGGAAATAGTTTTGACAGTTTTCTCTTCAGAAGTGAGCGGCACAATAAAAAAAACTGCTGACTCCTGAGATGCTCCTCTCATTAGAGCGCCTGTTAGGGCTGCTTTATTTAAAACGTTGTCGTGTCACAGTGCACAGTGCACACTTAATCAATAACACCCAACATGTGAAACAACACAATCTGGGTGTAATTGGCAGAAACAAATTACGGCATGAACTTTTCTTCAACTTTATCTGTTTTTGTTCTGACACACTGAGCTTCTCTGCCAGTCTGACCAGATGGTGTTTTTGCACTCAGCGTTTTAAAACTGACATCTCTCGCTCCACCAGGATTTGCGGTGGGTAAAGCAACAGACAGAAACACAGCTCTGAGGAAGGTAAGACTTTTTATTCCACGTAAAATAATCATTAAGTCAATTTTTTGTGTTAATGTCCTCAATCTGTGGCATTTCTGATGTATTGTGTTGTGTTTTTGTTAAAATGACATTGAGTCATATGCTCATATAAACAACTAAATCTAATCTCCACTGAAACCCTGAATACAAACAATAACTTTTCTATAATGTAAAGACCACATTACAGTTCCTTACTCCACATTTATCTTTTTTTTGACCAACACAGCGATAAATGAATTACTATGTAGATTAATTAACTCATATTTGTTTGAAAAATCACAGAATAAACTTCCCAAGACACTCTCCCATGTAATTCAGCCTATTTTTCTATAAAGGCTTTATCACTTGTTTTTTTAATAATATCGCACTTATGAATACTAATATTATTTATCTGCTGCTTATATTAACAACTCTTTCTGTGTGTTTGTTTCCTGTTTTCCTGATCTGCAGGCCAAGAACAGAGCCATCCACTACTTGTACTATATTGAACGATACAACAACCACACCAGTAAGTGATTTTATGTTTGTTCATCGTTTATTTTTCCTCCCTGTCTCCTACTATTCATTCATATCCTTCCTTTTCTTGTTCTCTCTATCATAGTGGGAGGAGCCAGGCGTTTTGCTTTTCTCTTTTAACAATAGCCTCGACATTACCGAAAATAAAAACATGGGGCTCGTTTAGATGATGTAACAGTAATTTAAGTTTATGTTGTAGATGTTGTAATCATTTCATCTTTTCTTATTTATCATGTCCATCATGTCGGTTTGACTTTTTTTTTTTTTTTACCTCAAAACACTACATTTCCCATGAACCTTGACTTCTGTTACCATGACGGAGAAATCATCCATAATTTATCCCTGATTTGATTTATACTGCAGACTGTATTATCTGTCTACTCAATACTGTAATTTTAGTTTTAGTTTGCCGCTACATTACAGTTTTAAGTTTAAAAGCCATCGGACGTTCTTACCACTATGCATATTGGGAGTTGTAGTCAACATCTCGCGTTTCTTTTTTTTATTCCTAATTGACATAGTCTTGGACCTTCGTCTTTTTATTGAAGATATTTTATATTATATTTATATTTTAGATTTTCTCACGCAGTTGATTGCTTGTACTGATGATTCCAGCCGGAGAGATTCATAGTGGTCCAACTACATCAACAAAACATTATCCATGAGAAAACTGAATGAGAGCGCTTGAAACAGCTCCTCTCACTTCACAACCTTATTACTTTCCCTGGTTTCTCCTTTCTACCTGTGTCTCTCTCTCATACTCTTTTCCTCATGTTTCCCTTTCTTCCTCCTCATCCTTCAATCCTTCATCATCTCCTGCTCTTCCTCCTCCATCCTTTCTCCTCCTCCTCCTGCCTTGTCCAGCACCGCCCCCTCGTATCACCTGCTTGTTCTCATACAAGCAACATAATGTTAAAAATGGATTTGTGAGGCGAGGTATGATGCTTAAAATGCACCGCGTGCAATTTGCTTATTGTAAAACGCCATTTGGCTGCTTCTGCTGGAGATCGAAGCCAGAAAGATTAATGTGTGTGAGTCATCAGCCTCCACCGCGCCCACCAGAGGAGAAAGTTAGCTTCCTGCTTTGGCTCGAGTCCAGACGAGAAGTGTGTGTTTGTGTGAGTGTGTGTGTGTTCCTGTATTTCCACCCAGTTTGAGCTCAAAACTGTGATTTATGGCATTTTTGCAGGTTCATAGAAAAAAAAAGTCAAATCCTTCCACATGCTGGCTTCTCACCGTGCGACCATCTGCAACCTGTCTGGGCCGTCATGTGATTTGTAGTTTGTTTACTTCTTTCTTCTGATGTAACGTTACATTTAGAGACCGATCAGACAGCTGCTAGATCATTTTTCATCATCCTGTCACCTTTGCGGCTCACTCACCGAAGCCATTGTCACCTTCTCTTGTTCATTTGACATTTGACAATAAGATATGTAAAAGTTGAAGTGCAGTGGCCAGATTTCCTACAGGATTTGTTGGCAGTCCAGATCTGGTTCGTTCCACCAGATGATTAACAGTTTTCCTTCGTAGCAAACATCGGGGAGGCTGCAGGTTTGTGAACTGGAGAATTGTCAGATCTGGCAGATGTTTGAGCTCCGCTGACCCTGCAGTTGTTGTTGTTGTTGGCACTTGTATTCCCCCCTCTCCCAGGACCAGGTGAATATTCATGTGGTTTCTGTAGAAACAAATGAACAATACCAAAGCCAAAGTGAATTTGAATAAATTTGAATGTGGCAGGATGTTCTTGTTTTGGGGCATTTTCCACCTTTCCTGAAGGAGACAAGACATTTTGGACTGAAGACCAAACAGTCTTTTTGGCTCAACTTTAACTCGGAGTCGACTTTTAGCCGAGTGTTTGAGTTAGAGATTGAAAACCAGTGAAAACTCTCCCAATTAGTGGGATATGAAAGAGTGCGTGTCAGTGAGGAATTAGCCTTTTTTCGTTTTTTATCTGCTTTGACTTTGTCGCTGTTTGGATCTGAGTCATCCAACGCACAGGAGACACACACACACACACTTTTCCAAATGAACCTGGACCTCCTGCAGCCACAGCAAATGTTCAGCCCTCTGTGGCGTGTGCATGTGTGCGTGTTTGACATTTAGTTTTGCATTTTAGATTTTTTCACCCAGCAGGACGTGTCCTTTGAGCAATGTTCCACTTCTTTTACTGTTTTTCTCTTATAATCCATCCTCCCCTTTTTTACTTTATGTTGTTGTCGCAGCATCCAAGTACAAAACCTAATTCACTAAGTGTATTAAACTCCAACTGGATGTCTGGAGGATGCAGAGAGTGCAGCCAGTGAGGTGTTTTTCAAGAACGATGCAACACAAGAACAAGATTTCAACCCCGGGCTATGGAGTTGTACAGTTTTCTCAGGCCTCGTTCAGCAGCACGCGGCTCCCACTCGGGGACCGTGTGTCTGCATAAGTAATTAGCCACAGCTGCTGCAGCGGGCAGGAGACTCTGGCATGTGGAAGGACATCTGGTGGGCAGGTAGAGAAACACAAGACCTGAGGGAGAACAGGGGAAACCATGCATAACAAAACACAAGCACCTTCACTTTGAAATGGCACAAAACACGTGAAAATGCTTTTTCAGAGTAATTTTGTCTGTTTATTACGTGTCAGGGCGGCTGTTTGTTCTCTCTAGCTGCCTGGTCCACATCCAGCGAATGTAATTCAGTTTTTTTGTTTTTCTCTCTAACAGTTTATCATGACATTGAATCCAAGTTCAAGAGGACAACGCTCCGCATGAAGAAACAAAGCGAAGGTACGTCTCGACTTGTTAAGCATTTAATCAGTAGGCTAAAGGTTTGCATGAGTGCTAAGGGGAACTGATTTCCAAGAATCTTCAGGGAAACAGCAGTGCACTCAAGAGAAAAGCTCTATTTCAAATGATTGATTTACTATAATTATTTATAATAAGTATTTCTTTATGATAACTTTCTTCACACCATATTTTGAATTGTATGCTTCCCTGTGCAGAACAGTTTTTCGCATGTGAACCTGCTGAGCATCAGCTACTAAAATCTCATGATTCTATTAGCAATTTGAATTAATTAATCCTGAATTAATTAGCAGTCATTGTCAATTAAACAATGACTGTTTTTTTCCACATAATTATTGTCATATTACACAGATCATTCCAGGAACCTTATTGAAAATTATTAGAAAATCATTGCATGTCATTTGTCATTTGCTTTATATTTTATGCTGGTGCACTACAGCTATTTAATATCTCTGGCTGAGTGTGCAAAATTGTCAAATAACTTACTATACCACACTATATCTCACTGTTGTTAGACTACATATATGGTGATAGAAGACTTCATGTTGTCCAGCTCTAATATCAGTGTGTGCGTGTTTGGTCTGGATTTCTCTCTCTCTGTCTCTGCAGGTTACGGTCTGCACTGCCACCGGGCGGTCATCACTCTGTGCAAGCTCATCGGCATAAAGGACATGTACTGCAAAGTAGAGGGATCTGTCAATCTCCTCAACGTCACCAGGGCCCTCTTCACTGGATTAGCCACCCAGGTGAGGTCATGTCTGGGTAGAGGGAGGGTGTGAGAGTTTTCCAAAAAAATATATTTTAACCACTACTGGAAAAGCAACTCTCTGTCTTTTAGTGTCAAGAAACAACTCAATAAATTAAATAAAAGGCATCATCTCTGATATATAATTTTGAACTTTCACATGTAAAATGTAGAGGAATAATAAGTATAATAAGTTTTCACCTAAATAATCACACACTGCAGATATTTATGATAAATTAAATAAATAAATAAAACATAAATATATTTCATGTCTTTATTATCACTTTATATCCCTCCCACCATCAGACACACTAAATATAGTTGAACCTGCCCTGCTGAGTTCAGAGCCTCAGTGACATCCCTCCTCTTCTTCCTCACCTCTTTTTCCTGCAGGAAACCCACCAGACGCTGGCTAACAAGAAGCAGCTCCACGTCGTCGAGTATCAGGCGCAGCGAGGCCCGCTGCCTGTGGTGGTGGCGAGCCCGAAAGACGGCGCACGTCCTGACCCGGAGGCTGAAGACGAAATCCCCAACACCCGTCTGCACTGGGACGAGGTTCGGGCCGCACAGGGATCCAAACGCTCGATCTGGGCGGGCGTCAAACGCACCATCTGGTAGCGTGGGAGTTGGCTGATGAGTGACAGATGATTGGACTGACAGAGGCCACGAGTGTCAGATGGAGTGTCTGACTGTTGGCTTTGATAGAAAAGCTGAAAATATGTGTGGGATAAAAACATTTTTTCTCAAGCGGAACATCACCTGTTAATATCACCAAATCTAGTGGATTGTGATTGATTTGTCAACAGAGGAATAAAATTACATCTTTCTGAAACTGAAGCTATTTGAGAACGTAACTCTCCAGAAACACCCGTAAAAAGGCCAGACTGACACTCTCAGATGTTAGCACCCTAGATATCAGTGTTTATTTTATAACTGTAAAAAAAACTTCAAAAAATCCACGTGGAATTGCTGCAAAATACAGTATGTACAAATTAAATAAAGGATGTGTAAAAACATTGTGATATGTACCTTTCTATCATTGAATTTTGTATCTGTGAATTTATTAACTGTGACAGCAAAGGGGCCTTCTTCTCCCTCTATAACAGAAAGGTTACACATTTGATCAGCAAAATAATGCAGTGACTAAAAGCGAATAAACGTCCTCCATGCTGAGCCAATCAGTGAATGTCTTATCAAACAATGAACTGAATGATTGAAATGAAATTTTCAAGGTGACTTTGGATTTAAATTTTGCATTTATGCCTAATTACAGTGGGAACCAGACTGTAGAAAGTATTTACAATCAAGGACAAAATGACTTTATTCAGAAGTTGAAACATCAACACTTAAGTTGTGGAAATGTGAGAGGGAAAAGAGCAAAATCTGATCTTTTTATGTCTGTTTAAGTTGAATATAGTTTGATTGATACCACTCATTTTAGCCCACTAAGTACTCACCCTCAGTTTTATTCCTAAAGTGACAAATCACAATGAAAGTCATCTCGTAACACTTTACATATGGAGTAGGTCTAGATTATACTCGTCATGATATTTACAGAGACCGCAGTAGTTACAAAACATAAATCTATGAATAAGTTTTAAACCATAGGATCTCTGTATTACCACTTTATTTTTATCCTTGTTTTTACTGTCAATATGTTCATCGCCACAGGGCGATGTTGTCTGAATGTTTCTAATCTATTATTACACTAAAGCAGTGTTTCTCAAATAGTGGGGCCGCCCGCTCAACCCTGTAGAAGAAGTACACAGTAAAAAGTACACAAAGTAAAAGTACAAAGTAAATGCAGATGGTATGCACTTTTCATCCCTTCTGATGAGCTAAAATGTAAGAGATATTGTTGCAAATTTTGCACAAAAAAAACAAATGTTAAAAAGTCATATACAGTGGTGCCTTGACTTGACCGTGACGGAGCTCGTAACTCATGTACATATTGTATGTCAAATAAATTTTCCCCACTGTAATGAATTGAAATGGGATGCTGTGCGGATGTTGCGGCCTTCACTGTGGCGTTCATGCACCAACTAACGGTGGGATATCTGAAGCTTGCCCGTAACTGGAGTTTTAGCTCTCAACTCAAAGCAAAAAATCAGCCGGAAAACTTGTTAGTTGGGACACTCGTAAGTCAAGGTACCACTGTACCTTTTTGAAAAGGAATAAGCTGATGAAGCTGACAAGTGACCAAGTGTTTACAGTTTAAAAAAGTTTTGAATGTTTCTGTGTTAAGTCTATAAAAATGCACATCCCAGTGAATCATTTGCATTTTTTACTCAGTTTTGAGAATCACACAGACTGAGCAGTCTTTTTTTAAATGTTATTACAAATTGAGTTAATAAACTGAACTTGGAAATTGTTTTAAGTTGTGTGCAGATGTTATCTCAGCTCATTTTATTACTCTATGTTGATAATCAGGTGATTGTATGCAGAATGCACTCATACAGTGGTTTGTACAGATAAATAAATAAGTATTAGCAGGTTCTCAATAG
This sequence comes from Scortum barcoo, assembly GCA_023238725.1. Lineage (NCBI taxonomy): Eukaryota > Metazoa > Chordata > Actinopteri > Centrarchiformes > Terapontidae > Scortum > Scortum barcoo. The sequence continues at coordinate 19,658,298 of CM041544.1, read as the reverse complement.
TATTTCAATTCAGGGGGGGCATTAATGGATTAGACTCACAGGAAGATTTAGCAGAAATTTTACCAACCTATACAACAACTTAATCAGTGACTCAGTATGCACAGCTACTGGCACCATGATTTACCCACTGAACAACACAGGTAATATTAATATTGTCCAACAAAGTACGGAAGTGCTCCAGGTGAGGCTCGAACTCACAACCTCGGCATCGCTCCACAGCGTACTGTCTATAAGTACCGCGCGCTGACCGATTGCGCCACTGGAGCTTCTGTGCAGGCCTCCATCACCTTTAATAGTCCATCAAACCTGCGATCACCTGCTGTGTGTTGAGAAATGTTGCGTTTACGTCACACAGGAGCAGCCATTTTCCTGTGTTTCCATGTGTATTAAAATCTGAAATAAAACAAGATGAGAACTTATTTATTATTATTCCAGCACTTTCTGTGTTATATGCTTACTTATCATAGGAAGTCATTAGAAATGACTCTTTACATTAAGGGTAGTGTACCTTTGCCTAGTGAGAACAGAGTGTTGGGGGAATCACTTTTTTTTTTTTCTTATTCATCAAACCGCAATTTTTACAAATTCCCGCAATTTCATGGCATAAAACTGCATACATATCCCGCATATTCCATCGCAGTTTGTAAGAAAGACAATCACAAAAAAACTTTTTTTTTTTCCTGGAAGGACTGGATACTGTGTATGCATCAACACACACTCCGGTCTGTCCGGTTGTCAGCTCGAGCCGCACCCGAAACGTTTCGTTTCTGTGTGTGTGTGTGTGTGTGTGTGAACAGGATGGAGTCACATCACCTGACCTGTTCATCACTTCTCCAGTGTGACACATGCAGGGTTGTGGGTAAACTTAAGCTTATCAGAGAAGTTAGTGTTTGTGCTAGAAATGCATCCAGTAGCTGAAAACTGATCCTTCATTTGATTGTTCTGCAGCCACTTATTCCTAATGTCTGATATGTTTGTGTTGTTGTTTTGGTAAAATGTGGTGTTTTGGTGTTATGCATGTGAAATGCCTTGGGACGCACGACAAATTTGAAATTACAGTCAAATCAAATAATATTTCCACTCCAATACATTTAACAGGGACATATTTTACCTTTTAATTTAACTCAACAAAAGGGCACAATAACTGTAAGTATAGATGCTATGTTTTGTTTTGAGCAACTGCAATCAATGAAAATTTCCTTTTTTCTGTCTCAAAAATGTTTCTCCTGCTCTCTTTGGTCTAAACGGTCCTTAATAAATGTCTCTCCAACTTGTAACCAAAATGTGTCTCTGCTTCTGTTTCAACACAGCTGTTGTAACAGTTCCAAGACTCTTATCCTGCTTATTGACTTTAAATATTAAATAAAGGAAAGTGGTAAATATTTACTACTTCACATGTGACTTTAGACTGCAGCTTTTCTTGTAACATTAACATGAAGCAGCTGAAGCATTTGACTCCTCACCGAACAATAATAATAATAATAAAAACAAGTAAATAATTCAAAGTGGATGAGTTTGGAATGAATTTATTCAGATGTTTCAAGGAGTAAGTGAAGCAAATAAAACAAAGAGTCAGTCCCGTTTGCATCTATATCGTGTTTTAATCTTGAGAATACAAAAATGACAAAACTATACAAATTTCAGCCGTACACCTAAAAAAAATCCACCATCTTTTTAGTACTGATGATTTGTTGGCATTAATTCTATATGACAAAGAAAAAGTAATTGGCGGTGAAAAAAAATTCTAAAGATCAGTGAGAAGACGACTCTCTTCATAATGAACGCAGAGAAACAAACGTCTGCCAGTCTGATCACAAATCACAGAGACGGTTCAACAACAGTTTGGATTTATGAACAAACCGAGAAATAAAAGAAGGTTTTAAACTTTATTTATACGATTGAGTTGACCCAAATCACAAAAAAGAAAAGTTTTCACGCCTCCCTTTAGTTTCTAATATGCATGGTTTGGGTTTTATATATCAAGGTTTTGAGCCGATGTCCCAGAAGGAGGCTTCAAACCTTCATTATGAATCTGACCAGGCTGATGCACCTCACACACACACACACACACACACACACACACACACACACACACACACACACACACACACACACACAGGAACACGGGATGCGCAGTACTTCTTGGACACACAACTCTGCGGTCCGTCGTCGCTCTTCAGAAGTTTTTCCACCGGATGGAGGAGAGGATGGTGTGGATGAAGTAGAGGAGTGTGGCCAAGTAGGCGAACACCTGAGAAAGACACACACACAAACACACACACACGTATACACACAGAGCACAGGCTTAACGCTCAAGTCCAGGATCAGTCTGTCATGTTAAATCTACTTTTTATTGCTTGCTACTATCTCTTGACCAGGTACAGTAAATCCTTTAAAGCCTCCATTGAGCCAGTCTAGCTGCTGGCTGTAGTATAGCTTCATATTTACAGTATAGCCGTGAGTGTGGTATCAATCAATCAATCAATCAATAAGCATAAAAATTGTTAAAATAGTCCTTTAAACTCCTTTGTGGCTACAGGGAAAAACATTGTGTTATTTTGTCAGCAATTTGTGTTTTTCAAGGGAACTATAAAAAGCTAATGAGACAATAAAAAGGCTCCAGAAATAAAAAGAAGATCATACAGTAGTTATAGTTATAGTTATAGTTACAGTTATAGTTATATTCTTGAGATCAGTTCTCACCACAGCGGCGATGTCAATCTGGTAGATTCTGAAGCTTTTTGAGTTTTTGTTCTCGAGGGTGATGTAAGCCAAAGCCACGCCTGCACTGAGGTAGAAAATTGCTGCCAGGCCGTGGTAAGCAAAGTCCTGGAAACACACACACACACACACACACAGATTAAATGATATTACAACATGACTCCGGCTCATGACTCGCTCTCACTTTCATGAATTCTTTCTCTCAGTCTGATCTGGTTCTCTCTTTGTCCATCAGGTCTTACAGCAGCAGCCCAGCCGGCGTTGTTCTGATGACCTCCGGCAGCGAAGATGATCATCCAGAGGAAGGTCATGACGAAGCAGAAGATGGACACAAACATCACCCAGCCCAGAGGGTTTGGAGGGTCCACGTGGGTCGATGCCACCAGGATCCACACCAAACCACCAAACACCTGCAAATAGGACAGGTAGTATTATTAGTATGAGTTACTTTAAAATGAGCAACTGAGTACTGAAGTGCATGAAAGTCTGAAACAAATTTTATGGTAATCCTTTCAATAGTTGTTGAGATTTCGCTCAAAATCAAAAATATCAACTTCATGGTGGCACTGGCTCAAAGGCAAGGGGGCCCATGAATGGTTAAAAGCTGAATATTTATTATAAAAGCAGTTATTATAGAATAGCTGTATACACTATAGACAAAGGGACACCTGTGAGGAAAGTTTTAAATAATAAAAAGCTACATTTTTATCGAATACGTTTCTGTATGTTTAACTCAAACCAACTGTTTTGTTCAAACCAAATCCCAAATATATTAAAATGAACACAGTTTGTGACTCTAGTTTTATACACATCTGACCATTTAAAAGATATTCAAGTGTATCATATTTGACACATGAGTTTTGTGACCTCTACATCATCAGTCTCATATTTTCTTTCCTGAAAATTCTGATTTTATTTCAATTTTAATTAGTCAGAAGGTTCAACAAAACACTCCAGTTAAAAAAAAAAAAAAATTTCTGCCAATTATTTCCAGGTTCAGGCTTTACAGGGTTAATGCTCTTTTCTTCATAACCCCCATTCAACTCGTCTATTCCCCCTATTCTCCTGGTTTCTGCTCCTTAGGCGTGCCATTTACCCCAAAACAACCTGTATGTCATGTATATTTTCTTTCAGTCTAACTGGTCTAAGCTGGGTTTCCATTTCTGATTTTTCTATTAAAACTCACTTGGCTGTGACAGATGATGAAGAAATAGAAAATGAATAGATGAAGAAAAAGATATAGTGTGAGGGAGAATTTTAAAGCCCATGATTAAGTGTGCAATGGGAATATGTGTCAAACGTATCTGATGAAACCTTTGACCGTTTCGTTCTGTCACGATGACTGGAGAAAATCTGAGTGTTGCCTCCATTGCTACCATTATTTTGACTCAGACAGTGCTTGATAGGTCACCTGTGTTATTGATTAAACATGGCCTGGATGCAGGTTTATTCAAACGGCTACACACGGACTGAATAATGATAAAAAAAAAGCAACCTCAATTTATTTGTAGATTTTTCTGTAAATATACGCTTCTGTTATTCTTTGTAGTTTTATTAAACTCATCATTTATCAGGATACATTGTGATCTGATCAAGAACCAGCAAAATAAAAGTAGAGAGAGAGAATATATCTATGTAAGTTGGATCAAAAGCATAAGATGTGATTGCAAAGTAAAAAAAGTTGCATGAAAAAGTGGTAAAAATACACTTTACTGTTGTTTTTACTTTTAAAAGTTCCTCTCTCTATGGCAAAATTTTGACTTATTGCATATTCAAGACTGATTAATCTTCACACTCAGCTGCTAAATGACTAAGGCCTGTTGATTTAAGTTAAAACATTAACCTTATTTTTTGTGAATCTATAGGTTGATTTGATAAAGAAAAGGTGTGACCATTTATCAAGGCCTGATCAAACATTCATTCTAAAAAAAGGGGATGACGTTTCAGTTTTACAGTGTTTATAAGAAGCATCACAAGCAACTCGAAATCACAGATATAGACAAAATATATAAACATAACATTTAGACATTCATTGTAGGTGGTAACCTGTGTAAATCTGGCCAAAAAGGCGAGGTTAACTGTTCTTTTATCTGCATTTCAGGCACTACATTTCAACATGCCAGTGCCAATCTCGACACAGGTGCACTGACTCAGCATCAGTGGGCCGATAACCTCTGGCACACAGGAGAGACGACAAAAGAAAAACCTTCTGATAGGCTCGAATAAAAAGGCCAAATTACTTTGAGCACAGTTTCTCATTCCAGTGAAGTACTGGTCACCATAAACTGTGATAAAATATGTCTGCTGGTGACAGATAAAATTCAGACCACTGGATTCCTCTTTCATTCACATGTACGATGATGGCACACCTGAGCTATTTAACATCAAGGCAATGTGATCTCTATTTTATTTATTGTATTTATTTAGCATTTATGTCTGATGATTCATATTCTCCTTAAGATTTGTGAGATTACCTTAAGATTTTAAAATAAGATTACTCTGAAAACAGGTGATGTAACTTTTCTTTTTTATTTTTAAGTGTTCTCATTAAAAAAAGAGAGAGAAAAAAGAAAAGAAAGAAAAAAGCCATTTTGACGCCACATCTTCTGTCACAATTCGGGTGGTATCTTTTCTGCACATTGTGGTGAACAGAACAAACTTAAATAAAAGACTAAGAATAATTATTGACCATTATAGTGTGTGCAGACGTGTTGCTTGTTTTCATGCAGCTTTGAGCTGAAGCATGGCTCGCTACATAGATGAGGCAGAGCGTTCTCATGCAACCCTTCCCTTGACAAATAAAAGTTCATGTAAACAACCTGAAATACATTTAAGTCTAGTCATCAGGCACATAAATGAAACACCTTGCTCCCCACAGTTATCTCTCCCTTGGTTATCTGAGCAGCTTCTATCTTTTGTCATCATTCAAGGAGAAGAAGAGTTGGCCGCATTCTTTCTTAAATTAGTAGCACAAATACAATATGAGTGAAATGTGAGATGTAGGAAGACGAAGGTGTGTTTGATCATCTCCCATTTCACCGCAATGCACATTCTAGCATCGCACTTTTATTTAAAAGAGTTCAAAATAAGTCTTCAACTATATCTCATATCTATTTGGAGATTTACCAGCACACGATGAAATGATTTTTTTTTTTTTTTTATGAGACTTGCACCTAACTCAGGTCATGAAGTTCCCACGTCATGCTGACATGAGCTGTAGCACAGGTAGCATGTTATAATCTAAAAAATGTCATGCATTTTTGATAAATGAAGTACATGGCTCGCTCCTTTGAGGCCCAAAACAATAACAGTGTCAATAATGTGTCTACCAATTTTGTTTTGTCCCTTAAAATGACAATAATTCAATAGTTTTTTTTTTATAGTTTTCAAAAGTATAATATGCACTACTTTGTATGAATGGATGATTTGTTATACTTTTAGATGTTTGTCGCTATATTTCTTGTATTTAAATAACTTTAACATCAAATTAGTTTAATCTAAATAGGAAAAAACTACATCTTTAAAATACTAATTCCCAAAAATGATGCAAAATGGAAAGAGCCCCCTCATAAATAAATTCAAGGTCAGCCGCTCTGTCCTCTGTCATTGCCCACTCACCAGTTCAGGCAGGTAAAATATATCCGGGGCCGTGGTGCAGATCCCCAGTCCGCTGGGCAGGCTCCCCATAGGCTGAGCAGTCGTTGCAGCCATCTCTGCCTGTTCCTTCTCCCGGTGCCGAGTCAACAGCGAGCGACCTGCCCTCTCCTCTGAACTAACGGAGCAGCAGCAGGTGTTTCTGACTCTTGTAGGAAAGATAAGTTAGTGGACAAACCCGTTTCGCTATTGTGGCTGAGAGATCCCTTCCCACAACTGCTCCTTGCACCACCCTTCCCTTCCTGATACGGCCCCCGAGGCTACCTGGTGTTTAATGTGAGCTGGTGACCTGTGAAGGAATTTTGAAAGATTCAAAAGAGGAATTTTGTTCCCCGTGGCTACAGCGAGTGAAATATCTACATTGTTGTTGTTGTTGAGCAAAGAAATAGCTCATTGAGTTTTAGGTAACTTTATGAGCCTTTTACTGTGTTAGCCGAGTGCCTGCAGCCTTTGTTTGTATTGCATACAGGGCCTATAACAGGGGGATCTTTTCAAAAATAGAGATACTTATGACTGACTTTACAGGTGAAGACATTTCATTTCAACCATGTCACAGCAAGAGACACTCTAAAGCTGCAAAAATAAGTACTTTAATGTCAACATCAGATTAAATGATCACAAAATCACAAAAGTGTTTTAGCATCTCTCAGGTCGTTGTTTTAATGTTACACCCTACAGCTTTGTTTTGATTCACTCCCACCTCCTCCCTCTTATCACACAGTAAAAACACTTTACGACTTTACGCAACCTGTGTAACACGAAACAGCAGACAGACAAAGTTAGCGACCAGCTGGCGAACATTTAACGGCTAAAGAGCCAGATATTTCTCTTTCATTCGCTGGACAGAAAGACTCAAATGTTTTGTAAAGGATCAAATGTAAATGACTACCTGTTTGGTAACATGTTCGCCTTATCAACTTAAATAAAGTGGTAATATATTGTATTTACAATTCGTTCCACTGTCCTCTAGTGGACAGTAAAATCAATAAATGCTGCTTTAAATTCTGGTCAATCCCAGATCTTCCAAACATAACACTGCTACTGTTATATCCTAAAATTTTGAATTTGTTCTGCTAATTTTTTGGCCCCCAGCATTAATTTGTGTGATAAAAATGTAGGACAAAAGTGTGGGAACATGCTGATTGTTTTCACTCATCTTTGCTGGCTCTCGGTGAGGTAAAAGGCAAAGTCCGAACAAACAGAGAAGTTTTACATTCCAGTTTCCAGTTTATTATATGACATCATAGATAAAAAAAAATACCTGTAAAGTGAGATCATCTAAATATTTACATCTTCAAATTTTGGGAAGGTCTCAGAAACATCAAAATGGAAAGAAAACAAATTAATAAAAACTACTTAAGCTTGAATAATAAGATTTGAGGGTCATTTATCCATTTACAGACTTATCTTTCCATTATAAAATTGGATAACACATTCAGAAAACAAGAGCATCCCTCTGTCCAATCAAGCCCTTTAAAGAGAATTTAAAGAGAAAGCCTCCTAGGACTTACTAGCAATTTAAATGCACCATACTATGCTACACTACGCTCTGCTATTGAATGTTTTATACTTTTTAGTGAAATGCTTTAAAGTCTCTTTGACTTGTAGAAATTTTTACTGCAAGCTGGAGCCAAACTTCTGCCATTTATTGGTGATTTTACATCTTCATGTGGAGATTAGATAGAAGATTAGTTACACTCTGCTGAGCGATGTTAGGCCACAAAATCGACTGTTGTGTGTTTTGTAGTTAAACAGCCAACAGGTAAATCATTTTATCTTGTTCTCTATCAGATGCTTATGTTGAACACAAACTGAAACCACAAACTCTGGGTGTGGATTTTAAAAGAAGTGGTGGTTTACCAGTAAAGTTGTAAAGAAAGATGCCATCAAGATGTATTATGGTAAATGTGGGATGTAGGATTGTTTTTAAACCTTGTCTTTAGCTCAGTGTGAGGACTAAAAATCAGGATATTTAATCAGGATATTTATTGGAGATCTTCTTTAAGGCGTCACTTCACCAGCTAGAGACAAAGCCTAAAATATCTGAACATTTACCTTAATTAAAAAGGATGGTTCACTCAAAATACTATGAAATATTTATATACTTAACTTAACTATACTAACAAAGATTGAAAAACTGTTGTATCAAAACTATGCAGACAGAGATATAGTAATCTTAATATCTCTAAAAATATTTCTGGCTCCTCACAAATACAGCAGAGGTGAATTCAGTGGGATTTCTGGTGCTCACAGCATCACAAACATACATTGTAAAGAAATCAGCAAAGCTGTCATGATTACTAATAAAAAGCTGTAAATACCTTTTTTTTAGAACTGTTTTCTTCCCAATGAAAACTGGTGACTGTATGTTCTGTAGATAAGTAATAATAACAATAATAAAAATGTGATTTTTGTAATTTGGGTGAACTGACCCTTTAGGAAATTTCTCTTATTTGTTAAAAAAATACAGGGCAAGCACATCTTTTTGTTCTCTCATGGATTTATTTAAAAATATCATAGTGTAGTGTCAAATTTGTGCTTGTGTAGATCTGTGGTTTAATTACTGTATATGTTTATACTCATTCACCTTCCTTATCCCACATTTATTTTTGAAAAACATTTAAACTTAAACAGGTTCATTTCACCACCTCTTTTTTATTAAGAAAAAATTCAATTATGGTGTAATAATATTCAGGCTGAAATTAAAATAAAAAAAAATAGAAAAAGGTCACTTTGTGTTTAATAAAATGAAAAGATCAGCTTTTTCTTTTGTTTGTTTCATCATTTTTGGTGTTCTTATTCTTGGTTGTTGTGGTTGGGTGGGTGTTTGTGGTTTATTTAGGACCTCTTCCATCGGATGGCAGAGAAAATGGCATGGATGAAGTAGAGAAGAGTGGCCAAATAGGACATCACCTGAAACACACACACACACACACAGAAAGAAAGACAGAGGATGATTGTCACCTTGACGTAGGAAGATGGTGTCAACAGGTGTCAACAACCAAAAAACGACAGATAAAGATGGGGTTGATTTGAATCTCCACAAACAATCATTGTAGAGCTGCAAGATGAGATTATATCTTCAACCCTCTTCTTTAAAATGTTCGAGATCTTAAATGTTCCAAAGATGCAAAACAAATCAGGCTGAATTGTGGAAAAGATGTGTATAAAATCATACAAAAAACAGAATGATGCATCTATAGATTATTCTATTTAAATTTGTTTAAAGGCTTATTTGTTTAAATAAAGAGCATTTACAGAACAGAGTATATTGTTTATGATACTGACAATCCTAACCTTAAAACCACTTAAGGGAAGAATAAAGTGTCCTTATTTCTTTCCTTAATTAATCCTCCTTAATGGATTTTTTCTTGATAGAATAATTGAGTCAGATCAGAATATTTTACATCATATACATATAAAAATTGGCAGGATTTCTATGTGTGTGTTTGACATACCACTGCAGCGATGTCCAGTCGGTAGTTTTTGAGGAAGGTTCAGGTGAAAGCGCCTCACAAGGATCACCGTTTCCCAATGGTGACGTACGCCAGATCCACCGCCGCACTGAGGTAGAAAAGCACCGCCACAAAATGATAACCCACATCCTGCAGGTGGGAGGGAGGGAGAGGGTGAAGTGGGGAGTCAGTGAGGTGGAAGGGAGGGAGAGGGGCAATTGGAAAGTGGCAAACAGTGATTAGAAGAAAAAAAAGAGAGGAAGGAGGGAAAGTGGAGACAGTGGTGGATGAAGTAGGGTATAGAAAGGAGAAAGTAAAAGACACCGTAAGAAGAGAGGGTTAAAGTGAGACGTAGATGAAGAAATGAATTTTTCAGGATCAGGATGTAGGGATGAAAGAGGTGGCAAGAGAAAAGGAGAATCAGAAAGGGTAGAACAGAGGAGGGAGGACTGGGAGAGCATAGAGAGAGAGAGGAGAGGTAAAACAAAAACATAAAACAAAAACATGGTGAGAGTGACTTGAGGGAGAAAACAGATTACTGTCAATCAAGTGGACCATTCGGTAGGAAAATGCCTACCTTCTAGTTAGTTTTGGGTTTTACATTACGACCATTTACGTTACATTTTAATGTTTCCAGACAACTTATTTTTAAATGGAAACAAGCTAAGTTCTTAAGTTAAGTGACAATTTAAGAAATATGTCGGCCCTCTGGTGGAGAGTTAAAGGAGAAGATGAACACCACTCTCATATCTGTCGGTTAAACATAAGATTAAAGCTGGCAGAGAGCTAGTTTCACTCCACACAAGGCCTGACAACAGTGATTAAATAGTTAGATAGTTAAAAAAAGAAGAGAGAAAATGCCTGGCAAGCAGCTGTATTCCTGTTTCCAATGTTTGCGCTAAATTAAACTAATCAGCTGCTCCATGCGACTTCATATTAAACTTCACTATTTCTGGTAACTTTGGCTCAGTAGGGAAATACCATAGTCTATCTATATATCCACTGTTAACCACAATGATCAAATTAGCTAATCAGGAAGTGATGGTTGGTCTTACCAGGGCGGGCCAGATGCTGCTCTGATTGGCTCCGCAGAGGAAGATGAAGAACCAGAGCGTCGTCACTACGAAGCAGAAGACGGACACGAACATCACCCAGCCCAGAGGGTTTTCCGGAAGGATGTGAGTTGACGCTACCAGCGTCCACACCAAACCGCCGAACACCTGCAGGGTCACACGGGGGGGAGAGAGGCAGTTTCCATGGTAACTAGACCCAAATTTCCTCAAAATGTGATGTGAAAAAATATATGTAAGATGAACGATGAACAACAAGCAGTTTATTAGATTAAAGGAGGTGCGTGATTTTATTTTATTTTTTACTTTTTCATCATCATCACAAGTCAGGTCATTTTTTCCACATGATGAACAAGTACAAAATATCTTTTTATTTAGATGTTTGTTTTTTGTTTTCTATGTATGACAGTAAAAGACTAATTATGACAAACTGGATTAGTGTTGCACCTTTAAACCTACAATAAGCGAGCGAATGCGAACTGTTTTGTCTGTTTTTGGTCTCTACCAGCTCCTGAGGGAAACACTCAATTCTCCACTTTGTTCACGAGCTAGTTATTACCTGTGTCTGGCTGTGGTTTGTTGCTGAGCAGGAAGTTTGAGAATGTACCAAAATAGTTGTGGGCCGGACAGGTAAACAATATGATGAAACTTTTTTTTAAAGCTCCATAAAACTGAGGGGAGCTGTAGATGTCATACCGTAATTTACTGTAGGCTGATCGCCACAAGTTACCTCATGACATTGTTTTCACTGTTATTTGCAGCTTAAAGGTCCCCCCCCAGAAATCAGTATTGCATTTCCATAAAGTCAAAGGGGGAGTTTAAAGTTTGTACTTTGACATAATGCAACTTTTTGTCATAAATTTGTTGTCTCCAAGGCTGATGACTATTTTTCAGACTTACAGACATAAAGCTGTAAACCTTCTCGAGCGCTTCATGTGGAAAATTGATGAAGTGCCTCTTTAAAATGAAGGAGGAGCCTCAGGACTAGTTCGAAACACACACACACGCACACAATGCTGCCACTCTTGAGTGTATTTTCAATCTTTCTCCTCCTTTGACAAACAGTCTGCTTGTTGAAAGAGTCCTTGGCATTTAAAGCACGAACCTCCTGTTTGTTCACTGATAAGAGGCATTTTGAAATACTGTAGACAATGTGTACAGAAAAAACATTTTCGGTTTTATTGCAAGATAGCACTTTCTCTTTGTGTTGTGCCGTGGCCTTTTGCACAGAAGACATTTTAACACGTAGGAAAAGCTCAGAGGCATTAAACATTTGAGTAGTTGTGCACTACTATGCTTTTCCTACAGGTGGAAACACCTGCTGTCGAAGAGGTGTGCTGTGTCTTATAGCTTTGATTTTCTCCAGGTGGGCACTTGAGGGCTCCACACAGGCCACCACAGCTCAATCAGTCAGCGTCGGCTGTGCAGGAGCAGAGCAGGAGTAAACACCCGCAGGGGCACTGTCGGATCTGAACAAGCAGCTCGTCTTTCTAGAGAGGAAATTTCCCACAAGTGCAGCAACAAATAAAACCCCATGCTTCTCAGGTAGAGGGAGTAGCACATGTAGAGAACATAAGCGCCCTAACGGCTCTCTGGGAGAAGGAACTCCTACGCATTTACTGCGGGAAACAAACAAATAAAAAGCCTTCCCCACTTCATGTTACACAGTGACTTTACGGAGCAACATAACCAGACATTTCCAAGTTTATCATAACAGCTCTTTGCCTGAATTTATAGAAGACATACATGGTTGTTGCATGTTATTTTTTAAAAGCTGGGTTAGTTTCATATACTGTGTGGGATGCAGGTGTACAACCTGAGTGTTATAGGTACTTTTAAACAGTGAATTTCTTAAGTAAACGAAATAACACTTTAACCACCAGTCCATTCACTGTTGTAGCTTTGCCAATGAAAAACATTCAGTCCATTATACTCAAGTGAAACTAAGATTAACGTGAGAAGCTGGAGATACTATACTTCTTTAAAACGTTGGTTAAAGGATTAATCTATTTACCGAGTGACTTTATCCAGCTGATATCCAAATATCATTTCGGAAATTCAACTTCACTATTAGAATCTAGCTGTTGTGAAATGAAAAGTGAAGTTAAAGTTTATGTGCCATTTTTTTTTGTCTCATGACTGCAGTGAAACCTGGTTTCTCTCAGCTGTGTCCACACAGTGAGTTCAAAGCCGGGACAGTCTATTCATCCAGCAGCTATGCATTTTTTTGTAGCTCGGCAACCTACATTCAATCTGACTGCATGTAAAGAATGTGCCACACCTTGAATTAAACAATACACCTAGTTATAACAATACACCTAGGTAGTTCAAATATTTCCCCACATCAATTTTTGATTTTCACCTCAAATGTCCCATCTGAGTAGCTTTGAAGTTAGAAAGATATTTTTTTCCTCTCTGTATGACAACATCACTTCTAATATCACTTATTCCAATACTTCATTGAAGCTATATAATGATATGAAGCTATGTATGTCTGATGAAAAGACCATTTCTATTTGTGTTCATTTAAATTAGTATATGTGAAGCATTTTCACTACCAAACAAAACAAGAGGATAGTGGTTAAGTAGTTTTTAAATAGAAGGAACTACATGTAACAACAGGTGATCACACATTAAGTTCAAATGTAACCCTCTCAGCCTGTCGGTGTTTCTATTATTATGTAACTCTGACTCTCACTTTAAATTCAAATTTGATGGGAGAAAGTGACATTACGCAAATACTCAATAGTGCTCAAGCACAGCAGGTTGTGAGGGAAAAAAAGTAACAGCTCATTACTGTGAATTCACCACATTACTTCATACAAACAATACTTTATCACATGATGTGGTAACAGCAAATATCGCACAAGCCTTAACTCCACTACTCCATTTCAAACATATCTATCTTCATACCAGAGGAACATTATCCATTCATATCCTGTTCCATTCCAGGTAAAGAGAATTGGCATGCAGCTCATTAAATTTCCACTGCAAATCTATCTTTAAAGTATCTAATGCTCTCCGCCAGGTGGCTCTGAAATGTTTGCAGCTTGTTCCCGTCACAGAGGACGGCAGCTTTAGTCAGCTTGGATTGACAGCAGTTACAATGACTTTTCAACTGGAAACGAGAGGCACACCAAAAAGACGTGTCAGAACACACAGAAACGTCTGAAACCACTCCTGCAGGATAATCCACTTCTTTGTTGGTGATTCATACGTTAAAAGTTGCTCAAGTATTTGGAACGTACATGGACTGATGATGAGTGGTTTGTTTTATGGCCATTTTCATACAAGATTTGATGGGATCATTTTGATTTGATTTTGTCGTCCTCTGTTGTTCATCCAAACTGACTATAGCTTAGTCAAGAGAGAGATTTTTAGCAGAGGATTCCTTTAAAAATGTTGAATTCAAAGTACATTTTGGTTAAATGACCTCAGCTCAGTTTTTATTTATCTTAGTTTTTATCTTAGTTTTATTTATTAAATTATTGCCAGCTGCATTGTAATTTCACTCATTATTTTACGCATGAGATTGTTCCCATTCAGTTTCATCCCAGGAAAAAAAAACGTTCAGTGTTGTTTGTTGATGAAACAGCAGTAAAAAAAAAAAGTTGCCAAGCCTGTTTTGGTCCCTGTCCTTTTTATATCCACGATGGTCCAAATTTACAGTGCTAACTCTGACCAGAGTAGTATTTATATTTATTTATAGTACATTTCCATTCCTGTGAAGCATATCGTTTAAAAACAAAAAAAAAGCAGCTGCCAGCAGCTAGAAAAAATGACCCAAGCCAGCATGAAAACTATGTGAGTTGATGGTCGGTTTCAATTTACACCCCACTCTACAGCTACTTAAGCTGTTTTTCCACCTGTGTCACACAGATGTAATCTCACTTCCCTGTACAGAAAATGCAGACTTCTTCCTGGATGATTCATTTTAAATGGAGCTGTTTGTGATATAGTCCCTAAATAAAATACTGACTCTTCAATGTCCTACGTAGAGAAATGATCTTATATTCCACCTTCACAGCGAGAAGAGACCTCAGGTATAAGAGAATGGCAAGAAACAAGGCTTTCCGGGTATCTCACAATTGGCAGTTTTTCCCTGAAGAGGAAGGTATGTGCTCTAAATTCACACAACAGAACAATCTGATAAACTAGCGTGAGCCAAGGTTTACGCCGCAACTTCAACACCCCGGTTCTCTTTCTCACCTCATTTCCTGTCCAACTACAAAGAAAGGCCCAAAAAGTTCAGGTTTGCTATTTGTGGTTAGCAACGACAAACTGAGCTTCTCTCAATAAGGGTTCATAAATTTCCCTAATCAGATCGTTAAAAGTGGTGCATGCTGTTGTGAAATTATCGACTCACACTTTGTTGTAGTTTAAAAGACCATGGAAAACTTTAGATTGCAATTCCAAACAGCTAAAAAGCATTGCTCCATCTCTTATATTATGTCGCCACAAATCCGACATATTTGCTGGTTGTTACCTAAAGTTTAAAATCCTACGCCGTCTAATGAGGTGAGGATTATTTGGCTGATATTTTGCCTTTTGTTGCTAAAACATGCTGGAAGTTGCTGTTTTCCCATTGGCTAGGCGACATGCAAAATGATTCGCCCTATGTATGAACCGCCTGTGGAAACTCAACCGTTTGCCAGGTTTTCTGAGTGACACAGCTTGTAATTCTGTGCCAGCGCTTATTAAAAAACAGCAGATCAAGAGCAGATATGAGCTGTTTAACCAGTTTCATGGGCTTATCCTCGTATCTCTTTTTGGGGAACAGACGACACCTATCAAGCACTCTGATCTTCACAGTTGGCCTGCTGGTCACTCTGCTCTGTGTTGGCTCCACTGATCAAACACATAAGACACATAGTTCCAGCATAACGAAACAAGACTGATTCCCATCTGAGCAGAGACTCGCCTCAGTGGAGCACAGCTGAGGAGTTCACGAAACCAGATCACAATCTAAATTATGCTGAGTCGAGTGAATAAGGGATGATAGAGAAGGTGCAAGAAGGAGATATAAGAGAAAAGGAGTAATACTGGATCATTTGGGTTCAGCAGCAGAAACTCACAAACTCAGGGATGAAGAAGACATCAGGAATGGAGGTGAAGATCCTGCAGCCTGTGGGCAGAACATCCCCTGTGGAAGCCATAGTCCAGTGTGTGCTATCTGTGTATGTGAGTGTGTGTGTGTGTCGGATTTCCTCTAAAATGAGATGTGTAACCTGTTTTAATCTGTGTTTTAAAGGCTGTCTTTCTCGCACTCTCTTCCTGCACCTCCCTCTTAATCTCCTCCACTCCACCTACCCATCCATTCCTCTGGTTGAAACCTACCAGTTGAACAGGTGTTTGTTGGCTTTGTTTAGCAGGAGGATGTCTCTGGTGTGTGTGTGCATGCATGCACTTTTGTGTGTGCACTTTTTTCTGCTTATGTGTGCCCTCATTTGTTTGTGTGTGTGTGTCTATAAATGGCAGTTTACATGCATACACAAAAAAAAAGCCAACTAATGCAGTGGTCACATGATGCTGCAGGTAAACATCACCGCTATGTGGTTAGCAAATGGAAAGTACAGATCCTGTCATTTAATCTGTCCTCAAATAAAAGCACTCTCTCTAAATGTTTGTTTTTATCTTGATGTATCTTATAATCTAGTTTCAGTTACCTCTCACCGCCACTTTGTTTTTTTTTATACACTGATCACTGGTGTTTTGGATGTTTTCCTTTAGGATTCAGGAGGGGATCATGGGAGCTGCGAAAACTGCCTCGTAATACTTCCATGTTGTAACTGCTGGAAAAGTTAATTTTCCTCAGTGGCTGACAGGACCACTGCACCAAGAAATCTGCTACACCCCAAAAAGGGATTTCCCTCACCAATAGAATTACATTCCAACAGAGACGTCTACTCTACTGTTCACTGGTCACCTCAAACTGAGGAGCAGAGTTCAGATTTTATGCCCCATATATCTGGAACAAGCTGCAACTATCAGGTTTTTCTAAATAAAGGCTGGGGAGTTTTCTGTTTACCTCTTCCACTGCACTGACACTCCTTTTATTTTATACCTGTCCAATCCATTTTAGCTTCTATTTTAACTTGTTTTTATTTTCCATTCTCTTGGCTCTTTAATTGCTGTTTTTAATAGCATTGGAGTGTCCTTTCTGTGCTGTGTTTCTTTTGCAGTGTCTTGTGTGGAAGCACTTAATTTGCCTTGTTGCTGAAATGTGCTACATAATTTAACTTCCCTGCCTTGCTAGTAAACGCTAATTCTTTTCATTATAAATTTATAACCTATGAAGACTGAATATTTAGCTGGCTTCACCAAGGTATTAAAATGATGGCTTTTTGTCATTCAGACATAAGCATCTTTTAAATTAATGCTCAGACACGACAGGACATTTATTGAAAGGGCAGAGCGCTCACTTAATATTTGGCATCTTGAGCGCAACAGGGAGTGTTGGTAAAGCAATGAATTTAAAAATGATGAAATGAAGCCTAAAATATGATATGTTTTCAGAATCGAATAATTTATTGACAGAGAAAGCGCTCAAACATAGAGCAAGATGTTAAGTGAAGTCATTCCTATTTGCTCACATGCCTTATGTAAAGTGTATCGCTGGAGGCTGTACACGTTTTTTTTAACCTTCATTTTCTTCCCTGGCAAATTAAAATGAGCTCATTCACAGTGTTTCATAGTTCGTTAAACTGACTGTGGTTTTTGAGCACAGAAGATGATTTGTAAGAACTGTATTACAGAGATCTTTTTGTATTGAAGTTTGAGCTCCTGCAGCCTTAACATTTAATTCAGACAAATGTGATAGAAATGTTACTTGGTTACTTGACATCACATTTAAGTAAGGAAGTGCATGCCTTAAAGTCCTGTATTCAATGTATATAATACATACATGGCCTGCAGGTTGTCACCAATCAGCACCCAAAACTGATCCATTCAAATCAGACCTTTTTTTCCTGTTTATTTGCTGTGCACAACATTTAAAAACATGAATTTGATTATTTATTTCAGCATAGTTTATTTTCACTTTAAGTCTTTTATGGCACCAAGCTGCATGTCTGACCCTTTTGACTCCTTATAAACTGAATGGGAGTCTCATCTGTTGATTTTGGAATCTGTGCCTGCATGTGTTTGTATTGCGAAACCACTGAACTGCACTCCTGTTAACTTCAAGGATAAAATATATGGACGGAGAGAGGGAGGGTCAGTTTCGTTTGTTAAGACAGAGTGCACATGTGACTATCAGGGAAGAACGAGAGATAACAGCCAGAGGAGGATGGGAGAGGACAAACAGGGACACATTTGAAGATGAAGTGGTTTGGAGTACAACAAGAGAGCAAGCAAAGAGCAAACAGAGAGAGAGAGAGAGAGGCAGGCTGGGATCAGCTTGGTATTATTACACCTTTCATCAGAAAATAAATCAGCTAAAACACAACACACAGTAAAAAAGGAAACTTTTCATTTCTTACACCTAAGTTTAAACTGAGTAAGTTCTAATGTGTTAGTGAGCTTTACATGTGCTGGGTGGTATATTTTGTTATCAGAGAGCCATGTTAGCTATGTCTGCCTGTGATACTGACATGAATCTTATCATTTAAATCTAAAGTGGTACAAAAAAAGTACAGCTCTCAAAATCTCAAACTACTGTTTTTCAAGACAAAATGAACATTGCATTTTGTTAATTGGTTGTCAGACATGATGTCAAGTGTCTCAGCTCTGAGTCACAGTATGTGAGTTATGTGAGTCGGATTGCGCTTTTGTCTCTGAGTGTGTCACCCAGTCGCTGTCAAACATAGCGTGATGGTTTCCAGGCTCACGGATTAAAACCCCGGCACAAAATACAAAACCTATTGTGTAAGATGACTTCAGTCTCTTCAATCTTCAATTATCTCTGTCTCAGTTCAATATGTTACCACTAAATAAATAACAACATGCACACACATTTAAATTTCTATCTCTGTTGTTAAATGCTCATCACAAAGGTGTTTCTTTGCCCTGCAGAGATATCGCCCATCAATCAGACTGTGGAGCTTCTGTTATGATGTTGTTTTCTTCAGACATTTGATTTTGAGATTTGAGTTCCTGTGGCTTTTCCTCCTCGTGCTCATTAAACAAATCCAATCATCAGAGCTACCGTGCATTCAGTGATTCAATGTTCTGTAATCAAACAGACTGGAGCTTCTGGGTCTTGCTCAAGGTCACACTGCAAGGACTAAACCTCAGCATATGTCAGTTTTGTATATCTTGACAGATTTTCATATTTCATGAAATAAGGTACATTATTTTGTGCTTTAGTGCTTTCAATTGTTTTGTCAAGTTGCAGTTTCAAATATCACAAATTACTGGAAACCATGTAGCTATGTGCTTAAATTGGACATAATCTTAGGTAAAGAATGTTATATTCACTTCAATATCACGTTTAAGCTCTGCATGTGTGTTTAAGTTCACTTCTTTACCAGCTAACTACGCTATAATACATAAAAAAAATGGCCTTCACATGACAACTGGTTTATTACGAAATGTATTTTGCAATTCCTGATAATGACGCACTTGGCTAACAAGCCTTTAAAAAAAAAAAGGCACGGCACAATTTTATATTGTGCAGAATTGAGTCACTCTGTAAAAGATGCTTTTATGTCATCCAAATGAGGGGTTCGCCTTTTTCAGAAAGAGAGGAGCTTTGTTGTGCAGACGCTGACACACCCTGAGTCAACCTGTTCATCTGTTAGCTAAAAGCTAAGGTCAATTGTTTGTTTGGAGACCCGACCCTCTCACTACAAAGCTAAAGGTCACCAACACCGAGAAGTCTAACTGGAGTGAGAAATTCCCACAACCTCTAGTTTGTTGTAGCTATCACATTTGCTGTTTAAACACAACAGGAAGCAGAACCTGACGTCTTTCTTTGCAATTCTCATTTTTGGCAGCAGCAGTGGTTTGTTTAGAGTGAATAACGTTAGTTCACGTGTGAAGTAATTTTATTCAAATTCTATCTATATATAATCTATTATCTATCTATTATCAAACTATTATTATCTATATATAATAATCTAATTTGGAAGCATAACCTCGCAGTCACATCTTCCAGTAGTTCAGCGACCACACCACCCAATGTAAGCTCAAGGGCTTTTCGAATGTGGATTGGTCTTATGACGCAGCATTCATATGTCTGAAAGGAGATGATCTTCACAAATTAATACTAGTTTAACAAGTTCTTAAGGAAATGAACACCCAGGAAGTGTCATTTGTAATGACCTACACATGTAATATCATCACCCAAAGCTTCTTTAGCTTCTTATGATTAACAGGCACATTTATAAATACTGAACATCAGTAAGAGTGCTTTCACACCTGTAGTTCATTGGCTTACAGCCGTGAAAGCGGTGGGGGTTAAGTTATGACATTTTTTGCATTTTTCATTTGGTTTTGTTGGCACTTACACTGTACTTTGTCAAGTGCACAGAACATAGTAATCAATTGAATAAAATATTTCAGGGAAACTCAGTGACATCTCAGAAACACATAGTCTTGTTTTTTCTGGTTTTGCTTTGGTGTTTCCATCAATCAAATGCTTAACAAAAAGGCAAAAACTATGAGCAGCTGACAGGAGACAGTACCAAAGGAAAAAGCAGACCCTGATGAGAAAGAGTCATTATAATGTCTTTCCTATACAGAAGATGCACTCTTTTGGTCCTTTTTTTGGTTCCTATATTCGGGTTGGATTGCGTTTTCACCTGTAGAGTTTGGTTGTTTGGTCCAGACCAGAGTTCAAATGAGCTTTCATGTAACTCCAAATTCAACTGGACTATCTGCAAAAACACTGCAAGGTCGATTAAAACAACTAAAGCATTAAAGCACCCTAAAACTGCACTGACATCTTCACAAGGTGACAATTTGCCAATCTTGTATTTTAATCACAACCTGTTTAAAGCCTTGCATCTGAACGTCTTAATTTCTTCTCAGCTTCTCAATTTAATGATATAAATGTTTTTTAAATGTTTTACATACAATCAAAATGGGGAAATCCTACAGATTATTTCATACCTGGCTTCCAAACTAATTTCATCCTCTGCCTCCCAAATAACTGTCAAAGGTATGAAATTTTCATTAGCAATTCATTTTAAAAGGTGTGTCAATTCATCCACAGGAAGCTTAACGGTTTAGCTTATCTTCTCATATAAGGAAATGTAAAACTATCTTAGGTTTGTCTTAACCACCAGACAAACACACACACACACAGAAACAAGGTTACACTCGTCAGGCAGCCAACAAGTTGTGTTTGGCCAGTGTTAAGAGAGACACACCTTGGACTAGCTTGTCCACTGCAGATCTAGTTACAGGCAGTAACCCTTCTCACACACACACACACACACACACACACACACACACTTCCATGGGAACCCCTGCCAGTTCTGTCAAAATACAATGGCCATTTGTCAGTGTCAGGTGTACCTACACACTGTAACACACACATTCACAAACAACGATAAAAAAATGCATCGTATTTTGTATTGAATTACAAAACCACATATCTAGAAAAATATCTCAGACTGTAACTCCACTGCACTGTGGAGCCTGACCTCGCAGGCGGCCTAATGGTCAGACAAACTGCACTTGAACCAAGTTCAAGCCCTTTTGTTTGGAAGTGTGTGCTCTAATGAATTCCAGCTAGCTCCAGGGGACCTGCTCTGTAGCTGAACCTGACCTCTGCCCTCTGAGGAGGACGACATAGACAAATGCTTTACTGATACTAAACAACCTACATGTCTCAAACACAATGCTGATCTCAGAAATGGAAATGTATCTTACAGAACCAGGGCAGATGAATGGCCAGTGCATTCTGAACAGATGGAAATTCAGTCAAGAGGCCAGCAAGGTCTCTATAATATTGTGTCTTTAAAGCTGCACTACAAAATATTTTTACATTAACATGTAATTGGAAAGGGTCACTCTTTGGGATGAAAGCACAAAGAATTATCACCCACTGTGCAGTTCATCTCAGGTCTACAGAGCCTTTTTGCATCCTTCAGCTAACTGTTTTCTCAGAGCTGTGTTTTCAGATGTGTTTTTGAGATAGACACAATTTGCAGCAGAGCGGTGAATGTAGTGGAGCATTTCACAGCCAAAGACCCAAATACTGCGCACAGGGTTGAACAAAACAAGACTGTATATTGGATCAGGTGGAAAACAAACACAACTCCGAATGAATGAATGTTCCGTGTCTCTTTGATGTGTGAATAAGTGACTCACACCACCGCCATATCAGCTTTATATGGTCGTAATTGCAATGTGGTGTTTACAGCTTGTTATACTGCTGCCAAGCAGCTACAAACATGAGGTAATGTTTCTTAGTTAGGTAGTGTAAATTCAGAAGGGAGGTAATCTATTAGCAATCATAGGGAGCCAAAGCATGGAGAGTGGCCGATGACCTCACTAAAATTATTTTTTAAAAACACACACTTTTGCACATTCAGCTGGCAGGTTTGGGTACAAATGACAAAACTTATACCCAGAAACATAACATGTTGTCATACAAAGCATTAAAATGTTTTTGGTTCGAACTGCAGCCTAACATTTTGAAAAGATAAGACAGGTGGGGTCTGGTAAAATAAAATGTTACGCCTCCAGACTAACATAGTTTCAACAGAACATAAAGCATCATCACACTGGTCTTTCCTCTGAGATGCTCTGCTGAAATATTATACAAATCACTCATTCACATTGGAGACGAGAATCTTGTATGGTACATTTCAGAAACTAAGATGATACTACACATTTTTCTGGTTATTTTTTCTTCCCATAATATTTCTTGTAATGAGCGAATGTTTACTACTCAAACAAGGGGCAAATAATCTCTCTAGATCATCTTTCCAGTCTCAGCCTACAACTATTCCCTGAAAACTCCCACTTTCCTGCTCAACTGGTCCTGACCTGCTCTCACTGCCCCTCTTCTTCTTCGCCCTCTTCCTCTTCCTCAGACACAATGGTCCTCCTGGGGCACAAAGAGAAGTGGGTGAGAACGTCTCAGTGTTTCCAGGTGATAATAGCGGTCATGTTTACAATGAGGTTTTCTGTCTGAGGCTGAGTATCATTCCACTACACAAAAAAAGGTCAATATGATGTGATTTGTAGATGGCTTGCATTACAGCTTACTTTTATGTTACTGTACTGTTTTCATCTGCAGAGTTTAGCCAGGTTCTATGTACAGATATAACTTATTTAGGACTAACAACTGCTGCCTGAAAATATACAACTTTCTGCACATTCTTCAGACTTAAAAGGAACGTGGTAATTCATTATTGCTACTGATGTGTATCTATATAGACAAGCCTAGGTGTGGGCAATGTGTTTGTTCATTTAAGTATCTGTTTTTATAACGTTTAACTGTTTTACACATTTTGCATAACACTGATTTTATTGCATGTTATGGGTTGTTTTTTATTACCTATGTTATTTTATTTTCAGGGCCTCCACAGCAAATTGAGTTGAGCTCCCTTTAAGAAAATAAGCATTGACTTATTATTATAAGTATTAGTATTAGTATTATGAACTTATATTATATATATTATAAGTTCATCAGTGATCCTCAATTATTCATTTAAATAATTTAGCAAGAGAACAATACCTAACATCTGATGGTTACAGCCACTGAAAATGTAATTTGGTTTTCATGTATTTTTTAAACCAACTATCTTTTGGCTTTTTTGACTGCTGAGGAGACAAAATAGGACATTTAAAACATAACTTTTTTTCTAGTGGCAACCTGTGAAGAGCCCTTTATATTTGACATTTTGTAGACGTAATGATAAATTGATCAATCAACGAAAACAGATTAATCAATGTTTAAGTTATTGCTGTGATGAAAATATAATTTGAAAATATAACGTGAAACTGACAAAGGACTAAAATCTTTACTTCCATCCTTGCTATTGATGGTTTTAATGAATCAAGACATAAAATAACATAACTATGAAATCTTTACAGTGTGATGTTTTCGCGACAAAAGTTTATAGAACACCAGCAGTGAGACACAAAAGGAACGTATTTCTTGGCCAGTGTGCTGTAGGTGGATGACGCTTTCAGGACAGGAAACAAACAAATCCATCCCATTGTTCTGTGTCAACACAATGTGTCTATGTGATTCTGCAGACGACTCCTGTCCCGCCCGAGTTCTTGCCTTAGGATATTCTATTACTATTAGCCCGATGATAACCCTGTTTTTATCAACACTACAACAACGGCCACTGGTCACCACGGGCACCGTCACCATGGTAACAGCGCAGGAATGTGGAAAGACGGGGTGAGTGCATTATGCGCCAAAGACTGTACACACTTGGGAAGCTGTGCACTTGAGATGGAGGTCCTTTTATGGGAGTGGGGACATTTTAGTCAGCCGAGGTTGAGTAAGTTGTGGTTTTAGTGTGCATTAGTTTTAGAGTCAGGGTTAGAAGCTTTGGCTCATAATGTTGAGTGGGTGAAGGGATGTTAGGAATGAATGCTGTTAGTGGGTACGCATACGTAATAAAAACATGGATGGGTGTGACCCAGAGTTCTGCACTCTTAATGGAATAGTTCAGCATCTTGGGGAAAACACTCATTCGCTGCCTTGGAAAGAGTCAGATGATAAGATTGATGCTGTTTTCAATTCTGTATGGCAAATTAGAAGCTATGGCAAGCAGCCAGAAAAAAAGCCAGAATTTGTGACATGTCAGACTCTTACTTTAAGTGTCTGGATGTGTTATAGGGGCGTGTGTGGTCAGTTTAAAACAATATTTCCTGCTATCGTTATCTCCTGAAGGCCAGAATGGAAATCATCTGTTAATTTATATGCCATTTCTTGACTTCTTATGTCCTAAAAATTTTTACAAGTCTTGACCCAAGATTTATAAAAGATTAGTAAGTAAAGATATTGTATTTTCCATGAATCTAATGCTAACAATCACAGACACTGTTATATATTTACTTGTTGCATCATCGTTATGATTCATCCTAGTGATGAATGTTCAGATGCGAAACCACAACTGATGGACAATCGGAGCCTTAGTGCGCTCAAACTGATCCAACCCCTCAGCACTCTTGTCTTTTTATACCAGGCTATAAAAAGACGTCAGAGGACTAATTATTAACTGTGTGTATTGTGCCCCGTAACTCTACACTACACACATACACAAATGACTAATGTTGAACTAATGGGTGGAGATGAATGGAGCAGCTCAGTGACCAATCAAATGGCAGAAGCCTGGTACATGAAAACAAGTCTGTAACAAGTGATTTTAATTGAATATTTATTAAAAAATAGAACAACATTTGGCAATAAATAGCAGTATAAAACCACGCTAATAATGGAAATATTGGTTCTGTGATTATAGAAATCTGTTGGTGTCTGGGTACAGTGTTAATCTCTTATTGCTGTAACTTGTTTCAGAGGAGCAGAGCGAACTCCATGATGTCATTAAAGTTGCTAATAATGTTGCTATTCTTCACATTTGTTCAACATTTTCACACCTTATCAGGCAACTCACAGACTCATTAGCCATGATAATAATAATTTTATCACAAGATACACAAATATGTCAGTGTGCAAGTGCTGTTTGTTATGTGTCTGTGTTAACATCGTTCCAGCATTTCTAAAAACAGAAACCACCTTATTTCCTTTCACAATACGGAGTAAAGGAAAAGAGTCTATTGGGGGTTATGGTCTCCTGTATTTACTTAAAGAATAAGTCAATATTTTGGTTATTGTGATACATCCCAACAAAAGACCACAACCAACAATGAATTGATCCTCCTAACAAGTATTGTCTGTGTATCCAAAGCCTGATAGTTTATTTTTCTATGCCATAGTGCTCTATTGTTGTCCAGAAACTATTAAAAACAGATCAATGAGACACACAGTATTTGTGACATGTTTCTTCATTACTATTAACATAGGCACTACTTAGGCACTGTACTTTATTTTGAGTCAATCCCACCTACATAGTCCTGCTCCCGTTTATACTCACTAAATGTGGAACCATATCTGTGTTAATCTGTGGCTGAAAAAAGTTTTTTTTAATTCAAGTATTTATTCATGCCTCAGACTGAGAGTCACAAGCAGGTGGGGAAGACAGAAAGTATTGGAGTAAAGCATTTTTGGTTTTGGGATTTATTGACAACAATGTAAAAACTCAAGTATATCACCAACCTTAGCCTTTTAGTTTGTAAATGTTCCAAAATGTATTTATGGCACATTTCAGGGCTTAAAATAAACCAAACTAATGTCTAGAATACACTTAATTTATATTCCTAAATAAAGATCTACATTAAAAAATATAATCTTCAAATTGTACCTTCCCTGAGTGGTGTGATGTTACTCTTATCGTGCCACATGGAGGAGGTCAAAGGTCAACTCTGTGACATCGAAGGCGAAATGCTGATGCATGGGGTCCACAAAGACCTCTGGGCCTCCAGACCGGCCGCTGGTGTGCTGGTTGTGTTTGAGAGCATCCAGGATGGAGTAGATGACTCTGGCTCGCTGCTCCTCTGACGGAGCATCTGCCCAGCGATGACAGGGAAGGGATGGCGTGTGGAGGAGGAAATACACGGACGACATGTAGACTTTAACAAACTCCTGTTTTAAGTAGGATAAGTCTCTCTGCAAACACACAGGGAGGAAGGAGTTGGTTAAATACACACATCTGCTGGACGCAATATTCATTGGAAGCCCAATTCAGGGACGAACACACACAAACACATTTTAACTTCTTGGTGGAGAAAAGCCAGAAAAGGTAACTCATACTGTCAGCACCCTCTACAGAGCTGTGCTGGTATCACTTACACACACACACACACACACTGACCTTCTGTGCTCTGCTCATGTTTGTCTCAGCATCCAGCCAGGCACTCTGAAAGAAAATACCAGTTACATATATTTTAAATTATTGAGTGATGTTGGTTAGTAAAAGCAGAGATGAATTCAAGCTTTTCCTTGAGTTAAACATGAGATTGGGTCTCGCTGCTTAAGGAGCTCTTAACCCTGTAGGAATTTCATAACTATCATCACAGTCTTCTTACCTCTGCCAAGCAAAAGTTTGTGGGGGAACTGCAGAGCATCATTTGGTATCAATAATGGTGAATACATTTTCAATACTAAAATTTTCACAAAGTTTAGAATATCAGAACAAAAAAAGCAGCCAGAATTCATCATTAAAACTGGCCTAAATGCACTAGATATATTGGGCTGATACAGCAATAAATTAATCAATTACAAAGACTAGGCAGCTTGGGGTAGATTTAACCATGGTGAACTCCACACTGACCCTGAGAGCATCCAGCAGGTCTGGCTGCTCCAACAGCACAGGGAAAGTAGAAAGTATTGGACTGCATATCAGGTCTGAAACAGAGAGAGATTTTATTGAGACAGTGGTCTTTCTGAGAATCATGAATATCTGCAATTTGGATACAAGGCAGTGAAGGGCTATGCTACCTGCATTCTGCATGTTGGGCCTGTCCATCAGTAGTGTGTCAGCGAGCAGCTGCCTGTGCAGAGCCAGCAGGTGGACGCAGCTCAGACAGTGCAGCAGAGTGTCTGGAAGGAGACTGAAGAGGAGAAAACACTTGTCACTAACTACAGTACAGTGTGCATATACAGACATCCATGTGGCTGGGATGAGCCACAAAATTCTCCAAATAAATCTGGTAATGATTTATTGTTGCTGAATACAATCACACTGAATGTGTGAAACTGAAGCTCTGTGGTAGTTTTTTCCTGCTGATCTTCCCACCTGAGCTGCGTCCTGGTCCGGCTGTTGGCTGATTTAAACTTGATGATGACTTTGGGCTGCCGCCTGGACTGAAGCATCTGCTGGAACACACCAGCTGGAGCTGAGAGGAAAGAGATCAAGAGAGGCTCCAATTTTTCTTTACTTTTTAGTTTTTTTACATCCTGTTTTAAAATCTTACAAAGTTTACAAAGCCTTTTAATGTGTCCTCCTGTGTCCTCTTACATCCTCTAGTGACTGATGCCTCCACTGCAACATCCTTCTCATATGGAGTACCACCATTCACAGGCAGCTCATAGGTCCTATAGACAGGTAGAATTAGATTTTAAAGTGTTAAGTGAAGTATTATTTAGGTCTATTCCTATTTCATACACATCACTTATACAGTAGATAGGCGTGATCATATTCATTCTTTCAAACTAGACAGTCTGCATTTGAGTGATTTTACATGCATATGTACTGTATTTATGTGTTTTTCTACCTTTGTGTCTGCCTTTACAGTATAAGACTGTGTGTGAATATATACATATTGTTAGTCTGTATGTGGCTAGCTGCATAAATAAGTATATAAATAAAGTACCAATATAAATAAGTACCAATATACCAATATAAGTACCAAGCAACTTCATTGGCATTTTCCTGGATATAACACTATGTGCGTTGTATGCACTGATATATCTGCACATGTGTGTTTTTGTGTGTACCTGTTTGGGAGTGGATTTCCAGCATCATCAAACAGTTTGAGGAAAGCCCAGCCGCAGCTCAGGTCCCCTCTCTCGCCTGTAGACTAAAACACACACAGACAATCAGACGCAGCTCTTTCTCAAACCCTTTTATGTCCTGTGTGATTCTTCATGTCTTATCTTTATTAACTTACACATGTATCTGTATATGTGTGTTTTTGTCCTTACATTACGTATAAAGGTGACTCCCAGCTCAAAGAGGATACCGAGGTCAGGAGATGCCAAGTCGCAGCGTAGGAAACAGTCTCCATCCAGGAGAGTGGGTAGGATGCCTGTCATCTGGTGCAAACACACACATGAACATGCGTGTTTCATTTCAGATTGAAATTCAGCTTTATAAACAACATTAAGTTCAATGATGTGGTTTTGTTTTGTTTGCAGGTGCCAATTCTAGCAATGCTGTTTCAGCATTTCAGCATCTCAGTAACTACCATCAGAACTTGAGTGCACAAAGTAGTTTGAATTCACATCACCTGAACAGTCATCAGTGTAAACATACCCTTGGAGAGAAGCTCCAGGTCTTTGGGCTCTTGGAGTTGTAGGTTGCCCTCACTGTATGGATGTTACTCAGCACCTAAAACACAAATACAACTCATTTAAACTCATTTGGAGAAAACAATCAAGTAAAAAGAAAATCTACTAACAATATGCTATAATTTTATAATTTAACTGCTTTGTGTCATAAATTAAAAAGAGTTGTCTGAGATGTGGTATGTGACAGTTGCATAAGATAATACACTAAACAAATCAAGGAAATGAATCACCTGCTGTAATAAAAGCAATGGAGAGACATGCAGATGGTTTGCAAATGGATTTCATAGTCTAATTTAGCTAATAATTAATAAAACAGCAGTGCTTAGTAAATTATTTTCACACTGCAGAGGTAGAAAAGGGAGGCACAGGATGGCAAAAAGCTGTATATACAACCTGAGTTCCATCAAAGGCACAGAGGCGAATGTGTCTGCTGAGGACCTGAACTCCGACACCTGGAGTAGGAATCATCCTGCAGCTCCACAGAGTGAAACAAACACAAGTCCTGACCTGCCGAGCACGAACCTGCGAGACAGAACGGGGGAAAAGTCAACTGCGAATTGCTTTTGTCAAGGAAGCATGTTCACAACTGGATGCTTTTCAGTGTGAGAAGTTTGAGAACATCATCTTTATTCATTACACACACACGCGCACAGGTACTGTCTTACCCTGCCAGTGTCTGGGTCCAGGAAGAGGTCACTAAAAGAGAGCTGTGATTGGCTGAGCTCAGGCTGTATATAGTGACTTGCTCTGTATGTTAGGCCTGGACAAAAAGACACAAATGGTTAGTGCTTTGCCCTTTATTCATGCTGTATTTATTAGTTACATAAGTACTAGTACTAACAGTGACTGACACCACTGCCAGTTGTAGCAGCGGTGGTTTAAATGACTGCCTCTGTTTCTCCCTGCATGACTGTTTCTCTTTAATTGAGTCTAAAAACATATATGATATAATAATATCACTGACTGACCAAATGAAATGAACGATGAATAAGATGATGAAAGTAATGATTCATTTCAGGTCCATAATTAATCTGTTGTGTGTGATGGAATTCATCTGTAATCAGCCTTGAACTCTGTAAGCACCCCTGGAACTACACAACCATCAAGTCACTGGCATACCTCATTATTTCTGAATGTGTGTTTCTGTTTGATAGTGTGTGTGTGTGTGTGTGTGTGCTTGTTAAAGAGTGTATAATGACCTTCCTCCACCACCAGCAGTTTGTTGAGAGTTGATGGTCTGAATCCTGAAGGTATAGCCCCCATGGCGGAGAGCACATCTGTGAGCATCAATCTGTCATCTGTCACGCACACTTGCACACTACACACACACACACACACACACACACACACACACACACAGTGAAAACTATAAATATATATTGGATACACTGTGGATTTAATATTTGTTGATAATAAAATCAAAAGGTAGTATCAGTTCCAGTTAGGGATGGGAAAAAATATCGATATGGCAATATATTGCGATATTTTTTCTTCCGATATAATATCAATTTTCTGTTTTAATATTGATTTTTTAAAAAAAGTCATGTTTTGGGCTGATTGTGAACGACTTCTGCACCTCAAGGTGTCGCTGTACCGCTACCTTACTGCGCGGCGTTTCCTGAAGTGGTGAGTGAGGCAGTAGAAGAAGTGGACAGGCAAGAAGCAGAAGCGAGCATAGCAGCAAAACTTGAAACGCCATCACAATTCAAAGCTGACGTTTGGAGGCACTTTGGCATTCAAATGGAAGGAGGAACTAATAAGCTGGACAAAAGAGTACGCAGTTTGCAAACTGTGTTTTGCTCAAGTTAGATATTCAGGAAGGAAGAAGCACGAGACTGAGTATCCCCTCTTGTCAAATCTTGCTAAGAGGTATCTGTGCATCCCAGGGACAAGTGTCTCTGCTGAGAGAGTCTTCTCAACCGCAGGTGACATTATCACCACACAACGAAGTGCACTCTCCCCAGAACATGTTGATCAGATTCTCTTTCTCCACAAATCTAAAAACAAAAATCTAAAAACAAAAGAAGTCAAGTACAAGTAGGCCTATTCATGTACAAGTATGTTGGTTACAGTTCATGTACATTAATCGTCATACTATTTCAGCTGTATTAATATTGTTTATAAAAAATACGATGTGCACTTTATTTTTCTCATACATTTCAGCTCAGTGTGTTCTGTGACATATGCAATATGTATGCATAGACATTTTATTTTCACATCTGTTCAGTGGAGTGTTCAAACAGTGACACATTTTTGTTCAGGAAGACAATTTTGAACTATATTTTGACATTTAAGTGACAAGAAACTTGATTAACTTTTTCTGTACATGTGCATGTCTGTGCATCCATCCATCTTCTAAACCTGCTTATCCTGAGCACACACAGGGTCGCAGGGGTGCTGGAGCCTGCCTGTCCCAGCTATCTTTGGGCGAGAGAGGCAGGGTACACAGAAGGGCCTACCTCAACCGGGGATTGACAGTGCTAACCACTACACCACTGTGCCGCCCCATGTCTGTGCAATAAATTGGAAATGGATTTGAATTACATTGTTTTTTGACTCAATTTGTCCAATGAATGATCAATGTCATCTGATGTACATATATACAACTTGTATTTTAAGCTGCATTTTAAATTTCTCAGTGAACTAGGTAAAATATCGCAATAATGTATCGTATCGTGACTCAAGTATCATGATACGTATCATGAAGTCCTTGCCAATACCCACCCCTAGTTCCAGTAGCATTAGTTTGGAGAGTTTGTAGACATTTACCTCAGTCAAAGCCTTCCTGACAGTAGACCAGTTGGAGAGTGTGCCACTGTTGAAGAACGCAGGAATTCACATTAAACTAGCTGATAATTAATGAGTTTTAGTCATGCAGCGAGAGAGCTGTCTCTAATTCCACTTTATCAGGCAGAACCACTGACGAGGGTCCTTTGACCATGACACATGATCTACAAAAACTACGTTAAATGTAGAACTCATATAGGTCAAACCTCTCTTTCTCTCTATCTTCAGTCAGTTCTTGACCATCTTGGTCTTCCTCCTCCTCTGACTCCTCCCCATTATCATCGCTGTCCTTTTCATCATCGTCATCTTCATCATTTACACTGGAGCCAACCTGAAAGGAGAGTGGTTTTAACAACCAAAGATCACGACTTTCACCAGTTTACAGTGACAAACTACAGTTTTTACATTAATAATTCACAACACAAAGAGGTTTAATATATAAGCCTGTATGTGGGTTTCTGTGAGGATTTGATTTAAAGTTCTTTGAAGTTAAGTTTCTTTTCCCCATGTACTTTGGTGCACACTGTGTCTAATGTGTGGATAAGATACAGGAAACAAACAACAAATACCACAGGACTACAGTAGCAGACTTGTTATTGAAAGGTTGTTGGTTGAAATCTGTTGCAAAAGTTTAAATCATCTTCAATATACACCACAGTATGCTGTGTTTTAGGTCCACACTCATATTTTATAATAAGTTGTAATAAAGTTTGAGCTGGATGCTTATTTAAATGAACAGTAACAGTCAAACTGTGGTGCAGATGTTTAGTAGGTTGAATACCTTCAGGTACGTTTTTGGAACCACTCCTCTGTTGCCTTTAGAGTCCTGAGCCAGCCACCATCCATCTGCTGTCGTCCTGATAATCCTCAACACCTCCCCCTTCTGAAAACAGCAGGGAAACAAACAAGTCATGTAACTTGAATACTGGAATACTTGATTTCATACTGTTTCCCTGTGAGCCTTTCTTGAACTCTCATAATACCTGCAGGACTGTGGACATTTATTTTGGTGGGCAAGAGCCCCCTCTACAGCTACAAAATGTAATAGGAAGAAAAAAAATAGGAGGAACTAAAGCAGTCTTCTTGATGTATTTTTTTTGTTTGAGACATGTCTAATAAAAAATATTTCTTTCTTTCCTGATTATCCTTTTTTTGGTAGCTTTGAAAAATTTTATTAAATATTATAAAAAAAAGACATTTTGGTAGTAACAAGGAAACGAGGGAAAAGGTCTCAGCTTGTAAACCTTTCCAGAGATGCTGATTAGAAAACTTTCCAAGATTCCCAGACAGTATTCAATACAGGCAGCATTTGGAAAAAGTAGTCACTTAAAGAATTCTGACCTCTGTCCTGTGTGACTCTCTCTGACCTGAAAGAGATATGCACTGACTTAACTCTAACCACCTCCTCTACCACTTTGTTCATGCAGCTTTCTTGCATTTTACACAAATTCACAGTAGTTAGATGGAAACAGCTGGAATGCTCAGGCTGCATCTCCTGCTGAACTCATTTTAACTTCTGCAGACCCCACCTGAACAGACAGGTCTCCTTCCTGCTCTCCTTTGAAATCACTCAGGACTGTGTAGATGAAATGGGCTGACTGAGAGGACGGTTTCATTGCTCGCTTCTCATCTTCATCATTTTTAACATCATCACTTTTGCTGTCTTCATCTTCATCTTCGTCATCATCATCATCATCATCATCATCATCATCATCATCATCATCACCATCATCCTCATTGTCTTCCCTCGAAACATCGCTGTGGATCATACTATGGTGACATGAAAAGATTTTATGGATGAGATGTCAAACTAACAACTAACTAACTAACTAACAAACTAAAAAGAAAATGTTCTTTTTTCTTAGACATACTTAGAAAATACAGACGTTCAAAGTTCAAATGCCATGAATGTGACAAATTTGAACAGATGCTTTGCAACTACTTTACAAAGGATACATGTAGATTTGATTGTGGGGAAGTGAACCACAGCAAGAAATAAGATACCTATATTTTAAGAGGGAGTACATAGTAAAGCAATCATAAAGGAACCTAATAATAATGAACACACAGGTCACTGACCCTGCAGCAGTACTGGGTCCTGGTGGCGAAAGCTCCAGAAAGAGCTTGTTTACAAGGTCCATGATGTCCTTCAGTCGTCTCTCCTCTTCCTGCTTCCTCTTATCATAGTTCCCCACTGGAGCAGGCTCATCAGCCTGGAAAATTAAGCAAAAAATTATGCCGTCAGTTCAGCTAATTTAAGAGTTTACTTTAATAGCACAGGAAAATTCACAATACAGTAAATTCAGACTTATGTATTGGGACATTATTCAGTTATCAGAAATTGGCGAGTTAGTGATATCTGACTCTCTTTTGTGAATTGTATTAATTTAATCATCATTATCATATATCATTTAATTATTTTTTATGTATAAAAACAACTGATATAGGTAAAGCAATAGTACTAGTTGCTTGCAATGGTGTAATATAGATGTATAAAAGACTCAATTCATTGCAATGGGAATGTTTAATGATAAAATAATAATTCAATATACAGTAGAGCACTAACCTTGGTCAGATTCTTTAGTGTCCTTAGTGTCTTCTCTGCCAACACCTGCAGTTCTTGGCATCTGTTTATAATTGGACATTTAGACTAAAATTCACCTCAAAGCGTTACACTCAGTACTTTAGCTTCATTGTTGATTTGGATGAGATTTAACAGTGAGTAAAAGTAATTCAGTAAGTGCCCAGAGCTGTTTACCTCCGAGATGCTTCCTCTGTGGATCCATTTGGACTCCGCACATCCTTCAGCAGACGGTGAACCTCAATTAAAAGTAAAATTTTGATTCATTTGAAAACAGTGAATACAGGGGTGTCAACACCAATGTGCAATGTCGATATGCATCTGCATATTTTACAGTGTTCATACTCAGTGTTTAATGACACACTCCTGTTCTCATCTTATCTCATCTCAAAGAAAGTCACCAGCCTTCATGTAATATCTGGTCTTTTTATGTTCCACCTCTTCTTAATTAAGCACTTCAAAAACCAAGTTATCCCTTTAAGTGTTTTATAGAAAATGTGGCACTCACTTAACTGAATAAAAACCACTTACTCTGAGGAAATGAGCAACTTTTACCTTTCTTTACACTGCTTACTTACCAACCTTCAGCTGTTTGTGCACATGTTTAAGTTTATGGATATTTAAACAACATGATGTATCTGTGAAACTGGAAAAAAAAAAGTGCTAATCACTTCATTTCGAAAGTGGCATCTTCACAACAACCTGTCTATTCACTGATTTACATTTTCTCTGACATCCAATCCCAGACCGGTGGGGTTCAAAAATCACCAAAAGCAACCGCGCCATTCTTCAACAAACCTGTTTTTCCACTTCGTCCACTTCTCTCTGGACAAGCTGCAAGGGTCCTTTTCTTTTTGGAGGCATTTAAGCACAGTTTTCTGGGGCTTTTGTCCCACTGGCTCTATTTACATCCATGTGTTAGCACATCGCCCTGCTAGCTAGCTGACGCTACAGCTCCACCGGTCGCTAGGCAACGGGCTCTTCTTCAGGCTTGAGCTTGACGGAATTTAATTTATCGTCGAAAACAATCTCTTTCCAATAAATTACGTGTTTGTTATTTGTAAAAAGAAAACATAACGAATATGTTATTAATTTGGTTCATTTTACAGCACTTCAGAGACAACGTGACGAGATATTTTTCCTGGATTTATTGGCGGTTGGTAATAAGTTACCGCCACCTACTGGTCTGGATGATAAAGCCATATTTAAAAAAAACTAAACTACCTTTTTTTAAACAGTTCATGAAATAATAATAATAATAATAATAATAATAATAATAATAATAATAATAATAATTTTGGAGTGAGTTTATTTGCTCACTTTGGGATGGAAACTTGACCATTGTTAATTAGAGCCCTAACTTGTATTTAGGCTGTATTCCTACATTTGTACTTTGTGTACAGAATTTGAAAGGATATTATGGTTTCAGATTCAATTTTACTGTACACTATATACGTTTGTATCCTTTTGATGAAAACGTTTCCTGTTATGATACACTCCTATTTTAATCTGTCCAGCTGTAAATGTAAACTCGAAGCAAAGCATATTTTGAACGATTCAAGTATTTCTTTTCTTTGTTTTACAGGCGTGCTTTGAGTGATGCCAAAAACAAGATAAGGAAGTCCCTGTCCTTGTCTTTAAATCTGATCATTTTCACTTGCTGTAATTGTTCAACTAAAGTTTCCCCTGAGTCCCCCACAGCACTCTCACTTCCTTTAAATCAGCCCAGATTCACAAAATACAGACTTCCATTGTATTTGATGAGCCTCTTCTTGTTCCGCAAAAGTCTGTCAAAAAAAATACAAACAACCTAAATACTCGCCGTGGCTCAATACTTGTATGATGAAATACTATAATGTCATTGATTCATTAGCTTTATTTTAACACATTCAGGTAATTGGATTGATTCAGTAAACCCAACAAGTCTGTAAGTCCTATGTAGGTACAGATTTTGTATAAACACACATGTAAAGAAGAAAAGAAGATGTGATCACAGGAGATATCTGAGCTAAATGTGTTGTCATTTATTTAAATGTGACATAAAACATGGATGATTATCGTCATTTTTTAAAAATCTTTTTGGCACTTCTCCACGGAAAAGACATGATAATAAAACAACTTGATTACAATCTGCTAGGGGAGTGTGGGACCTAAAAACTGGAACAGGGGCTTTTATTGGGGGCAAGAAAAAGTTCAAGATATTGTGTTTTAGGGACCTATAAATCCCAAATTGGTCGAAAATACATTTTATTCTACAGCAAACAGGGAACCACAGTAATAAAGCCCCTCAAGCTAGATATAATAATAGTACTTGAAACTTGTAATTATTATTAAAGTACTTGAACAATACCAATAATACCAAAACACTAATAATATTAATACAGCAATTATTTTTACAGTAGTGTACTTTATTAAATGCATAATCTGTAGTACAGCTGACCTGAGTTGTTTCTTTGTATTCTTACACATTTAATGTTATCTAGTCATAACCATGTTATTACATGTTAATTAATTATACTTTTAAACAACATGAAGAGATATAAAGTGATTTTAAACCTCTCATACAGCTGTCTTATGATTGCCAAACATTTGTAATACTCTGCCCGTAGTAACAGATGACGCCTCAGTGAGAGGAACCAATCAGATATCTGGGCTGAGGAAATAAAACAGCCAGAGAAGGTTTTTATTATTTAGTGTTGGTTTTCCCCGCCTCTTGCTTTCAGTTCCTGCAGTGTCTGCTCAGCCTTAAAGCTAAAAAACTCACTCAGCTCTGTCATTGATATTTTTGACATAGCCTGAGACCTGACCTGAAAAAAGGTATAATTTTGTGTGTGTGTGTGTGTGTGTGCTTACTGTAAGTGTATGTGTTAGTTTGTTTTGTTTTTATTTTCTATAACTGTGTGTGTGTGTAGCATCATATCCTAGTAAATGAAACACTTTATGTAAATATGTATGTGTGTGTTTACAGGCCTGTGTTTGTGTGAAGATGTCGGACCCTGAGATCCCCAGCCAGCCTCTCCTCGGGACCCCCAGCCAGCAGCCAGCCGGGTAAGGATGCCCTGCACTTGTTTGTATATCTTTGTGGGAAAGTTCAACATCCACTGTCAACTGGCTCCAGAGACTTCCTGGATGAAGTGTTGGCTGTTGATGAAAAAAAAAAAAATCATCATAAAGATAGAAAAATGTGTTGAGGTGTGTGTTTTTGTTTGTGTGTGGGTGAGAGAGAGAGAGTTTCCTGTCATGTCCTTTTGCCTCTACTGTCTTTTTGCCTTTTGATTTCCGATTAATCTGTCATTTTCATCATTTTCTCCATTAATCAATAAGTTGTTTGGTCCAGAAAATGGTGAAAAATGTTGATTACTGTATCTTGAAGCCCAGTGTGACGTCCTCAAATGTCTTGTTCTGTTTTTAGATTTTTTAGTTTACCGTCACAGAGGACAAAGGAAACCAGAAGATAATCACATTTGAGAAGCTGAAATCACAGAATAAGGGCACTTTTTCTTTAAAAATGACTCAAATTGATTAAATAGTTGCCAATTAATCGATTAAACAACTTATCATTGCAGTTCTACTCTAACTGTGATGTTTTATTTCTGAAGTTGAACTTAAGTTTTGCATTGATGGGACCAAATCATACCAATTATGATTCAGGTTTTAAAAAAGTTACCACAAACCATGTATAATTTAGAGGTGAATATTATCAGATTGTTAAATGTATATTTTCTGTCCTCCACCGATTTCCACTTATCTCCATTCAAATTCATTCGACAGACTCTTGAAACTCGATTGGTTAATTTGTGTAATCCATCGCACAGAACGGGTAGACAGACTTCTCTTTTTCTGCGCTTACTTTAAAAATCTCACCAAACAAGAATAATCAAACCCTAACAAAAGTGATAGATTCCCAATCCATATCAAGTCGCCCATTTATTTTTAGAATTCAAAAATTGTATAGAGTAATGTGAAGTATACATGAAGTTGTGGAGAGTAGATTGTCTTTTAAATTGGTTGTAATTCCACTAAAAGTCTAAGGACGCCTCCTTGGACATTTTTTTTATCGTATTTCATGTGTTTTGTAGATATCAGTAGATATCATCCCCCGTGAAACATATTGGTATTAGAAACTTTTACATTTAGCTGAGATTTTACCAATCTCAGAGAGGACTCTTCATTTAAATTGACGTGAATTTCCAAACGAGGCCTTGGTGTGAGTTGAAAGGTGTAAAAGGCTTTCACCTAAACGTCTGCATGGCAACAGCTGATGTGATTGCTTGGTAGGTGGTGAAATACTGTAGGTAGTACATACCAGGTTGAGGTTCCTGTTTCAAAGAATTTCCCCAATTCTTCAGCCAAGAATCGTCTCCTACAATGTTCCTCATACTTTGCTCTCCACCTTCCAGTCTGCCTCTTCTTCTCTGTCTCTCTTCACCTCTTTCTCCCACTTACAGATTTAGTCCTGTGGCCTCTGAGTCAGTGGTTGTTGTATGTTGTGACATGTTTTTTCCCCTTTTATACATCTTACAATCACTAATCAAGAAAGATACCAGAGTTCAACCACATATCAGCCATTAAACAGTTAAAACGGCAAATGATTACACACACCAAGGTCTCTTCACATTAAGGAGTTTTTCTTCATGTCTCTTTTCGTTTTCACTTTTAGTTTCTCCTCCTGATTCAGTTGAAATATGTAAATGTCCAACAAGTCCTGCACATTAAATGCATCGCTTCACTTCCTCTGACCTCCTCCCTCCTCTTTTCTCGTCTTGCTCTCCAGCGGCAGTTCCTCCCGGGCCTATAAGGTGGCCGGTATCACCCTGCTGGCCTGCGTCCTGATCGTTGGGCAGGCGATGACCGCCTACTTCCTCCTCAGCCAGAGGAGCGACATCAAATCTCTGGAGGACCAGAGCAACGATCTGAAGCATGAGCTGACAAAGGGAAGATCTGGTGAGGAAGTTCACTTCAGATTGGGAGGGATAAACTGGACTCAGCAGAATACTTTTCATTTGTCAATAACCTTGTGAACAGCTGGAGTCAAAATCCCTAGTGAGCTGTAATATTACTCATTAGATTTATGTTTTATGATCAGTTCTGGGGATGTGAAGGTAAACCAAATGATGATATTTCTTCTTTATTATTTTCATTCATCTTCTTTCTTCTGCTAATTGAATTACGGGAACTGACGTGAAAAGAAAAACATTCATTCTTTCACACTTGTTAAAATAAAAATAACCTTTGTGCGTGTCCTTGCAGTTTGTAAAGAAGCTGTGTCCGACTTCTTTGGTTTCGTATTTGGATTAGACTTGATCCAAGTTTCTGTTTTTCTGTCGTGGTCCAACGTTGACTTTTTAAATCTGTTTTTCTTTCTGTCTGTAGCGTCTGTGCCCATGCGGATGCACGTGCCCATGAACGCCCTGCCCGCGATGATGGCTGACTCTGTGGACGAGGTAAAACACAGTGTAACACTGGATTTTTGAGGCTGATATTAATTAATGCTACAATCAAATTGACTTAATACTACAATATTTAAATAAAAAAATGTACATAAGCATACATTTTTTTTATAAGAATGAACCTGAAAACTTTTAAATGCTCTCAGATGAATTTTTGGTGTTTCTCTATTGCAATATTTTGTTAGGGGTCATCTTTATTTAATAGCCATCGTAAATAAATTCATACCTGTGTTTTTGTCTTGTTTCTCTTGTGGAATGAACCCTGTCTTATTGTTGTAAAATCCCACTAAAGTTCATCTTTTTCTCATTTCTCTGTTTTGTTTCACTGATTGTATTTGCAGGAGGCTTCCACGGGAACCCCAGAGAAGAACAGTACGTCCTGTATTTACTATCATTACACATCCCATTTCCACCCTCGTGTTTACTACAGTTTTCACATCGTTTTTTTTTCTGTCATTGCTCTTCTCTAATTATCTGAAAAACTAAAGTGATTTAACTCTCTCTCCTCTTGTCTCACAGCCCCTCCTCAGGCCACTGACTGCCAGCTGGAGGCCGCTGGTGTGAAGGAGACGCAGCTGCCTGATTTCCGCCCCAGCTGTGACCAGCGCGGCCTCTACACAGCCCAGCAGTGCTTCAAGGTGCACTGCTGGTGCGTGAACCCAGTCAACGGGCAGGCCATCACCGGATCCCTGCGCCAAGGGCCAGCCTCTTGCGGCAGAGCAGCCGTCCGCTCTGGTGAGACAGGATACCTGGTCATGAAGTCAGACTGAGTATAGGTTTTGGTGGAATAATATCACATGAAGTTTTGAATCAGTGTTTTTAGCCAACCTGTACTTCAGTCAAGTTTTCTTTCTCCATTGGTAAATCATTATGGAAGCTCAATTTGAAAAATATATATGGAACATAAGCTGGATTTCCCCGTGGTACAAACAGAAGCCCTCTTCACTTTTTCTGTACACAATCTGTTAGTTTTACTCTCCTGTTTGTTTGTTTGTAGTTAGCAGGAGATCTCACTTTAATTTTTGTGCTGATACAAGAATTTGTGTTTAATATTTCTAATTACTGCAAGATTTGTGACATTTTAGAAATTAAATGTTGCACTTAACTGTATGAGTAAACATCTGGTATATGTAATTCAACTAATCCGTATGTCTGTCTGTACTTCGATCTGGATGCAGTTTTCAAAGATCTAAAACATTTCTCTACAATGTTGCTGACAGTCACGTTTCTGGTTTTGTAGGCAGCCTGAGCAAAGTGTTGAGCCTGCCTGATATTGCTGCCTAAAACCGTGGTGAGCAAACGTTTGGTTTTCCTCCGTTTCTCTGAGATATACATAATTATAAGCAGTACTGTATGTATGATATGAGATTATGTCTCTACACTATAGTTCAATGCAATATAATACACTTTATTAAATATGTGCATTTTTTTCTGACTTTAAGTATTGAAATTTGAAATACTTATGAAAAGGGATTTTTAAATTACTTTTATTTGCTGCAAAAACTCTGAATTAACTGTATTTTCTTCTGTTTCTGTTTCCTGGGTAACTGAAGTTGATGAAAGCTCCTCCAGCAACGGCTCAGCGCCAAATCCTGACTTTGCTACAACTTTGTCAACGTATAATCACCATCACATTTGTGGTGCTTGACAAGCTAATGGGGTTTTATGTACTGCTAAAAAATGACCAAATTTTAACATTTTTTCTGCTTGCTATAATCAGTTGCTCATCAGTTTAACTATTCTGCAACCAATATTATATGAACAGGGAAGACATTTGACATTGATTACATGGCACTGTCTTTGAGGCTTTTGAACAGCTTGTGAAAAAAGTTAAGGATTTTTGCATAGTTTGTTGTTTTGCAGAGTTAAATGTTTGTTCAAGTTTTGTGTCAGTTTGATAAAAAAGGGTAAATTAAAACAAACAGAATATTTTGTAAAAATATATTGAATATATTATATATATGAGATTTCTGGCAACATCTAAATAAAAAAATCTGTTCACTGCCCCTTTACATTAACTTTAAATGATTCAGATATACAGTCGGGGCAGTGGGATTTTGAAGTTTTAGCTAAAGTTAAGGGTTTAAAGAGATATTGACACACATTTGGGAACAACTAAGAACAAAAAATACTTCAGTTTCGAGACATCTGTAAACTGTATTCT
Organism: Scortum barcoo; assembly: GCA_023238725.1. Lineage (NCBI taxonomy): Eukaryota > Metazoa > Chordata > Actinopteri > Centrarchiformes > Terapontidae > Scortum > Scortum barcoo. The sequence continues at coordinate 19,616,370 of CM041544.1, read as the reverse complement.
CCCCATTTATTTGAACAACCCAAATAAACCTCTTAAAGACAGTTTTGGTGGATTTCTTTAACAAATATCACAATGGAATATCAAACTGTTCCGTCTCTGCATCGATGTGCAGGAGCGAAAACTTATGACAATGAGAAAGCCAGTGAAATAAAGCACCATCAGTGGACCCGTCATTTTCTAGATTCCACAGTGTATCTTTAAAGATAGGTATTACTTAAAAAACAACAGAAAACATGCAAAACTTAACAGACAGGAAATTAAGAAGCTAAGAGCATGCAATACAAAAGACAGCAAAACCATGATTGTCAATAGGCACAGGTTGTTTCTGGCTTCCAGTTAACGCATATAGTACACAGAGTTGTTGACACTCAATACACTTAAGTAAAAAGTAAAACAAGCACAACCTGAATTTGAACTCACCTTTCTACTTTATGGCTTTTTTGTCTTATACCTATCACAGGCAGTCAGGCTTTACTTCACCTGTGAAAACCATCTTAGTGCTGTTAAACATTTCTTTCCTTAGATGAAAATTTATTTGTTTTTATACTGTTCTGAAAGCGCTACAGAAACAAGGTACACTGTAGTGTTTATATGTCTAATTTCTTTTGAAGAATCATGATTTCAATCATGGACAGAATTATTGTAGAATATATGTGTCCGTATTCCAGTTATAAATTTGTGCAGCACTGTTGCACCAGGCAACTGATGAAGTTTTTCTGAGCATTAGGGTTCAGACTGGTGCCATATAGACATTTATAAATTTTACTGTTAAAATGTCTCTTTCCCAGAAAGACAGAACAGTACATATAACTCATCAAAACATTCAGACACCACATTTTAAATAAGGTAAAAAAAAGTCACTATATCACTGATTTTCTTCGACAGGTTTTGATATTTCTGGGACAAAAAAAAACTAAATCACTGATTGCTGTAAAGACAAAGTAACAAAAGAAATCCCTAAAAGTCATACAAGTGCAAAAGATCAACTAGTTTCCAGCATATGAAATAGGCAGCCACATCCCATCAGGAAAAGCTATTGCACACATGGCATGAGATGATAATATCAAGCCCAGACCAGAGTAGGCACTCTTAATATATATTTTACATAAAATCCTTTAACACACGCTTCCCTGTTATGCTTAATCTCCCAAGTGCAATTAAAACTAAAACTCTACCCAAAAACACTTTGGCATACATTTTCATTTGTTGACCACCGACCACATTTTTTAGAGGTGGAATATATAGAGAAATATTACAGACGCTTCCTTATTTTTGAATGTGTCATTTTTGAAGTCATTATTACAATAATAAAAGAGTACCTTAAGTTATTTTCCCTGAACCTTTACAGAGATGAGAAGAGTGAAAAAATTGACCTACAATCATGTGAAGTGACGAGCTGTGCCTGTGAAGACACATCTCGGCACATCTGCCAACAATGTGACAATTAGCAAGAAAGATGAAGGGTTCAGACAGATTGTATACTGAAGAGCACAATGAGATGTGAGGTGACACATATTTTACATGCTCTGTCACTCACCGAACAAATACTGTAAGTGAAAATTCACAGTTAGGGCTGCTATAGTTGATTTCTGACCACTAGAGGGCAGAAGACAACAAAGAAAACCACGTATTTCTAAGACTCACAAGCTTCACTATTAAATATATCAGCACGAATTACTGGCAAATCACCAAGGAAATGTTTTTAAAGAATTCCACTTGGAGAAACTCAATACTCTCTATGTCTGTCTAACCAGCAAAAGAGATATTGTGTGTTTCTCTCCAACACACAGGTGGATATTGGTCAGTCTTATTATGTATCAATAAATCTTCTGAAAACACATATTGTGTTTCCATGCAGGGTACAGGTCAGAAATCACTTAGCAGCTATAATGAGACTATCATAGGCAGCAGTTCGGCTAAATTTCAATACTGGACAGAAATATGGGGTGTCTAGTGTTGAAATAAATCCTTTCCATGCATGTTAATATGCTCAGTTCACTACAAAATGTGTCTCAGTCACACAGTCTAAACACTCATGAAGCAAGAGGGCAGATGAATATGTTTCAACTAAATCAAACTAAGAAATGCTTTTGAATTTTTCTACTACTACTTTTCTAGTTAAAAATTATATCTACTGAAATGTCTAGTAGCTTTTTGAAGTTCCCGTATGCAGCTGAACTGGCACCCTCTTCTCATAGACGTCTCTGTTCCTCCTCCCTCCGGTCTCATCTTCTTACTTTCCTCTCAGGTTGCGTATGTAGTCTTTGACGGTGTTTTCAATGTTGGGAACGGCATAATTTTGTGCCGCGTAGATTCCTGTACACGTTCCCACGCTACTGCAACGCCCATCACCGCTGAAGAGCGCAGCCTTGCAACGACGTACCCGGCCAGAAAACCCTTCAGGAAAGGAGAAGCCAGAAGACTGCCTCCCTAATGAGGAGAAGAGAAGAGAGATTAGAGCGGGTGATTGGTGGTCTGATCTGTGCTTTTATCTACATACTAACAGTTTTCAGATGTTTTTATAACTCCCTGGCCTGTGAACTACTTCAGCCAGAGTAACCTGAACATATGAGTGGCTTTGTGAGTCTTACAGGAGGAACCCCAGCCTGGATCTCATCCTCCACCCGTCTCTGGATGTCTTCCAGCTGGTCTTTCAGCTCCACCAGGTCCTTGAGCTGGTTGAGAGGATTCTGCACACAAACAAACACACACACACACACACACAACATGTTAGTGTCACTGAGCAAGGTTTCTTGAAACACAGAGGGCAGCCAGAAATGTTTAAACATTTTAGATTATAACAACACAAAATTGTGAAATATACATGAAAACCGTGTGTGCTGGTAGTTCTCATGAATTGGGCCACAATGGAACAAATTAAGAACAAATCATACACATTAACAAAAGGTCAAACTAATAGTGACTGACACCACTGCCACTGCTTTTATTTCCCAATCTCTACGTGGGAAACACCAAACAATATCAGGCCCTAAACTCTGATTTCATCATTAAGGATTAAAGCCTAAAAGTTGTTAAAAATAGTACACCTGGTTAATGACAGTGTTAATGATAATAAACAAGCAAACTTTATGTCATAAGAAGGCAAAAGGTTTGATGTTTCAACGCACTGACAGACTCTCTGATCACCCATTCATTCTTATAATTTAATGTATTAATTAGTTAACTGTTAGATCTGCTTCTTTGCAGGTTTTATTGTGAACAATACGATGTCATTTAGCATTTTTAGACCGTTCAATTTAGGTTATAGTTTTAGGTCTGTCTCGACATCAAGGTAAAGTTGACTTTATGAGCAGAAACTTCGTATATCAGCTAATTTAACCCCTGATTATTGGTCACTTCATTCTGTTTTTCACTTTCACAGCTTGTTCAGGTTTTAATATTAACAGCGATAAACCCCGAAAAGTAAAATTTTATATTAATGCTAACTGAGCTAAGCTAACCAGCACGACAGTCTTTCTTCATGAAATAACTTCAGCAGCTGGCACTAACTGATATTACTGACCGACACTATAATTTAAGCTTGTTCTTTTAATAATACGGTGTTTTATAATTAAAGTAGTAGTAGTAAGAGTGTGAAATTGGAGACACCGACCTTGTCATTTGCCATACTTTCACTTGTTGTCTTCTTCGTCTTCTTATTTTTCTTCCTTCTTCTTCTTCTTCTTCTTCTTCTTCTTCGTGTGTTTACAGCGCCCGATTCGTTGCATTACTGCCTCCTGCTGTTTTTTCTCGTTAACTGTTATTTTGTTTTGTCACTGGATATTCTCTCATTGATTTCATAGGTTTTTATACAGAAGAGCTTCTCCTACTTCTACTTGTTCTTTTTCTTCTTGCCTTGTCGAAAATTAACCTCACTGCCCTCGACTGCTTGCTCAAGGACTCTGGGGTTTTAGATTTTCTTCATAATTAGCAACAGCCAGGTCGCTTTCATTAGGCAGAAAAAAACAAAATGACAGCAAAAAGGATATGAAGACCTTTAAGTTCCAGTTTAGTAGAAATAGCAAACACACAGAACTTGAGTGTGATTAGAAAAGCATCCTCCCCCATATGAATCTGTCAGTATGCTCCATGCATATTGCAAAATGTCTCAGAGCACATTACTCTGCTGGGATTCAAGAGGCCACATGCTGCATCGAAATATTAGTGTACACCTCTGGGACATTTATTTCCAAACATTAAATCTGCAGAGTGGTTAATACAAACCTTGGAGCTGACTGAGAGGAAGCTGAGAGGAATCAATCCAATTAACTTCCTCTGCACAGAGTGTGCAGGCTGAGGCTTTTTACTTACTGGTGCTGGAGAGTCTGCACAGTTGATGAGACTCTGAGAGATGGAGGGAAGAGAGAGAGAGAACTGGACTAAATAATTAGAGAGACAGAAGTATAGTGTCACAGAAGCGAGAGATACTCATTAATTAGAGGTGTTAAATGTACACTGTTTTGTAACTAACAACTGAAAGCTTGAAGAAGGAGGAAAGATTGTAAGAGAAGTAAGAGTGGGTTCCCTCAGAAGTACCATCACACAATCATTGCTTTTAAAATATTGTGTACCTTTTTTTTCACCCAGTGAGTACCGAGAGCCTGGGTGACAGGTCACAAGTGTGATTTGCAGGAACACTGTGAAAGTGAGAGCAAATGGCACAGAAGGCATGAAAGAGATGAAAAAGATGGAGAGAGGAAGTATCTGAGACTTCACAGAGAACACGAGCGTGATTGCCATTTGATAGAGAGACAGGCAGGCGCAGACAGACGGAAAGTGCAGGAGGACGCATTATGTGAAAACTAATTTTAAAAGATTCATCTTGCCATAACATAAAAGATCACTTCTTATACGCTACTTTGGGGTTTCTTCTACAGAACTTCAGCTCTCTAGAGGGCCTGAAAGTATTTAATCCTCACACTCGGCAGGACAGAGAATCCATTAACCTTTCCTTATTCGGGGGTTATCGCAGGACCAGCCTGATACGGAGCAAAGTATTTAATATTCTATTCAAGCTGGAACGAGACGATCTTTTTTTGCATTTGCTTTTGCACGAGATGAAACAAGGCTCACACACTCTCCCGGACAGCCGGCGTGTCGGAGCTGGAGGCAGCGATGGAGGTAAGGTATCTCTGATCTTCAAAGCTGTTGATGGTTTAGGGGGAGTTATTGATTTTGGCTGAGGCATATTTGGCTGACTAATCTTTGGATGCCACTGTAACGGAAAGGTCACAGAGGCTTATAGTGCAGTCATGGCAGTGATGTGCTTTGGGGAAATGTGCATTCATATACCATTAACATCAGGGGCCAGACAAGTGATTTATCATTGGACTCAGCTTCAGTTGAGGTAAGCTGTTGTAGCATTAAGGAAAGTGTTTGACTGGAGCTGTGAAATAAACATTTCATCTGAATTTGTTTTCACAGCAACAATAACCAAAACGACTAAATCTTCATCTATTATTCAACAAGCGGAGCTGAATTTCGACTCTTGCATAATGAAAGGAATTTGTATCAGTACTCCAAACAGTAATTGCAGGGTTTGTTTGTGCAGCCGTAGCTATTATAATTCAAAGGGTGGGAAAAGAAAGCCCAGTGCACATCAGTTTCAGGGCATAAAAACAGAAGTTGTGTTTTGAACCAGGCTTTGAGGAATAGTTCAAAATTTACTTTATTATTATCAGTGCACTGGGTACATCTTACTCTCTTCCAAATGTGATTTTTTTTTATTGGCAGTGAAGCATTCAACTGAAAATTGAATGAAAATGGCATGCTGACATACGCTTACCTGGCCTTGTAAGCTGTAAGGAGACTGTAAAAAAAAAGAACCTACACCATGGTGGGAAAATATTTTTTTTTCAAGTGTGTAAAGAAATTGCCCCCTGCTGCCCCTTCAAAAGCACTGACTTATAGTTTCATAACCTGCGCTCGGCCTCGGGAGTGTTGCAGCTTCAACAGTATGCCGTCGGCTCTGTGCTCTGCTCCGCTCTGCTGAGTTTTGGGCATTGCATCGTGTTGTTAAAGATAAGACGATCCTCGCTTGTAAATTATGGTGCTTATTGCGCTGTGTGTGTGTGTGACTGTTGGAGGTGTTGGGATGTGTTTTGGTGGTGCGTTTCTGTGCTGTATTGTCTTACTGCTGGTTGAACCTGTTAATGTTTTATTTTTTCTTTGTTTTTTTTATCAGAGATCTGATTCTGATTCAATACAGCGTAATGAAAGCTTTTCATCAATCACATTTTAAGTCTTCCAGAAAATGTGCCATTTTTCTCCATAACTTTCAAGCCTTTTAAATTGGCTCGTGGTTTTTGTGTGCAGAGTTGGCCCGCATGCAGATAACTTCTAATTAACCTCACTGTTCAGTATTCAGCCAGTGTTTCCACTGATGTCTACTGATACAGTCCATTCCGCTACTGTAGCAGGAGGAAAATGTGACTAGCATACAACAGGAATAAATTAAAGGGAATGGGAAGGACCTAGATTATTGGAGATGTGAACTTCCTCATGAAAGTGTGTGACTCAGCATTGCTGAGAATACGGTGCCACCAAAAAACAATCTACAGCTTGAAAAAATGACAATGAGCACTACATTAATAAAAAAATGGATCATTTGTCTAATTGAATGATGATGAATAAAGCTAGCCAATGTTTATCTCCCACATTTGCTCAGGGAGATTTTTCCAGACCTTTAGGATAATAGAAGAGAAGGTCATATTCTATCGACTGTGGGGAAATTGATCCAATTAGCAACAGTTGCTTTTTGCTTTTGGCACACTGCTGTAACACAAGATAGATATCATATGCCCAAAGAATGATTAAGAGATTATGAAAGCTTACTATTAAGTGAACAAACAAAACAAAACATATGAAAAACTCTACACTTTTAGTATCCTGTTGACATATTCTCTTTCCAGATAAGTAGACTGCTAATCTTTTTGATATTCTTTCCTGATCATTACACTGATGACTGATGAAAGTGTTGAAAACTAAAGAGCATCATTATACATAAACTGGTGTATACATACAGTATATCTGATGCTAAATGATATTATTACTGTTTTTTTTCAGGACAAAGTATTAATGTACTTTTTCCAGTGTACATGCAGATAATAATAATGTGTTTTAAGTTCATTTGTTACATATAAATCACAAGTGTGAAGTAACGAATAACAAATAAACAACAAAATAAATATATAATATACTACTATACTATAGTAGTAATTTTGAAGAAAAAATCATTAAAAATAGTCTTAGGGCAATTCAGGGACATTGTCCTCATTTATGTGGCCTGAGGGCAGAGGTTTTTCCCGAGCCTCTCAGTGCTCGTCTGGCCTATCTGGTATCTTTTTCTCAACCGCAGCAGGGACAGATTGAAGCTGGCCACCCTCTCCATCAAACACCAGTTGCAGTTAAGGGGGTGAAGTTCCTCCTCTGCTTCTTCCCAAAGTCCATTATCAGCTCCTTATAGTCGTCCCAATGTTCAGAAGGAGGTTGTTGTCCTGACACCAGCGTATCAGACCCTTTACTCCCCTCAGGTTATCTGGTTCATTGTGGTCTGTGATCAGGCCCACCACAGTTGTGCTGTCAGCAAACTTGTCATGTGGGCACAAGAAGTACTGCAGGGGGCTCAAAACACAACCTTGGGGAGCTCCAGTGATAAGGATGAGGGTGGATGAGGCGTGTCAACCCTCCCTCATCGCCCGAGGCCTGCCTGCAGGATGTCAGGGAGTGTTGGATGGAGGCAATGCAGATGCCACCTGAAAAAAAGTTTGCTGTCTTTTTGACAGCACTCTGAAAAGTTAATGCCCGCACGGCACTATATTTTCATGTTAAATATTTCCCAATATAATTGGCACACCAATTATATTTTTTCATATAATAGGCAGAGCCGTTGTGACAGAAAGCATTTCAGAAGCTGAGAGTCCAGGCATGCAATTAAAATGGATTGCTTCCATTTCAAACAGATAAGGTGCACTGGCTTTTTGCCACTAATGATTTCAACATTTTGATGATGTGTATTTGTGTGTACGTGTGTGTGTGTTTGTGTGCAGCATGTATGGGTTAGCATAGATGTCAGTTATAAGTCAATTAAAGTTTTTAAGCTCTGTTGCTTCTCTGGCAAGCCAAAGTAAAGGATGAGAGGTACTGCAGCCTCACTGCACCACTCTGCTGTGATGTGCCAAGGTATGTGTGTGAGTGTGTGTGTGTGTTTGTGGTCAAAGGTGCATGTGTGTCGCCAGTGAGAGCACCCTACGCATCCACAGGGTCAAAAGAGAGATCAGCCAAGCTGAAAGCAAAAAAGCAAAAATCCTACAATTCTCAGGTGGGAGTGGTTGAAAGTGACTTTACATGTAGGCAGCAAAATACTGTGAAAGAAGGAGAGAGTTTGCAACAAATGGAGGGAGGAAAAGAGCGATAGGGGAAGAGGGAAGGATGTCGTGGATCTGTTGTTGAGGAGCTGTAGGGAGGAATAGGAATGAGAATGAGAGAAGAGGAGTTTTGGGAAATATAAAGGTGGGAGCGTCCTTTTACACCGCTGGCTCCACTGGTGTCTGTTTTAGACGGGGGTCTTCTCTTCCTCCGTGACACTGCAGCAGCATCATCACAACTCCCTCTGTCCCCTCTGCCTTTCTACCTCCTTCTCTGTGTGTCTCGACCCCTCCCTCCTGCTCTCCTTCTTCTCTTCCTCACACATACGCTCCGACACTGGGGATGCCTGAATCGGTGGAAGTCCTGATCAGAGTCGTCAGAGTCCCTGGTCTGCTGAGGGCTGAGCCTAACATGTCTGTGCTTAGCGAAACCTAGACCAGCAAAGCTCAGCAGACATTGAAGATTTCACCATGAGAAGGTGAAGCCTGGATTTTCTGGAGGCACTTTGGAGGAGGATTTCCTATAGCCTGTGGACATTTGCCAATAGGTGAATGCAGGGATGCTCCTATTTTATGAGGGAAGGGAGCTGAATGCTTGCAGCCAATTGCTTTGGGAGACTTTTGCAGGACAGTTAAATGAGTGTATTCATTTCTCCACTATGCACAAAGGAATTAAAAGGCGCCGTCAAGCTAAATGCACATGATGCATCCCAAAAAGCGAGAGTTTTCTTCGGCTATTAACAGGAGTTCAACAAGTTTACTGAGTCTTTTACCAAGATAGAGAGACCACCATCGCACCATCTACCCGACCATCAAGCAGTATGGATCCACGAGGGACCCGTGGGTCAATGGGTGGCCAGGACCTGAGAGGTCAGGGGTTAGGGTTCAGCCTCTCAACCACCGGGATGCCAGCCAATTCAATTATAACGGCAGTGCGACAGCAGGACTACTCGGCCAGCGTCTGGCTTCGCCGGAGGGAGAAAATGGAACATGTAAGTTCTGAATGCTGAAGCTGGGATCTGAGAAGCAGATGGAAGGAGGCTGAAATGCAAAAACAAAAAAGCAGGAGGCTAAAATGTTGGGCCCTGAGTCAGTCAGGAAAAAATATAATATGTATATTCAAGAAATACATATTTGTTTTTGGCATAATATGAAATTATGATTTTAAAGTTGATTTAAGAGTAGCGCAATAGGAAGTGTCTCACAAAATGCCACATTCATGCATTTTTCACAAATAAAACACTTATTTTCGAGTGTCAATTAAAGTGTGTCCCAAACCAACCACTGGTTAATGTTAATGTCTAAAATGTTTGAATATGGGACTTGGCTGGATTGGTATTGGAAGAAGTAGACATGCAGAATGAAGGTGCTGGAAATCAGAGCTTTGTTTAGAGTCAATACTGGACAAAATATATATTTGGCATAAAATATTTGGGCTATGGACCATCCTGGGGCCATAATGTGATGATAATTTTCAAAACTGTATGAAGAATCGAAACAATTATCAAGAATCAAGAATCAAGAATCTAAGATTGGTGACTTCCAGCTTTAAACATAAATATATGTAAAAATATGTAATGTATATACACAAACATCCAAAGATCCAAAGTTGCAGCAGCAATGTACAATGGGGGGGTGAGTGGTCAATGAAATTTGGGGAAAACTGCCTCAAATGTTCATGATAATCTGAATAAGAAACACAGTGTAAGTTTTGTAAATTTTGCATGTTGTGGGAGATCTCCTGTTTCTGAGCTGTTTTTCACTTTAAACTCTGCACTTTAAATGGCACCTTTCTTTTTATGTCTTCGTGATATTCAACAGTCACTTTTGTTTTCTATTATAAAGGAGTTGAAAGGCCCTTAGGAGACTCGTTGCTTGCAGGTATCAGCATTCCACAGAGAGCTTCGAGGTGTAGAGATTTAGCGACGGGGAAAGGAATGGAAAAGATGTGTGTTGAATATTTGATGTTGGAGGGGAACAGTGCCACGTCCAGAGAGCTGCTTTCTAAGCCTGTCTGCATAACCAACTAGGATGATGAATCAGCTTGTCCCCTTTCTGCAGACTCACAGGCGCACACACACACACACACACACACACACACACACACACACACACACACACACATGCATACATACTGTAGGTGTGTGCCTGCAGACGCCAGACCACACACACGCAGACAAGCTATTCTTCAGACAAGCCTGCAGCAGTCACTTAACAAATGATGAATTTCTGCAGTAATTTCACAACTAACTGCAAACCCCAAGATGCACACTTGCATGCACATGCACACGCATAAATACTCACAATTTGGCAATATTTTGCATAAATTAAATCAAGGACAAACGTAAACTCTACAGTCTTTTTGCAGTTTGGTGAAATTCTTTTTAGACATGTTGCCATTACGTCTGTGTTTTGGTTCTTTAAAGTACAATCCTAGTTACATATAAAGCCCTGATTGTTGGAAACATCAGAATAATTAGACTTTTTCACCATTAATACATACTACTTATTTATTACATAATAGAATTTTCTTCACTTTCTTCAATAAAGTCAGTACGGACAAACTTGACAAAGACTTGACCTGCTGGCAACGTGACAAATGGGGACCAAGTAGGAGGAGAATGAGATAAGAAGTTGGATGCAGGGTGCAGCTTCAACCTGTCAAACTCTACGTCACCGAAGAGTCTCAGGAAATCCTGAGTGCCTCAAAACAGATGAGCATATCCAACCTTTTTAACCCCTTCAGTCCTAAACTAATTGCTTCTTCAAGACTCATTTTCTTCAGCATTTTTTTGCATTTTATTTTTAAGTATAACCATGGAACACAAAAAAATCAGGTCAATAGTTGCATTCAAGATTTGATATGATGGACTACATAGAGTAACTGTACAGACTACTGTGCATTTATGTGAATTATTATGGTGTCTAAGTACTGTTTAATAGCTTATTACAGAACATTAATCCAACTAATCAGTGAGGGAGGCTTTTGATTTAGCTGACAACAGCATCAAAACTGATTAATACCATCAGTGAAAATGAATAGACTTAAATAACAAAATCTTTCCTACAGTAAAAATTTACTCAACTCTTATCAAAAATGTCATTCTGACTTCACGTGGGTCAAGACCAAATTACTAAAATGTGAATTATTTAGTCGTCAGCAACTAAAACATTCATACCCACACATGTCGCTTGGACCACCAAAGAACAATGCAAAGACTGGTTAAAACCAAAGATGGTGTCTCAGTTTGCTGATAAAGAGTGTGAGTTCAATCATGAGCCTCACTCACAGCTCCTTGGCGGTGTGTGACTCTGGGCTGTCCCCAGGCAAAAACTGAGAACTGTGAGAGAAACGAGGTGAAAATCAATCAAAAATGGCAAGGCAAGTCCTGGAGAAAACACTGCGTCAAAGTGTTGGAAATTTGGACCCAAATACCACTATATCAATATGGTAGTGATTTTTGCTGTGCCGTACATTTAAACCAAACATAATACAGCATTAAAACAATGCAGAATACATTATCGAGTTAGCATAACACTGCCACTGCCAAATCATATTTACCATAAACCCCTTGTTCATGTTCATGTTTCTCCTGACCAAGACCAGCTTCCTCTTTTTTCTTTGTTACATTTTCAAACAATGCGAGCGGTGCAGATGACGTGTCTGTGCTTGTCTTTGTTTCTTTTTCGGTGGTACCAGGTGTTCATCACACCCACTGAAATGCCTAAAAATGGACTCGAAGATTGGTGCAAGATTGCTGTTGCTGCACAGTCTGCGGTCCTTTAAACAGTCAGTGGTGCGTGCCGTATGATCACTGAGGTTGCTTTTCTGAGATTATGTAAGTGCATCTAAGTGCATGTGATGCCATTAGGAGTCTTTGGTTAATGGCTGCATGGTTACTGCAGTGTTCACGTTGTCTTGTACTTTGTCGTCACTAACGATAGCTTATATTTCACAAGCTTGCACAGAGCATTGAAGTAAGTAAATAAACATGTCACGTTTCTATTGAGACAATTACTGTGTGTAAAGTGTGCTCCGTGCGCTCTCGAGACGGACTTTGAGTGGATGAAGCAGCAGCTCACAGCCAGGTCGCGAGGCTAACTCTGCATCAAAGACGGTGAAGTCTCCCAGATGACTTTTAAGGGCTGGCAGCTCAGGGCAGAGCCGGCTCCCCACGCTGATTGCATTTTCAATTTCATGGTGACTGTGCTGATGTATTGACCCGGGTCTGTGGTAATATTGGTCAAAGCGTACGGGACCCTGAGGCTTTCTCTCCCAGATACAAACTGGTCTGAGAGGTTTATTTCCTTTGCATTTCACTCTGTTGGAAACTGAGGATCATGATGATTAAGGATGTGAAGGGGCGAGGTATATTAGGACGTTTGACTCAGACTGAAGCTGAGATTAGCCATTGTATGAATTATTAGTATTGATTCTATGCTGTGAAAGCTTTGTCATATTTATCCTCTGGAACTGATAAATGGGTTCCCAGTGACTTGGCTGAGGAGGAAGTGGATTTTTACAGTGCATGATGATGATGATGATGAATGCAATGTTTCTGGTTCAGATCCAACTGGATTACTCTGTCTTTGTCACCCCCTTCGTACTTTCAGTCTATTGTCAGATCAAACAAGAGCAAAGAACAATCTATGGGATCCATCTGGGTCAGTTTTTAGGGAGTGTTGAACTCAGTTCCACATCTGTTCCCCGGATGATTTTAAAAGATTTCCAATCATCACGTTTAATCCCTACAAATCCCTTTGATAAACCCCATGAATAGAGCCGAGCCTCATTATCGCTGCAGTCTTCTGTGGGCATTTCCCACAAGCTGAACAAACCTCATCCGTTCCTTCCCATTATCTGCTGAAGGACCTCAGGCTTTGTCTCCACTCGCAAAGCTCACCTTGAGCTGTAACTCTCTCTAAACAATTCAGTTCAGACAGCGTCCCCATAATGCTGTTTGATGGCTTATGATCTTTCAATAAGACGTTGCAGTGTCATCCTTTGCTCTTAGATATAAAAAAATGCTTTACTGTCTCTGTTTCTCCTTTAAGACAGACATGTTATCTGTTACACTGGAAATGTCTCTCTGAACAGTGTGATTGGTTAATTAAGGGTGTTTTCATGCACCCATTAGACAGGATCCTCTCTCTGTGTAGCAGACAGGCAGACAGTAAAATGTAGGCGGTAAAATGAGAGGGGGTCCTCCTCTGTGCCTGTGGGGGCTGATTAATATGTGAAGGCTCGCTAACTTTAGAGTTGCGCTCCTACCCATGTTACAAGGGTCGTTTGCAGCAAGGAGAGAGCTGTCTTTGCTTCTGTGAGATGGGTATGTTGCTGGTGTGAACTGAATATGAATTTATAGCCACATAAAAATCTAAATATATGTATGTGTAGATGCCTTTGGCCAGAATCTTACCATCCTCAATCACCCAACATACTCTCATCATTGTGTTCGATACCGGGTACCAATTAAATTGGTGCTTGGGGAGTTTGGCTGCCTGTTCGACAGCTTGGCTCAGGTTCAGCTTCACTTCAGTTCAGCAGTAACTTAACGCTGTGTCCAGGCTTCTGGCTTTAATTAAAGTTTCCTCCACCCCTCCCTCCCGTCTGTTTGCTGCTACAAATGTGTCATGCTTCATCTGCCGAAGACACGTCAGGTTGATCATTCACTCACTGTCCATCTGCACGCCTGTATCAGCTGAGCCAAATCACCAAACCGATGACACGATGACACGATGACACTTTAAAATTCATACTACTTACTAGTTACCCTGCTGTCATCTAATTCCCACCCACTACTGCTGGTAAGACACAGTCAAGTTTGAATCATCGTATTTTGGTCTTTCATGCTGTAATCAGCTTTGGCATACATTCATCGGAGGTGAAGAAGTTTTTGTGCAATGTGTGTATTTAGAGAAGATGGCACGTTAAATTAAAGTAAGTAAAGTTTTTGGATGTTTTACAAAAGTAAAAGAGCAAAAGAGTGAAAGCACAGAAGCATTGCCACTGAAATGCCCTTAAATATCAAAAGTAAAAAGTATTCACCATGCATAATGGCTCTTTGAGGGTACTAATGTATATTATTATGTAGTGTAATACATTTTCATTACATATTGATGCATAAACACATTTATACACATTAATAAATACACTCAATAATATAGTTGTATGCAGCAATGTTTTAAGTGTTCATTAATATTATAACTTTTCCTTTGAAGTTTATCGCATTACAACTAAGATTTATTATATTGTCATTCTTTTGTTTTCATACTTTTTATACACCAGTATCCAATTACAGTATGCCAGTATGCTGACATGCACCTTAATAAACACTTATTACTACATTATAATGTGATATAAATCATTCATTTAATGTTTACATAGTGTTTATAAATAGTAAATGGAGGGTGGGTAGTTAAAGTAAAAAGTTATCACTATAAATGGAGATGTACTGTATATATAAACTATAAACTATCATTCATTGTGATTGGATCTACACCATTTAGACCTCAGCAGTAGAGGGAGCTGTTGCCTCAAAGGAAAACTAGAAAAAAAAGTTTCATTTAAAAGATGGTTGTAGCATTGTGTGCATGTAGAAGTTTTCCTGTGTCTCTGTACACACATGTGACTGTCTGTGTGCAGGTGTGTGTTATACATAGTGTACCATGATAATGAACGCCATCAGTTTCAGCACTAATTGAATGCCTCTCCAGGATCCAGGGGTTTGAAGTATACCCGCTGTCAGTTTGCTGTATGAGAGCTTTAAATCTCCTTCACTTTAATTGGCTGGGGTTTTTTTTTACGTTGTTGTTTATTTCCCTTTTTTTCTTTGATGGCTTTTTTTTTTTTACTGTGTGGCATCTCACACTGCAAAACATGTTACCTCTTTCTCTTCACACACACACACGCTCAACCACACACCGAGAAATATTAATGTTAAAAATCCCCTGGAAGCCATACCCATACCCTTTTCATGCACTGAACTAATAAGGCAATTAGCTGAAACTCATTAGAGTCTTTGAGAAAGAGTTATTTTCGATGAAATAGTGTTATGAGTGTGATCGTGGGGTGCTCACTGATTTGCGATATCCATATGCCATCAAAATGTCAGATTTAAAACCTGCCTGTGTGGTTTGATCTCTGCATCTCTTGTAACGGTTCCCAAACGCTTGAGGTTTAAAAAGAAATGTGAATCTTTCATGTTGGCATTTCATAATTCCCCCTCAGACCTCTGCAGTATCTTGATTTGTGGGAGTGTTTTGCATCGAATTTCACAACCGTATAATTCCCTGCAATAATATTGGTGATACTGGACGTTTAGTACACTGTGACTTTTCATGAATGTTCAATAAAGTGGATGAAACTGAGCTACAGTGTGCACTAATGAGGTGCAATATATTTATATGGGCTTCTCACGGTATATCACTTGACACCTTTATTTGTCGAGTCTCTTCTTTAACATCTGTGTAGTGGTGTGTATCTGGTTTCAACGTGTGTGCTGACCGTGTGTGATGAGTCATGAAAAGAGACTCATTGCTTCTGAGCAGGGTGTCCTTCTGATGCAAGATGACTTCCTGTTTGCAGTATGTGTAAAATTTAGTTTTCACAGTATAGCTGATGTTTTAATTTAATCTCTAATAAATGTACATGTAATAGGCGGGAGGTCAGCGGTGCTTCGATGAGACGTGTGGATGACAGAGAGACTCTCAGCGCTCTGGGGATCCAGCCCATTGATTTTGTGGTTGTTTTTCTTCTAAAAACTTCCCCTTTTGACTTCATTAGCCTTAAAGCAATAGGTCGACACTTTGGGAAACATACTTATTTACTTTCAGAGTATACGTATGCGAATTCTAACAAACCAGTAGTTGTTGTATGCTATGCTGTAGGTATTGAAGCCTTATGTGCACAATACATCTGATATATATGTCCTTTGTCACAAGAGTCAAACTATCCACTGAAAAAAAAGCTTCTTTCATTTTAATCTGGTAATATCCAGACTTTAGGTCAAGAACTGTGAGCCATTTAGACCCCGTTAATGCTGAAAAAATCTCTTTTCCCCTTTATGACAAATGGTCCTTACAGTGTGATGACCCATAAAGCACTATAATAACCAGGTCTTCAGTGGAGTGTGGACCTGCAAGTAAAGATTTAAATCTCCATCACAGAGAGATGTTACACTTTGGAGCAGTCTTTACATTTCCTGTTCTCACATTTTGTAGTCTGCAATATGGTCATCTTGTGATACAAAATCTAAAATACACATAATGTTATGTCGCTTTCCCATGACCAGGAATATGTCATAACAGAAAAATGTTTTGTTTCAGACAACAAACAACAGATTTAATTTAGTTTGTTTTAGGTCTATAAAATTTGGTTAATGGTTTTGTGAAAGACTGACTATAGAGAAATGTAAGTAAATGGAAACTTGAATGACTTAAACCACATCAATACAATGGTAGATTAGCACATAAGGAAGGAAAGTCCAACATGGTGCATGTGTTCTGCTGACATCAGTGTGAGCATGTTGGTGAATGTTAGGCGAGTTGTAAAGCACTTTGGATAAGTGTAAAAGCAGTTCATTTTTATTTATTTATTCAGACAGTGAATTTACTGACAGTGTTTGTCCCCACCTCCTCAGGCAAGTTTACATCTTGACACTTTTCACCTACAAAAACAGAACGTGCAAAGAAAGACGAAGCATGAAGCATCTGCAACTTGTGAATCTGTCCCATCACTCCAATTAGAGTCAGTATCTTGTCTTCACACCCCTGAGATCCTGCAGTAAAATGGTTTTTAGAGCCACCAGTGTATTTCCTGTCACAAATCACCATCTGCTGTGGATAGATGTTCTGTTTGTACGGAGAGGTGAAACCACATCAAGCAGCTGACGTTGTTTGTTGGTGCAACTCTTTTCCAGGCTGTCAGTTTCTGACAGGAGATCCCACTGGAACTGTGTGACTGCTCCATATGTGGCACACACACACACACACACACACACAGGGACTGATTTGTTCATATCCACATCAATTGTGAAAATCACAAAGACATAAACATAATGCTGTGAATATTTAATGAATTGATCACTCCCTGGATTTTCTCTTCCCCTTTTTAGTTCCTCTTTTTCAGTCTGAACTGTAAATAGGAACAAATGTATTTTAAACTGTACATAACCTGTATAATATTGTAATCCTTCCTGTAAATAACCTGTATAATATTGTAATCCTTCATAATTCTATGAAGGCCAAAAAACCCTGAAAATAACCCTAAACCTATGTGTAATAAGGTGCCCCCTCTCTTTTTGCCCATGACCTTAAGAGAGTCTATGTAGTCTATGTTTATCAATATTCTTAATACAAAAAACAATATTGTGTTGCATTCAGGACTCTACATACAGAAAACTAACCATTACAATAGATAGGAGACTAGATAGGGGATATAATATGTCCTGAGTGTGATGTGTCAGTGATGCAGTACTATAAATATTCATGTTGTAGTGCCAGGAAGATGTAGGTTGATTGTAATTTCGAAAACCTAAAATATTAAACCACTTTCTGCTCCTACTCCTCGGTCATAAAGAATTTAAGGATGGGGATGTGGTGAATATTGCACAACAACATCCAAAGAGAGCACAGCAGGTGGCTGACAGGTAAAAAGAAAATCACATCAGCATGCTGCCCGGCCTCTGACGGTGCTGGCTGACACCGACCAGAGGGAAGCAGCAGCTTGACCCTTCACAAAGCCTCGCATCTGACGGCTCCCCGCCACCTGCCCGAGGACATGGCATGGCACAGGGAACGCCGCAGCAGATACCTGAAATGCTGCGAAATGACCTGAGCCAGTTGTTTTTACACACACACACACACACTCTCACGCACACACACACAGACCAAAATGTCTATATAAGACAAGGCCATGCAAAGTCTCTCTTTTTGTTTGCTGTGAGCGGAGCCAAGTTGGCCAGAAACTCACAGTTCTGCAACTCCTACAGATGGATGGCAGAGATGAGTCCATCAGTAACAGCTGTGACAAACACTGGGTTTTGTTTTATTGGTGTGTACAGAAAGTGACACATCCGACACGCCTACAATTATAAACACACATCACATCACTCATTTTACCTGCAGATTTTTACTCATATTGTCTATCTAGACACTCTAGTATATGCTCCTGCTTAGACGTTTGCATGAAGACGTTCTTGCATGTACTTGATTTGTTTTATCTTTATTTATAGTCACTTATTTGCTTCTCTATTGACCCGGTGTCCCGTCAGAGATGAAGACTCCTCTGATGTGGTGCACAAACACACACACACACACAGCAAAGTTTCAGAGCTCAGAGGCAGACAGTCACAGCGGGTAGAAAGGCTGTTGAACAAATTAATCAGCCAGAGGAGAACATCTATCGATCCGGCCTACACTATAGTATCCCTCAGAGGCTCTAAATGAGACTTACAGATATATATTATACATCAGACAAACATGGATGAGATTCATGCTTTAACATTGAAAGCCTCTTAAATTTATATGTATGAGTATGAATCCAACTTTTGCCATTTCTGTGCTGTTAAATGATGGTTGATCATATGACTCACATGGATATGAGTTAGGATAAGTTTTTCAGTGACTATATTCCCGTCGGCTCCTGTTAAAAAAAAAAGACAAATATCCCATAATCCAGATGAGCAGTTCCACTAATGGGGACGTACAGCACTCTTGAAGTTGAGCGAAAGGTCGTCCTTCTCGCAAGTGATTTGTGAAAGTTGCCTCAGGAAAGTGTATGCTACATTAATGGTGTTTATTTATCGGCTTTTATTGCCGATGCAATAAAGTTGTACTAAGCTAGAGGGTAGTAAGTTGCGGGGGGACTCACCATAAAAACATAATGACAATGTATTTACAAAGACCTTACAAACGCTGTATCTTGTCTTATGTGCTGCTCTCTGCCCTGCTGTTGTCTTCTCATTGTCTATTGCTGGTGTCAGAACGATGTTATCTAGTTGTACATTTTGCATTTTGCATGTGTTTAACAAACGATGAGTGACTCTTGTCTGATCTCGGGCCGAAAAAGATATACAGCCCCAAGCTGTCTCAGAGTTTAGAGTTGTATTTCCACAATGAAATTACATTGGCTGACAGCTGACTGACGAAAAAAAATGAAGCAGAGCAAGCAATAAGAAGTCCATTTACACAGAGAGACCCTCAATTGATTCAATCTTAGACATTTTGCCTATCTTTCCCTCCTTTATCCCTCCTGCATGCTGATGAGCTCTGACTTGTGAAGTGTAAGAGCACCCTCTGTTGGCCATCCTGCATCAGTACAAAGCTGCAGGGCACACTGACTTTAAAAGATTTACTATCCCTACTCTGCATCTGAACAGGAGCTGCATCGCATTTCAATGTGACGACAATACACACTTAAAACGAGCCAAGTTAACTCCGCAAGAATTACTTGACGTGACATCTGTGCTCGATGTCACCGGATCTCAGGCTCGAGACCTTGAGCATCGTGTAGCATCACTTTCTGTACCGGCAGCTTTCTGCCTCAGTTGCAAATAGGAGCAGGAAATAGGATGCATTGGTGTGTGTGCAGTGAGTGAAAGCTGACCGCATCACATGTGGTCAGTTCAGGAGGAAATATCGAATGAGGATGTAGGGTGATATAACTGCCTACTTTATAAGAGTTTGTAAAAATGTGAATATTGTATATGAGTTCCTCCTGTGGCTCTGGATGAATATCATATTTTCCTGTACATTTGTTGTATTTCTGATTCAACATTTTAACAAAATCAACTAGTACTGAAAAATGTAGGTGTGTTTTTAATCACATGGAGATCAATTGAGCAAGGGTAGGGCAGTTTCCTACAATGCACAGCAGGATGAAAAGAGACAAACAGGGCAGGCGAGTGGACGGACAGTGAAAGGGGAAAATAAGGGAATCCTATTTATTCACTCTACCCTCGCTCTCTCTGTTTCTCTTTATGGGAGGACAGAGAAATGTGAGCTTTCTATTAGAGGGAGAGGGTGGGGAGATAGATGGAGGGAGGGAGGGAGAGCGAGAGTTAGAAGGAGGTGGACGAACACATGATACGGTGAGACGAGAGGAGAGGAGGAAAGTGAGACAGAGAGGAGAAGGGAGGACAGGAAACAAAGAGAAGAGAGAGAGAGGAGAGCCAGATGAGAAGAAGTGAGTAGATAGATAGATAGATAGATAGATAGATAGATAGAGATAGATAGATAGATAGATAGATAGATAGATAGATAGATAGATAGATAGATAGATAGATAGATAGATAGATAGATAGATAGATAGATGGTAGATAGCATTATGTCAGGATTTTAGGTGTGTCCTTTTTGTGTTGAGTTTTCATTCATATGCAGACGGGAGTGGGTAGGAGAGAGCGGCACTTTCCCTCTCCACACACACACACACACACTTCATCTCACACACACTCATCTCACGTGCATTTACAAACACCAACACACTCATTTTTGCCGCATGGAGAGAGGGACGACTCCCCCCCCCCACCTCCCTTCCCCAGTGACTCCAAGAGGAAGCGACAGATTTTATAGCTCACACACATAACACACACACACACACTCTCTCTTTCTGTGTCTTTCATCACACACACCAAAAAAAAAGCATGTGTCTCAGAGTGGACTAGCAACAGAAGGATGCATCATGAAGGTGAGTTCTTCTTACTGTACATTAATTTAGTATTCGTTCATTTAAGTGTGTGTGTGTGTGTGTGTGTGTAATGTTACTGGGCTCTCAGCCAAAAGCATCTTCATGAATTGGTTTCATTTTTCATTTTTTTATCGTCTTGACTACCTATCTATCTTTCTTGTATCTTTTTTTTCCATCTGTCCGTCTGTGTTCTTACTTAATGGTCTTTTACTGAGAATAACACTCTGCTCTCGACCTGTCTGCCGCCGGTTGGACAGTGATAATGTTTCTCACTGGAAATGTCAGGTGTTCTGATTGTTCTTTGGCTGCAAGTGCTTCACACCCAAGTGGCTTTTAAACTCTGTGTTTGTGTGTGTGTGGAGGGAGTGATGAATATGGTGTAGGATTCGAGGACAGTTGTGTTTTTGGTGTTCTTGCATATTGATATTCTTGTTTGTGAGAGGGAATCATTTTCAAATGTTACTGTGTCTGCTTGTATCTGCTACACTGATTTTTATATGATGGGGGAAGCTCATAACTGTCTTCATGTGTATGTTCCTGCATGCTAAACAGAAGAAGGTGCTGATATTGACTATTGGCCCTGTGAATGTTTCATTCGATGGCTAACACAGTGTGCGTGACTGTTGTGCTAAACACGCACACAAAGTAAAGTTGTATGTGATCAACCTTCAAGAAATAGTATCTCGGAGCAGCATCAGAGCTCCTTTATTGATTTTGGACCATGTGAAGTGCATCTCTGCAGGGCCAAAAAGACTTTTAATGATAAATGTGGGCTTTTTGTTTGTTCATTTGAGGGTTTATTTGGCAATGGGAAGAAGAAGATTTCACCACATTCACATCCAGTAATTAGTTCATGAAAAGTAACTAGAGCTCGAACAATAAATCGGCCGATATTAGCTTATTGCAAATATAAATTAGCACAGAAATGTTATCTCTAGGAGACAGAGTTAACAGGGTAATTAACAAGAAATGATGGTGCAAAAATGTCAAGATGTGTTCAAGGTAATTTGATAATAGTGTTTCAAAAGGTGTCCACCAGAAAACTATGGTAAAAAAAAGGAGCTCTGCTGAGGTATCATAATCAGATTTTTATAATTTAATATCAAAATCAACCTAAAAACATCCATAAATGAATGAAAGGTAATCTAGGCTCTAAGTCAGCATGTCTTACTGCATGTAGACACATAAAAAAAGGCTTTGTGTCACTTTTGAACTGATATGTTCTCAATTGGCTGTTGAATCACTGATCACTGCACAATGCAACTTTTCACTACAATTCTGTCCAGTGTGTGCCATCAAATCATATCAAACAACTATAAATCAGCTCAAGACCATTACAGCTAGGTTTCCCTCCACCATCACTCCTTCTTTCCCTCTGTCCCTCTCTCTGATTCCTCCACTCTGTCTCTGTTTCACTATGTCTCCTGATCCTGATCCCATCAGTCTTTCAGCCTGGGTGCACAGAGCGCTGCCTGACAAGTGGGCTGCTGGGCCAAAATGGGTTGGCCGAGTCTGACCCACTACACTCAGACTGTCTATCTGTGGGGAAGAGGGGGGAGAGAAGAGGGGAAGTAAAGTGATGGGGATGGAGAGAGATTTAAAAAAAAAAAAGAGAGAGAGCAAGAGATAGAAAATGTGGCGTGGCAGAGAGAAGGGAAAGTCTTTTGTAATTCTTTTGTAATTTGCGCACAGACAGCATCAATATTGCACAGACAGCTGAGCATCAATACACAGACACACACACACACACACAGACACACACACACACTCTCTGCACACACACACACACAGACACACACACACAAATAAACAGACCCAGAAGCCATCAGACCGTGGTGCATGTGGTACAAAGCTAAAAGCTACCAGCAGACACTAGAGACTAGAGCCCAAAACACCTGAAATGGTATCCATGGCAACCAAACTACTGGCTCCTGCGTGTTGGTCAAAAACACTGGAACCGATCCAGACTCAGAGTATTCGCTGTGCGTGATATTTCTTCAAAGACGGGTCATCCTGGCCAGACCTCGCTTCTTGAAGAGATGTGTTTATGCTGAAGGTTAGAGTTTGCATTAGCTGAAGTTCAGAGCTAAAGCAGCCTGACTCAGTGCACGCTGTCTGCAGAGACTTGTCGTGGTATGCTTCCTTTTGTCTCTCCCTCTGTGGTATTACCTGTTACCGAACAAGAAGAGCAGCTAACAAACTGCACTCATATTTAATGTGTATAAAGTTCAAGTGATTTATTCCTGGTGCAGATTGTTCCTCACACTTGCAGAATGTAATGTACATACAAGTATTGATAAATATGTTTATTACCACATTATAATCGCAAATGTGTGGAGAGTGCTTTTGTAGGTACCTGTTATGTCCGTGAATCTGCAATCATGAAGCACTTTTCAGAAATGCATTACACAAATTTAGACTGATTCTCATATAATGTCTTCGTAATCCTGCCACTTCAGGACAGCACTCAGACTGCCGACTGTAAACTGAGTGTGTGGCTGCCTCTCACTGATGCACTGTGGAAGTAATCTGTACATTATCACATGAGCTCTGCTGGAAGAAAAGATAGAAAAGCTTGAAAAAAATATAAAAAAATAACTGTGTCGTTAATGTTTATAGAGCTGTGTTGTCTTGGCCGTCACACAAGTTTGATATTCTGTCAAAGTAAGATGATTCATTTTGTTCCACAGCCAGACAGAAGTACTGACACGCTATTGACAAGCTTTACAAAGAAATAATATAAAATCCTTGAACCGGATCAAACTCTGATCTAGACTTGTTCATGCAATAAAATGAGTAAACTCAAGAAATATTTTTGCTATACACTTTGGAGTTTACTTCAACCACTGCGAGCTACCAAAAAAAAAAAACTACAAAAACTAATTCAATCATTCAGTCATTTCTACAAGACCCAATAACACTGTTTTGAATAAACGATGCCAAAAATTTTAATTGATAAAGCTTTTTCACAGCAGACATTTTGACTTGTCATAGCAGGAGAAGAACATGTAGAACTAATAATATTAATAAGCTCTTTTTACATTTACATATTAACAGATTGTATGTAACACCAGCGCCCTGGAACTGACAAAATTATTATTTTTATTATTTACATCTATGGTTTTCCT
The DNA here is from genome assembly GCA_023238725.1 of Scortum barcoo. Taxonomy (NCBI): domain Eukaryota; kingdom Metazoa; phylum Chordata; class Actinopteri; order Centrarchiformes; family Terapontidae; genus Scortum; species Scortum barcoo. The sequence goes on along the minus strand of CM041544.1, from coordinate 19,592,188 downwards.
GCTTTGACATACCAAAATGTCTGTATGAAGGTCTGTTATTTGAAACTAACATTTAGTTAAGATCATGGTAAGCTTTAGACAGCTAAAACAACTTGAATATAAATTTAGAGTCGTAGTATTTGAATATTTCTAAAAAAAAAAAAAAAAACATAATCGTAACTGTAAACTGTAAGGACTGTAATGCATTGTACGCAACGCTCATCACAGTCCTGTTTTTTTTCTTTCTTCATTAATGATGGACGGCACACCTGTGTGAGGTGTGTGTGTGTGTGATGGACGGCACACCTGTGTGAGTGTGTGTGGTAGAGTAAACATACCTGCGTGGGTTAAAAGCAAAAATACTAGCTGGTTTGTTGTTGAGAGCCACTGGCTGCCTCGACATATCTCTACCTCTGGTAAAGCAGCTCCACCCTGTCCTCTGCTGACCGGACGCACACACACATGCACACGCTGACACGTTATCCGTCATCCGGCGCTAACAAGTGTTTAACCAGGCAAAACAAATGACACCGCCGAGAACATAACGAGATCTTAGCAGAGAGCATACCGTCTGATTTATCAAAGCATTAATTATAGATGGACCTTTATTACATCAGAAGTGTAGAAGAGGAGAGAAGAGGGAGGGTGTTCATTCCTTTTTGGTCATCGAGGCTTCGTTCTTCTTGGATTATATTACTTGATTAATCACCTTTTACAGAGTATATTATATTCACATTTCTACTCCATCCGCATTTCATACATTTGTCTTGATTTGCATTAACGTGATCCTTGTGAGCCAGATTAAATTTCACAACAGTAATAATACATCAGTATAATTTTACATTTTTATAGCTGTTGTCTGCGTGACAGATGGCGTTGTTGTGAAGCCAGTGGTGTACATTTTTCACAGCTGCAGCACCTTCCCGGAGTGAAAGAGATGTGTGCGTGTTTGTTACTGGCTTGCAGTGTGCTTTCAGTCCAGGCTCTTCAGTGTTTCTGCGTAGAGCAGAAGCGTGAGAGCTCATGCCATTATTAAAAGCCCTCTATGGGGTTTTTAACCGGTTATGATCAATGCCTCTGCACAACCTACATAAGCAAATGAAACCTACAGGGAGGCTATTTCTATTAGTTTATCCCAGTTATTTTGAATGCCTACCATGATTTTTCCCCAAAGCCAGATTAAATGGTCTTGAGGTTTGCTCTGATTGCATTTAAGTTGCTTCAGCTGCTAACTAAAGGTTTGTCCTCTGAATTGTCGCCCACTCTCCTCCCATCAAAGTCGTCTTCTTGCAGTGGGGAGAGGAGCTGAGGGAACATGTGATCTAATGTAAGGGGAAACACTATTTTTTGTCCACAGAGACGAGAAGAGCCCTGTTCAGATGCTTTAAAAATAGGTTCACATTTTTTCAACTCTGTCTTAAGAAATGGTCAGGTGCCTGTATGTACATTAAAACAATCTGTTCACTGTAATCATTCCTCCTGTCCATACTGGGCTGAAGGTAACATGAGGCTTTAGTAGTCTAGTAGAGACAAATCAAGTTATCATCCTCCAAAGTCACACAAGAAATTCTCTGTTTGTTACCTGCTGCTCAGCATGAAAACAAACATTGAACTGAACTGACACTAATTAAAAAAGATAATACAATTGAAACAGAAAAGCAAACAGTAGCTTCATCACAGCTTTTGGAAAAGCTGGCTGGGACACAAAGATAACACACATTTACAGGGTGCCCTCTATAAATGCTGACTGAGAGTGATGAGAAGCAGCTGGGTAGACAGGTGGAGATGACTGGACACAGCCAGTGTTCAGGTGAGGAATGACAGAAACTGAACATTGATACACTTTTTATGGAGTTTCATGTATATTTTCAATATTCTTTCACTTACATGCATTTTTTGATGATGTATTGTGTTGTATTTTTGGAGGAAAATCTTTCCCAAAGGGTTAGGGTCGACATATTGATGATATTGCTGGCTCAATGTCACGGCTTACTGTGTGACTGAATGGAAATGAGCCATTATTACAGTTATTATTTATATCTTAGCTTTTCCCACCATGACAAATCAAAATGTCCACCCTGAGAAAGGTCCATAATCTACTGCTTTGTTGGAAATGCACAGTATTTCACACCGATAAAATGACAGACTCATACTTTTTAATGGCCGCATCTGGATGGAGGTTTAGCAAGACCGCAGATGATGTGCAGGAGGCAGGAGGAAGCTTTTTGTCAGGCACTTTTATTATCAGCGTAGAAAAGTCCAGACTCAGTGATTTTAAAGTTAGCTCCCACTCGTGGTGTTAACTCTGCCACTAAACTTCTTGACATGCCAGCTCATTACTGTGAATATCAACATCCCTGGTGCCCGCATGAGGGGAGGAAGACACAGAAGAATGACCGACTGCCAGGGCCATATACACACAGTGAAATTCATACACCTCATCCAAGATTAAATGCAGCATCAAGCAAGAAGCAGCTTTACTGACAGTGTCCTACAGTAGTGAACTTGAACATTTACAGTAATTAAATTAGTAGCTTAACTACATTTTTCAGCGGTTTAGTGATATTTTTCAGGCTGTAAAAGGAAAGGAATGACTCTGAGTTTGCAGCTGAGTTTCTACAATCATTATTGTGAAGCAATTGTCTTAATTACTCTGTTTTTGTATGTGGTGCATAGCTCGCAAGTAAAAACGTAGGCTTTATCAGTGGAGTTGGACAGTATCATTTGGTTGATGATGAGATTTGGGAGGTTTATCCATGATGACTCTGCTGCTGTGAGAGCTTTGAGCAATACTTTTGGATGCACTGCACAAAGTTCAAGTGGTGGTGGTGGCTGCCTGATGAATGCATTGCCTGGTCAGCACAAAACACAAACCACAGCTGAGGCTGATGGGATGTCGTTAGTTTTACAGCTATCTGGTGATTCACCAATTTGGCCAAATAAAAATTCTGGCCTGGTGATGATGTTAAAACCCCAAAATATGAATGTTATGGTGTTGCTAGAGGAAGAGTTCAGGGGTAAGTCAGTAAACCTCGTCCTCTTGGGACCACGGATGTCTGCACATCCATTCATGAAAAACAATCCAATATTTGTTGAGATATTGGACCACTGAACCGACATTGTCATAGCTAGACCCATGCAGCATTCAACACTGAGAAAAACTAAACATTGATAATAACCTGATGTCAGAAGGTCTGTTTTTTAATAAAATAAACACTTCAAGAGGGATTTGGAAAGTTTTTACACGCACACTTAAATTCACACACACACACACACACACACACACAAATGGAGGGTTGATTAGCTGACAGCACCCAGACACATAAGCCACTCACACCAGGACCAATAAACACACCCACGTCTTGTTCCTGTCAACTGACACACCGTCAAAGAGCTGTTTAAATTTGTGTAAGAGAGACACACACTTATTACTGCATTGCAATTGCACATGCAGACACACACACACACACACACAAGCACCCACAGCACAGATGCACAGATGAAAAAAACTGCTGCACTTCACAAAGTTCTGCGATGTGAAAAGTTGTAAAGGGCTACAAGTCTCTGAAAAAGGTCGTGGCGAAGAGTTGTTGTTCAGCTTTATTTTAGCTGCACTGCAGATATATTGTGCCGAAGGGACAATATATAGGGAACAGTTCATCTCTCTGTCCTCAAGGTGATAACTTTATTCGGCTATTAAAAAAGCAACCCTGACACTGTCTCTCTCATCAGCTTCTACAATCTCAACAGTCCCTGTAAAATTAGTAAAAGTAAAAGTACAGGACATACTGGTCGGCTGATGTTCTTTTTTTAGAGCTGCTGATAATATCCTCCCTCAGACATCAAAAGTCCAGTCAAATTAAACAAGAGGAGACATGGAACCGAGTCGTCTCATTGAATCGATGCATGACAGTCTCCCACCCTCGCTCTCGCTCTCTGTCTTTCTTTGTTCCCTGACATCGTGGTAATTTACCTGAGGCCTGTGGCTTGTCAAGGGATCAAGCCCAAGCAGCTCTACTGGCAGAGCTTTAATGAAACAGTTTTAGCTCACAAAGGATGACTGTGCTTGAGTGGGTATGTGCGTGTGTGTGTGTGGGAAAGGTACTCAGTAAACCATCCTCTTTGTCTGTATACACCAGCTGAGGCAGTGTAATTGAACATCCTGCTGATTCTACCACAAACACACTCATATACAAGCAGTGAGGTGTAGCTGGTGGTGACGTGAGAGATGGCAATGGGATACATTCGCCATTATGGATATGCAGACGAGAGCGGTGGCAGGAAGCGCCATCAGATGTGTAGAAACATAAATTGTAAAGGAGGAGGGTTGAAATGTGGTCTCAGTGTGTGTGTTTGTGGTAGAGGCGCGTCTCCAGAATACTACTAATAAGAATAATAAACTTAATTTAAAGCTAATTTAGGTCAAACTCAACAGCATAATAATTACACTCCTCGCTTCAGTGCTGTTTTAGACTTGTGTGAGTTCATTTACGGAGCCAGGGCTGCATATGAACACCTGACTTTTTTTCAGCACACACAGGAAACAGATTTGGTTAGCACTACAAACTACAACTGTAATTGAAACCACCATCCATTAAAGATCCAAAGAATACAAAATGCCTGTCTTTGTCATGGTCCTGCCTCGTACCTCAAGTTATATATTGTTCAGTTTAGTTCTGCACATTTCCTGTTTTATTTTGTACACTTACCTCTATTCACATGTCACACTTTACTTCCTGTCCTTGTGTATTTCCCGCCTGTTTGATCACCTGCTCTGCCCTAATTAGTTTTACCTGTTAGTCCCCTCACCTGTTTCCACTTCTCCATTACCCACACTACATATATCGGTCCTCGTCCTTTGTTCTGTTCTTCTGTTTTGTCATGTCTCGCGTGTCATGTCTCTCGCACTGCTCCACACAACAGTCTTAGTCCAAGTTAAAAAAATAATCTTCATAATCAGCCTCTTAAGGAACAAGAAAATCACAGAAAAGATTCAGTATTTTAAGTTTAATAACACTTAATAAGACAATCAAAATATGTGGGCTCATTTATTATTAAATCAGTATTAATGTTAACTCAGTTGTCCAGCCCACAACTTGGTTCATTTCACCGCTCTCATAGTGTCGTTATCTGTTGCTGTCAGCAGCTGTTTCCAGCAAAAAAAAGACACACTGTAAACTACCTGCTCAGCACCGAACGGCAGACAGACACAGATAGCATCTATAAGGTGAAGATAGCGGGGCATTTTATCAGCTAAAGATATAGATATTTCCTTAAAGTGTTGGTAGAGGCAAAAAACAGCTAAAGGAGAGAGAATATAAATTTCACAAGCGGGAAAACAATCTGTTATTGCAGGTTTAAGAAAGTATTAAATTTACAGCCTAATGTTACAAAAAAGCAGGAAAAAGAAAATTATAGTAAAGTTAAATAGCAAATTAAAGTTACAATCAAATTTGGATATGCAAATAATGTTGATTTGTTTCCAAATATAAGGCAAGCTAGTCTCAATTTCTCACATCTCTTTGACATAAAGGAAAACAGAAAAAATAGAGGGGCTGCTATTCATATGTATTTGAAGTCTTCCCTGAGGAGTGCAGACTCTCCTCTTCAACAGGGACAAAAGAAGAGGAGGTGATAAACCCCTGACACATATTTTTCTCATTATTATTGCTGAGCTGGCAAAAATGGAATAGAAAAGCCTGTAAGTCTTTCAAACCATTCAGTTGCTGCGCAAATATATTTAAATATTTAGATAATCAGAGCTGGCAGTCTCTGACTTAAACAACGCATGCAGTGCTGCTGTGTGTGCGCCCAGTTTAAAGACTGGACTCACTGGATGAGGCAACAGAGGGTTGATTGGGCACGTTAACGGTGTGTTCAGATCTCATCACGGTCAGCAGGGTCATTTTAATGGGACTATAATTGATTTATTGATTTTGAGAGCCCGGCTGAGATCAATGGGAGCTGTTCCCCTCCTTTTCTTTGCATAGTGTGGAAGACATGAATAGACAAAGAGTGAGAGAAAGTAAATGGAGCGCTTGATGTTGGCTGACTCGCTATCGCAAATGCAGTAAAAGTGACCAAAAAGCAACAACGTTTTAATAATTACCAACACAGAGCATGATTTCTTCACATTTAACTGCAGACACTCCAGAGTGCTTTTGGAGAAAAGGGCTCATTATTTTCAGAATACAGATAAAGCCTCACATACTGATTTTTTTTTTAAAGATCATACATAACAAGTGGTCACAGTTTGTACAAACATCTTCAGCTCTGTTTTGTAACATCAAGGGTACAAGGACTTCTTGTGAGAACTAACAACTTCCCTCGCTCAGTCTTAATGGATCTGCTCTGCACAAGAGAAAATTGTCAGTGTTGGAGATTTAAAGGGTGAATTTCGCCCAAACTGGAAAAAAACACATTTTCTCACTTACTCCCAAGTGGTGTTGAACTTTCGTGCTAAACACATTTTTGAGATAGACATCTTGGAGATGTCCGCCTCCACCCCAATTCACCATTTAAAAAAATAAATAATGTACAGAAGAAATAGTCCTTATGAAAAGCCCCAAATTTCTGCAAGGCTCTACCACTGTGCCTGTGAGCATGAGTGAGAAAATCAGTCTGAACCAAAGCTGTGGAAAAACATTACTTTCAAAAGGAATGACACTAACATGGCTAAAGAACGAAGTATTCACGCAACAGGCAGGTGAAGAACGGTTCAAACACATCACCTGAGCACAGTTGATATGCACTATTACTGCTGATAAAGAGCTAACATGAAGTCTGACTCCAGAATTTAGTTTTACTTAGTTTAATCTCTTCCCATAACCACAGCTGACTCGTGCATGTTGAAAGTTAATGTGGTGTGCGGGCCCACAAAACATTCCTCCTATCATACCGTCAGATCGTTAAAAGACAGCATTTTGGCACAGGAACACACACGCGTACAAATGATGAACGGCCTCCACCTGTGTCTTTAAAATGTCACAAAGGTGATAACGCATAAATTTACGCTGACTTAAACCCACATGGCTGTAACTCTCTTTTTTCAAAGGATTTAAGAATCAATAGAAGCCAAGAACAGCAGCACGCTATGTCTTCTGTCTCTGTTTCCCCCCTATCAGGTGTAAACTTAAATTCATCATCTTGTCATGCTTTGACCCCCTCTTCATGTATCACTATCAAAATTTCTCCCCCTCTTTCTCTCCGACCTCTGTCTGTCTTCCCTGTCACACACACACACACACACACACACACAAACACACAAACACTTGCTGCATTTTAGGAGTGTATATCATCCGTTTGCATGTCAGCTTCAAGGCCAGCGCTGGTGTTTGTCTTCAGAGGTGGACACTGACCTTTCTCCGTTAAGTCAGTTATCGAAAAGGTCAGGGAAAAGGTCAATAAAAAGTACAGCGAGGGAGGGACAGACTGCATTGCCTCACCTGGCGGGCCATCAAGAGATGATGCATGGGTGGCTGCACAAAACGATGTCTTTTGAAGTACTTTAATTAGAAAAGAAATATCCAAATGATATATCATCTGCGTTATAACCGTTGATTTAGATCGTCTGTGTCAGTTTTTATTGCATTACATGAATTATTTGCCCCCGTGAAGATAAACATGAGCTGTACGTATGATGATGACATGATCATTTTCTAAATCACTCATCACACCTATTGTGCGACCATTAATCAGTCGCGATTGGCTCGGACGCGCTAAGTATCCACATCCAACCACAGGTAGTAGGTGCACTCTCACCAGATCACAGCAACCAATCAGTTCTAGTGTTCCCTGAATAGAAAGGTGCATCGGGCCGCTTCGGACATCAACCCATCTATGGTCGAAACAGGCTGTCAGCAGGTATACACTCTGCCACCAGTGTGCTGCAATTGAAATAATAAATTACAGTTTCCATTGCCGCAGAGAGTTTTCTGCACAAATTACACACATAAGCTGAACACCATCTGTATTCCAGCCTCGGTTGGGAAAACATGATGTAGTATATTAAACTGGTGATGGATCATTTCGACAGGACTTGCAACAATCAAGTGTACTTATCTTCAGTGCAGCCGAGCCCCAAGTGGGAACAGATCTGGAGATAAAAGGTGCAGATAGAGAGATGGGACCAACAGATTGAGAGATTGGAGTGCAGGTCCTAGCTGGGGGGAAGTGATGACTTTTTTTCACAGAGTGTAGGTGTGAAGGGGCATGACTGTCAGAGTAAATCTGGGGAAGATTGGAGCTGCCGGGACTTTCTAGCCCCAACTTGCTCCTCCCCAGTCTGCCTTAGGAAGTGATGTATGGCCCTGCCCACGGCTCCTACAGAGGAACAGAGTCTTTTAATTGACACAGCAGGAATTCAATTTAGAACACTTTATTTATAAGCCACATAGGGACAAAAGAGATTCATACCAAATGTCAATTTATTTATAAAGTCATTTGTCACCTAAATCAAATCTAGGGGCACAAAACAAATGTATACAGCATGAAATACATCAGGGTCAAGCCCATGAAATAGGATAAGAGTGTATGTGCAGCTGTGTGAGCGGATTTCTTTTTCTTTTTTTTTTTTGTGTACACCTGCAGCATATGAATCAGTTTATATGAGCACCAGACAATATAAATAAGCTGAGAGTTAGGGAATATTGTTTGCTGTGCAAAGTGCTTTTAATAAAATGGCACATTTTACCAATTTCAGCCTTACTTATTAACATAAACTGCACTAATCAATATCTATATAGTTACTCCATTGCTTGAGGCAATCCCACAGAGAATTATCACCTGATTTTACATTTCCCAGCTGGCAGCCGTCTCAGCTCACTGTCCGACTGTCTGGTCCATAAGTCTTGATCACTCTCACTGGCATTGTTTTTGGCTGCAGCAGGCAGCTATAAAATAAAGGCTGTCAACTGCTCAGCACTAAACTGCTCCCTCAGGAGGTGGTGGAGACCAAAACAGAGCTACAACATTTCATCGGCCTGAAAGTTTGATGTTGTCTCATGTCCTCTCGATGTATTAATAGGCAATTGGGTTTTGTTTTTTTTAATAAAATCAGTTCATGGTGTCGCCCGTTTGTGTCCATAAAGTCAGTTAATGTGGTTACAAGAATGAGGTATAGCCATGACAAATTAGATTCAGAGTTATTTGCTTGTAATACCACTGGATGGACAGGTTTTTTTTTATTCCCTTGAACCCTAAAGGGAAACACCACCACCCATTTCCCCTGATAGAAGTACACAGACGTTCAGGAGTTCATCTCTGTGGTAAATGCTGGCAGAGAAATAGCCAAATAAATACCTTACATGTTGGCTCTTCCCCTTCAGTATTCCAGATCATACCCTTATTCCTGTATGTGTAACTGTCTTAAAGATGGATGATGTTCCTACTCTATTGATGACATCGCATGCATTTAGGCTAAAAGTGAAGAGACTAAAGTTGGCATTAAGCCAGGCACTTTTTCTATTATTAATAAGATTTTTATTACATGTGGCTTTGTAGAGGAGACCAGCCAATAAAGTGGAGAAAATTAGTAATGATGTAAGTGTATTTCTGTATATATTCACTATGAGCAAGCCATGAAGGACATTATATAGAAAGTCTAATGGCACCATCGGCCTTGACTATCAAAGCATGCATAGAAAATCACCAGAAAAGAAAGATTATGGGGGGGAAAAAAAAGCAATCCTTGCATAATTTTTGTCCGTAATAAAAATCATATCGTGCATTTTTACACCTTGTAAGCAGAAGGCCATCTGGACCCTTGGGTGCGCCACTGTGTTTTTTTAATCACATCTAAGATTGCAAGATCAAAAAGCCTCAAATACCATGACATGGTGTAATTAACATAAAGCAAAGAAGAGCAATAATAAAGGCATAATGAAGGGTGTGTCACATATTACAGGAATCATGTGTTACGATCTTCACAATCCCCAGATGAACTACCATGAGAGATTTGAGATCGATGTATCAGACGATGCTCTCCACCACCATCATTAAAACCCCGAATCCTTCTTCTCTCTTCGCGTTATTTTTTTCTCTTTGGATGGCAAAGTCAACCCTGCTCTGCCTCTCTGATTGGCCAGACGTTGATATTTTTACCCTTACCATGTCACTCTCCGTGCCTAAACCTAACCCATCGAGGTTTTAACATCAACAACATTTGTGTGCTATGACCGGATAAACAGTGTTTTGCACTTTCGCCATCCCATAGTTCATTAAGACACTTAATGATTTTTCCATTAATTTATCATCCATTGCATTCACTCACATGTGAAGCAAGGAGTAAAATGGCGTTCACCTGCAAGAATCTTTATAGTGGCCTTGTTCCACACCTCTGATCTGTTCAAGGATTCAGTTAGGTCCATTTTGTTTTGTGATGATCTGCGTTATATTATGTCATAATGTGTACTACTATACTAAAGCTAAATAAAAAGGCTGGGAGAAGGTAGCCTTGCTCGGTCTAAAAACAGCTGTCACCGTGAGGTTGAAAGATCCATCTACTTCATTTCTTTAAGTTAAGCTAAACTAATGGTCTCCTGGCTCTGGCTTCGTGTTGAGCATACTGACAGTGGAGTATTGATCTTCTCATCTAACTCCCGGCAAGAAAGCAAATAAGAATATTTCCCAAAATGGGATGCATGTGTCACTTCTACTGATTACTTTAGCCTGGCTGAATGAATGAAGTGAACCAAAATGACAGTCCAGCTTTATTAACAAATTAACTGCTGAGAGGAACAATTTTAACATCTGGATGTGGGATTGAATGTGCTCAGTTTGTCTTGTTACCTCAGAGTTAGTGTGGAAGTCCAGTAGCTGTCTCTTTTCTTGCCAACATGACATTTCATAGAATTGCACTGAGACACTGTTATACAAGCAAGTTATATATTTATGACTTACATCTTGTTGGTTAAATGAATTTCCTGTTATGGGAGTTGCCAGTAAGAGTTCCTGTTCCTGTTGCACAATCATCAACACAAAAGCGAGCAGATCCACAAATGTACCGGGCCTGACAGCGGTGTCAAACAGACAGACAGTGGAAAATCTTCAAAGACATGTTGGTTTGGGCTCCCAGCCATTACAGAGCAAAGCGCCAAGAATCTGGTCATCCATTTCTTTCTTTTATTTGACCAGTGGCGTCAAGCTGAGATTATCACTACTTTTTCAAATTAACCAGAGATGGAAAAAGGGCCCTCAGCCAACCAGCTACTGCACTATGTAATTCAAAGTCAGTCGGATATGCTTTGTAGTCTAAAAGACATTTCTTACTCGTCCAAGCGGCTTCGTCGCCAGTTGCTCTTCATCCAAAACTTTGTTCACCTCTGCACAGCCTGGTCAGTTGCATTTATCTAAGCACAAATCCCCTGACCTGGACAACAGAGACTCTTCACGAACACTCCTCCTCTGTGAAGGCGAGTCCTATTATTACGAAGTGACGTCCTTATGAAGCTGCTGCGTTTGTGCTTGAGTAAGCGCTGATCTGTTTGACTGCTCACCCGGCTGGCAGAGCACTCGGGGCCCTGGGTTCACTCAGGAGACCCGAGCAGGCAGTCAGCGAGATGAACTAAGAGCACACCGCCTCTCTGGAGGGAAGCACTCGATGTCACTTTCCATAAGGCAGGAGCGGGCCGAGGCTCGGAGGTGACAAGCTGTGACAGCACGAACGGAGCAGCACACTGTCATTTCTTAGAGAGAGGCAGGTAAATAATTTTGCTCCTCTCGATCTCTACACAGTTTTTATCAGGTTATCAGGTTCTCAGGAAACAGGAAAAAGTACGATAAAGTACAGCATGTAATGACACTGACTAATGTTTGTTAACATGGGGCTGCGTGCCAAATAATAATCAATTCTGCAAGAAACAAATCAATCATACATTAACTGTCTGAGTAAGACAGAGGGCAGATAACAGCAGATTACCATAGCAGTGATGGAGGGTGAAACTGAAATTGTCCATGGTATGCATGACTGAGTGCAGTTTTGAAAATATAATATTGCACTGAAGGAAAGCACAAAGAAAGGTTTGATGTCTTGAGTGCTCACAGGCTCAGAATCAAAATGCTGTGCTGAAACTCGTCCAACACATTAACAGAAGTTGCAAAACATGTTTGAGACTAATCCAAATACACTATTTACACGTAGTTTCTTATTTTTTTCTAGTTTGTAAACTAATAAATGTGCTCATAAAAGCACAAAAATGTGCAAATGAAATAGTTAAATCCTGCACATAACATACTCAGAACCTATGACTTAAGAAATTTATCACCAGCAGCTACTCCATGTAATTGTTGTGCACAATGCCCTGATTAGCAAAGCTGACAATACGTTTCTATAACGCAAGCTAAAATAAATCAAAATTATTGAATTGCCATCCGTACTGATGTGAAAATAGCTTCTTCCTGTCCTTCTGGTTTTATGAAACTGTGGTCAGTGAGTACTGTGTGTGTGATTTTGTGATTGTGTATTTCATGCGCATGTTTTACCAAATAAGCACACATAATCAGTACAAACACAACACATAAACTAGAAAAAAAAAATTATGTGACCACGCAGGGGCTCCATAGATTCATGAAGCCCTCATAAGCATTGATATTTTTGGTAAAGTTGCTAATCACAGGGCAAATTTGAATCTCCATTGACATGGTATGTAGTCGTGTTGGCTCTAAAATTCACTTTGCTTTCTGTATGGCCCAAATGCTACCCAATAATACCTCCAACACACATATTGCAGCTTTGCATATAAACTCAGACTCTCAATATTATCTGTGGCCCAAACAAATGAATTCAGTGTTTACAAGTCACACAACTCATTCTACATTCGGCTTATTTGCAAACTTCCCCAAAGCTGTTTAGAAGTTTGACCATAACTCGTATAAGCAGGACTCAAATGCATTTTCTATTCTGCATTAATGTCAGTCCAGCTGCCACTCTCCCGTCAGTCTGTGTTGCACTGTGTGTCCATCACCTGTGTGCTAACTCAGCCCTTCAAAAGCAGAGTAAACAACATGTTTTGTCCTGTCTGTTACTCACTCTGTCATTTTGAACCTTTTTGTACATGTCAGCATTTTTACTATCTCTACATTGGATGCTGTCTAATTAAAGTGAGAAACTTAATTTCCTACATCCTTTCAACATCCTTCATATCAGCTTTGATGAATTTCCAGCAGGCAATCTTCTCTCCACCACCTGGAGTGAAACATCAGTGCCACATTGATCACAGACAGTAAAAAGGACTTGTGACATTTATGACACCTGATGAAGAATCTCTTTTAACCCATCCTAGTCTAAATCTACACAGTATGTATGTGTCGTGTTGACTGTGGTTGTCTGAGGGGATACTTTGAAGCTTGGATTTACCACTTGCAGGTAGAGAAAAATTTGTTTGAGCTGATGTATAGACTTTACATTTTGATTGAGGAAATAGGAAATTACTGTTGCTGTTTTTTTGGAGGAATCTGGCATCTGAATGAACTTTCAGCTTGACTTCAGTATATCAGTGGTTTTTGATGCTTGAAAAGTGAAGAGTTGTCTAAATCAACAAAAGTTTTGTAGGTATGTGTTATGTTATGTTGTGTTATGTAATAGTTTGACATTTCTGGAAATAACAAGAAATAATCTGGCCCATAATCCACTGAAAAATACCAAACTGACATTTTTCACCAATGAGTTTTAATATGGATTAAACATCAATATAATGAGCTGATTATGGAGTTTTGGGCAGATTTAAAGCAAAACATGCATATATCTCCTCCTCCACTGAAGATGTCCAGTTACCACCGATATAGGACATAATAAACAGAACAGGACCATATCACTGTTTGCTGAGGGTATATTGTCTTTATATTTGTGATATTTGGAATGATAAAGACAGTGAGTGAATATACTAAAAAGAGAGAGGAGAAACAGAGGCAGAAACACACAGAGGAGACAAGACACAGGCGCCAACTCGGGCAGCAAACACAGTATATGACAAGCATAACTTTATGAAATCTGGCTGAACTCATTACGCAGAGAGATGGCAAGTGTGGCCATCCAGACAGTTTATTGGAAATGAACTGTGTTCCCAGCATCTTGCTCCGAGCATTAAACACACACACACACACTCACACACACACACACTCACACACACATATATAGTACACGAGGAAACTTGCCTCCTCAGCACTTACGTGAAGAGCCTGACAGCACACTGTCTGATATTTCTCTCTGACTGTCAGTCATTCTGCACCTCTGGCACTCAAAAGCTACTGTAAACAAATAAACTGCATTCAAGGACCCACAAACATGAAGACATACTGAATATCTATCCGTGTGTACACGTCCTCATAGCAGCCATTTAAAGATAATGCTCCACGCTAGTTTTGTGATTATTGCTGTTAGTTTTTCTTTATTAGCAATTGGACATCCATCAGTCAGCGGTGGCGAATGATGTTGTGGCAGCGGTGGCCTTGAACTCAGAGATGTGAGCTCAGCTTTGTACAGCTCAACTGAACTGGTCTGAAGTCTGGAGATAAGGTTTAGTGCTGTCACTCAGTCTCTACTCTTTTGAGGCTGCACCCGCCTTTAACGTCTCCAAAGTTTTCTATCCTAACATAAACAGATAGTGTTTTCAAAGTTAACCATCCACATCGAAAACATTGAACAAAGTACAAAAACAAACAAAATGATTCCCTATGCACACGTCACATGAACTAGCAATGTAAAGCCAAATCCTAAAAATGAAATGAATATCAGTCTTTCATTTAAAGCTGGAAAAGCTGCAAATGTTCCACATTTGTTTGCTTTGCTGCAATGCTCAATGAATTCACATTCACTTGGCTCACTTGGTTGTATTGCAATATACTTCATGTAAGTGTTGCTTGATTTTGATAAATTAGATGATGGTAAACCTTGGTGCAGAAGCCAAGACTGCAGTTGCACCAGGCTTTGAGCTGCAAGTGTATAGTGCGTGTGTGTGTGTGTGAGTGTGCGCATGTGTTTCATCATCCTTTTCTCATGCAACTGCTCCTTCAGATCCCTGCTGCGGACAAAGAACAGACATGTTGCAAAGAATAACGACACCTTCAGATGAATAACTTATAAAAGTTTTTTTCTGTGTGTGTGTGTGGAGGAGACAGTGTATAGCTGGTCAAGATCAGCAGCAGTTTGAACATCATACATCATCCAAAAGTACAAACTCTGCGGTCTTAATCCACAGTTACAAACAACAGTATGCAGCACTGTGTTCAGAAAATAAAAATTGAAAATAACACTTTACTTTTTAAATTTGGTTTTATGGGGTCTTTTTAATTTCTGATTTCAGTGTGGTGTAATAGTGTGGATGTTGACATAATGCTATGGAAATAAGGATTTCCCCATTTCTAAACACTGCTTCAGAAAATGTACATCTGTACTGTCAGCTTGAATGAAGGTAAACTTCCACAGTGAACACTAGTAATCTGGAGTTTGCACCTAAGTTTGCAAGAACTGTGATTGGTCAGCTTGGGCTGCTTTGTGTTTTCTCCTATAGCTCCGTATACTGGTGGAGATTGTTGATAATGTAGAAAAGTTGAGGAAAGACTCACCAGTTTCACAGAATTAATGTCCTATTGAATCATTACAGAAGGAGGTGCAGAAGCCAAGACTGGATGGATTTCAGCTCTATAAGTTCATGCTCAGCTCACTGCCACTATGTTGTTTATTACAGAGCGAATGAAAGAATGTAATAAGTCCTGGAACTGTAAGATACATCTGTTTAGTGTTGCGAGGGTGCTATCGACCCGTGAAATAAGACGCTGAACTATCAATCAAAGCCTATGATGTAGGTATCTGTGGTGGGATTAACTCTTGTATCAAGTTCAAACTCGTCCTGATTTAGCCTCATTTAAAACTGAAGCAGAATAGTCTCTCATGGGTAATTTTTTGTGGAGCATTTTCCTTTTGATTAAGGCTGCAGTTGGTATGGCTTTATTTTTTTTGGAGTTTTGTTTGCTATTTTGGGCTCTTTAAAATTTGGATAGCATTCAATAATGGTCAAGAGTCAAACTGAAGACACTGCAGCACAACATACGCAGTAAGCAATATGTAAACTGTAAGCTGTCATGTTGCTTTATTGTGTTTAGATTTACTGTTTGCAGAGTGCTATCTTTGCTTCTTTTGTAAGATCTCCCTGTGTGATGGTTGAATGGTGCAGAAAAAGAGAGCCCATAAAGAAGCCATTGTTCTCGGATACTGATGGACTGACATCAAAACGTGACACGCTGCTGATGTTCTGAATAGATCAAAGGTTTTATCCATCAAAAGACTGCAGTTGTGCTAAAAATATTTTACCGTGGCTCACTATCCACAGGACCAGAGCTTTAGGGTAGGTTTTACTGAAATTTGTACACGGATTCACTTTAGGTTCAGGTACATATAGTCCAGTATAAGGCTGCTTCACTTCCTGCTCAGCTGTACTAACAGAAAACACACTCACGAATGTCCAGCCAAATATACTGACATGACAAAGGAGTATCAGTGTAACAGTATGCATATTTAATTAGTTAATTTCTAATTAAGCAACTGTATCTGAGACAATCAAAATCTGATTGTTTTCATTTGTAGGATGTAGAATAACCTGCCTCAGAGTGTCTTCTTCTCTGTTGCTGCATGGCAACACTGACGTGCTCAGACCTCACACACTTATCACCTTCACACCACAAAACTCATCATCAGTTCATTAACAATTCATGAACTGTTTTCATACCTAATAACAAGGCGAGAAAATGTTTTAAAAAAAGCACTGTCGGGGCTTATTGCGGCTGTAATCCCACATGAAAGTCTGCACATGCATGCGTGTGTTTGTGTGTGAGTGCCAATGATGTGCTTACATTTGGTTATGTGCATATTGTCGCTATTAACGTGATTAGTTGTCGTCAGGCCTCCAGCAGCTGTGTGAACCATCTGTTTTCGCCAGCAGGATGAGCCAGAAACAGGACAACATGTGTTTTTTTTTCACTCAGGACATTTTGTTCATGACAAATGTGATTAAGCCACTGATGGCTGCAGCAAAGAGTGGAAACCATGACAAAGAAGGATGAACAGGTACCGAGCATCAGTTTGCCACTCGGTACTGCAGTCGGTAGTTTGTATGTTTACTGATGATTTTTTTTATCCAATTATACATCATTTGTAATGATTTGTCTAAAATGAAATCTTCCAGTTTCTAAGATAGAAACACAAGCGTTTATAACAGTAACAAATAATGCATCACTAGAATATGTAGACCAGAAAAGGTGATTTTAAAAGGGGCATAACTTGCTTAATTACACTTAACTGTTTCTACATGCAATAACAAATTTATGAGGAATTGTCTTTTTTTCTTATTCTTCTTCCCTGATCTTCAATACAAAATCACAACATGATGCTCTGTGCATCCCATCCCAAAGGTTCATTTACTGTTTTTTTCTGTCTCTCTTATACCCCACAACACGCAGGACTGTGTGTGTTATATGTAAAGCCTGAAAAAAAGGATTATCCAGTCTGATAATGTGGTGAAAGAGCACTAGCTCAATGTTAGTTTGTAGATGTATAGTTTTTCAATCTCCTGTCTGGCAGTATTGGCTGCTGTAACAGTCAGTCCTGACCCAATCAGTGTCATGCTACACTCTCCGTCCAATACAATGACAAAACCATCAAACTCCTCTTCTCCTCCATTTTCTCTTCTTCTTCTTCTCCACAAACATCTGTGTGCACGGATGGAAACTGGCTGCACAAAAAAAAACAAAAAACAATTCTGTTGTAATGCCAGAAAGCTCATCCGGCCAGCAGGCTCATGTTGCTCTCCCCATCCTCCGAGCATCCACACAACATCTGCAGCACTCGTAAAACACACACATATAAGACAAATTCGACCAGAACATGTTTTTCACAGTTCTCCCAGACTTCTGCTGTGACGTTAGTGTGGTGCAAACGTCTCTCTCCCTCTGAGCAGAATGACTTCCTTTTCTGACCTTGCCTTTGACAAGGAGGAAACACTCATAAGAGGATAATTGGGCCCCTGACACTTTTCTCAGGCTATACTGTGGAGAAACTCATTCTTTTCCTCTGTAGGCACACTTACAATTTCCTTAAATGTGCTTCCAAAGCTGCAGGGGCCGTACAGCCTCTGCATCGCGTTCACAAACTGCCAGCGAGCCGCAGTTTTTCTGGAGTCTTTCTGCTTTGCTTCAGCGCATTACAAGGTGACACAGCAGCAGAAAATAAACTGGGACATAAGAAGAATAGAGTTTGCTTTAGATGATCGCCACACTGCCTGATCATGACCTCTGTAAAGCAGATAGTTTACCATCTCATTTGAAGATGAGTAGAGCGTGGAGATACTTCTCCAGAAGGCTAAAAACATCTTAGAGGTTTAGCGGGGAGTTGCGGAGAGAAAGGCAGGCGGCTTCTGTTTAAAAGTTTAAAACCTCTGATCTGAGGATATAAACATCCACCCTCCCTGGCCTGGCCTTCACCTCCGTCTGCATGTGTTTGTGTGCAGAGAGAAAGATGAGCAGAGAGAGACGGTAACAGTGGCTGTGTATTTGTTTATGTGTGTGAGTCTGGCGCCTTGCCATCCTTGCACAGCCTTTTTTAGATGGACTCTGGGGAGCTTTTTAAAACAGCCGGCGAGGAACCTCACTAAATCATGTTATTTATGACTGTTTTTTTGCAAGTCACTCAAGGCTATCTTTACTCCTTTAGATTGGACTTTTCCACCACAAGCCACTGTAATTAACTGTAACTGTAAACGGACAAAATGCATCTTGAAAGCACAAAACTGAGTGTATGTGTTAGCTCAGAAAAAAGATTAGAGTATGGGGTATAATATAAGAAGGAGAGGCAGCAGTGTTTTACCATTAGCTAACCCAGACATGCAAGGGTCATTTCAACCAAACTACACAAGGACACTTAGGGTAAATTAAGCCTCAAGCCTACACTTTATTGTTCTATTGTGTGACTACTACATTCAAACAGGGTCTTTGTACTTTTAAACAGTTACTGTGAGACAGACTACTTCCTGTAATTGAAGGTGTATTGATCTCTAGCTGTGCTTCGGTGTCAGATAACACCATCCCTTGTGCACACTTTGAATCTGACCCCTTCTAATATCTGCCATGATGCGCACACACACACACACATCAAACCACATGTGAATGCAGCGGCTGGTACACAAACACTGGAAAAATGAGACCCGTGCAGGGCTTGATTCTCCTGCAGCCAGGTAGACCTTCCTCCATATGTGCTTTGGTTGCAGTTCATCTGGCGGGAAGGTCCAGTAGATGAGTGTCAGATTGGATTTAACCTCCATTTACCCTGTGAGCGTTTGCTGAGTGTGCTTTTGTGAAGTGCCCTGGGTTCTTTAGCAGCAGATGTTCAGAGGTAGAGACCAATCAGGTGTGCGGATGCGAACCAGTTGCCTCCTGGTAGAGGAGGTCATTCCTTCAACCTCCCTTCCTTCATGCTGCTGACACCCTTTCGGACAGCTTTTTGCACCGTTTTGAGGTTTGAGAGTGGTTAGGGTTAGGGTTAGAGTTGGCTGAGTAGACTGTGGCTGCAAATAGGAAATAGGTATAATATTCCACCCACCACCGTTGCCAGGAAATAGCAAACACAATTCCCATGTCGGACATCAGCTCAGACAGACGGTTGTGTGAGGATGAGAGTGTGAAGCTGAAGTGTCTCTTCAGCGTCCGGTGGGGGCACTCTATTGACTAGCTGGTAGATTAATTTAATTCCCACATGAGAACCTATAAATGTGTTAAGCTATAACAAACATGCTAAAATAACCAAAGCTTTGTGTTTCTGCAGCTATCAGAAGTCAATGGCGTAGGATTTGAGATTTGTCTCTGAGGATAATGAGTCTAGCTGACTGTGTTAATGGTCTGCTGTGTCCAAGGATAATTACCTTTGGCTCTTCGGGCCGGTTTCAAAGGGATCAGGATACATTTGTTATTGTTTTACAAACAGCCGGGGCGTTTCCCAGTAAATGGGTCGAATCTACTGTACATCAGCATCTCACTGTGTTGAAAGCGTGAGCGAGGATGCCCTCAGGCTGCGACAGATACTTACTATACTGTAAAAATGTAAATGTAATATAATAAAACTAAGCACTTCATAATTATATAATATTATATAGATACACTGTTTACATGACAAAATAGGAACAGGAGGTTGTGTTGTGACATAAACAATGTGAAAAATTATATCTTTATACCACTGACCAGAATACTATAATAATACAGTATCAAGTAGTAATCAATACACAGGTCTCAGTTCGGTTCAGAGAAGTTGAATGTGTTTTCTTCACTGCAAACATTATGATATGTCATAGCAGGAAAAACACAGGTGTATTCAATAACAACAACATTAATATTGACTGTATTTCATTTGTGTATATGTTACATGGTCTTGGTTAAATAATCAACACTGACTAAAAGGACAAGACACAACCTGTTAATTTTACTAACATTTAACCAAAACCACAACTTTTGCATCTTTTGTTTGGTATAAGACTATAGCTTTTTCTTGAATGACAAACTGTTGCCAGTGAACTTTTTTTTTTCAACAAATCAGTTGCACTTTAGCGAGGACTGGATTGTTGAAAAAGACCTATTCTATTCTCAGTTTCTAGCTTGTGTGATACAGATAATGAAATTCCTCTCACCAAGCTGTCTCTTCACCATCAAAGCACCATAAACATGTAAAGACCTGAGCTGCGCTTGCAGGTTAGACGGGGCCACACAGAGTTAGTCACATGAAGGTCGGAAGAAATGAACCTGCTCAAGGCACAGGTGTTACAGTGTTAGAGATCATACAGTGGAAATATCCTCAATGAAACACAAAGCACAGCTTTAGGAAAGAGGAAATGAAGGAGGACATGCTTGACAACCTTTCTATGGTCAAACATTTAACATATAAAAGGAAGAATCCCAAAACAGTCTCCAGCACAGTAGGTACATTTAAAACAGCTGCAAATGCAAAAAAGACTGTTTCATTCATCTGCTGCAGCTGACAGATGTGATATTTTACATCTTCACTGAGTGTGGCCTCCAAAAGCCCACAAATGCCCCAGGAAATGGTCACAGTAGGAGGCAGGAACCTCCTGTCAACAATAATGGATACCACAGAGTAATTTTGCTTCCTCGGGGTCTGTTTGACTGATGAGTTACAGATATTATATTTTCCTTGATATAACTGGTCGCCATTACATGAGGAATGAGCCAGAACCACATTTTGGTGTGCTGACAGAGTCACATACAGCCCAAAAACGAAGCAACTCTGATTTCAGTTTTGGTATTTCTTAAATGACGCTGCAAAACGCAGGCAGCTGATTGGAGCACAAACTTTAAATCTGAACATGTTTTATTAACAAAATCATAATCATAGTAACGTTAACCTGCTGAAAATCTCGCTTTTGAATTTCAGCACTATGCAGATACTTTAATTCAGAACAAATATACAAAAGGCTACAATATAGTATATATTGTATTTTATTATAGTATTGTATTTAAGGTGGACTTAAACTTG
The DNA here is from genome assembly GCA_023238725.1 of Scortum barcoo. Lineage (NCBI taxonomy): Eukaryota > Metazoa > Chordata > Actinopteri > Centrarchiformes > Terapontidae > Scortum > Scortum barcoo. The sequence goes on along the minus strand of CM041544.1, from coordinate 19,570,683 downwards.
AAGCTAAAAAGAATGAAGCTAAAAGAAGCTTAATATTTTACCCTTAATCATGAGAAACAAAAGTCTGATTGTATCAAGTTTTATTTGTGAAAACCGGCTAGTTATCTTGTGATCCGCATACTCTGTGAACAGATGGAGTGAAGTGAGCTAGAGACTGAATAACAGCTATAAATTAGTCTCCTTCACATTCAATTGCCATAATACAACATGGCGGCCCTTCTAAGCCATATGGGACCATTTGGACTTAATCCAATAAGCCAAATATTCCTTTTTTAGTTTCTTGATTGATTAATTGCTTTTTTTTCTCTGTCTTTCTGATTCTTCTTCCCTCATTTCTGCCTCATGTCTTCTCATGTTTCAAGAAACCCTGATCTTGCGAGGTCATATGTTGACCCTCTGGACATGTTTGTGCTAAATTCCTCCTCTATATTATGTTATGACCTGCTGAGCTGTGCATTAAATCAGCCAGAGCAGCCGGCTAATGGGAGCCAAGGTTGTGGCACTTTGGCCTTGTCTTTACAGTAGAGTTAAAGAGTCGAAAACACACCTTGGAAATCAATTTTGTTCTCCTCCTCTCTCTTGCAGTCTCAGCAGAAATGCATTGTGATCTTTGCTTTGGTGTGCTGCTTCGCCTGTGCTGGTGGCGCTGATTTTCTCCGCCGTGGACATTTGGGGTGACGATGAAGACGGGATCACGGAGGAGAACTGCAGCAGGAACTGCAGGTGAGAACTGCAGATCCACGGACGCGCAATTCATCCCAGCGTGTTTGCCTTGCACCCACTAATCACAAGTTCTGACATTAGTGGGCATTCAGCCTGAAATCAGCCCTGTGTTAAAACAGAGCCTGGGGCTGCATTGGTGGGAGGCCATTACTTTGGGTACCAGTGAGACATGGAAATTGCATAACCAAGTCAAATTTACGGAGCCCCTAAAGGGCCTAAAAAAAAAAAAAAAAAAAAAAAAAACTGTACGTATCTTGTGAGCACGTGAAATTTTGTCGTGCTCACGAGGGAAAATTTCAGGTGGGCTGGTTTCAGGTTCGAGAGCTGGCAAAAGACCATTAAGCTAATTTTACTAGAGAGAATGACGCTGAAGTTAGTTTCAGATTCACAGCTTCCGATTTGAATAAAGGTTATGCAAAACTAATAGTGGGTCTCAGATAAAGTTAATGTTTCCACCTAAAATGCCCAAAATGATTTCACATGAACAAGAGGTACAAAATGTATGTATATCGTGCTCACAACGAGATAGTTTCTCGTGTGCATGAGAAAGTTTCACATGCTCATGAAATATGTAGACGTTTTTTTTTTGCACGTCTCCGTACAAATTTGAGTTACAGATGAATAAATTTAAGGGCTTTTTCACACGTCAAAACACAACATTGTACTACTCTTTACAACAATCATTTTAAATTATTCTATCATTCACAGACAGACAAACTTCATTGCAAGTTAACAGTAGCGATGCTGCATTCACAATTCAAAAGTGCTGTTGTATGTATTGCTCTGTGTGCAAGCTGTTTGCTCACTCTTTGCCAGAAACTCTAATTGTTTCAAACCACAAATACTACTGTCTCATATATTATGTTGGTATGAGTAAAAAATGCTACATGCCAAGTAGCACCAATACATAATAGATCTTTGCCTCCCCCGCTGGCCTGAAATGATTACCAGGCTCTTCTGAAAGTTACTTTATACCAAACTATAGCAAGTTTATACAGGCTGTTTGGGTTCTGAGGAAATGGATCCCCAGATTAAAACCGTGAAAACCACTGCAGTATAACCTGGTGGTCCAGGGTGAAACTGGCTGATCAGCAGTCGTTTTGTCTGATACAGCAGTGCTTGTTCTCTCTGCTGTGTGCTTCCTACTGGTTCCCCTCCATTAGACTCTTATCATCCAATTTGCTATTCAGCCTTGAATTACTTCCCCCTCTCTCTCTCTCTCTTTCTTTATGCCCGTGTCCATCTACTCTCTCCCTCCTCTTCCCCAAACCAGCCATTTAACAAACCTTTCAGAAAACTCTATCAGGCATCCCTCTCTTCCTCTCAAGGCTGAAAGTGTAATCCCAACTTGTAAAGCTGAATTCCCGCTCTGAAGGACCCCCAGAGCTTGGGGGCAGAATGAGAGATAAATACAAGGCAGAGGGAAGTGAGCATGATCCAGATGGAGGGAGAAGAAGAAGAAGAGGATATCACAGTAGATTTGGGGTTTAAATGAGTGAGAGATTGAATAGATTCATCAGCTTATTGGCTTGCTGTCTGTGATGACGGTGGGCTTGTCAACTCAAATTTCCCTACACACTCATTTGTGAAGTCATTTCTGCAAGTGTGTGCTGTTATTTATATCCCACGAGCTGAATGAAATGAAAGTTTTACTGTGACATACATCATTTGAAAGACCTATAAGGTGTGCGAGTGTAACATAATTGATGATTTCATCAAGTATTTAGCTGAAAGCAAGTTGGAGAACAAAATGGGAAAAGTGATAGATCACTATGAGACTGAAACATTTATAATTGGGTGCACTGAGGCTTGCTCATGCTCACTTAAATTTCTAAAGGTGCTTGTAATTCATCAAAGGAAACGCAGTCACTTTCATTTGTTACAGCAGGCGTGTTCATTCTTTGCAAATGATCCAGTGGTCACTTTCCAATTGAAATCCAAGACTATTTCTGCTTAATAACCAAAATACAGCAGACAGATCTTCTGTCTTGCTTTGCTTTGCAGCCATTAGTCTCCTCTCACAGAAACAAAATACTCTTTCTGCGCACTTAGCCGCCCAATTAATGACTCAGCAGCTTTTATGTGACGCTGTAATTTTGACATGTCACACGCAGCTGCTTGTTCTGTTATGTAGATTTCCCTTTAATCTGTTTTTGTCTGCCTGATGAATAATGCTAATGCTTATATCTCAGAGGCGGGAGACCTGAAATGGGTTGCTGCTACTGTGCATCAAACACATAATTAATTAGATTTATATTTTTTCCCTCTGAGGATGAACAACTTCAGCGATGATTGCAGTAAAACATGACTCCTCTGAGGCTAAAAACAGTGTGCTTGTTTGTTGGAGCAAAGTGAAAGCATTTTGTTCTGTCTCGTCTGAGTGTATCCAGATGACAGTCTGATGTATCCCTGATGTACATGTGTAATTGCCCGGTGTCAGACGGCTGATAAGCAGGTTAGTATTGATCGTCAGATATCTTGTTGAAGGGCAGAAACACCAGACCCAAATTTTTATGTCGCTTTCTCCTCCTAATCAGTCGGCTGATTCAGGATACAAACACTTTGATAAAACAATAATAATTCACATTCAGTTTAAGGCTGTCATTTAATAGAACACATCACACCTGTTTCAGACTTAAAAAACATGTAGAAACCTACAAGAATTGGCAGAGAAAAATAACAGAACAAGCCACAGGAATTAGGTTCACTGAACTACCCAAATAAATCTTTTAAACAGGGCACAACTGACTGTAGCTGAAGGTAGCTTGGCCTTGAGATTGAGATTCAGCAAAACCAAGTATCCAGAAACACAAAGTATAGATCTTATAGCGAGCTTACCAAGTTTGGCAAATTATGAAGCTGATAAGTGAAGGCCAGCTGTTGGACATCAGTCAAAATGTCAGTGAACATCCAGGACAGCAGTCGTGCGAGCAACGAGGAACAATGTAATCTAACTAACTAAGTAGTTTCAGTCCACATTCATCTGCATAAAGCACAGAGGATCGTGGTGAAAGAAACATCCCGAAGCGGCTCAAGTTTCATGTAATGGATTGAAATTTACATAGTAATTGTGTTTACCTTGTTAACCTTGTTTTGGTTGTACACGAAGGAACTTTGGCCCTTTTAAATGAACAGCATGAAGGGAGCAGAGCGGCAGCAGCGGCCTTTGTGATACTCATATTAATGTCCTTGCTGCTGTGCACCCAGAGCTCGGGGCAGCTCATGAGAAGGTGGATAATTTATATCAGATGTCAGGGGCTGACTCTGGCACACATCACATACATTATCCTAACATGCTGTATTGATTTTTACATGAAGGTTTGTTTAATGTGAACTCACCTCGGCCCTGACAGCTCTGCGATGGTGTGAAATACGTTCTTTAGCCTCTTCTGCTTTTTTGGAGTAAAACAGCAAGAGGGAGAGTTCACCTTTTTTTTTTTTTTAGGAACATTAAATCAGTGTGATCGCTGCGCTCTCCTGCCACACTGTGAAGATTGGGGATCTATTATCATTCAGAGAGCGAGGGACTTTAAATTCAGACACTCTTCCTCTCTGTCTCTCTTCATCTCGTTGTCTCATGTATGCACACACACCGTGAAGTTTACACCACTTAGGTATTGGCTGCCGGAGCTGAATCACACCCATGAGTGCGCAGATGGTTTGCAATGGAGGGGACAAGCAGTGGACACTGCAGGCTGCATAAATCGATGAAGCCCTCGCAGGCAGTAAACAACTGCCTCCCTGCTTTTTCCATTTTTAATATCAAAGCCTGTCTGGCTGTTTGATCGACTCAGAATCACCATTCATCATGCCACGCAGCCATTAGAGCGGACTGAGAGGATTTCTTTCAGAATAAGATTACCTCTCCTCCTCTTCCGTCTGTTTTTCATCCTTGTTTATCCTCATTGTGAGGTGTTTACTGTGGCTGTCCCAGTTTCTGCTGTCTTTTCAGAACAAAGAGAGATACTCTGCGCCGCGTGATGTTAACGTTAATCTTTTCTGTAATTGTTCATGGCTTCTTCGACACTCTTCTTTTACTCTCTCTCAGTGATCAGCCCTCAAATCTGTGACAAATAGACGAGAATCCACTGAAATAAAATCCTCAGTAACATGAGAACCAATTTTCCCAAACTCTTCTTCGCTCAACACACTGACAGTCATTTCCACGAGGAGAAATCATGTTGTGATCACAGAGGGTGCGAGTCCTACAGCTTGACCCTTGGCCACTTTCCAAAACCTGACTTAGCTTTACCTTAGCCAGGAATACATTTCCACGCTGTGAGCTGGCAACTGTGCTTCTCGGTATGATCCCAATACATTATCACCCGCAGCACATGCTCTCACCAGTGTGCCCTTGAGTGAAGCACTCGCTAGACCCCGAGCTGTCACACTTTGGCTGACCCTGTGCTGTGACTGGCCAGAGTGCTAAGATCCGTTTGGTATGAAGGAGTCCCTCGCCAGGGAGTCCGCCAACACAGACTCAAGTGTGTTTTACAGCCAAAAACTTGAAAGAAGAAAACTATAGGTGTAACATGTCTTTAATGTGACAAAATGCTAAATCTACATGAGTGCAGCACAGTGACACTTGACCCATTTTATGACGATGAAATGCAGTTATTTGTATATAAAAGGAGCATTAAGAGTGTTTTTTCAACTGTTGTGCAGCAGTTTTAACCTCATTACTCACTCAATACATAACCACAACAAAAACACTGCCACACAAGCCAATTTAAAATCTGAATAATCAATAGTGTTACATAATGGATCAAATGACTGTGTATTGTGAGAAGGGTCACTCATGGTGACAAACCCACAGAGAATAATCAATCAGCTCAGGGCAATATATCTCTACATAAACTTCACAAGGTGATATTATGTTAATGTACTGTTTACAGCATGTTCTGCTGGCACTGAGAGGCCTAAATCATTTTATATTGCTTGAAGGTTATTTTAATGTTACTTGAACTTCGATTCAGATTACAGCGTTGGTGTGGACAAAATAACAGAAACACAAAGTGTAAAGGCAAGCAAATAAAATAGTCCAAAGCTGGTTTCTGTTTAAGCTCAAGTACTCTATTGCATCATTATTTAGTGTCAAATAAATCAAATATTTAGTGATTTCTTTTGCTATAGCCTATATTAAAGCTTTACAGCATATGACTTATTAATGCATCTACAATGGATTGCACATTAAGTCATAACGGGATCTCTTCCACATCTGCACTGACACAGTACAGACTTTTAACTCTACGGTTTAACATATTGAGTCACTAAAATAATCAGCAGTATAGTTACCATAATGTTTTCTTACAAAATGAATTCCCCCACATCGAAGTAAATTCTCCTGCAGAAGAGCTCTTGCTGGTTTCTTGGACAGCGATGTCTCCAGAGACTTAATCAACCTCAGAGGTGCCACAGAATTTATATCTGAGCCGTTCACCCCCACCGAACACCCACCCCACCCCTTTATATTTCCCTTTTAAAATCCAGTTGGCAGAAATCGATGCCACAGCCAGATACAGAGGCAGTGTGGTGAGCGCTGGAGCTTGATAATAGCCTGGTTCTGTGTGGCTGCAGATCTGGGACTGCCACGGCTAATTCAATCTGTTGACTCCGGCGCTAATGCCTCTGTCATTTTCGGGCATCCTGGTGGGAGTAAAATGGGAACTTGAGATACATTAGGCAGAGCTCCGAGTCATGGTTAGCCAGATGACTTAACATTTCATCCATACATTGCAGAAAGCGCAATAAGATGCACTCATATATACAAAACATAATGCAAAACAACCATGGGTGTAGATATTTTCCTCATGATTTACCTTTCAGTTTGGCAGTACGGTTTTATAATAAAGAGAAGTACCTGACTGCATTGAATCTTAAGCAGATAATCTCAAGGATGAAGCTACCCCGTTTTTCATGCCATTCGCAGAATCTGACATACAGTAGATTGCTGTTGCCTCTATGTATGATTTCATTACATTCCTCTTGTTGCAGCTACAGTTTATTACCCCAGACTGCTGATGATTACATTAAAATGCACCGTGTGATCGCGTAGGGAGCAGCGTATACGAGAACTCGATAAAAATACAGCCAAAAATGAGTCACTTTTCCCTGAATCAGTGTAATTGACTCTGCATTGCTGACAACTCCGCACATCAACCTTCAATTATCTTCAGCCAGCGGCAACCTGTGCGAGATGTAATGATGCTTGATGGAATCCTTGTGGTCTAGAAATCTTGATAACTCTCATTAAGCTAACGATTCAGAGGAAGAAGGGTGCTGTTAGTTCATTTGTCACAGAGCAGTAAGAAAGAAGGAATACAACCTCATTGCAGTGGCGCCCAAGCTCATAATAATTCTGCCACTAATGCAAACAGATAATTGCTTTGTGAAAGACCGTGAACCTCACATTAATTTCTTCAGCATTTTTCCATTAACAGGTCTCCATGGCTTTGCCTAATGATGCTTTTTTGGCTTTTTGCTGCTTTTTTTTTTAATTAGGTCCTTTTTTTTTAGGTTTCTTCTCTACTTAGTCTTTCTTTCACTTTTTTCCCCACAGAGCAGTGCTTGTGGAAAACATCCCAGAAGACATCTCCTTCTCAGACAATGGTACATCGCACGTCCCGCTCTCAGCGGGGCTGTACAGCTTACTGGACCGAGCTATCCGGGTCGTAGAGATAGTTTCCCCGCTGTGGCTCCTCAATTCCTCCGATTATGAATCCAGCTTCCAGCCTGCTGCCAGACAGGTAAAAACAGAGCAAGCCAACAGAGACTTGACTCTGCAGAAGTTGTGGCATTAATTTAAATTTTGCATCCTCTTTGTGTCATCTTTAACTGAATTGGCCTCTTTGCCTCCTTTACACAACAATCTAGAAGAGGAAAAAGTTCTCAAATACTTCACTTTTTTAATGGCATGAAGCAGAAAAATGGCCCTTGTAAGTGATATATTGTTATTATTGTACAACATTACATTAATGTTGCTTCAAGGCATAAACAGCATTTTACTGTTGTAGCTGGTCGAGGTGGAGCTACTTTTAACTACTTAAGCTACAGTACAGTATTAATCCACATAGAGATCCCCTCTTAAATCTCTCTCCAGTCTTTGCTTTTGGAAAAATATTAGATATATTTACCCAAAAGGATGAAAGTTTAGCTGGAAAATCATTCTTTGGTGGACATGATAACATCTCATTCACACTGACCATGATGACCCCAACAAGATACTTCTTCTCTTCTTTTGTAGAAGAGCCAAAAAGATTAGGAGACAGATTTAATCTTTCACAATGTCCTTATTGTAAGCTTATCATTTTGTGGCATCCCAAAAGAGTAAGTATAGTGAAAGCCCTGCTGCGTGCACAGGTGCATCAGTTTATCAGCATCTGTTTATGCATGCTTCTCACTGTTGTTATAGACACTTTGCTCTATAGTTCATTTGTGGTTGTTCCAGAAAGTATCAGGAGCAAATATTGTTGAATCATGAGTGCGAAGGTGGTTTGTTGTTGTGCTGGTACTCTGCTCTGAGAAGCTATTAAAGCACACTGTTGAACTGGTCACTTCAGCTGGCACAAGAAAACCCATGCTTGCTGCAAAATGTTTTTTATAAAAGCTTAATCTGAAAATTAACTGTCAATCAACTGTAGCTGTCAACTAAATGAAGTGAAGTCAGAAGTCATAAGTATAATTAAAGGACATTAAAGAGGAGGTGGTTTTCTGCTTCAGCCAAATGAGACAATAAAGTCAAAGTAGACCAGTTGACAGAATGATACACACTGACAGGCAAAAATGATCACCAGAGTAAAATATAAATAACTGTCCTTTCAGAATTTCATTTGCTGGTAAATTACTGGTCTGGATTATATTCAACCATGCAATGCAGGGAAGCATTCATTTTGTGTCTGAAGTGGATGTGTGTAATTGACAGTTGCCTGGAGGGTTGGCTGGAATGTGCACACACTCCTGTTTTTAAAAGAGTATGTCAGAATTAATGAAAGCCTGGAGCTGTTGATTGGAAACTAATATCCCCCTTCAGAGGCCTCAGGCCAGAGAAGAGCTAATGGCCTTTCAGCCTGCAGCAATCTCTCCCTAAACAGCTGCCAAAAAACCTCACCACACACACCTCACGGGAGGGAGACTGCACCAGAAAATTGAATGAACCGTTAAAGCCAAGAGGTGGAGAAGCTACTGCATGAGCCATGTGTTATGCATGTTGAGTTAAAGCTCCAATGAAGAGACATAAAGATCATAATCACTGGACGTTTTGTGAATCCATTTTAAAGTGTGATAACTCAAGTCAGTGACACCCCAAACTTTAGCTGTGGTTAACTTTTTCTCACATGCAAATGTTTGAAAAAAGGCAACGTCAGCTACATCGCCTCAAGTCATTAAAAATGGAAGGAATTCAAGAGATCTCTGAACTGTGTTGTGCAAGTCAATGAGCTTCCCTCACATGTCACTGCTTCATAAAAGGTGATGCAGTTGCTGAGTATCTGCAAAGAGATTAAATGGTGCACTGGTACATTTTGGAGAACATAAAGGAGACCATAAAGGTGAACTTCAGTGTTTTTCTTTTTTAATGGGGTAACTTAAAGGTGATAGATTTAAAGGTCAATCATCAAAAGTGAGGCAGCAGAGCAGCAGAGCAGCAAAATACAACCCAAAAGCATATTTCATCAGACACTCCCTGCTTGGAAAATGGCCAAGTATTTTAATAATCATGTCCCTAATTTGTATCACAGGCTTTCTGGTAAAAATCGGAACTCTCCAAACCCACGCTAAAATAACCCTGATGACATCATCCACGTCATTTTTTCAGACTTGAAGGGAGACTTGGAAAAATCCCTCCAGAGCAACAGGAGACATAAAACAGTTTTCACCAGCTGGATAGTCCTGACGAGTAAAATGAACTTCATTCTTGCACTCATATATACAATTCAATCAAATTCAATCAATATGTTATGAAACAATGAACTTCACAGTGTCAGCGGTGTCTCCTCTGGCAGGTTTGGTGTAAAACGATCTATAGTGATAGAATAAAATACTACAAACACAAATTATCAAACGTATCTTGCTGATCTTGATGAAGCCCATTTAACAAAATTCACATCTGAATTGTCTCAAACCTTATTTTGCTTCTGTTCATATATGTTTGATTTGTGACTAGTAAGAGAAATCAAGAAGATATGATTTTATATATTCTAACCTCTTCTGTGTATTTTTTTAATATTTTAGTTTCTGAAAGAGAGAAGACATCTACAACGTGAACCTTTTTATCCATAAAATGGATGAAAAGGTTTCACTGTATCTTCAAATGATCTGTTGATAGAGATTCATTGTACACACAGTTCATTGGGTTTATTTAGCTGTGTTGTAGAAGATTGTTATTGAGCATTTATAATGAGCAGAGGTAGCATGACTGAACAAAGGAAGAAAAAAAGTATCATTCAAAAATAAGAATACTTGATCAAAACACAAAGGAAACTGCAGAGAAAGGACTTCAGGGAAATGAGGCACAAAAATAGCACATAAATGGCAGCCGATGGTGCTGCAACATTAAAGAAAATCTCAGCAATATGCAAGAATGTTGTCTGCATACACGGTGCACGGGTTTCATGTGACAGCACAGGTTTTGTGGTGTGTTTCTTTCAGGGCAGGGCTCTGCTGTCCAGGCTGCAGGGGCTGAAAGCTAGAGGAGTCCAGCTGAAGATCTCCAGCGGGATGATTGACTCGACTGAGCTCGCCACACTCGCCAAACACAGTCAGCTCTCCCTCTCACTGCAGTATACTCTCTCTGTGTCTGTGTTCAAACATGACGCGGCTATAAGCTTTGTCTGTTTAGTCTGTTGACCGTCCCCTCTCCCTTTTTGTCCTCCTCAGCTGTTTTTAAATCTCTCCCTCTCTTTCCATCTGTCCCTTCATCTGTTTTTGTTTTTCATTTCCTCATTGATCCCATTTCTGTCTGTTCTGTCTCTACCTTTATCCTTCTACTTGCCTCACTTTGTTTATTTCCATCTTTGTTTTTCCTCTTTCACTCTCCGTGTAGATGCCGAGGTCCACTATGTGAACATGACAGCGCTGACCAAAGGCCACCTGCTCTCCTCCTTCTGGGTGGTCGACAGGACGCATTTCTACATCGGCAGCGCCAGCATGGACTGGAGATCTCTGGCCACAGTATTTGAGAACCACCGCCCATCACAGCACACACAGAAACACACACACACACTCCTCCACACACATCCATACGTACACCCTGTTCATCCACGCACACAAACGGAGGCAACATCATAATATCAGTCCTGTAAATTCTGAAGCTCTATTGTGACAGAAATTATGCAACTTTCCCATTTAGTATCCAAAAGAATCATATGAGATTTGATTACATAACAAGATCTGTATCCCCAAATGTAAAGTGCTTTGTTCTGCTAGCTTAGCCTCAAAAGTACAGCATTTTATCTAAAGTTTATAGCCCTATTGATTAAAAGGATGTCCCTCTTGAAATCTTCATCATCTGTAATAACTTACAATAGTATCATAACCCTGGGTTAATTAATTTTGCAAATATAGCCATAATGGGTGCCTGAAAGTTTGAATGAGTATCTTTTTAAAATATATATGGGAAGATGCTGTGGCTATATTAAATGACACAAACACAAGATGCACACTGGCATTTGTGGACAAGTTATGATCCCTGTCAAAACACAATTATACTGATTACTGAGTGACTGAGACTGTATTTGTGCACAAGTTACGTATCAGTATCTTCAAAAATCATAGATGCAGGGAATTGGTGGGCCGGGGCGTTCAGTGGGGGCATCTAAGGTGGGGTAGCATCCAGAAATAGAAAGTGGCCATTCTTTCATCTTCTTCTTCAAAGCTGAATCTCTTGCACAGTTCATTAAAGCGTAAGTCTTCGTTTTTTAGGCAGCTTCATCTATCTTTAGACACCAGGGAGATACAAAGGGCCTTGATTTAGGAAGATGAATTGCACAGAGCTCAAGGTGGCCAACAGAAATCCAAATTTACGTGGACACATTTTTTAAATGCAGCTTGACGTGACTTCTTAAAAATCAATATATATACATGTGAAGTTATACAGAAAGAATAGCTTGTGTCATATAAGACTTTGGTAAGTGAGATGTAAGCTTTATCAGGAATACTTTGCTCCTGTAAACACCGCAGGGGAGAAAGTGGAGGCAATTTAGAAGGCACAATCTGGGAACCTGAATTTGAGAAGTGACTCTTTGAAATGAAAATGCAGCAGAGAGCAAAGAAAAAAAACTTGAGAACAGAGAGAAGAGCCTCTGTAGTGTCTTGTCATTCCCTGTTGTTGCTGTTTCAGTGGGCAAAGCCTGTAATTGTATGAGGCTTGTGGGTGTATTCTGTGCATGTGTGTCGGTAGAAGGACGTATATAAAGACCAGAGAGAGGAAATATGATGGAAATGTTGAGGAAATGTGCAGCCTTTTTGTTTATGATCTTGTAAGTGATGACAGTGATATTCGGGAGAATTACAAAGATGTTGGTGTAAATGTTGGCTCCATGCTTGTGGTGATCTGACAGAAGTTTTTTTTCTTTTTGGCTCTCCAGAGGAAGGAGCTGGGTGTGTTGGTGTACAACTGCAGCTGTCTGGCTCTGGACCTCCACAGAGTGTTCAGCCTCTACTGGGGGCTCCAGTACAGAGATTTCATCCCCTCCTTCTGGTCCAAGCGCCTCTTTGCCCTCTTCAACAGCGACACGCCGCTGGAGCTCACCCTCAACAGCACAAAGGCTCAGGCCTACGTCTCTGTGAGTGAAAGAGAGTTTTTTTATGTTGTACATTTGCTTGTTTCATCATAGCGTTGATGTGACTATGTTCCTGGATACGTCAAGGACAAGCTTAACAAGCCAACACATAGTTTAGGAGGCGTTTTGTTTTCAAAAGAGTTTTATGTCAAAGGCCAAAACATTTAGTTAAAGTGATGCTTACAGTAAAGCAGCATGAAACCTCTGTCAGTTTCTTGACTCTGCAACTAAAGTCTAAAGTCATACTCCACAGGCACAAGTAAACCAAGTGTCTATATTCGATAGCAGCATCCAATTGTCTTCCATTACCTACACTGAAATGAATATTACATATAATTGGTGGCTCACATAATTCACTGTCATTTGAAAGAGGATGTTGATGATTTTTGACAAGTGAGCTTCAATTTTTCACTGCACATTTTGACATGTCATAGCAGGATGATACACAGGTGAAATTGATAACATTCAATTATGTCATTTAATTGAGCTCATTTCAGAGCTTTAATGTTGTTCATATTAGTTTACTGGGGCGCCTAACGGAACTGAGCCATCTGTAATGACGCTTGTTTCACCTGTGCATTTCCTGTTAACACAAGTGAAAATATTGTGAAAAAGTTTTAGCGTGCATGATGGCTGAAATCACTCATTTACTGTTACTTTTATACCAAGCACTCTACAGTCTAATCTATAGAGCAAATTAAAAGGAGATTTTTGACACTAATGAGTTAAGAACGAATTGGGCAAAATATGTGAAGATAATATTTGAACGTAGTGTGTGTACAGTCTTTAAATGGAGCAGGACAATTATTAATGTTACCAATTCCACCTGTGATTCTTCTCCTGTGACAAGCCAAAATATCAGCTGTGTTATTTCAGAAATGGTTCACAGTACATATCAGCTTAAATTAGATGCAGATATTCATGTTTTACAACAAGAGACTCAAGTGAAGAAGTAAATGCGTGCAGCACACTCAAGTGTAGCAACCATCTTCTAGCAGAGGTGACAGGTTGGAGAGTAAATTTTTTATAGTGTCTCTTCAGGACACCGTGTCTTTTAGTGTCATCTTTTCCCTGGTGGTAAGTGATGGTGATGTCAACCTACCTGCAGCAGAAGGCTGTTGATTTGGCTGGGCTGTCCGTCTCTATAAGATTAATATCAACATATACACACAAAAAAACACTCTCACAGCACACACTTGCAGTTAAACATTCACAGGCGCCTTTCAGTGAGAAGTTAAGACTGCAACATCAAGGCTTTTTAGATGTATAAGACTTGTTCATGCGCATAAAACAAAAGAAGACAATCCAATCTTAATGATCATTTAGGGAAACAATAAAGCTGAGCTGGTTGTTATGATAATAACAGTGTTAACGACCATGATGGTAATTCAGCAAATTAAGATTCCCTTCTGAGTCTGTGGTAATAAACATCTGTTTACACAATGCTTTGACCATCTTCCACCTGAGAGGACAGTCACACCCTCTAATCACACACCACCAATACTTCCTAATTACCTTTCTCCTGTGATGACAGAGCTCCCCGGATGTTTTCATCCCCAAACATCGTAGCAATGATCTTGAAGCCATTACCAGGGTCATCCAGGAGGCCCGCCATTTCATATATATCTCCATAATCGACTACCTGCCACTCCTCAGCAGCAGCGCTCAGAGGTCAGAGCCAAAGTGACACTCTTGTTGCTTTCTTTGCAATGATTTGACAAGCATTTATCATCAAACGCTCAGATGCCTTGCTTTGATTCAAGTGGTTAAGCTCTGCCTGCGGGTCCATCTGGCTGCGTGCCCACGTTTGTGTTTCTATCCGTACCAAGGTACTGGTCCCGTATTGACGCTCTCATCCGGGAGGCTCTTATCCTGAGGAAGGTCCGGGTCCGTCTGCTGATAAGTTGCTGGGAAAAGACTCATCCACTTACTTTCAACTTTATCTGGTCGCTGAGGAGTCTGTGCATGGAGCAGGCCAACTGCTCGCTGGAAGCTGTAAGTGAAAGGCCGATATGTGCTGTTCTCATTCAATACAGATACACTTTATCAATGCTTACTGTATCACTCTGTGTGTGTGTGTGTGTGTGAGTGTAGAAGTTCTTCAACCCCAGAGTGCAGAGGGATGGCAGTCTCCAGGGAATAAACCACAACAGGTTTATGGTGACAGACAGAGACATCTATTTAGGTGAGCTCATCGGCTAGACCTCATGACGGCATCTTAATATGCTTCTGTTCACTTCCTGCAGATCTCATATTCAGCTGGCTTAAAAGATAAGTTAAGCATTTTTGAAAGTACAGTTACGTCTTTTCAAGAGTGAGATGAGAAGATCGATACCACTCTTTAAGTGCACCTTTTTTAGGTTAGGGAGTAACAGCTAGCCTGGCTCTCTCTAAAGGTCAAAAATACACCTATCAGCACCTCAAAAGTTTTCATCAGTTAACATGTTTTATCTTGTTTGTTTAATTCCCACATTACCGGTAATGTTAACATGACTATTTGTGTTTTCAGAGGGAATTACACAGTGTAGTTTTTTTTCTCCACAATGTCACTCCCATAACACCACAACTTGCTGCTTTTACGTGACTATTTATACTGACTAATAAGACAAGAAACGATGTACTTGTTCACGAGCTTTAGAGGTGCTAAGTTTAGAATTAGTCGGGCAAGCTGTTTCCTCTTGCTTCCTGTCTTTATGCTGAGCAAAGGTAATCACCTCCTGGCACCGGCCCTGTACTTAACACACAGACATGAAAGTGATATCTATCTTCTCACTCTCATGGACAAAGCAAAAATGTCCACCGATTCTGTAAAAATACATCTTCCCTCCATCGTACAGAGCTGAATTGTCTTCCAATCATTATATTTACTTCCTGATAGTGCATGGTAATGTTTGACTAGTCCGCTTGTTATCTGGTCTTATTAGTGTGGTGTTTTTGTCCTATTAGTTATGCTGCAAGATGTTTTTGACTCCTTCCTCTGTGTCCTGACAGGTAACCTTGACTGGGTGGGGAACGAGTTTACCTTTAATGCAGGAGTTGGCCTGGTGATCAGTCAGCCAGAGGGTGTCGAGGAGAGGAACTCTACGGTGGTGGAGCAGCTACAGGCCGCCTTCGAGAGGGACTGGTTTTCGCCTTACACCTGCTCGCTGCAGGCCAATAAGATCCCCGTCTGCAACAAGCATCAGATCAACAAGCTGGTGCCAGCCAAAACCAGCCACCTAGACAATGCACCAGTGCCTATCAGGACAGGCCAGCACGATAACGGACCTGCACCAATGAGAAACAGTCACAAAGACGATGGAGAGGCGCCAGTTAAAACGTGGCACCGTGACAAAAGACTAAGCCATATTAGTCGTCAGGGCAAGGCCAGTGGGCTGGTGCCAAGTATAGACGGTTACCAAGAGAGGGGACGAGTGAGAATGAGTCACCTTGACAGCAGACAGGTACAAATCAAAGATAATCATCATGACAATCCAATGGACCCTCCCAGTCAGTCAGCTGAGAGCAGCGGCAGCAGAGAGATCTCCAATGGGGCCCTGTGACCACGAGCATGACTGATGTCTGGAGAACTGCTCTCCTCCAGTAACAGTCTTCATACCCTGGGTCTTTGTAGCATTTTATTATCGCCATTTTGAAGAAAACTAAATCTTTGAAGAGGAGATTTAGGTCATATCTGGTTTGCAGGACTTGATGATGTGCACGGAAGAACTCAGGAAGGAAAGTAAATGCTCCACTGCCGCCTGGCACTTTTGATGGATTTTTTAAAGAATGAAATCAAAACATTTAGAAGAAACACGGATTAATACACTGTAATAATAACTTACAACCTTGCTACTTAATTAATCTTTTTTCTCTCCTTGTTGAGGTCTCTCAAGCAAAGGGAACAGATGAACTAATTATTGTACGTATGTCACTTGAGCTGTTTGTAATTTATCACCCTTTAAAAGGAGGAAATGACATCTGCATGCCTATGCAGAGATGGGCAGGAGCACAGCACATGTAACACACAACAACATTTTACATTAAACATACACTCCACAGTAGCGAAAAATTTACTATGCAGCTTTATATGCAGTGGATCTCTTATTGGACACTTTGGTCTCCTGTAAGCTGTTTAGTGCATCTCCACCAGTTTTCTGAGTAAGTTAATGTGCATTCAAATAATAACTGAAAACTGTAAACATATTTATTGCCACTGATAACTTCAGACATTGGTCCCAGAACAAATCAATCTGAAACAATCACATCAATAACCTGTTACATCAGCTTAAATGAGTCACTAGACAGAAAGAATCAAACAGAATCAACGTTTTTCTGTTGGCGTATGTTGACGTTTTTGGATTTTAATTTATTTAGATTTGACATCTATTGACCCAGATACCCCTAAAGCATTTTTTAAACATTGGCATTGTGGAGTCAAAATTTAATTTACAGGGACGTTCACAAAAACATACTGAAATTGATGACCATCGCTATTAGTTCTGTAATGGAAATAATCACATTTTAAGTGCATGTCCATAGTTGAGGAACCATCAAATCATGTGCACCATTTTTTTTTACCTCAATAAACACAAACACTGAACACTGAACAGAGAGCGGTTACATAACCCAGGACACGATGGGCCATATATCTCTCCACAGCAGCATGTCGTACATCACAATGTTTTATTTTATGGAGGTCATAATTGAATTAGATGACACAACTATTCTACCGTGTTTATTACATAACACCAAAGGTATTGACTGGAATTTTCAATCAGTAGCCACCTTTGAAAAACTACATCATTCATTTAAATTGAAGACAGGTATTTTTCCTTGGACAGAGGACGCTATTGATCCAAAAGGGTCCTTGTAGATAATCATTCCAGCTCCCCATTTAGAAATCTAAGGGAAAGAAGAGGAACTGAATGGATATCTATAGCATTGCTCCAAATGCAGTGTTGTGACTTATTGAACAAATAGTCAAGGAGCAGTTAGAAGAAGGGGCCAGAGGGTTTCTGCTGTCAACTAAATCAATACAATGAATTTTTAACAGAGCTTGACAGTCACAGTTTCTGCAGTTTAACCTCAAGGACATGGCGATCTGTAATGTCATGCCCGTGACTGAATATATATCTACCATGTGGAGGTGGAGCTGAAAATACATGATTGTTAGTTAGGAACAACTTATCTACCCTTGACTAAAAGCTTATAGAGACGTTAATTTGCATTTTGAATGACTGCATGTGAGTTTAAGACCTTTACACACTCAACTTTTTGTAACGACGCTTGTGGAATTATAATGTCAAAATATTTTTTTAACTTCCGAAGCCATTAATTAAGGAAACAGGAAAACATTACCAGTGAGAGCTTCAGTACACGGTGATGTCGTCATCAACAGTACGCGGGGTGTTATGGTCGGTGCTTTAATGTAAAAGCAGCACAGGTGGAGTCTGAGTTCACTTTGCAGGAAGAACAATTGAATTGCTGTTAAAGTGAAAATGCAGAGAAGGTTTAGCTGCACCCAGCAAGCAGGCAGTTTTTGTGGTAAAATGATATATCACATGATTTTTTAGTAGTATTCTCTACACAGTATTTGCTCTGTTTGTGCTACAGGCCAAATGTAACTATACAGACTCAGTCCTGTCACACAGACAGGAAACACTGATAAAAGTCAAAAATCAAATATTTGTCAGTCAAATACACCAAAAACACACCTCTTGACAATTGCAACCTGGTGGTGATGGATAACTTCTGCCATCTAGAGGATGTCACAAGAAACCACATTTCTGATCTGTTGCGATGTGACATGATGATTTCTAAAATCAAGAACACATGTTTATATTTATGTGTCAATTCTCATCAAAATGTATAAAAGGCAGCAACGTGGGAATGTAAGTTATTATGTTAATAGCTACTATTTCTTGGTATGAAGTGAGATTCCTCTTTTTTTTTTTTTTACTAAACAACACACACTGTACACACATTATAGTGCGAGAAGTTAATATATAAAACAAAGTATAAAACAAGAATAATGTAAAAAAAAAAAACAGTTTTATGTTTCATTCTAACATGCACCTAAAAATGACTTCCCTTCGCTGCTGTATGAGCCCTCCAACTATTCATTCATCCATAAACTGATCCATAACTCCTATGTGAAGTAAACACAATCACCTGTTTCATTTGTTTCTCCACACACAGTGAGACAAACCTGAAGAGTATTATCTTAATAATAATCTCCAAATGTTTTCTTATAAAGCGCTACATCTCACCACACTATTGCTTGTAATCTGACAGCTGGTCTGGAGTCAGATTTTGGTACTTTATGCTGCTGTTACCTATGATTGTCACACCTGTGGGCTCATGCACCCTGTGACCAAGTGAACATCACTTGTTTGTTTTCAGATTATTTTATTAATTCAAAAATTATGCTTATTTTTCAGTTAGCGGGGACCAGGGCGTCACATTTAATGACAAATATTCCGTGTAGCTGTGAAACACAGAACACACAGATGCCAAGGTTTAAAATCAGCAACAGTTTACAATCTGCTTTGTGAAATCAGTCTCTGTATCACGTGTTGTGCACTCTCCATCTGTCCATCCCCTCCAGTGAGATTAAAGTAAACTGAGCAATTTCCACTGAACACTATGAATGTTAATGTTTTTCTTGAAGTCAGTGGGGTATAGATGGCTTTGAGGTGGCTACAGAGTTAAAGAGAATGAAGCACTATTGATTTCTGGCTGAAATTTCAATGCTCACTGTAAAAGCTTTTTAATGTTGCCTACCTTTATTCTGTTGAATTTCCTCGGCATGACTGCTGCTTGCATGCCCTGCCTTTATGAACTGCGCACAGTAGCTATGAGCCTTTATAGAGATCATGATAATAATGAAATCTTATATACCTTTAAAGAATACAGAAGGAATGTATATTTATTGAATACTCTTGCTAATGCACACTACTGAATTATCTGATTGCTAAATTTTTACTCTTAATAAAAAACTCTTAGCTTTTTGTGCCCGTGTGTGGATACATTTGTGTGTGTCAGTGTGTTTAAGTAAAAGTGACTTGTGTTTCCTTAACAAAGAGGCTGTTAATCAAAGCAAGGTGGCTCGCCTCAGAAGTTAATCCTTAGTATATAACTGCACTGTGGCTGTCAGTCAGGCCTTTCTGAATGAACCTCCTCTGTGCAGGAAAATGAGTGACAGAAGACGAAGCATTCAGATCCTTCACTTTAGTAAAAATACTAATACCACATTGTGAAATTCCTGCGTTCAAAACCTTACTAAATGTATTGTATTTTACTGCTGTGGATGTTTAAAGTTGTGCTAATTTTTAGATTTTCAACGATTAGTCGGTTAGCTGTCAACCATTAGATTAATCGACAAGTATTCTGATAATCGATTAATCATTTTGGCTCATTATTTCAAGAAAAGTGTCCAAATTCTCTGACTTTGGCTTCTCAAAAGTAAATGTTTTTTTCATTTCTTTAGAATATACGACAGCAAACTGAATATATTTAGGTTGTGGACTAAACAAGACATTTGGGGATGTCATCTTGGGTTTTGGAAAAGATTTTTCACCATTTTTGACATTTTATGGACAAAACAACTGACTGATTAATTAGATAATCATCGAAAGATTAATTGATGCAGACTTGCCCACATTAGTGAAAATTATAATTCAATATTATTATTCTGACAAATATATATTATATTCGATTTTAGTGCTTCTGATATCTATATCTATATTCATATTTTTATGGAAAATACCTGTTTTTTAATAGCTTCCATGTTATGTTGTCTCCAAATCAATAACAGATATCAATTGTCAGTCAAAATAAGCATGCAAGTGTGCAATGACTCAAATTTAGTATATTTCTTTTATTATAATTTTCACTAATATCATCATGAAGGTATTGAACATAATCGATTATGTATCAATTAAACAGTCATTTATTGATGATCCCAAAGTAAATGGCTTTTAATCTCCAACTTAAAACTAACTTCACATCACACATCAAGTTTCCCTGCACATCAAGTTTCACAAAGCCTGTCGAAATAGTCACTGATGCAACTTTTGTGTAATCTAGAGGTTGAACAAATATTAAGTATTCTTTACCAGAGATTGCTCAAAATTAGAGCACAAAAATTAAAAACAAGAAACAACAGAGTGACAAATATAAAGTGTGTAAGACGTTAATGCCAGAATAGTATAGAATTACATAAAGCATAACATACATTTCTAAAATTAAATAAAAATATAAGGAGTAGTGCACTTGATATTAAAGGAATATTGTACAAGAAAAAAGTTGTGGTCTGATTTGACTCCACTGTGACCTGAAGGTGATGAGCAGCATTGTCCATCATACTTATGTACAAGAGAGTTTCCATTTTATTCAACTTTGTACTTCTACTACATCTCATAGGCAAATATTGTGTTGTTTACTCCTTTACATTTGTCTGACAGCTTAAATTACTTTTCACTGCATTTTATACCCTTCCTGTAGAATAAAAAACATGTGTCACCAAAATTATTGATTTTGAATAATAATAAAAAAAAAATCATTCATGGGTTGAGACAATTCTCCAACTTGTCCAGATTATCCAGATTGATCCTTTATTGGTTTTGATTGGTCCATAAAATGTAAGGAAATTGAGAAAAATGCTCCCAAAGCCCTTAAATGTCTTGTTTTGTCCACAACCCAAAGATATTCATTTACTGTCATAGAGGACTAATAAACCAGAAAACATTCACATTTGAGAATATCAAATAGTTATCAAAATAGTTGTCATTAATTTAAAAGTTGATGGCGAATTGATTAATCGACTAATTGTTGTTTTTCTTTGAATACCTGCATCCAACTTGAAACTAACTTCACCGCGGCTGTCCGAGAGGCTGCAGCGGAATGACGTAACGGTTACCACGGCAACCGATTAGGCGTCACCACTCCGGGCTGCAGATTGACGATCGGTCAGCAGCAGAGAGAGCAGAAAAGCAGCCATGGGGACTATTTTATGAGGCAGAATCACAAACCAGATGTCTTTCCCCACCTGTTGGCGTTGGCGTAGTGAAGCTCACCTGAACAACATCGCTGCTGTTGCTGCTGCTGCTGCTGACGTTGCCCAACATGGCTGAGGATGACAGCGAGTGGGTCGTGGAGAGCATCGTCGGCTACCTGGGCAGTCCCGAGTGGGTCATACCTGTCACGGACTTTATGGAGAACAAATGCACAGGTGAATAAACGACTGAATAAATAGAAATCTCGGACGTCTGCGCCTCATCTGTCTGTCTGTGTGGAGGTGTGCGCCGTTAGCTTCGCGGCTAAGCTAAGGCTAACATGTGGCTGCGATGTTTTTGTTGACGCACATTTGTCACCTGTGATATTTGACACATTTCTTTCCTGCATTTTTAACCAAATAATAACTCTGCAGCAGGCTTTTACAACATTTGCCTCGACCATTAAGCCAAAAAGCACGCAAGTGACTGTAAAGGTAGCATTAGCACTTAGCATACTCCAGTAAAGATGGCAAGATTGCAGCTACCTACAAAAGAGTGTGTTAACTTTTTGTGTTCAGATAAAGCCACAAAATACTCAGTCAATTTGAATAGCTCGATAAAGAAATCTAAAGAGGTTGTTTTTCTTAAATGTCTCCGTTTGAATGCTTTATGTTATTAATTTGCTCTTTTATTGTAGTTTTTGATGACGAAGATGAGAACAAGCTATCATACACAGAAATCCATCTGCAGTATAAGAAACTGGTGAGTACAGTCTTTGAGCCAGATGTGCCAAACATGAAAAATGTGTGTTTTTGCTTTTTTCTAAAGTGCCCCATTTGCATGCATTACCTCATCACTCAGTAGTTTTATATTGCTGACTCATCAAAGTGGACTGATGTAAGCTGCTTAACTTTTGCAGGTGGAGAAGCTGTTGGATAATTACATGCAGGAGGTTGGCATCAACGAGCAGCAGTTTCTGGATGCCTGCACCTGTCCTTTAGCCAAGTCCAAGACACTGCAGGTATGTTAAGCTCCCTGCACGCACACAGCTGTCAGGCTGCCAGTTAACCTAAGTGAACAATTGGGGACGGGATTTGCTCACATATGCCCAGTGAGGCAGCATTTTTCCTGGTTTGCCAAACATTTCTGGTCTCCCTCTCCTCCCCCCAAGGCAGGTGTGAGTTCTCCCTGGTGAATCAGCAGGATGAGAATACCGTTTGTGACATAATCCACATCTATGATCCTTCCCTCAGTCGTTGCCAACCCTGCTGCTGGTGCCCGGTGGCTTCCTCATGTTGGCTTGAGCATGTTTATGCTCTTGTGCAGCATAGTAAAGGATGTGAATTAAGGTGCTTTGGATGTGTGTGCGTATTCGTACTCCAAGCCGTAACTGTACACTGTCTTGAGACAACAACTTGCCAAATAACCTGAGATTTCATGTATTTATCTGAATACTGGTTGAATACGAATGTTGAGATGATATTATTAACTGTTCAGACATTGGCTTTGATTAATTAGTGTGATGTTGCTGTGCCAAATTGGCAGAGATGAATATCAGGATTTCCTCGCAGTCCTCAAGGGACTTGGCTCACATTAATTACCTCTTAGATAAATCTTTTAATGACTGCAAAGCAGGTCAAATTCTCCTAAAAGTAAGATTAACTGTAGCTAAAATCGCACCTTGCAGTGTGTGGAGGTTTCTTCTTCTTTGACTGTAATACAAACAGTAGTGCAAAATCCTTATTTTACTAAGTTGTGTAGTGTTGTGTTTAGTTGGTTTTTGGCTTCAACTATATGAGAGACTGCTTACTCTCCTTTTGTGTCCTGGATAGCAGACCTCAAAGAAAACAAAGAAATGTTTTGTCAAGCTCTGCAATAAAGTCAGTTAAACGTAATTTATCTAAATTATTTGTCCAGAAAAAAGCTATGAAAATAAAGAACCAGGTAGAGCCACGTTTATCACTATTTAATGTTGATTTCATTTGATTAAGTAGTTACAGAGATAACAGAGATTAGGAAATGAAATTTATATGCAGCACTGTGATTGTCAACCATATATCAGGATATTAATATTTTTGCTATAATACAGTGAAGCAGTGAAGCTGCACATTCAGTTCATGTAATGCAGATTATTCCAGAAGTTCCACTCATATGATGGTAGAAATAGGTTTATGTAGCAAGGTATTTAGGTGATGGTCTTTTTGTTGTAGCAGACAGAAGACCAATTGCTGAATTGCTGCAAAATAGTTGGCTAAAATGTCATCAAATTGACAATTTTTGTTGAAGAAAATTAAACAAGAGAATAAAGAAAAATAAGTAAAAAGTGAAGTGAAGACATGATAAACTGTAGTTTAATCCTCAAGCAGAAATAGTGTGTAATAGGAGACACCAATGAAGGGAGAAGGGACATGGTGAGAAGGCAAACAAGAGAAGCTGGTGACCCAGTTGAATTGTACCGAGTATGCTGGACATCTATTACAGGCTGGTCTAGCATTAGCCTAGATGAGGGACAGATCTACAGACAGGAAGCTAATGTGAAAGATTAAGCCTAAGTACCAGTCTGTTTACAAACAGCTTAATTTTTGCCAGGGCTTGAGATGAGTGCCTACCATGCTGGAAGTACTGTATACTGTAGAAACAGTAATAGCCCTTAATAGGAACACTAACTATTTATTATTCATTATTTAGGGTCAGCTAATCTCATGTAGTCAGATACCTGTTTCTGGAAAGATTCAAGAGCAAAATTCGATCAGAGCACTGTTGTTTCACACTTTGAGCCAAAAGAAAAAGTTCCATAATGCATAACTTGTTTGAAATACTGAAACAAATATTTCTGTTTTTTCTGGGAAATAATCCTCAGACCTCTGTGAGCTAGACAAGACAAAACTGTAGCTGTGCAAGAGTAAACCTACTAATATTTAAATAAAGTGATCTTTAACTTGGAGAGTGATGACTGTCATACGAAAAGCACATAATCTTCAGAGTATATCAGCACTCACACATACTGTGTTTGTGTAGCTGTGCAAACTGACTCATCCGCCTTCACAGAGGCTCCTTTCTATCTGGTCATTATGTCATTCATACATTGTTGTCTTGCGGGTTCAGTGATTTTTCATCGTCTTATGTGTAGTTCTTGTTGTTTTTGTCGTTTCAGTCAGTGTTCCAGCCAGTTCTGGCTACAGATGACTTCCAGATGTTTCGTGCGCTGATGGTACAGAAGAACATGGAGCTGCAGCTTCAAGCTCTCAGGGTCATCAAAGAAAGAAATGGTAGGCTGGATTAACACACGTGCACACAACCAAACACATGCTCATGAGGAGGAAAACACTTCAGAAATGACTGCAACTAATATGTCTGTGTGCGTGTGTGTGTGTGTAGGGGCCCTCCCTGAGTGTCTGACTGATGGTGTGGACGTGATGACGGAGCTGCAGCAGCAAGAGATGAAAATCCTGCAGGAGGTTCTCAAGTAAGTCTCTTGTTCTCCTTGTGTCATCCTCTCTGTCTCAAATATACACAAGGAAGATTTTGGAGTTATGTTTAAATGCTTAAAGTCTTTGCAGTGGCTAGAATTTCATTCAGTGCTAACAGCAGGAAAATAAAGATCTTAACTTGAAACAAATATTTGAATTTCTTAGACATTCAAACCTGAATGAAGGACAGTTTTTTTTGGACAGGTCTTTAATATAAGTCATGAAAGATGAAAAAAAATAAATAGAATTAAAGAAATATTGTGATAGCTGAATTGTGATGTTTACAATGTTTGTGCAAGCTCCCCCTTTTATGAAGCTCACAAAGGTATTTATGTTGTCTGTCACAACATGCCACACTGAATTTTTATAGATTTTTTTTCTCTTTATGTATTTAAGCTGAAATATCACACTTACATCACTTACTACACTTTCAGTCAGAGGATGTGGGCTCGTTGGCCGTATGTGCCCAGGTTTCTAGAATCTCCTGCCTTTGCTCTCTAATGGGATTTTGCTAGTGGCATTCCGGCCAAGTAGAACACACTGAGTCTAATGGGACCGCTGTTAAGCTCCTTAGGGTCCAGCTAATTTAGGTTGGAGGGATTGACACTAAACAAGCAACTGAGAAAAATAGTATTTTTATCCCCTTTGTCTTACTAGTACACCTTGGCTGCTAATCAGCGCTCCATTCTCCTTCATTTAATCCCTTTCAGATTACAGTGACTACTGTCAATACGCTGCTTTTCTGCAACTGACTTTCTGCATTACCGTGTACTGAAAACATACCTTGACTAAACGCTTACAGTGATGGATCTGGATTACAAATCTCAAGCTTTAAGTCAGCAAGTGACTTGACTTTTAATCTGTACTGACATGAGTTTGTACAGATTGATGGAATGACAGTTTTGGGAGAACTTGATGCTCTTTGCTTGAGTTAAATCTTCAAATAATGAAGATGTACTTCACGTTGTTAAATAGATCTTGCTCACCTGAATTTGTCTCTCACGAAACCCACTTGCATTGCGTCACAGGGATACAACAGTTCAGTAACTGGCAGGCCTTGATTGACAGTCCAAATAAATCGCTGTGCTATCAATGTCACTCTTCTTGGATCCTGTAAAAATCTATTTTTCTGACGAGGCACAGTCACTGAAGTAGCTGGAATTACTGTGAACAAAATGTCCATATGCAACTATACTGTCATTCCTTCAGTTTTGCTTTAGTTTGCAATTCATTTTAGACAGATTCTACTCTTCCACATTATCTTTTCAATAGTCTTATAAGGCTTTAGTTGGGTAATAATACTTGTAAAACGATTTTCTGTAATGATCATGCTGGTGTTTCTCTTAAAATTAAAAATTGAATAACAGACCAAGCTTTCCTTTCTCTTTTACATTATCTCTCTCTCTCTCTCTGTCTGTGTAGCTACTGGTAAATGCTTTGCGGAAGTCTCCCCTAAGGCAATTTAAGTTGTTAAATAAATCAAATTAAAGGATCTGTGCGTGCCCTGGTGATCCCTGCGAGGAAGCTAAGGCATATCGCGGTTATCGTGGAAATCCCTGACATAGCTGTCTTATTCTAGTTTCTAGTCCATTTGTGCCATTAGCCAAAGTTTAAATAGACAACAGAACCTGCTTCACTGGAGATTAACTAAACTCTTTACAAAACAGTGGCAGCAGGCTCTTGAATGCTCTGTAGCAGGACCAGTTTGCAAGGGAACTTCCTTTTTCTTTGGCTTATTTATGTATGATGAAAATTCACACAATTGGCCCTGCATCCGATTTAATGTTGAACACTAGCACTTTTCTTTTTGTCGCCTACTACTTTGTCCTCAGAAAGTCTAAAGAGGAGTACGAGGAGGAAATGTCCAGGAGGCTGCTATTAGAGGAAGAGGTTGGTTCCACTTCCAGCAGCCGCTCTGATCAGCCAATGGCAGAAAGCTGTGAAGCCCAGAATACCATCTCCGCTCCCAGCCAGCAAAGCAACGCTGCCAAGGTGAGGTGTCACGAGCTGTTCGAGCCAAACACATGGAACAGCCAAACTGGGGAACCTCATATGAACCTCTGATAGGAAAGACGGGGTGTTATCTGTAAACGCCTGCTGCATCACTGCGTTACCTTTGTTGAACTTTTATCTCTCATCATGTTCCCTTTTTCCTCTCAAAGCCCCACCTCTTCTTTTTATAATGTGACACAGTGTCCAATGTGTTATGTATTCCATGCTAAAGGCCAAAGCTGAGGGGGAAGGTGACAGCAGTGGCAGTAATGGTCACCACGCCCCGCTAGTGAACGGAAACACTGCCCCTGAATTAAATCTGGTAACTGAACCGTCCACGTAGTTTAATCAGTGACCTACGCCACCTTTTACTGCCCAATTTAAGGATGTACTGATACCACTTCAGCAATATCTGTAATGGATATCGGAGTGGAAATGGGTCGATAAAAACTCAATATATGTGAATTGGGTAGAAAATCAGGCTCCTGCTCTTGCTATCAAAATGTACTGTATGGCACATTAGTATTGTTACAATATTTAAAACCTAGGTATCAGTGCATCCAGGAGGGCAGATAGTGACTTTACAGTTTGATAGCTTGTGTAGTAGGTTGGTCATGTACAGTAGCAGCTTTGTAGTTTTAAAGCCTATAAATTAGGTTGCTCATGTAGCATCAACAGATCAAAACCATTTGCTGACTGCAGGGTCACCGGGAAGTCCTTGCATTTTAAACGCTAAAAACAATTTGATTTGAAAGTTTGTCTTTATATATTTAGAGACTATAGAAACACACATACTGACAGTAATTACTTTACCAATCAAAGCTGAACTGTCAGAGTTGCCAGAAATGTAAAATGGTCAGACACCAGCAAAAGGAGAGGAAGAGAATTAGGTTAATTAGAAAATGTGGCTCATGTTTTTCTGAAAATTTTCTACAGCTATGTGAAAGTTTCTGTAAGACACAACTAGTGTGTACAAATCTACAGTCTGTGACTGACTGCATGAGCTGCTGCTCTCCTGCATTAGCATGTTGTGTTAAGTTGCTGAATCTGATCCAGTGTTTGTGCGAAGTGTACAGCATTTATTGTATTAATGCCCGTGAGTCCCTCCCTGCAGGTCAACGGCAGACCTGTCAGAACAGAGGGGAGCAAAACGGCTGCTCCAGGAGGGGGAAGTGAGAAGAGCGCAGCTAAAAGCAGCTCCACGTCGAAACCCACACCAGGTAACTCAGAGGAATTTCAAACTCTGAACTCTTTTCCTCTTATTAAAACTCACCAACCACCACATGAAGCTGGTTTTCTTTTAATATTTGGAAAACTGAAAAAAAAATATCCAAATGATACTTTTCAAAACTGTATTAACCTCTGAAGTATGTATGTACGAAGTGAGGATAAATTGTTTGTCTCATAGAAAAGCCACATGAGCACTCCTGCTAATATTTCAGTTTTATTAGTATTCGATCACTCTGAAACCAACCCTGAGAAAGCTGCATGTTACCAAACTGATTTGAATGTGTGTGTCTGTGTGTGTGTTCAGGTTGTGGCAGTAACGGTGTGGAGTCCAGAGTCCTTCCAGCAGTGAGAGCTCCAGCGAAGTCCGGTGAGCCCTCCATCAGTCCTGACACCAAGGAGCGCAGCAGCAGCAGCGGTCAGTCTGTGGCCGAGGCGTGGCTGGAGGAGGCACACAGGGAGGCCGGCTTCTCCAAACCGTTTACTGTGAGTCTGTCTACATCTGTGAGACGCAGCAGGTTTCATGTGAGCGTCCTGCACATGTTCTGTCTGTCTGTTCTGGTAATGACGTCCGTCATCTGGGACAAATTGTTGGAGCCAAACAAATTATTCTCCTCCTGTTGCAGCTTGTTAATTTAGGAGTTGTTTAAAAATCAGGTTGTGCTTCGTTTAACAGTAGGATAAATTCTTTCTAAGGTGTCTGACAGTTTCATATTGATTTGTGTGCACACCACCACATCAGAGATAAGCTTTAGAAAATAGAGATATTCATCTGCGTCGTGCAGGAAGCTGGGGGGGTTAACACCTGTGTAGTTTGTGTGCGTCACCGCAGTGTTCACCACATTCAATACAGCCTCTAGAAAGCACAGTGTGAAATGGCATTAGAATGATTTAATTTTGAAAAACATAAATTTAAAAATACACATTGATGTTGTGTGTTTCTTGTTTTGTCCTTTTCTTTAGGGTCACAAAACCCCAAATTTCTTTTATTATTTATTCTTTTATTATTTAGTTCTGAACTAAAATCACATAACATCAACATTTCTGAAATATACCTTTTAATATTTCAAAATAGTTTGAGAAGAGTTGACAGGGCAAAATTCCCACTGTTTGTTTGGACTGAGTGTGAGTTGTTTCACCTTTACCTCCCTCCAGGAGCTGTCGGCGTCCCAGCAGGAGCAACTCCAGCAGAGGGCGGCATATCTGCGTCAGCAACGAGACAAGCTGCACGCCCTGAAAAAGGACCAGCAGAAAACCAAGCAGACGACCACACCAGAGGAGGCACCGTCGACCACCACCACCACCCCGGTAACTACAGTTTGTTATACTTTCCTTTAAAGAGGTCAGAGGTCAGGATCACCCACCTGACTGAACATGTGGCAGAACAAAACAGCTTGATGTGGAGAAATGTTTTACTTTGCTGCCTGATTACATTTTGTAATTGGACGATTACACTTTGTAATTAACTAATCCTTATTTCTTCATATTGGCCCATTACAGTTATTA
Source organism: Scortum barcoo (assembly GCA_023238725.1). NCBI lineage: Eukaryota > Metazoa > Chordata > Actinopteri > Centrarchiformes > Terapontidae > Scortum > Scortum barcoo. The sequence goes on along the minus strand of CM041544.1, from coordinate 19,541,010 downwards.
ATAGAACTTAAACAGACTTCAGATCATTTCAAGGTATCCCTGCCTTTGAGTTGTGTCTCACACTATTAAATTGTGCCGGGATCATTTAGACTTAATATCCATACATTTCATTTTGGTCGTATTTTTATCTTTTAATGCCAAAACCACATTGTTTCCTCCAGATTTTCTTTAATATCACACTTGTCCTCCTAAATTTTTCTGTCTTTTTCTTTAAATCATCCTCACTGTTGTTCTGTTGTTTCCCTTTGCCTCTATCTGACCTGGTCTGGCCTGTCAGGAGGGCAAGTCCCAGAGGAATGGGGCCTGTTCCCCTCCTCCCCCTCCTCCTCCTGCAGCACAACACTCTGCTAACTCCCCCAAACAGAAGGTGATCCATCAGCTGCCTCTGTCTGATGTGAAAACATGTAGTAGTCCGTGCCTTTTATGTTGCTCAAGTTTTTCTGTGTATTAGTCCCTCCATACTGTCTGTCATACTGTCTCACATATGAATAGACACACAGGAATAGTCTGGGGCCCTCTTTTTACTCCCCTCAATTAATTATTAAACCGCAAAGAGAAGAAAATGACCAAAAACCAGCTGCTTCCCTTTATCTTTCTAGTGACTACATGTATACACATGCGCTTGGTTGTATTTTAGTAGCCTTTCCCGCTGCTTTTCCTCTCCCTCGACATTTAGTCTCAAGCCGATGGTGATTATTATCTGTCCGGTTGTTAACCCCCGCCGCCTGCTCTGGTCTCTGTACGCAGGAGATATCTGCCGAGGAGAGGAAGAAGCTGCAGAAGAGAAAACATCTGGCCGACAAGCTGAAAGAGGAAGTGATCAAGAAATGACCCCCCCTCCCCGCCCCTCCGACTGCAGTATTCTCATTTATATCCTATCTGTTTACTGTTTAATCAAACACACGGCTTCCTTTACACGGCCTCCGTCAGCCAGATAATTCACTTCACGTAACGCAGATCAGGGTTTTTCCAAAGAAAAAAAGTATGATGTCTTCCTTCCTCCTGAGTTCTTTTCATTACTCTCTGCAGAAGAAGGTGAATCTCTTTTTATATTTTGGATGTACTGGTATGTGGCACTCGCAAGAGAGCACTCACGTATTCTAAGATGTGTTAGACGCTCACATCTGTGTTGTCAAACTGAGAAGCACACGGACCAGTCGGGCAACATGCTGCCTGCTGGTGGCTTTTACCTGATTTTGACTTTCCCAGACACACCCAGGCTGTGTCCTGCTTTGCTACTGGGTACATGCCATTTACTTTAGGGACATTTTGTAGTGTCTAAATTCTATGTTCAGACTTTATGGACTATATAGTGCCCTCAAAACTTCCCACATTGGAATGAAAAATGTGTTCACAGCATGCTTCCTTGCTAAAAAAAAAAATCTTACAGTGCAGTGCTTCACTATTGATAGATGTCTAAATGCTGATTATGCAACACTACACTGGTCAGTAATCTTGCAAAATGAACGAGAGCTAATTTTTCTGCTCACTCTATAGTGATTTATTGACAATTATGTAGGGAACAGTGACTGGAGTGATTTCAGACACATCCCTGGGCTTGTTTCTCTGTAAATGACTCAACATTAGGTGTATCAGAGTCAAGTCAACGCTGGTGAAAGACTCGATTGTCTTTAGGAGAGCCCTGTGTTGAGGTGAGGGTAAGATTAGCTAGCACAAGTGCACAGTCTCGTTTTCCACTGTTAGCTGATAACACTGTAGCAGCTCGTCCTAGTCAAAGAGCGCCGTGGAAGTTGTCAAGATGAACACGCGCCATCGCGTGTTCACACTGGGGGCCAAGAGAACGGTGTTGCTTTCTACGAGGAATGCAGTATTTCATGTATGCCGATTAATAAATCACATTTTATAGAAACAAACTGGACTTGAGTTGTGTGTGTGTGTGTAAAGCTACAGATCTGTGCTTAGTGGTGTGTTGGTAGGTAGCTGGTCTCAGAAATTTTTTTTATGTTTAAATCTGGGAGCGAGGGCTTTGTTGCTTCACAGAGCCACTTGGGATTCATCACCATATGTTGTTTGTATTTGGAACGCTTTCCTGAGTGCAGAAAACTGATACAAAAGAACATACTGGTAATTCCTTGCTGAAAAATAATTTTTCAGCAAGAAAAACAAACACAAAGGACTTATTTTAAATGGAAATATTCTAAAAATGTACACAAATTGCAATATCAAATATCCCAAATTGCTGAAGAGTTTGAGATACTTGATCAGGTACAACCTTCGTCTAGAAATTTTGTAGCTCCAATTGCCAAATCAGGAAAAATTAAAACAAAGCTTGATTCACAAGTTCAATGTCAGGGTCACATTTAATTTCAAAAACTTATCAAATAAATTCATACAAATGTTAAGAATGGATAGTGGTAGTAAATGCACTTGGTACAAATTCATCAAGGGAGAACAAAAACAGTCATTATTGATGGATAACGCTAAACAGACAGGAGGAAAGACAATTCGCTGCTTGTGTACTGCTGAACTCCTGAAAAGCACATTGGCAAGAATAATTTGACTTGTGCTCCCACCCTGCTGCTTGTCGTTTAACTCAGAAGTTGGAGACAAAAGTCTGTAATGTAGCTTCTTTTTTAATTTTATTTTTTGATTCCCTTCATCTGCCTCTCAGTGTGCTTGTGGCAAGACCAGGAGAGAAGATGGCAACAAATGTTTCAACCCGACACTGAAATGTCTCGTTGCTTTCTGGCGAAATCACATCTGCGTGTTGCATCAGAAAAACCTTTAACAACACAGTTTGATTCAAAAGCTGCACTCTGGGAGTTAAATCATCTTTATCGTAGCTAATAAAAAAAAAAAAGATAGCTCATCCAAACAGGAGTTTGAATAAAACTGGAAAAAATGTTTTCCTTCAACTTATTTTTGATCTGCTTTTATCGACAAGCCAAAAAAAAATTTAAAAAGCAACTGTGGAAAAAATCTGAATACTTCTGACCTGGATGAACTGGTGATGAACATTCTGAACCTTCAAACTGCGATAAAAGCCTCAAACGCCTTATAACTCTCTACGATCTGTCTCCATTCAGTGATAAATGTGAGATGTTTCACCAGCTAGCAGTGTTACAGTGCACAGACAAGATGGGTAGAACTCTGAACCTGAGATCTGTCTGAGAGAAGGGCGCGGAGAGTTGAACCTCCTGAAACGAGAGTGTGCACTAAATCTACTCTAAAAGCGCACCGGCAGCTCAGGCTCGTCCCCCCCTCGGTGGAAACAAGATGCTGGACTACGTGTGCGTCACAACGAGGCCACTAAACTCTGAAATCTAAAATACAAAACTCCAGACATCCTCAAAACGTTGGCTGCAAAAATGACTTTACTGCAGTTTTAATACGTTATTTTTAAAACCAGCATTTGCAACTTCTCTGCATTTTACACTGAATCAAATGAACTGGACTGAAAAGGGTGAACAGTGACCCCCACCTTTTGTGCAACAACAACAAAAATACACAGGTAGGTAGGCATCTCTCTCCCCTTTGAAAATCAGATCAGGGGCAAATGATTAAAAAGAAAAAAGGAAAAAAAACATCTGTACAGTACTTTTTAACAAAGTCATGAAATACAGGATTTCTGGCGAACGCAGTCCTGTGTGTGAGACGTCGTGTGTGTGTGTTTTGTGTGTGTGCCTTGGCCAAACTGACGCCATGGCTTTTGAAGGTTTGAGTCCCGCTCCTCTGGATCTAAGCCTCATCGCTGCCGAGTATTCATCCTGGTACATTTTGTCATTTGTCGCCTCCCCCATCTCTCAACATTTTTGTTTAATTTTTCTATGTTGCTGCTTAGATCCCTCTATCCCCCCGACAAAAGTGAACAGTTCTGTGGCAGGGCGGCACACACTACTTCAGCCAGTCAAGCTTTTCTACAACTATGAGGGCTAGTCCTGCTAGCCTGACTGGCCTGCTGAACAGTTCCTACACTGGCTGGTTGTGTTCTGGCTTCCTCTGTCTCTGGAGCTTCATTGGTTCGGGTTCGAGGAAGGATGGAAGGGAGAGTTCAAATGAGGACGTGTGAGGGCTCCTGTGGGTTGCTGTAGTACCGCAGCTTCCTTGCTACTGTTGCTATAGCAACAGAGCAGAGTTGGGGAACCGCCTTGGCACTGTTATTTCCACTGCAGCCTCTCTGGTCGGTACGTAGGATGGTGGATGAGGAGGAGAAAGTTGCTCGGAAGGAGGTCAGGACTGAGAGAGCAGAAGAGTTATGAGCGAGAGGAGGGGTGAGTTTGTAAAGGGTCAACGAGTTTCTCCTCAGGAGAAAGAGAGGAGGTTCAGCGGGGGTCTCCTCGAGGAGGCTGTTAATGAAAGGAAGAGGTAAAATCAACGGGCTGAAGGAGCTGACTGTCCTTCTTGCTCTCCGTCTCCTTCCACGGAGGGAGAAAAGATGAGCAGAGATCAGGAGGGGCTGAGTGAGGTGGGAGCTCGTCTTCGCCCGTCTCCTCGGTGAGACCGACAGGTGGCACAGGCAGGCCGAGGACCAATGAGACGACCAGAGGAGGGAGGATGGGAGGGACTCGGCGTCCATCCACCACGACCAAACAGAGGACAGTTAGCCTTAAGAGCTCAGGCGGGGCCGCTTCCTTGGAGACTGCTCTTCCTCCTCGTCTTCTTCCTCTTCATCCTCATCGTCGGGGTAGTCCACCAAACCAACCAGAGCAGTCTGAGAGGAGCAAGGAGAGAAACAACTGTGAGACTGACAGAAATTCACATACCGAGCACAAGAAAGAAAAATATGTAATCATTTAAAAACCCCAAACAATCTGAGGCTCTGGCAATGCTGTGGGTTAAAAACTGGCAACAAACAGCTGAGTTTAATAACTAACCGCACTGTCACAGCACTATTTGTTGATGCATTACCTTCACGACTGGTGTGGCAGGAAGAGCAACAGTTTTGACGGAGGAAGTCGAACTGTTGTTTGGAGTGACGGCTGGTGAGGCAGGTGGGATCGCAGCAGCTTTCCCATTGTTGTTGGCACCATTAGCTCCGTTGGCAGCTCCTGCAGTAACAGAGACTGTAAATATCAGACACGCTGTTGCCTTCTGGGGGGAAAGCGTTTAAGGAAGGTGCATACAGTAATGACAGAGTGGCGTACCTTTTTTGGCTTCCATGTACTTGCCGTAGCTGTCAGAGAAGTCATCCTCCATTCGGCTTTTCTCCACAGACTCTCCGTCTTCGTCATCATCGTCATCATTGAACCACAACTCCTCATCCTCGTCCAACGACCGCGCATCCCTGCGATATCTACAGGAGGAAACATTGCTTCATGAAGTACATTTATCTACAGAAACGGGTGATGAAAACAGGACCACTGCACTCAGTCTACTGACCTGTTGAGCCTCTGACTCTGTCTGTCCTTTTCCTGCTCGTACCGGCCTTTCAGGCCTTTGAACGTCTGGACGTACTCAATGGATTCAAGTGCTTTGTAGAAGTTATCCACAATGTGAGCTATGAGGGATTTGATGTCCTCCTGGAAAGAGTGCACATGGGGGGGATCACAAACAATTCACTTTCAGTGCCACATACAAACACTTAGACCTTTTCATTAAGGTGCGCTTTGTGCGTCTACACACCACTTTAATGAACTCAAAAAGCTCAATGATGGCAGAGTTGAGGAGATTGTATCGGGTGCCGTTGTCCAGCAGGGCATTAATGACAGGCTCAAACAGATTCCCTTTGATGATGTAGCGGTTGTAGTACTCATCCTTCAGGCCAATGATCCTGCGCATGAAACGCAGGGCACCTTGAAGGAGAACAGACAACAACAGTGAAAATGAAGCTGTTTGTTTTTGAAAGTCTGTTCATTGGTGTTAGCGAAGATGCAAAACAACAGATCCACAGCTCTGGTATGGTTAAAACTGTATTAAAGTTCAGTGAAGGAGGAGGATAACCATTGACAGAACATTTGGAGAAGGAAGACAGACCAGCATAAATGCGTGTGCATGAACCATTTGTGTACGTGGACACTTACAAAGAGCAAGGAAAGTGTGTTTTGAGTTCATGAGCACCAGCACTCTCCTGAGCAGGTCTTTATTCATGATGTAGGTCTTGATGTGATAGGTGTGGTGCTCCACACAGAAGGTCAGCAGCTCCAGGATCAGTGCCAGCAGCTGAGCTGTCTGGAAGTTGTCTACACAACACAAACAACAAAACTACTTCACACCACGACATCGGGAATACACAATGCAGCATTTTCAAGAGTCACATGAAAATGATACACAACAGTCACTTATCTTTTTTTTTTTTTTAAAAATCAACTCTAATTATAACATATACACAATTATATCTTACAGTCCAGTTTTTTAAAAGCAAATCGACGTCAGTTCTATTACTCTGCTGCTCTGGAACTGCACTTCATATGACATGGAAAATCACAACCACTGAATAATTTAAACCTTTATGAGGAAGTTTGGTATGGTAATTTATTTCACCCCCTTCTTTTGGTTACTGGTGAAAGACTAACACAAATTTAAAAAGTAATGTCAATATCTACTCCATAATTATAACCAGCCAGCTCTGTTCTGCACCCACCTGGGCAGACTGGGTTGATCTTAGCTGATCCCTCCTGCAGATCTAAAAGGCCATGACACAGAACAATCAGTTAAATTCTTTATTTACCTTACAGTCTGCAACATTTCAGTTCAGGTTACACAAGGCGTTTATCCCCAGCTCACCTTTTGAGTTTTTGTCATGTGCAGTGTTGGCCAGCAGAGGAGCAGTCAGGACATGCATGCAGTACTTGTAGAAGAAACTCAGAAATTCTGTCTTCTCGGTTTTCTACAAGGAAACAAATGACAAGAAACTTCTATAAAGGGTTGTTGATGTTGAGCAAACGGACAAACAAATGACCCAAGCAATTTATACATAATTATGTCACTGGTGTCAATTAAAAATTCTTACATTGGTGGAGGCCAGCATGTTCTCGGGGTCGATGAGCGTCCTGAGTAGACCCATCAGCTGGACAGCACCTCCCAACTCTGGGTCAGAGTCACAAATCATCTGCTTGATCACGACATTTATCAGCAGGACATCCTGTAAACAAAAGAAATGCAGTTTTCAAATAATCATGCAGTTTTCAAATAAAAAAAAAAAAAGTCAAATTCAACACCCCTAAGATTTATTAAGAAGAATTACTGTGGATTCACTGACCTATACGAGCTCCATTTACTTTATGTATAGAAGTAGACATAAAACAAAGAAGCTCGTCAATAACCAACAGATCAGCTGTTATCAATTTAGTTTGTTTCTATCAGTTGTAAACATCTTGTCTCTCCACTTTTTATTTTACTCAACTGTACATCTCACAGATTGGAGTAAAGCAAAGTACACACAATAACACAGGATAACAAAGCCCATTTGATATTTAATGTTCACTCACTCAATTACTAAGTGCTCAGGAGGAGCACTGTTCTAAAAGCCATTAGGTGCACATTTAAGTTTTCATTTGGAAAGCTTAGTACCACGTAGTTATTTGTGAACATGAATTTTATGTAAACTTGATGCAGCAAGGGCTATGCAAAAAAGTGAGAGGAATTCTATGAAGTTTGCTTGTATATTGGGGAGTACACAACATTTAAAACAGACAGGGACAGTGCGCAACATTCAACTTTTTTAAATATGTGAAGTTTTATAAATGTAGTCCTGGGCCAAACCAAACAACTTTCTGGGATTTAAACAGTGCAAGCACAGGTGTCAATAGAGCTGTTTCAGATGCTTACGTCATCTGTCTGCTGTGGCTCCTGCATGACAAACTCCCTGACCATGGAGGGGCTGAATTCCACCAGGTAAGAGAAGATGTCTGTAGCTGCTGCCCTCACCTGCAGGTCATCCATTCCCTGAATGGGAGGGGAAAAAGGAGGTGAAGACAGGAACAAAGAAATAATTCGCCACATGTGATGTTAAACTTAAAACCGTTTTATCAACACTAACTTTGACGTTCATGTTCATGCAATTACTAGAACATACCATGACTATTTCAAGAGCAGGTAAAATGCCTAGATTTGCCAGAGTTTTGAAGAAAGCGTCTCTGTTTTGTGGCTGCAACGTTTGTGAAAAAGCACAAAATTCCTTGACGAAGTTCACCTGAGAAGTAGAGAAGAAAAACAGATGTAACAGATGTTGACCAGCATTTGACACTTTAAAGTAAACTGTAAAAGGTCATTAAATGTTATCCCCAAACACGGTTTCATTTGAGAGATTGTATAACGGTGGGAAAACTCTGGTTCACTCTGAACACTTCTCCATTCCAAAATGTGAAGGTTTTCCAAAGTTGAATAAGGGTGAACTACACAGCCCATTAGAATAAATAATTTCATATTACACTCTCAGTGTAAGATTACACTGTTGAATGAATAACATTGCCAAAGTTGTTGTATTATAGGCCAGAAGAGAAGACAGGTAATTGACATGAAAATCACATTTAACCCTTGGGTTAAAAAATTACAGACAGCAGAGTGAATCCACATAAGGAGAACAGTAATACTGAGCATGTTGTATTCTCACAGCAGTGAAAGCAAACATTAAAATTTCTACATTTTGCCACAAAAACATTGTCACAACATCTGGCCAGACGATGTGACAAAAATTTGACTTACAAGCTCTCTCCTTTTACTGTCCTCTGTGGCTTCATCTGTAAGCTGTGCAAAGACCTCCGTAAGGAACTTCTCATCCTCCTGTGTCACAGGAAAAACAGAGTTAAGAAATCAAGATGCTAAAGAAACAAAAAGCTGAAATACAAAGAGAAACAATAAGGAATAGAAAACTTAAGTCCTAGTTGTATTCAAGTTCTGCAGAAACAAGAATAAAGAATAAAAGGATAGATGAAAAAACAAAATGAAGCAGACTGAGAGTGTCAGCCCTAAAATACAACCACTGGATGAACTGTGAAATGACAATCACTGTATAATAAAATGTTCTTTTAAACATGTGCATCATATAACCTCTATACTTAAACCCTTTAATAAGCAATACAATGGACATAAATGATTGACTGAATGACCTTTCAAAATGTTTTTTATTTGACATTTGAATAAGTCAGTGGTCACATTACAAAACTTTATACAAATACATACACACCTTTCACTTGAAAAACCACCATACACTGAAGAGTTACCTGAGTGGCTACATGGATTGTTTGATTACAACAAATACAGGTATATTATCACAATATGCATCTATTTCAATCTTCTTAAGATTCAAATTACTGCAATTCAATCTCATTTAGAAACACCATCTCTGACAATCAATGAATCTATACATTTAATGATTTCAGTGATTTTCAGTTATTCATTGATCAAGGATGAGTTATGTTACTGTCTGGAGCCACCAGGTGGGCAGGTTTTCCTACACTTGTCAAACAAATGTCAGTCAGCAACTGATTGTACAGGCATAAATGTTCACCTGCAATGGCTGACAATGATTTGATAAACCATACTTTAAAAAAATAATACAAGTTACCTGGTTTGGATCCTTACCTGCAACATACTGACAATCTCGACCTTGTTGAAGAAGATGAAGGAGGTGAGTGTGGACAGGAAATTCTCCTCAAAGACTGATGGCGTGGGCAGGATGATGTCCTGGATGTACTGAACCCGGTAGGTCTGGTGGATCTTCTGCCGCAGCTCAGAGTCCGTGATAGGGATCACCTCCTTAAATTTGGCTGTCTTGGTCAAGAACTCCCGGTGCCGTTTGGGCTGAACCAGCGCCGGGTCGTACTCAAGGCAGCCCACCACATCCATGATACAGTCGTCAGAGAACATCACCTCAAAGAGGGCCGCTTTATTGAGGAACAACACGCCCCGGACAATCTCATAGAGGTGATGGAGGCCTTCCCTGTTGTCCAGGTCCTCGCATACTCTGAAGAGACCCAGGAGTTTCTTGATGTAGCCCTCGCTCATCAGGGCCAGGGCCAATTTTTCCCTCCGGATGGGCGAAGACAGGACAGAGGTAACCAGGTCAGCGATCTCCTCCAGCCGACTCAGCTCGCAAGGAGGGAGCTCCACTAGGTGGCTCGTCTCGGGAATCTCTTCGAAGCGCTCCTCCTCCGACTCATCGATGGGGTCCTGGGTGATGTCCAAGGCAGGATCCTTGCCTTGGACCTGAGAAATGAACAGTTGGTAGACAGAAAGACAAGATTAAATATCAATTAACTTGCCCTTTATGGTAGTGCCAATACAATTTATATTTGTTTGTGTGCCCCACAGGAAATTAATGTTTTAGAGCAACGCACAAAACTTTGTAAAAACCTACACTACCTGGCAAATCTTCTCCCAGATCTCATCGCAGCCAGCCTTTTCCTGGAAACTTAGGGCAAGGTCGTAATTATCTGCTTCCGACCAGACAATCAGTGTGTCCTGAAAGGAGGAGAAAGAGCAAATTGTATACAAAGAAATGTGTATCACATGCAACGGACAGACACTCAAACACTTGAATAATTCTTGTAAGTGCAGATTCTTCCTTAAAAAAGATTAATGAGATCACTTTTATCCATTCATTCAAACCATGTGGCAAGTTTCTGTCACAAATTTGCTGCAGTTCTACTGGTATTTGTAATTATTAATAATATTAAAACACTGTATGGCTTGTTTCCAGGTTTGCAATCAAGACAGATACTGAATTTCCATTGTTTGCAGCAGCTATTGTCCCACAACAAGTCTCAATCCTGATTAAAAAGTAACACTCTCTCTCTCCCCAACTCTTTTTGTTTTTTCCACTGATTATTTGATTGTGAAAAAAATGTAAGAGGTTGCAGGTGATTCAGACTCAGGTGATCAGTCTTTACCTGTTGTTTCTGATATGCAGTATTAGGGCTGATCTTCGACTCCAACAGCAGTGATCCTGAAACACAAAGACTTTGGTAAGTTTTCACTTTCTTTTAAGTCCAATCAATCACAACGACCACTAGCTAAAACGACCATTTCTTGAAGGTTAAGGTCAATTATTGAGCATTTATCTCTCAAATAACGCTGAAAAAAACAATTTCGCAAAGTTAAAACTAACAAAAGAGGAGCTTATTTACAACCAGTAGTCTTTCTCAATATTATCTACTTTTTATGATCTGTGCGTTCACATTTTATGGTCCCTTATTCTGATAAAAACAAGTTTGCAGACTGCACTTTGAAGGCCCCCCCCATGCTACAAGGCTCACGTCGCCTGTTAGCACCAACAGTCAATCCATTATCGCATTTCATCTTAAAAAGGCAGTCCTAAATGTGGTTGTCTAAACAGTCTGAAAACAATAGGCTCAATTATGAACAAGTAAACCCCATAAGTTAACACATTGTGGCCATTCTCCACGAACAACCGGGAGTTAGCACGCAGATGCTAGTCGGGGTAACGGCGAACTTACCGTCCGATTCGGCCCGGACTAATAACGAGATTCCCTTCAGTCGCTCGACAAAGGTAGACGAAACGTGCCCGGTGCCCCGATCGTCCCACTGCCGGTCTTCATTCAGCGTGTACACTTTCACCCGCCGCCGAGTGTCCGACATGGTTAACCGAGTCAGAGCTAGCTGGCTGCTAACAAGCGCTCACCTCGGTGTTCTCCTACCCGCGACCTGTTAACTTTGTTTCCACCCGCATGTTATTAAAAAGAAAACATGCACGTCTAAATTAACTGAAAATATATCAGGGGGGATATATCAGCAGCTATTTCGTTAACATATTATGTCCCTCGGTTCGACAGGAGGCGCGATATATCAAACAGTAACAGAAAGAGAGCACAACAACTCCGACGGCCTCCTCTGCTAACGTCCACAGTCCGCCATCTTGTAATCCGATCTTGTGTTCTTTTTCCTCCCCGACGTCAATCAGGCGCTAACGGCCGCGGAGGCTCCGCCCCGAGCGATGTCGACCAATGGCGAGGCGGAAGCGCCAGATGCCCGCAGCGCCACCTGCAGGCGGGGACCAGAAACAGCAGCATGAACCAGGTGGTCTGATCAGGGTCAGGATCAGATTGATTGGCTTCATTAATTATTTTCATATATTATTAATTAGACTGTTTACTATATATTTATATACAGCCAATGGTGTACACATACATGGAATTTACATTTACATTTTTTTTACAACTCTCTCACTGTACATACACAGAATAGAGATACATGACAAAGTAAGCATTAAAAATGTATGTGCACACATAAATATAAACATGTATACATTTAGAATCAAGAGGTCACTTTATTTAAAGTCAATAAGAATATTTGCAATGTGCAAATATTAAGTCAAACCATGTGTATTAATATAATACAGAGTGTGTGTGTTCACAGCACCACCACTTCTTAACAACTCCACCACTTCTGTTACACTGTATATTCTTCTATTGTATATGTATTCTTCTATATATCTATTGTATATATGTTACTTATAATACTTATAGTTTACATTTACAGTTTATATTTTATTTGTAATAACTTATATTTTAAGGTCTTTACTTATTTTATTACTCTAGTTTATTATTTATGTTTAATTTTATTTTGATATATTTTATTTTCTAAATTATCTTTTTACTTTTCTTGTTGACAGCCTCTATTGCTGTTAATATTCTTTTTAGCATTGTTAGGAGAGCCTGGGACTTAAGAATTTCATTACCAATGATTGCTGATGTAATTGTTGTGTAATGACAAATTCTTGAATCTTGAATCTTGTACATTAGGAAGGATCTGGACTGCAGGTGTTACCCAGTAGTAATAGTGAAGCACCAGTTCCAGGCAGTGTGACAATGGGTAGAAAACTCTTCTCCATCAGATATTTAGCCAACCAGCTGAATCTTGCACATATCAATCAGTTGGCTTCATCTAATTGGTGATTAGGTACTTGTGTGTGTCCCCTTTTGAGCCACCCAGACAGGAATTACAGAGGCTGTGCATAAAGACAACCTATTTTACTTGTGATATCAGTGGTAAAATGACTGGTAGTGCCTCAGGGTGGACTGGAGATGCCTTTGGACTTTAAATGGTTTAGATTTCTGTCCAGTCACTCGTTGACAAAAGGGGCTTTAGCTCTCAATTAAGAACAAGTTACAGTGGCTTGCAAAAGTATTCATACCCCTTAAACTTTCACATTTTGTCACATTACAACCACAAAACAAATATTTTATTGAAATGTAATGTGAAAGACCAACACGAAGTGGCATACAGTTGTGAAGTAGAAAGAAAATTATACATGATTTTTTTACCAATAAAAAAAAACTGAAAAGTACGGTGTGCAAAAGTATTCAGCTAAATGATCGAATGTTGACCTAATGACTAAATGGAGTCCATCTGTGTGTAATCTAATCTCAGTACAGTACAGTTTGTCAGAAGCCATGTGAGGGACACAGCAAACATGTGAAAGAAGGTGGCTCTTGTCACTCACTGCAACGAGCCACTGACTTCTTATGGTTTTCTTTTAACAATGGCTTTCTTCTTGCCACTCTTCCATAAAGGCCAGATTTGAATAGTTGTCCTGTGGACGGATTCCCCCACCTGAGCTGTGGATCTCTACAGTTCGTCCAGAGTCACCATGGGCCTCTTGGCTGCATCTCTGATCAGTGTTCTCCTTGTTGGGCCTGTAAGTTTAGGTTGACGGCCATGTCTTGGTAGGTTTGCAGTTGTGCCATACTCTTTCCATTTCTGGATGATGGATTGAACAGTGCTCCGTGAGATGTTCAAAGCTTGGAAAATCCTTTTATAGCCTAACCTTGCTTTAAACTTCTCCACAACTTTATCCCTGACCTATCTGGTGTGTTCCTTGGACTTTCATGATGCTGTTTGCTCCCCAATATTCTCTTAACAAACCTCTGAGGCCATCATAGAACAGCTGTATTTGTGCTGAGATTAGATTACACACAGATGGACTCTATTTAGTCATTAGGTCAACATTCGATCATTCAGCAATCATCAGGCAACTTCTGAAGGCAATTGGTTGCACTCAGAGAAAAGGGGGCTGAATACTTTTGCACACCGCACTTTTCAGTTTTTTATTTGTAAAAGGACATTTAAAATCAGGTATAATTTTCTTTCTACTTAACAATTGAATGCCACTTTGTGTTGGTCTTTCACATAAAATACAAATGTTTGTTTGTGGTCGTAACGTGACAAAATGTGGAAAAGTTCAAGGTGTATGAATACTTTTGCAAGCCACTGTATCTTATCTTTAATTATTCTTTGTCTTATTATATGGCTTTTTTAATAAATCCTATCTTATGACCTTCATTTTATAGTCCCAAATGTATTTACCTTTTACTGATCTTATGCTGTTTCAATAGGTTGTATTAATATTTTTTTTGTAAGAGTACAATTTATGGCACTTTTGTTGAATTCTCTTAATTCTTGTTGGCTTTTTTGTACATTTGGCATCTGAATTTTGGGATATATTAAAGTCTGTTTTTTTCACGTGTGCATGATATTCAATTTCATTGCATTTTAAAATACTACACACCAACCAGTAATTGTTTTATTTATGTACATGTAGCAGTGGATAGGGGTTACTGTGTTTTTTTGTATCAGCTGTGCCCTGGTAGAGTGTGTAATGTCACTTTAAGGCCAGCCAGGTTGGAAATCTCGTGAGAGTAAGGAAATCACATGAGACTTGATATACGCGCGAACAGTAGTCCTCCTAACGCAAGCATGACGAAGGTGTGTATGAAGAGAATTGGATAAACCGTGTACCACAGTAGAGTACTTGACGGAGTTAACACATAGTTTACTGAAGTCCTAGTTAAGATATTTTCGTGTTAAATATTGTTTATGATATTGTGTGTTATTACCCATGTAGAGGGGAGATAGAGAGCCGTGTGGAGAGGGGTGAGGCTCTCAAGCTACAAGCTAGGCAGAGGAGTAAGTGAGCACATGATTTTGTTTTCTGATTAAAGTGTACTGTAAGTTGATTTAAGATCACTGTAAAAATATATATTTTGCAAAGGGATATATGACTATATACATTTGAGTTAATTCATAGTGTCTATTGAGTTAAAACCTGATGTGTACTGTAAAATGTGTCAGTTAAAATGAGAAGCGTGGCTTAGAAATGTATTTATGTATGTTTATTTTCTGTTTACATAGGAATACGGCCACTGCTGTTTTCTGTTTTGCACTGACAGAGTCATAAGATAGTCAGGAAAGAAAGGAAAGAGGATTTATTCTATTGTTTATTTGACTGTGACAAACATTTGCTTCAAAATTAGAAAATTAATGCTGTCCTTGTTCGAGGTCAGTCGGCCTATTAAAGATCCACCAAATATTTCAATGTGTCCGGTCCTATCTTTTATGTGTCATAACACAAGAGGCAGTATTATCACACACTCAGATAAGAAAGACATTGTTTGAGAGGTAATGACAGTGTGGAAGTGAAAGAAATAGAATATGGATGCTGTCAGTGTTAGCTGAGGTGGAAAACATGAAAAAGAAAAACACTATAGAAGATGAATTTGATAGATTTATAATTTTGGGAACCATCTGTTTCCTGCTTTCCAAGTGCTCTTCTCAGTTTGTGCACACCCACTGAAGCACAGTGACGACAGGATGCTGCATCTGATGGGCTGAAGTTTACATAAGTGCAGTTTAACCATGTCCATACCCTCAGCAGCAGAGTAAACCTCTTGGTTCAGTCTGTGATGCTCTTGTTTTGGTAGATGTCTCCACTTGACTCTTTTGCAGCAAAATCGACTCAGTTCAAATCCTAATTGGTGCCAAAGCCAGATGTTTGTCGGTGTGTCACAAATCGGAGCTGCTCGTTTGGCTGCTGCTTGAACCCATGGAGATGCTCTGTTTCTCACTCAGCGTCTTGACGACAGTTGAAGCAGGAGATTGGAGAACCTTTCGTGAAAGTCTCATTCGCCCGTCTGTCGGGTCCCGTCCAAAGTACTTGACCTGTTAGCAACAAGTCCAGTCAGAGATGAAGAACCAGAATGTAAATGCAGGACGCTACTTTTGTCAATTCAGTCTGCAGTTAGACACGTACCTGTATCTGCTGTCCCACATCTAAACCCAAAGCACTTGGATGTTTGATCTAAAAAGAGGAAAACACAATAAAATATATTTCAGTAGTGATTTCATTTTCAAACACTATCAGCATGCAGAGGAAAAACGACTGACCCGCTTGTGGTCCAGCTGTGAGTTGTGCAGCAGGACAGGGCTCATGTTTGGATAAAGTTTCACCATCACACCGATGTCCCTGAAGAAGAGCAGGAAAAAGTTGTTTGAATGCTAAAAGTTTCATAAAATACTCTTATATAGCCTGTTTAAACTGAGTGCTAATGACTGCCATCAAATACTGTTTTACAGTAGTCATCACAATGCATTAGTTTACCTTATCTCAGTGATGGTGGCAGTGTAGATAGCACCAAACTCCAGCTGCTGTTCTTGCTGCAGCACAAAATAGAAATACACATGCGTGTTCATGAAAACATTGTACGTAGCAGTGTGATGTGGAGAAAACATCTTTAATGACTTTGCTGTTATGGGTTTAACATTAGTTAAATAAGTTAAATATTGAGTTTCTAAAGTGGTGCAGACTTACATCATCTTTGCAGATGTCACTGATGAAGGACTGGGCTTCACTCATGGCTCCTGGTGTTGGAGCGAACACAGAGAAAGTCTCCTCGTCCACCTGACTTATTGTCACGCCTTAAGGAGAAAAAACAAATCCACAGTTTCCACATATTGTTGTAAGTCTGTATTGTGTAGCAGACTGAAACAAGTAGACCTGTACTTCATTCACAAAGATGTCACGTTGCTGGTTAGTTTTCTGATTGAGTTAAATATGAATTTCAGATTATGCGTTACCTGTTTGAGCTTGTAGCCTGCGGAGGTTATAACCCCCTGGACCGACAAAACGTGCTCGTCTGGAAACAGGCACTCGGACATTTTCTGAGGACAGAATAAAACTCACATATCACGATACACAGCACTACCTGATGGGCAGTATTGTCTTAATGCTGTGGCCTGCTCATTAGTCCAGGCATCATCCTTACTTATTGAGCTCCTCTAGTCTTATAGATTCTTTACTAGTTAAAAAAAATAACATAATTCTCTGACCTAGTACACCTTTAAAGATAATAAAATACACAAATGTATTTATGTTCAAACACAAAGCTTACCAACGACAGGTCCATTATCCTTCCTATTCTCTCTGGGTTTTGATATACATTTGTTCATGATGCCCAAGATTTCCTTCTTTGCCACTGAAACACAATATTGAAACAGAAAAGGCCATCAAACCTAAAACAATATGGCATAAAAAAAACCCCTCAAAAATGTATTCTTTAGTGTGAAATAGTTAGCCTCGCTGCCATTTGAGCGTACCTGTGGCCTGCTGAATAGCCTCCATGACCACCTTCAGAGGCAAACCTGGGATCTTCACGTCAGCCTGGAGGATAAATAAAGATGTGTAAAGGAGAGTAAAATATGGACCAAATGACAAAATTTCAAGTCATCTGTAAGGTCTCAAATGCCACTAAAACACTAATAAACCAAAATGCATTCTTCTAAACAACTTTTTCAACACTGGCAGCAACATTTAATAAATTAACTTTATGTATGTAAACCAAAAAAAAAAAAAAAAGAAGCAAATATTAAAGCTCTAAATCTACCCAGGTTTTCCCTTTTCAGGATTTTGTTTTCCTTCCCTTTCAGCTACTGAGTGAGGGAGAGGGTTGATTCTAAACACTTGCTATGAGTTATCAGATGCGGTACCTGTAAAGCAGTGATGCCTTTGTTTGTTCCGGCCAATTTAAAGTCCATGTCTCCAAGGTAATCCTCTATTCCCTGTTCGGAAAATAATAATTAGCTCATTCACAAAGCCTCCAATATAACTGAACAGGAACTTATAACTTTTTAAAGGGATTTGTATTGCTTAGGTATACTTTTTCTTCTGCTTGGTAGTGACAAATGATGGTTACACACTAGATACAGTTGGACTTTATGTACCAGAATGTCGGTGAGTATTCTGTAGTCTTCGATCTCGGCATGTTTCTCTGGGTTGGCCTTGGAGATGAGGCCAATTGCTACACCAGCCACAGCAGAAGAGATGGGCACACCTGGGAGTCACAGATTTCGACTTATTAGCCTCATATTATAACACATTTGAACTTCTCTAAATGTGAACAGATGCACTGATGCACATCTCTCTAGACTATAAATTAACATACATTGCATACATAACATTGTAGCTGCAGCATTTGAGTGAATAAAAAAAAAAAGAACAACAACACTTTTACTACAGACATTATCAACAGTAAAATAATATTCATTCACTCTTTCGTACCTGCATCCATTAGTGCAAGGCTGCCTCCACATGCTGAAGCCATTGAGGAGGATCCTGAGAGGAGATAAAGAGGTGGAAAAGAGCAGTTCAGATGTTCTAACTCCATGTTCCTGTCTGGCAGGAAGTGTCAGACAGGGAACACATTTCCTAGGATGTCTGTATTGTTTTTACATTTTGTTGCCACACTCACCGTTTGACTCTAGCACCTCAGCAGTGACCCTGATAGTGAAAGGGAAGTCTTTAGGAATGACTGGTCTCAGAGCTTTCTCTGCCAGGGCCCCTTCAGATACACACAATTACACAAACATGAACAAATACACCCACATAGTCCATAAGATTCCTGTTGGACTGAGTGGTTAGTTTAACACTAACCGTGTCCAAGCTCTCTCCTGTTGATGCCGCCCATCTTTCCAATCTCATTGGTTGCATATGGAGGGAACTAAAAAAATAAAGGCAAAGTTGATTTTAAGTTCACTGTGAAAACTAAAGAATATATCTAATGACATATACCACTTTCATTACTCACTTCATAATGAAGCATGAAGTTTTTGTCTTTGATACCACTGTGGAAAGAAAAGAAATAGCAAACCTGGGTTAAAATGTCATTTCAATATTTTAATGGTTGATATTAGCCCGTGTGGATAATTGAGGTGTGTCGTTATATTCAGATGTACAGAAAAGTGCTTAAAACATGGTTTAATGTTCTTGAAAAGTCAGGGTCAACATATCTGAAACGTCCTGATAACGTCAGCAAAATCAATGTGTGGTTTGATGTATGAAAATGATTGATAATTTCACCTCAAAGCTGTAGTGATAATATCTGCCTTGACACTGGATTCCAGGGAGTCAAACGTGACAGTGCTCAGCACCTACAGGACGAGGAGGAAGAAGAGGACTGAGCTTTGACTGTCAGAAGACACAAGAAGTTTTCTCACAGTATCTCTTTCAAATTTCAAAGCACCTCATCGGTCACCTTACTTCTGCTATTGGAATCATTGTCAAACCTAAACTATCTAGTCATTAAACACGGCAAAAAACACCAATTACAATCCTTCCTCTCTCTCTTCCATCAAATTTGGACAAAATGGTATTCTTTTTTCACCAAATGTATGTTTCAAATGGAGATTCTTTTGCCTTCCTACCTGTGTTTGTCCTCTCTGGAACAGAGCTGAGCCATGCAGCGGTTTAAAGATGTCCACGTCGCAGGAAATATTCCTTAAAGCAGTCAGCTCTCTCCCATCACATCTACAACATGTAAAATAAAGATAAAAAAAATTCCAGTTTTGCACTGATTACAAAAGGCACACAATGTGTCCTGAGAACATACGTTCGTTTCTCCACGGATGGTGCCTACCTCTTGTACTCCTGAAGGACTAAATTGCGGAAGATTTCTTTGCTCACAGTGTTGAAAGAATCAATGATGTCAAAGGGCTCTGCCTGAGGGAATCTTTCTACACATGGAAGACATGAATTGATACCATTCAGCTGACAGATAGAAACAAAAATGAATTATCTCAACTTAATTGAAACATTATAAACAAACATATGACTATCTGAGGAGGGTGGCAGCAAAACTTGATTCCCACACAAAATTCTTCCCACGCGACACAATCTACCTTTTAGCTCCTCTTCCGTTTCAAGTCGAATTTTGTTGATAGCATCATCTCTTGAAATCTAAAACAAGATCATGATAAGATTATTCCTGTTATTGATCAAGAGGCAATGTAATCTTCTGAAATACACAAGCACTGTCATTTCACAGAGAAGAGAAACATCAGTGTTCTGAATCACATATTCACAAAGATAAGTTAAAAATGACCATGAGAGAAGGCCAGCACACAGAGATGGGACTTTACCTTATCGTGAGTGTAATCAGTGAAAACAGCATAGATCTTGTCAGAAGCTAGGCTGCAAGGAAGAAAATACAAAACAAGCCATTACTTACAATTAAAACAACATGTATCTTATTTTTGTCTCTCAGTTTTGAGAAACTAAACTCAAATTTTGCTTCACAACTTACCCAGTACTTCAGGCAAACTTACTAAATAATGCCTGCCTTTTTCTAATTTACCCACAATCTGATTCAGGAAAAAAATCCCTAAAAGTTATTTTATTTCATCCTGGAAATACACAATTATGTAAAAAAATTGCCACTGATATGGCTAAAACACTCCTGGTATTGCACATGCATGACCTTCTCCTGTCACCTTCATAACTCTGAAACTATAGAAAACATTTTCACAAGTCATCTTACTGCCTGACATATTCCACCATTTCAGCTGGGGCTGAGAAGACCTTGACTGGCGTGCGCTTGGTAACCTTCTTTTCTCGTGCCAGCTGCTGGATGGCCAGTATGATCTGCTGGGTGTGTTTGACTCCCACCTTCACAGCGTGGCAAAAGTCCTGCTGCAACACGTTCTCAGCCGACGCCTCAATCATCACTGGCAGACAAGAGAGTTACAGGAAAGACGTGTTGTCAGACAGACAGAGAATGAGGCTAATTAATAATATTTCCCACTTCTGTTAAAATGTGCACAATGTCATTATTTCAATTGTGACTTTGCCAAGAAGTTGTATTACACCTACCTGACATCCAGACATGTTATTACATCATCAATCACATTAACTATTGCTATAAATATAGCAAAGTTAGGCCTCTTAGCTTGGAACATGAACTTTGCAACTGATTTATAGGAAGCTGCTGATACTGACTGACTTTTTGTGTTGTTTCTGGTCTTTCTTTTTCAATAAATAAACACCTGAGCTTCTGCTGGTAGTTTTATACCGTTTGCCAACTTACCCACTTGACTGCTGGGGGCTCCAGCTACAATCAGGTTAAGACTGCTGGAGGCCATCTCTGCCCTCGTGGGGTTGACCACCAACTCTCCATCCACCAAGCCCACACGCACGGCACCTGTTGAAACACATGACATTGATTTAAACAAGTGTACAATAATATATTAGGAATTTTAAATTAAACAGGTTTAATAGTTTAATAAACAAAAAAAAATGTGAATCAACTTAAATCTGTTCCTCACCTATGGGTCCGTGCCAGGGGATGTCAGACAGGGCCAAAGCTGCAGAAGCTTTAATATAAGAAAAACATTATTTTAGCTAAGGATCTTAAACAACGACATTGTGTGTAAAACAAAGATGGCTGACATGTAACTGACCTCCATTAATAGCCAGGACATCTGGATCATTGACTCCATCGACTGCCAGCAGGTTACAAAGGATCTACAGGAAACAAACATTAATATCATCCTTGTCCAAAAAGCAAAAGACCACATAATGGTGAAAACAACTTCAAACTGAACTGACCTGAGTATCATAAAAGTAGCCAGGAGGGAACAGTGGTCTAATTGACCTGTCTGAGGAACACAAACGTGAGGAACTGTTATGTAAAGCCTTTCAGGCAAAGGCATTCACAGTAAAACATCAGTATGCAGACGTGCTACATCAAAGTTCTACGTTTAACATGACACATTCTTATCAACTCACCGATCAGTCTGCTGGTAAGGATTTCGTTGTCGGTGATGCCCAGCTCTCGCCTCAGATAGTTGGTGGGGATTCGACCTGCAGCAGCTGCTTTCTGTCTGTAATCCACCTGTCAACCAAAGCAGATATTCATTTACTGAACAAACCAGAAATTATTCCGCCAAATCTATTTCACTACATATACAGTAGATGTAACAGGACTAAAGAAAATAACCTCTGAATGAATAAATGATAAACTTCACAGAGACATCAGACAACTTACCACAAGAGGCATAAACTGAGACGGAGAAGGTTTGGTTTTGCTCACAGCTGTCACCATCACAGAGGTCTCGCCCGCCTTCAAAAAGAGAAAGAGATAGAACAGGTTACAAGAAATATTTAAAAGTTACACACACTATCAAACATCTGGAACTTCTCGGTGAAGGCCAACAGCACACGTTATTTCATGGAGAAGGGCCACATGTTTTAGTAGAAACCAACTAATTTACACAAGCTCTATCACACAAAGCTAGAGAAAATTATACCCTGATAGCCTCTATCTTTAAGACCTCTATATTCACATAAAGAAAAACTCAATCATCATTTTAATGTGAGGAAGCTCAGGAGGAGATTCTTTGTGTGGTGAACTTGCAGAGCACACAGTAGAAGCAACAGTTGGAGTAAAACATGTAAATGAAGTGCAAACGTTTGTAAAGAATATGGATAACAGAGGACGTTCAGTAATGTCCAGGTGGTGCCATGCATGCATCCATGTTTCCTGTACCTGTACTACAGCAGCTCCATCAGCAAACCTTGCAAGCCGCCCTGAAGAGATCTCAAGTTTCCTGTAAAAATGAGAAAAGCCCATAACAAGTCTTGAAATGCATTTTATTCTTCCTGGAACTTAAAAGAAAGATAGTAAATCTGTGTCCATCAAAGCGGGATTGTATAAAGACATGACCTCTCTTAAGTCATCATATCAACGGTTCTGTGATGTTACTTACTGTCTCTTTTTTAGGGTAAACAAAAATATCAGACCACTAAATGAATGCTGAGTCATACATAGCAGAATAACAGAATATAGAGTAAAGTTTGACGTGGACGACTCTGAGACAAGACCAAACTGAACAGCAGACAGTTAGTCTGAGTGACATGAAAACATTGAAAGGATGAGAGACACCCCATTGGTTAAGAATCTGAGTAAGCCCCACAGGAAGAAGGAAAAAGAGGCTGATAGGGTGATATTATTGTGACATTACTCAAGTATAAAAGTCCAATGTATTGTTTTCATTGATTCAGTACTAGACTCTGCAGACTTTAGTGCTCCCTCTTTGTAATAAGGAGATTTTGCATCAAATAAACTTTATACTTCCACAGCAGTCTGACTTATTAAACCACATATTATCACATTACCTTCTGTAACTGTGTCTTCTAGGTTACTAAAATAAGAAATCATGCCTTGCTCGTTGACAGTTATCGGGAGTGAGGGGAAGCTGGGAAAGTCAACTCACTTTTCTCCAAGGTCCACCGCCAGGCTCCGCGTCTGGGCATGGCTGCTGTAAACGCTCCGGTGACAGGAGCGGGCCTGAAGGAGGACCACCGAGCCGCCCAGCCGGAGCAGGCGCCTCATTTCTGCGGACAACGAGGCGGGAGAGAGGGAAGGAGGGGACACTGGACCTGCTGGGCGTCTGTCACAGTAAGAGAATCAGCATGTGAGCCTCCATGTTGGCTCGTCACACGGGCGGAACTACGTAACACGGCCCGCGTCCTCTGATTGGACAAACCCGCGGCGAGTGCGTAACGTCAAAAATGTCCGTGATAAACAAACACACGCGTCCGTCACACAACAATAGTTCCGCTTCAATTGTCTGTCACACAACAGAGGCTTTTTTTTAACTTCATCAGAATACTTTATTTATCCCGGGGGAGAACACAATAGAATAAAATATAATATAGGACTTAATTTATCCTGAGGAGAAATGTTGAGTTATTATAGTAAGGCGGGGGAAAATGTTCCGTATTTTTATTTTTTTGGTCCTGTAAATGAGAGGAACAAGATATTTATTTATTTGATTTGATTTTATTTTAAACATTATACCCCTTTACATTATCACGTTCACATATATACCCTCCAGGCTCAAGTACACTAATGGTCATAAGTTTTTACTCAAATTTCTCAAATGTAATGCAATGCCAGAAATTGATCAACGTAACAAATTTTTTATTTAAAACTATTTAACGTCTCTGAAAATAGACTGACATAAGAGAGAAGGCTGCTGGTAAAACTATGCCATTTTAAATCTTCACCACTAGGTGTCAGGTTTGTCTCACAAAGACAATTTTTCAGCTAGTAAGAGCATTTACAGACAAATTGCTCAACCACTTCCCTTTCATAATACACACCCCACTGTATGCTGTATATTTTAGAAATAACTTTATTTTTTGAACAATTTGTGCATCTTTTTTCATTAGTTTGAGTAACCACTGCCCACATCCTGCCCTCGTTTACAGTAAGTCAGAAAATGCTGAGTGGGGACTTTTTGTGTTCACTTTTCTGTCTGTCAGAACATCATAGTCAGTCGTCAGTCAGTAAATCCATGACCTTGCTTTCTGATCAGTCACTCCAGAAGTTAGCTTACCAGCCAGGCAGCCCCCCAGTCAGTCAGTGAGCCAGCTTGGTAACAGTGGGGCTGCTGCAGTTGTTATGGCAACAGATGAACGTTAACAGCATCTCTAACACTCCCTGGATTACTTTCACGCGTGCACACACTCGCACACACTCCAGCTAATTGCAGGGAGGAATAGCAGGATATCACACAAGCACTCACACGCAGTGAAAAACACAAGCACACATCCCCGTTATTATCCAGGTTTCTGCTCGTATTATCTTGTTTCCATGGCTCTGGGACACACTGAGATCTCATTATTACCAAGCAGAGCCACGGACTATTAGTGTGTAATGGACCAGTCAGTGCTCTGTGGTAGAGAACAGGGAACGCAAACAGCTCAGTGGAGGATGCTGTGTTGCTTTGTCATGAAGAGATCTTACTTTTCAGAGAATCTCCTCATGTAAATGTCCATCACCCAACATAGAAATCATTCAGTTGTCTGTCAGCTATCTCTTAATCTATATGTCCATCCTGTCCTACTCTGCTCGGCTCTTTGTTGTCGGTTTTTAGTTTAACTGTGCACTGTTTCACCTGCCCCTTATTAGTCTTACTCACCTGTATATTTAGTTTTCCTACTGTCAGTTCATCTTTCTACCTTGTCTTAACAGTTCCAACATCTTCTCCCAGTGGTTAGTGGACCTGTTTTTTTGAGTACTGTCAGTTTTCTTGATTTTATTTTTTGCCTGCTCCCTTTCAGATCATCCTGTCTCTGAAGTTGAGTCCTGTGGTCCCAGCCATTACACTATATATCAATCCATTATTAAACCATCATTTAGAGATCTCTGTGACCTTTTATTTTACAGTATTTGGACCACACTGTTTAAAGAGACAGTCATCAGTGTCATTTAATTGACCAGCGGTTGTCAGTGATGAGATATGATATTCTAACAGGCCAAATTTCAAGATTGACCACCAACACAAACAACAGAATGCTAAATGAAATATACAGTCCACCTGAACCTGAAACTTCATGTATGAAGGTGTTTTTTTTTTTTTTAACTTATCGGTTTAGGTGTGATGTCAAAGTGGAAATCAGCTTTGGTCTCCCCACCTGAGTCACTTCAGGACTCAAGAGGTTTAAGTGCTTGTGTGATTTTCATGCTGCAACGTTTCAGGAGGTGACAACCGGACAGCCTGCACGAGCGTCGCACTGATCCCACTTAAACACACACAAACACACATGCAGGATTTTCAGCAGGGGGTGAGAGATGAAGTTTTTCTCGGTCCCTGGTAACCAGAAGGAGATTATCTATTTATCCTAAACATACAGTGACGGCTTTACTGAGCAGGTCTTTTGTTCTTTTATTTAACTTCTTTTAATTTGTTTTGCAGAATTTCCATCAGCAGGGATATTGAAGTTACCCGCAATCACCTTCCACTGGGGTTGAAAGACCCTTCTCCTATCTGTCACTGAAAAGCCAGTAATTGGATCCGCCCTCCTCTGACTTATATTGACACGCATAAGCTTGAGGGTACCACCGTTTAGACAGCTCATGGCAACTTGAACTAGCGAGGCATGATTTCTGTTGTCACAAGCGTGGTAATTAGATTATGGCACATGGCAAGGTTCCACGTAATAAGGCTCCTCTCTCTCAGCACAAAGCAGAGCAGGGCAGCTTGTTGCTCAGCGTCACACATACAGGTGCAATAAAGTGTCCTTTCTCACATGACAATTTCAACATTTCCGTGGGGAATTGAGCTCTGGTCTCTGCAGTAGTTTTATTATCCCATAACTGACTTCAAACTACTATAATCTACTTCCCCTTATCTTAGATCAAACGTATTTATCCAGAGTTCATTGCATCAGGTAGTATGATGCCACAAGAAACAAGAAAATCAACTCTTTGTGCACATACAGTTCAATGGCAGGTTGGATTTGTCAATACAAAGCTCCCATGATAAATGAATCCTCACAGGATCGGTCTAACGATTGGATGCAGATTAGAATATGTTGGTGTGTGTTTGTGTGTGTCAACTGTCTGGATATGAATGATGAATCATAGATGAGTGGTTAAGTGTTTAAGCCTGACTGATGCAGGCAGAATAAACAACAATATGATGAAGTGCTAGTAAATTAAATCAGAGTGAGATTTAATGGTTAATGACTAACAAGGACAAAATATTAAATAAAGACAGAGAAAAGGCATATTTTATTCACAGAGAATCTTCATAACTGTGCAGCAATTATGTTAGAATTAAATTAGTTGGTTTGAAACAGTTTGGCAGATACAAAAGTGTATCAGAGAATGTACAAATCCTCTTTCTGAGACATAAAAAAACATTCAGCAATGGAGAAAAATCTTCACATGAATAAAACAACACATGCCTGAAACAAGATCAATATTTACTTGATTTTTGTCACAAAATAAAAATTTCATGAACATACAGAGTAACTAAAATGAGTTTCATTAGAGCTGTGGTGCTCTGAATTCCTAAATATTGGCTCCCTGCAGTGATGTTGATCCAAAAAGCCTCTCAGACAGAGGGCAGATAGAGTGATTTAAAGCCATGAGGCCCGGACTGCAAAGAGATTATTACTTTTTGGTCTTGAATCCTGAGTGATCATTAAGGCTCTTCTTGAGAACCTCAGACTCTGCAGTGGCTCATGGTGGGTTAAACAATCTACATAAAGCAATTACACAATAAAAACAGATGAGAAGACAAAAGGAAGGATGACATGGAAAATACTAAATCCATAATAAACTAATTCAGAGCTGTAAAATATAATCAATAATACAAATCTTCATAAATATGTTGGCAGTTAAAGTCACCATAGCTTAGTGTTTGAGACTGCGTGGAAAAGAACTGCATTGCTATTATGGTAATATAACAGTAACATGTCTCTGAAACTCTATGAAATAAAATACATTTTTTATATTTCTGAGTTAAGTGATGCATCATATTTTTAAAGACACAATTACAGGATGCAAACTAATGCATAAAAGCCCTGTAATATTGTGCAATTAG
This sequence comes from Scortum barcoo, assembly GCA_023238725.1. Classification (NCBI taxonomy): domain Eukaryota; kingdom Metazoa; phylum Chordata; class Actinopteri; order Centrarchiformes; family Terapontidae; genus Scortum; species Scortum barcoo. Next base: position 19,513,644 of record CM041544.1, on the reverse strand, counting down.
GCTTTAACTATATGCGACCTTAATAATTTAAACTGGAGATGTGAACATTATGTATTGATTTCCCATTGGATGGAGACAAACAGAGACAGAGTGGATGGTCAGAGTGACCTCCACTGTGAAGATAAAGTTCAGACCTTTACATTATTTTGTCAGAGTGAGAGGAGGAGGAGTAACATTTGGTGATCTGTGTAAATAGTGTGGGTTTTTTTTTAAACTTTTGCTTCCATAAGGACATATTATTCTCATGTTTAAGATGGTGAATTTCTTGTATATGTCTGTGCCCGACCCTGAGTCTGGAGGGAAACAAACCACAGATTAAGATAAATACTCACAACACCTATTTTTACTGTCTTTAACGTAAAAACACAGGACACAGAGGCAGGCAGAACGAAGTAGTTGAATCTTTATTTGATGCAAGTGGCTTACAGGTAGACAGGCAGGTAGGTAATGCAGGAGCACATGATGAACATAGCACAGTAAGACAAAAAAAAAAAAAAAAGGTGAAGGTGACAGGTAAAAATAGAGTGACTGATTGGGAAGTGGAGACAGGTGAGCAGATGGGTGAGGCGACGAGCTGATCCCAGACAGGTGTGTTGGAGGATGTGAACAGGGAACCAGGAGAACGAGGAAGGGAGGACCACACCCACAGAAAATACACACCAACAGAAACAGACAGACAGGGAAATATAAGGAAACACGCACAGCCAGGGTCATCACACACTTGACCACTTCATCAGTTCACCAAGGAGACTCATCCAATAGTCCAATAGTCAGTCTTAAAGCTGACTTGTGTAAGGATGGTAATATTGATCCAATGCAAACAAATCTTCACTATTGATCCACTAAAAAATAATTATTTTTGTCACCTCTGGGCCTTTTGTCAAGCTTGATAATTGTTATTACTATGATCAAATTAGTTAAATATGTGCCTTAAGTTGGACTGCATTGTTTAGGTTTGACAAAAACTTACTAACATGACACTAAATAGTCCATCTACCTGTAGAATGACCCATATTATTTTATTAGGAGAGGTTAATTCAGGATGTACAGATGGGGAACAAACGAAAGGAAAAGCTTGAGTAAAAGAGTGGAGAAGGACATCAGATGCAGATGCTGTCTTGTACGTGTCCACTAACATCACCATTAGAACAAATGATATAATGTCAACTTTCATTTTCAAGCCTATTTAGTGATGTCTGTAACTGTCTCTGATGATGTGGGTCAGTTCTTTCCGTCTGCTGTACTCCTTGCAAAAGAGATGTTGATATCAATGCCATTACTTGATTTAAATAAAGGATGAGGGAATATGTTGTGGTGGGATGGTGTTTATCCCTCCAACAGAGGACCGCAAACTTGGCAAAGAGCACTGAAACTGTTCTGGAGGTTTGCGGTGGTCTGACTACAAACTAAGACACGTCATGTTAGTTTTTCCTTTAATTTGTCACCCAAAGGCATGTTAGTTGAAGAAAGTGAAAATGGTTACTGCTCAAACACTTCAGTCCGGCGTTAGTCAGCCCACCCTGCATTCAAGCCCGCATGAGATCAGCACGGCTCCAAATGAAAATGTCTGTGGCAACTTGTAAATTCCAGTTAAATAACAAACAGGAAACTGCAGTCATCTTAAGAAGACAGAACGAGGAGCTGCAAGGTCACCGGGTTGATCTGGGAGAGAATTTATTTTTCCTGTTGTGGATTTCGGAGCGGCTGATGCTTCGTGGACAGGGGATATTTTATCCCTGGGCCACATTAATACCAGCTAAAGGAAACATTTCCATGTGTTTCCATGTGTACACTGGTCCTACAGAGTTTGAGCCTAAAGAGGCGGTCTGGTGGGTTTCCACTGGGTAGTTTTGCCCGCTTTCATAGCTGAGTGCATGTGCGAGGAATGCTGCTAAAATCACTGAGTCATTAGGTGGAAGTGGACGCTGCTTTGTGACAAAACTTCTTAAAAGCATCATGAATAATAGATTTTGATGAAACCAGCATGAGTCCCCCGTTCAATCCAAAGTTAATGAATCCGAACACTAATGCAAACAAGCGCTGACGCACGTCCACAATCACAAACATGACGAGTTATACTAAATATCCATCTAATCCCCCACAGTAATTTAGCAGGACATAATTGTTGTGCTCGGGCTGCTGTGTGGGTAAGCAGCCTCTACATGAGCCATGAAAGGTTTTCATTATCCACATCGGTGTTTAATCAGGGGTGATAAGGTTAGGGGAGATGTGTGTGGGTTGCCTCCCATAAACTTGATTTAAAAAGATCTCATTTGAGTAGATTCTGAAGCAAATTCCCATTAAGAAAAAATAAACTTCATTGATTTCTAAGGGGAAATTGAATCGCTGTGGGAGCAATGGCCAAAAGATAATGAAAGGTGTTAAAAGCCCTGAAAGCCTATTTTTTCCATCAGGTTCTTACTCTTATTACTTAATGAGTGAAGAAGATGAATTTTTGATTATTTTACATGAGAGATTTTTTTATGTTCTTTCAACTGGTTTAAGTGGGCGGGGCTCAGTAGGGAAAACAAGTGATATCACATTTTCTCTACCAATCCACATTTAGCTGTATTTGAATCAAAATACATCGCCACTGTCAAAACCGCACCCACACTGTCCTGATGAAGCACATGAGCTGAGTTGTGGAAGGTTAAATCCATCATAAATATATCTAAGCACGTATTTCCAAACCTTTACTTTGACTGTTGCACGTTTAGAAATACTTGAAATGAGAATATGTAACTTGTAAAAGATGAAACAACACATTTGTCTTACTACAAAAAGAGAGTTTACTTCATGAATAGTAAAACAGACTCTTGTTTATTTCAGTACACTCAGGGTTGTGGCTCCCACAGCCTCACTTGGTCTGGTATGTGCAGCAGTGTACGGTTGTTAATGATGGCTAATGATAATAAACTTAACTGTGAGGTTCAACTGTAAAGCATATTAATGAGCCAGACACTTCTACTATGAGTCACTTCAGGTCACAATAAATGGCAATAAATTGATCAAAAACAATGTTAAAACATAAGATTTGTAACTTCTTCTACAAAAACAACAAATATACATGAGCCTAAACACCTAAAACTTAAAAGCTTGGTATTAAATATCTTGATGTAGAAGAAGGTGCAGGGAGAGTTCTTCAGGGGAAATGACAGATAAATAGACAAAATAAAATGCTTTTGATCATTAAGTAGCTTTTGGTTGGCTGTTTTGGCATACATTGGATTTTAAAGAATCCGCATTTCGTGCTGTAACCTCACTGAACTTACATCTCTCTAGTCAAACCTGTTTGGCAGAAAACAAGACACAAAAGGTCTAGTTAGGATCTCACACTGTATAGCCTCAAGCTGAAGCACCAACCACAGCGACCGTTACTCTAAATGCAAATGAGAACCTCTGCCTATCCAAGAGAGCTGCTGCTGCTGAAATGTGCTTACTGAAAGTTTTAGGCGAACATACAATAATCAATTCATCCATTCTAACTGTATTCCTGAGAGGTCACAGGTCCCCGGCTCCCAAATCAGTGATTGTGTTTTAATTGGCTTGCTCCCTTTTCACACTGACGGAGCCATTTATCAGTTGTTGATTAGGTGTCTCCTACCTCCATAGTGAGTGACTGCGGCTCTGAACTTATCATTCAGTCATTACCTTGCTGCTGATACAGATAAAAGAAACACTGTGTGTGTAAGGTTGCTGGTATAAACTGCTCACCGTGCATGTCTTGTTTGAAATTCATGGTAAGTACCTGCATAGATCACAGTGAGTCCCCGTAACACAACATCATATGGACAGAACTTATCACAGGTTCTGAGTTAAGCTTCATTTAACATATTAATTTTGTTTTAATCGCTGAAAATGTCTTAACTTGCCTCTCATTTTGATAGTTTTTGGGTGACAGCTTGGGCTGCAGCTGATTGTTTTCATACCATAAATTGGCTGGTTATTTACTTGATCAATTGTACATAAAATGTCCGAAAAAGCCAAAGACAATGTCTTAAAATGTCTTGTTTTGCCTAACATACTCTGCAGCAAAACCTGCACAGAGGAGGAGCTGAAACTGGGTTATGTTTGGCATTTCTATTTGAAAAATGACATAAATGATTAATCAGTTATCAAAAAAGTTGCAGATAAATTTCCTGTTGATCACTTAACACACTAATTGTTTCAACTCAATACATTGCATGTCCTAAATGACACCATAAATAACACAAAAATAATAACTTGTAGTATTTCCTTTAGATCCTGCATGATCCACTGTTCAAAGTGTTCCTATACTTTGTGAGGAAACATATCATGTCAGATTAGAAACTATTTTTTAAATCCTCTATATATTTGTATGAAACTTACAGACTAATCATTTCATGTACATTTAGCCTCTTTGTACATCACCCACCAGGTGTCAGTACTTGCCCTGCTGCTCTGATGCCCTGCTGTAAAAGCAGACAAAAGGTATGCACGGATCCCCAGAATTTCTACTTACAGAGGAATAAAAATAAGCCCTAAATGACTCGTTTCCCACAGCATATGCATCACATCATTAACTTATGCTGCAGCCAAACTCCTCCACGTCTGTGCACCCCCCCACCCACCCCCCATTCAAAACCTCCACTGCAACACATCTCTTCAAATAACTCAACCATATAAGATGCTTTCTAATAACTATTATTGACACTAAAAGCTTTAGAAATGAATCTAAATAGAAAAGGATGCTTAGATCAATGCCCTATTTTTTTTTTCTTTAAGAGCCAAAAAAAAAAGAGGCGGAGGGGAGGTGGAGAGACACGGAGGGAGGGAGGGAGGCGGTGCTAAGTGTCCTCCAGTCATCCTCTCAGCTCCTCTGTTCATTAGTATGCTGCATTTGAACGGAGGTGGGGAAGAGACAAGTAACCGGCCTGAAATGACTTCACGATTCACATTAGGAGGAAAAGCGACGATTTCAGAAGCAGGACCTTAAACATCAGGATTTTTCTTCCCCCTCCTCCCCACCCGCACTGGATATTTTCACGCATGCAGGAGGAATATTTCCGTTTATCATTCAATCCTCCCTCTGTGCGCTTCTATTTTTTTTATTATCATTAGAATTAAAGCCGCTTGCGTAAAACCAGACCTGGCTCAGGTCTCATGCATGTGTGCGCATAGACAGCCAGAATAGAAATTATCTGTTTAAAAAAAAAAAAAGACGGGATTTTTTTCTTTATTTGAACATAAGATGTGATTCCTCGTCTTTTCCATGAGGCAGCCAAGCCCAGACGCTGGCATCCGAAACAGCTGGGTCGACAAGATTGTGGATTAATCTTTTTTTTCTTAATATTTTTCTTTTCCTTTTCACCTCCTCCGGACATCTTTCAGTGTCCGTCGGTCAAAATGAGCGTCGATTTAGTTGAATCAGCCACATGAGCGGAGTCTAAGCAAACACGCATTTCTCCAGAGGAGCGCACATTTCTCTCTCTCCCCCCCTTTATTTTTCCCCCATATCTGCTGAAATAAACTGCGCCTTGGAGGGGGGAAGGAAAGAAAAACCCCACAAAAATGGAAAGCGAGGTTTTCACCCCTTTGCTGGAGCAGTTCATGCTCACCCCTCTGGTCTGCTGGGTAAGTCACATCCCCGGTTAACCATTCAAATGTACCTCAGGCTGGCTAATTAAACAGCTCTGCCCCCCCTGTGCTGTGAACGCATCTCCCTTTAAGTGTCTCATTGATTCTCATCTCGACCCCCCTCCTCATCTGCCTTCTCCCGTTTCATCTCCAGGTGAAGACGGTGGGGCAGCCGACGGTGACCGATGGCACCAAATTATCGGAATATATTGAATTAGTGGACGGGATTTACCTGAACGAGATCATGCTGGAGATGTGAGTAATCTGACACAGACACGAGTCCGGACCCGGACCGCCTCCCTCTGAAAGGATTGGCCAAATGCAGATCTTTGCATGGGACCTCAAACGCACCATGCAGGGTGATTAGATGCATTTGGGCCTCAAAATCTTGCATTATCTATCAGTAGCCGCTGTCAGTTTTTTTTTTTTTTTGATGATGAATGTGTGCAGGTTGATCTCCAGCTGCAGCCCTGCACTTGAAATTGCCTGCTGAAGTGAATCTAGGCTAAGCACAAAGGGAGCCTCTATTGGGGGCAATGGTGGGTCACACTGTCAGAAATCTTTGCAGACAGTTATTGTTAGGATCCCTTGGAGCTGCGAGGGTCACCCATGAGCATCCGCAGAGCGAGGAGGAGGAGGCAGTGGCAAAGAGCTCCACAACTTCCTCAGTTGTTTTTTTTTTTGTTTTCCCCCCAGTTACCCTGGACTGTCATCTGCAGACTACTGGAAGACACCCCGCCCCTGGAAGCTGCTGCACTCACGTTTCCCCCCCACTGTGCTGCAGATTAAACTGGAAATAGTAGCCCTAAGCAGGATTCGAAATTGGATGTAGAGTACACAGCAATGCAGATCCTTATTTTAATATAGCACACACACATACACTTGTTTGTTTTTCATTCATTTAAAAGGGAAGTAGATGCTTTGGCAGACCTCTTGACGGTGAGAGAGGGTGGCTGCCTGGAGAGGATGAGACATTAGGTGTCAAATCCGCGTCTTTCCAGTCACCTCCTAATACGCAGCGTGACAGGAGACAGCTTCCCATTCCTTTGTCTGGCTTAGGGCTCGCTACTTCCCGCTTGCAGTGCAATTTTTTTTTCATGTTTTCCGCTAATGCCTGCACTCCACTCTGTCAGCATTTACTCCTCCTGCTCGCCTGTCAAAAGGAGCGCTCAGCCGAGCCCGCTCCCAGTGGAGTTGATTTTCACCTCACGAGCGATTATAATGTGATGCAGTTTCAGAGGGGGACTTCCTGTGTCACCTTGCTTCAGTATCTCTCCTCTTCAAAGGTTCGATTGGCAGAATCAGAAGAGGAAGCTCGTCTTCTGTGCCAGTTTCTCTCTCTGTATTTCTATATGTGCAGGGTAGCATGTAGTATAGAGTTCTCCATGTGAATTGTTTTTAGAAGGGTTAAGCTGTAGCTGTTTGGCACGAGGAGCTGATTAACTCTGGCTGGCTGTTTTCCTGTCTCTGGCCGGTGTCCTCTTCCTCCCGCTCTGTCCTCGACCTCCTGCTGCTCGCCTGCATCACCCCACTAAGCCGCATACCTTTAAGTTTCAGCCACCTCTTCTGCCTCTCTTTCCCATGCTTGTTTTATCTCCTCCTCCTACTGCAGGCTGCATCCACACTCCCGGAGGAGCCCTCAGGAGCACCAAAAGGTGTTTTTAGGAGAGGCCGTTCCAGGTTGAGTCAGACAAGGGGCGTCTTTCCTCTTCCACACAAAATGCAGTATTTTTAGAGTATTTGTCCTTTATGGGACATTGTATGGTGGAAAGCAAACGGAAGGATATGGGGGGGGGGTTGGAGGAGTGAGTGAGATGGAAAATTATTTGCTAAAATGGTTAAAAAACCTTAAACATGACAGGGAAGATAGACATGCAAAGATAAGGGTGATGTGCAAAAGACCAATTCACGACCCAGTTCGCGACTCTTTCTCTCTTTTCTACGTATTAAGACTGAGGTGTTAGCGCAGGTACTCAGTGGGATTTCTGCCTGTATAGAAATGGAATGAGCTGGATGGCAATTTTCTGCAGTTGTTTGAGTGCTCCTGTAGGGAACAGCCAGCCCAGAGCTGAAATGAACTGTGACTGGCTTAGTGATCGCCTGACAGGATGTCGGGGATTGCCAGTCACAGCCTGCTCTGTGTGTTTATATTTGTGTGCGTGTGCGTGTGTGCTTTTCTGCAGGGCTTCTGTGTCTGTGTGGGAGTATCTGTGGAGGTTTTTTTTTTTGTCTTCTGTTAAATTTGGTTTGGACTGAGGCAGCTGTTGGTAGTCGTCTTGCCCAGCCACCCTCCCACACAGAAGGCCTACAGTGCTGGTCAGACGTTATGTTGGTGAGACTGCTCTTTTGTCTGCCTCTCCCACTTCACCAGCACCGCGTGGCCACCTCCAGCAGGCTGAGCTTACTAAAATAGCATCACAAGCTAAAAAATATATGTTACAGCTCATGCATCTAAACTCTGCAGCTGCTGCAGGGAGTTTTGGATGATGGTACCCATCAAAGACTTGGATATTAAAAGACAGAAATGTAGTCGAAACAGGGCGCCTGAACTGAAGTTTGTTCAGTTATAGCTGTAGACTGGAAGAATGACATGGTTGTTCGGTAATGCCTCTTTCCCTCGCCTCATCTCTCTCTGTTACACCCATTAAAAGTAGAAACCTTAGAAACCACAGGTGAGTTTCCCCAACATTTCTGAAGAGCTGTACCCGATAATTAACGCAGTTTGTTCCAGTTCTCGGGCTCCCACAAACACATTCTCGCTCTCACATTTTGTTGTCTCCTCAGCCCCTCTTTTCTGACAGCTTGAAAGATATTGCAGTGAGTAGTTAGCTGGCATCGCTCTGCTCGCGATTGATCCAGTCGAGCTAAAAAGGCTTCGGTGTTAGCCTCCAGCCAGCCGCTGCCGCACACTGAAAGAAGACTGACGGTCAGCGCTGAAAACACCAACACGGAGGAAAATCCCCTCTGCAACAAAGAAACATAACTCCAAAGACGCACACACTAGTAGATGCAGTATTGTGTACGCAAAAGGTTGTTTAACACGGTTTAAGTGAATCACTTAAAAAAAAAAATCTCTTACTCTCTCATAAGATCACACTTGCGGTACTCTGGCCATAAGAAACATGAGCTTTTTACATTTTTACTGGTGATGCCAGCTGTTGTGTCCTGAGCTGTGGTGTTGCTGTGTGAACGTCTCTGTGTGGCCTCAGTGTGGACACGGCAGACAGGCTGGCAGCAGTTGTCATCGGGACAGCATGGGAGAGAAGAGGAGAGACCCCAGGATTATCCAACGGTTTGCTGACACCCAGATGGCACCACGTCCCCTCCCCCTCGCGACTGACATTACCTAGCCAATTAAATTGCCTCCTCGGCGCTGTCAAACCAATTAGTTTTTCCCGCTCAGCAAGAGGGGGCCAATTACATTTTTGTCAGAGTGACAAGTGTCCAGTTGAATTCTGTTTTTCTGCCAGTCCTGTAGCCCCGTGCTGGCTCGTTGGCCTGTTCGGTGAACCAGTCAGTCTGTCCTCTACGGGCTGTTGGGACAGAGTTATGTGAGGCAAAACAGACGTTTGTAGGAATAAAAAAAAAAAGGAGATTTGATGTGGCATGCTTGGTTTTTACATTTGTCACGTTGACTGGCCCAATTGGCCCAATTATTTATGTTGTCTTTTTTTTTTTTTAAGATCTTCTCTTACACTTTCTCATGCATTCATGGTTGTTTAGCTTTAAACTTGAAAATGAGTCAAAACATTTGGTTGCTTTCTATTGCAAGAATAGAGCTGTAAAACATATGGATTATGAAAAGAATGCCGTTAATCGTGCTGCGCAGGTTGATGTTTCTGTTGGCTCGGGTGTTCAGACAGATCCGTGCATGTCTGTAAATCTGTCCAAATGGCTGCACACATGAGGATGAGAGTATAAATAACCTAGTGGTATCTATCACCCTCCAGCACTTTCATCGGCAGATTTCTTCTGCAGATAACATGCAGATGAGGGCCCTTCCAGGGTGGTAAACCTACAAGTCAGTCAATATGGATCTATTGATAGTAAATGCAGATTTGAAAGCTTTATTTTCTCAACATACACAGGATGTAGTCCTCACTGCACCTGTCATCACTTCCTTTCATGACCGAATTGGCTTTTTGACATGTCATGCGTGCACAAACACACTCAGATCTTGACCAATGAGCTTTGTGGAAGAGTTTTGTTTTGGAGGCACAACATTGAATGACGATTGTTGGTTTAAGCCCTGGACCCAGTTGGTCTTTTGTAGAAAATGACTTTCTTTTGTTGTAGATGCATCATTAGGTTCCCTCTCTAATTGTTACACTAACATACGGAGGCTCCATTATACTCATGCTATGCTTTTTATGGCTTTGTTGTTCTTAGATATTTCTGAGGGCATACAGCCATCTGGCAGTGTTTTATTATTACAGACACAAAATTAAAAAAAGACCACATAGAAAGAAACACACGAGTCAGCTCTTCTCTATTTTTTTTTCAATTTACATTCTTCTTTTTAAACTGTTGAATGGCTTTTTGAATGGACTGGATGATAACAGAAGGAGAAACAGTGTAGGATCTTGATGGATACAGGACAAAATTCAGTTTTGTTTCCTTTTTACACCCAATGAAGACATAATTGCTCATACTACATCAAATTAATGAAAGAATAAAATGGCCTGGAAAGCAAAGATTTCCACATTTCGGTGTTCACTGATCCAAAGGTTTAGTGAGCGTTTGAACATCTTTAACACTTTTTACAATATTTCATAGTTGATCAGGGAAAAAAATAGTTGTTTCTGTTAATTTTCAAGCAGAAGTGGCAGAAATTTGATGGCTCCAGTTTGTCAAATGTAAGAATTTACTTTTTTTCATTATCTTTGGTTTGTAGACTGCTGTTTGGAAGACAAAAAGACATTTCAAGATCAGCTTGGATTCTAGGAGACTTTTTTTTACTACCCTTTAACTTTTGTTAACTTGATTGATATAGGAAATAATCATCAGGAAAGTATTTTTTTTGGAGCCTCACATTAGACTTCTTGTCGGAACCCTCATCTTGTTTTTCTCTCTCTGTCAACTCATTCGTGTCCCTCTTTCTGTCATCCCTCCTTTCATCATGTCTCAACATCTACTGCTCCTGGACCTCCTGCTCTTTCCCTCTTTCTCCCCTCCCTCCTCCTGCTGCAGTCCTTTTCTTCTTCATCTCTGTGTCTCCTTTTCTGTCTCATGCCTCAATTCTACTGCTCTCTCTCACAGCTGACCTTCCTCTGTTTTCTTTGAGCAGCACGTCGAAGCCTTTTGTTGGCTTTCTCTCGGGCTAGTTACAGCAGACATAGCTGGGATTCCAGCTGGACTAGAGAGCGGAGGCGGGCGGAGCTGCTGCTGGGCTGTCAGCCTGCTCGGTTTCCCCGCCGCCTCTGCCTGGATGTGGACGATCCACACCATTCAGCATCAAAGTGCAGCTCTCAGGCCTTAATCTGGCATCTCTCGTCGTCGCCTTTGTGCCGTGCCATACTCTCTGTGTCTGTCTAGCAGGAGGATGTGTATCGAGTCAGACAGGAAGCGGCAGCTGTGACCTTGAGAGGACAAAACTTTAACAAGGCCGTTTTAATGTGAGGCACTCAAAATCCCACTGCCAAGGACATGTCAAACCCCAAAGGGACCATTTTAGGATTTCAGGTTTGCTCTCTCAGGCCTAGAAATTCAAAGTCAATCTGATTTACAGCTGTTGGCATTTTAAGTGCAGGAAAAAGCCAGGAAATTTCATAAAAAAATTTCATAATTTCATTTCATAAAAAAAATGCCATTTAATGTCAATTGCATTTGACTATGAATGAATCGCACAACAATTTGACATTGAATTTGTGGATTAATTATTAACTTTGGAGCGTGTCAACAAAAAATACAATACTGTATATCCCTAAATAATAATAATAATATTTATTTACTTCAATTAAAGAGAGCTGTTTCCTTTATATTTGATTATACGTCACCAAATTGGTCTAATCTGCCCCGATTTTCTGTCAATTCTGCTGTTGCTGCTGTTCGCTGCTAATGCAAACTCAACACTTCCTCCATCTGTTTCATGTTACAGGCCCTGCAGTGGCTCAGGGGAAATAATCTCTTCTGTTCCCTGGAAGAACTTTTGCTGTGAAGCATCTGCAGGAAGTGTTGAGTTTCATTAACGGCAACTTCACATTGAGAATTAACAGCACGGGAGAATTAATCAGTGACCAAAGTACAACATGTCTGTTAAAAAGAGAAACCCAAAGCAGCAGAGCATGACATGAGCGTGTGTTTGTGCTGAGGGACTTGTACACCATGCTGGATTTACTTTGTAAGCCATCATAATACAAGCACTTTTACTTATGAGACGCTGATTTGTGTTTCTGTGTTTTTATGGTCCTTGTAGTCCAGTACAGATCAATGCGTCAGATCACATTCAGCTTGGCAGGAATGAGTTTAGCTGCTGTCCCTATGGATACAGTGACAGAGGAGAGGAATTGGGAAGAGGCCCCGTAGAGACGGAGAGACAAAGACAGGAGAGAAATAAATCAATGAAAAGCCAAGACGAGGAAAGAGAAGCCACATACCAATGGTTAGAGATTCACTGCTCTGTCTGTGCACTACAGTTCCCATGAGGACTGGGAGGGGGGTGAGTATTAGCTCTTCGTGATAGCAAAATATAAAATATTGACACACCTGCAATAATAATGACTTATGTTTTGTTATATTTTAGTGTTGCAAGGTGATCCAGTGTACCCAGTGTATTCCAAAACATAGTATGTTTTAGTGGTGTGCTAATATAATATCCTTAATTTGAAGGTATAATGATGGTGCTGTTGTAGCATATGATCTTCTGAGGTCATCGCTTCATTCTTCACTAGTCTGAGATAAATTAAGTTTATAAAAGTCCAGCTTCCTGTTTGTTTGTGCTTACTGTACTGACGAGCTTCCATGCGTAAAGGTGGTCAGTGTGTTGACGTTCACTCCACTTTAACAAGATTTAATTAGAACAAGATTAAGGAGGAATTCCAATTATTGCAACTGTCATAGAAACATTTAAACAGTTATCTTTTCTCGTAATGACCCTGTACTTGGAGCACTTTGAATTTGATTTGCAGAGCTACGTTGCTCATTACTCTCTTGACTCATTTAAGGTATTCTGTAAATTTCAGCAGAAAAGTCTATGAATTCATTCAATATATTAATTAATTTTCACAGTCTTATTTCCTATTTCCCTGTTGACTAATTGGAAATTTAAAAAACAATTATCTAACCTTTTTTGGTAATTAGCTTGGTCGTGTCTCTCAAGAGCTTGTAAATAGTTTATTTGAAGTATGGTTTTAAAAAAGGTTGCACTTTTTGTCATTTTGACTGTCTTAATTGCATGTTCCAGATGGTTGTGATGACTCCTCACGCTGGCGTCAGTCTCTTTTAGTTAGCAATGTGAATGTTACAGAAACAGACTCACATAATTACCCTGAACTGAACTGTTAACCCCTAACATGGCTGCTAAGAAGCGCTCATCCCCCAGACACCTCTTACTGTAGTTGTTTGGCTTCATGTGTGTGTGTGTGTGTGTGTGTGTGTGTGTATTTATGTGTGCACCTCCTCTCACATATTGAGGCACAAACACACACACTCCCCCGCTGTGTTTGGACAGAACAGCTCATAAGCTCTGTGCCGAACACGTGGCCAAATGCAGCCTGTATTTTCTCTTTGTGTGTGTGCATTTAGCCTACTTTGTGTGTGTGTGTCGCGCGCCTGCCTGGGTGCCCATGCTGACTGTAATGTAGCCTGTCATATATAGGTTAACACTACTCCCTAACTTACCCAGCCAATCAACGGTGGGGGATGAGAGGAGAAAGCCCAGCGGCCCCAGGCTCTGCATAGGCTGCAGTGACTATCGACAGCACCGACGTACTGGCTTATTGACTGGCCGTCTGTCTGACTTGCTCACTAGTTGTCTAGCCTTGCTGGCTTTTTAGCTGGCGTGCTGCCTGCCCATCCCTAATCTATTTGTCTATTTAAAGTCTTAGGTTTACTGTATCAGCAGGGACACGGATGGAGGTAATAAGTGGGATTTTTGACCCCTGTTTCTGCTTTAAGTCGCTGTATTTATTCCCCTGCTGATCCACAGGGGCGGGCGAGGAGGGGGATGTTGGCCCGTCGCGTGCTTCTGTGTGTGGCATTAGAGAGGCAGCCAAAGAAGCGAGGGGTGGATTGTGTGGCGCTGTCATGGTCGTGTTGTTGTGGCCGCCATGTTCTTGGCTGACGGTGATGGAATGTGTGAATGGGGAACCCTTTCCTCGCTGTTTTTATCTCTTTCATTCTCTCACACACACACACACACACACCTCATTCACTGCATCACCCTCCTCGCCCTGACAGGATTACAGCCTCCTTTGCTCTTTTTAATTAACGGGTTAAATAGACCCCCTACTATGGACCTCAAAAGTGGCTGAGTGTGTGTGGAGGGAGGGGGAGGCGATGGGGAGAGTCATGTGACTGTTCATTTAGACCAGTATTAAAAAGAGCCCTGTGTCCTTCTGATTAGCATTATTTTGTGTGTGTGTGTGTGTGTGTGTGTGTGTGTGTGTGTGTGTCAGGGCAGAGGCTGATCAAAAGGCTAATTAATACATCCAAGCACTGTAGCCGGTTGATTTAAGAGACAGACGCCCTGCCCTTTTTCCCAGTTTAATGCAATGAGTAATGTGCTTTTATGAAATTTAGAATTTATATTTAAGAGTGTGTATTCATACGCCAATGAGCACATAAAAAAGATTCAAATGGTCCCAGCAGATGATCAGCAGCACTGTTTTTTTTATCAACATGTAAATTTGAATAATTTTTTTTTTTTTTTATATTTCTGGGTTTGAAACAGTTTCCTGTGGTTTACTTTTACGTAAAATTGATGTATGCTGAAGCAGTCTTTGCAGAAAACAGGGCAGCAGCATGTTATAGTGATTAATGAAGATGCCATTCAACCAAAAGTCCCCTGTTGACTGCAAGCATCCACCAGGCTGAATGTCCTTGAGGAGAATAAAGGATCCTTCACCTTTGACCACCCCCCCCCCCTTTCAAATAAAGCAAGACAGATAATAAACATGAAACAAATCCTGATTATATACCATCTTTGTGTCTGTACGGCCGAACATCTCAGTAAAGATTAATTCTGAAATACCGCAGACATTGTGGCTGTGCTCTTCTGGAGTGCTGGAGCACAGATGCAGACACATGCATGACTTCACATGTGCTGCACACTACATGCATGCATGCGTACATTCACAAGTAGTCAAGGACTCCTCCTCCCCCCTACTCAGAGCATGTTGACCCTCCATAAATAGGTCATGCAATGTACATGCTTTGAAGTCTGAAGTGTGTATCGTGAAAAAGAGAGCTGCTCTTCAACTGTTGATGTAGGACTCTAAAAATCTCAAGCACATGAGTAGTGTTGTTTTCCCAGACAATCCCAAGGCAAACGCATCATGAATTAATTACAGGGATGTTTTTTTAGGGACTATGGGAGGGATTTTACTACTCTTCCCTCTTGGGCTCAACGCATGGTAAGTTTTTTTTTTTTATTTTTTTATTTGCCTCAGCCTAAGAGAGAACCAGGGCCTCTTTATAGTGTAATATATTTTTTCCACCGTGACAGCTGAGGGGTTATGAGACTTGATAAAAGAGTAGATTTATAGAATAATATCTAATGCGTGATGAAATAGATGAGAATATTTATTGTATACTAGGATCCACTGGGAAGTTAGACAACTACTGGTGGGGTTAATGTGCTACCAATGTTGAAGCAATCAACCCTGAGAGATAAAACATTCAGAATATAGATTAATAGAGTTAAAGTTCAGCAGAGAGGCTGTGCAGGTAATGAGAACGCATTTCTTTCTTAGTGTTACTTTTGAACTCACTGCTTTCCTCCAGTTGTGCTTCTGTCGTGGCATTGCCGTCTGCATTGTATGAATAGAATTTAAGTAGAAAGTATGAAGTATGAAGTCCTGCACATGAAAACCTACCCTACACCGTTATTTGAAGCCAGCGAAGTATGACAGAAGTTTATAGTCCTTCAAAGTGTCCCTCTGCTACTTCATGAAACTGTATCAGAGGTGCTGCTTGGTCACCGCCTCTGTTCTGTGAAGTGCAGAGTCTTAAAAAAAATAGGAATTTCCCTCAGAGGATCGGTAGATATCACATTAAGGAGGCAGGTCTTGCTTATAACTTGTAAGTATACAAAAACAGCCATTTCTGCAAGGTTTTAATCAAGAAAAGACAAGCTGTCAAATGATCCAGGTAAAAAAAAAACTCTGGTGTGTGTACAGCTAATGTTGGAAAATAATAAGCTGATAAATTGCTGATTCGTACTAAACTTGGGTCTGACAGATAGTTGGCATGACAAGCATTCAAAAGAAACCGAAAGACCGACGCACAAGTTGCCTGGAAACTCAATTAGTAACTCCAATAATCTTGTCAGTCAATGCAGTTTGGTAAGTTTGAATTGAAATGAGGTCTGGTATTTTAAAGGTAACCTGCATAGATATGCAAATAGGAGTTTGGATTGTTGTAGATAACAGCGGCTGGGGAGGTGGCACTGTGTGAATTTGAGGAATGTCTGTGAGGCTCAGTAAAACATGTTGACACCCGTGATAACATCAGTCGTTGTTTTTTTTTTTTAATGTCCCTTGGGCAACACACAGTCAGAAACACAAGGCTCTCTATCCTGCAAAAACTAAGATGATGCTTTCTGATTCAGACAGATAAGAATAAATGGGATTTTGTATATGGGGTCAAGATTAAAGGTTAAACCACCTTATACTAGAGCTTTTACCACGTTAATAAAGTCTTTCGTAGTAGTTCAGTCTACAAAGGCTCTCTTTTCCAGGTTTTCATGTCTGACAGCGTCGCCTGACAGTGTTTCACAAAGATTGAATTTAACTCTCAAAGGATTTGATTTGAATGCTGGAGACGACCCTGTCTGAAACCCTGGTGCCACCAGATTTAAAGGGCATTTTTATTTGGTTCTGTGTCTGTGGTTTCTTTAACATGGTCATGGCACTGGCCCTTCTTTAACAAGGGGCCACTGTCACTGTGCTGCTAATGTTTTTAGCCAAACACAGACCCGCTCCATCACACAGAGCGACATAGTGTCAAACTGAAACACAGATGTTTCGAACATCCCACAGACGCACGCTTAGAAACATTATTTTTAAAATGTATTTGTCGACATGTGAAACTGACATTCATTTTTGCCACAAATGTTGATTAAATAACAGTATGCCATTTGTTTCCCTACAGAAATCCCAAGGCCTCGGTGCAGAGGACGAACAAGAAAGTGAACAATGACCCCACGCTGCGCATCCAGAACCTTTCTATTCTCATTAGGCAGATTAAGGCCTACTATCAGGTAAGATTTCTCCCCATGAAACAAGCTGCAGATATAGCTAGTTCCTCTTTCTGCATGGTCAAAAGTTGAGATTGTTCAACAGTTACCATCTAAAAGAGAAAGCAGATCTGCCGATACGGGTCAAAATTTATGATGAATCACTTGTATAAACATGTTCGTGCATGGCTTGGGCCGAAGCTAAGCACAAACTGAAGCCGTATACTCTTTTCCCATTTTCCCTTGTGCCTTAGCTGGGGTGGTCTGCATGCAAACTTTTTTCCCCCCTTCAGGGCACAGAGAAATGCAGTCATACAACACAGCTTTCACTCACACACACACACAGAATCAAATGCGCGCACACGAGCAAATGCCACAAAAAGACTCGGCAGGATAAACAGAGATATATTTGCAGATGTGTATGTGTGTGCCTGTGTGTGATGTGGTATCGTGACCCTGATCCAGATGTCAGAGAGGGCCCTCTAAATATACAGAGACATCAGGAATGTGAAGCCCATGAAGCCACTGATCCGCCTTTCCTGCTTACTCTGATGAATCGTTCAATTCATTTACCTTTATCTCAAAAAACGATCTTCCCTCTTGGGTGATGATCGCGGTGTATCAGCCTCGGTTTGTCTCGGGCGAGGAAGCAAAACTACAGAAAGCAGCTTGCAGCGTTACTTTAATGCTGACAAGGAAGACGTCGAAGCTTCAGTCAGAGAGATGTAAAGGTGATAGAAGCGCAGCGAGGTCTTATCTCGTGTTCGGTCTTATCTCGCGTTCGGTCTGTGTTTACTGCTTCGCATGTTATCAGCTCATCGGGCCCTTACACATGTCAGCTTGCATTCTCCCCACAGTTAATCATCACCTTGACCAGTAGGAAGCGATGGAGACGTACTAAGAGACTAATGGGGCTGAAGGGAAAGCGGAGGAGGAAATGTGGGGGGTGTAGATGAAGGAGGAAAGTTGAAAGACTTGATAATTAAATATCAGAACATGCAGCACTTCGATGCATGTCTGGAGGGTAAAGATGGGAATACCGGTGGGAGTTTATATACGATGTGTCTGGAAAATATCGTGCTCATATTACATTTGGACGCACACATCCTGGACCATCTCCTGACCCCACATGTTGCAGTATGCACACACAGCACGCCACACTTTTGATTTGCCCATGTCAAACAACTTGGACAACGGTTTGCAGTCCATATGTGAGGCTAGATACCAAATAGTTAATATAATCCTAATCTGAATGATGTGGCTGAGTGTATTTATTTATTTATTTTTTCCACCAAGCACTGCACACAATTTCTCACAGATGGTACCAGATGTGAGAGGCTGATACCTGCCGTCAGCTTCCATCAGTTTCAACTGGATTTAAATACGTTGTGAATAAATCTGAATACCTTTAGATGCAATGAGGTGAACAGAATTAACTGACCCCTGCAAATCCTGGGAAAATGGTAAAACCAAAGACGATTGTGGCTCAACTAAATTTTTCAGTCAGCTTTTTATACAGTGTTGCTTAAGTGCACAGTGTCAGTTCTCAACTGTGCGTTGCTTTTGTGCCAATTGTGAAACCTGTGAGCTTAGTGAATTACAACAATCCAGAGACAACATGATTCACCACGTTACTGCAACACTGTCTCAACAGTGTTTATGATAACCAGGGAGTGAGCGTGACCCAGCATGCTGCTGGGACAGCAGAGGGAGTTCAGGAATGCTGTCATGGTCGAGCAGTCGTGCTGACGGCGATTTCCCACACTTCAGACATAAGACTGTGACCCACATCCTCAGGGGCTGTGGCTGTGCAAAGGCACGTACTTGTCATGTAATTTGGTTTTAATCAGATAACAAAATATGAAATGGAAAAAACTGAATTTGAAGGCCTACTTTCAGCCACATTTGACTATCTGTATTTTCTCTGTAACTTGATGGTTCTACAAATAAAACAGTTTTTAAGGTTGTTTTCTTTACGTACTTAGATTGATGAAAAATCTGCTCTTTCTGCGTCTGGGCCAGGGTCACGTGAAGAGTGTCACTGATTGGTTAACTTCTTTGTTAGATCTGGTTGGCCTTGGTCCTTCAACATCCTGTTAGTCACTCCCTGGTCATCTTATTTAAACAATCAGCCTATTGTGTAGACTGGGACGTTATAAGCCAACAAAAGCTGCACTAGGCCGACACAAATGGACAGCAGAATTATCTGTCACAGAGTCGATGGTTGGGTCAGTGGCCGCTGGGGTTAAGTAATGACCAGCAGAGTCGGTGGATGATGAGATGACGGGAAAGGTTAAGGACTTTAACTGGAGGCATTTGGGTGACTCACTTAGCAACAGGACATACTCTCTATTTCCCATCCTGGATCTGTCATTTTTTATGCATTGCTAAATGTGTATTTTTATGCAATCCTAAAACTTTTGTGAATACATTGTACTAGCTACTCACCTCTCTTTGAAAAATGTGCAATTACTTAGCATGCTGATGCTGTCCACCTGTGTCAGTGGTCTGATTTCTTGCTCTAATAATTGACAGATGCGACACAAACTATAATTAAGACCTTGTCAAACACAATGTAAAGCAAACAGGTGTTGTTTTAGACATTAGACACAAGAATTGCAGAATTTATTGATTTTTGTTGCCACTTAACACTTACTGTTGGGTTCAGCAGGACAATGTAAGACAACAGAGAAACTCTTGTTCATCTACGATGTTAACGCTAATCCTCTCTGTTTGTCCCTCCGTTGCACTGTTGACCCCCCTGGTCATACTGATGTTCGGCCACTTGTGTCTGCAGGCTCTCCCTCACAGAGACCACCTACTGGTTTCCCCAACACCTCCCTGCTGTCCTTGCTGTGCGTCTGTCTGCCCCCTCGATGACCTTTTAGGGACTTTAGCAGCTACTCAAAGTCACTCAGTGAGCTGGTAATGAGATGGACCTGCCTGCTCTTAAGTTGTTTACATCTATCAGTACTTCATACCCAAGGGTCTGATTAGGATGACATAAGAAGTCACGAGTGGGCAACGCTTGTTTAGACCCTGTTGATTGTTTGCTCTTCGAATCATCTCTGTCCTTCCATGTATTTCCCTTTAATCTCCCTCCCTGTTTGATTTGCAGGCGTTAGACTATCAGCGATGAGCCTTGAAGTTGATTAGCAGCTTTGATAATAAATGTGGCAGTAAAATGAGAGCACCTCATGTGTCAAGAGGGTTGATAATGTTTTTTCAATCAGATTAAAGACACTGATTCGGGTTAGAAATGGTTGAAAGGAGACTAAGATACAGACCACTACAGAATGGAAGTTTGATTAGTCATGTTTGACTAAGAAAGGATAGACAGGTTGGCCATCATTTGGTCAGAAATGAACAAAAAGATGAGGGATAAGTAGACCTATGGTGACTATGACACATCTCTTGTTGTTTTGGCTCTGTAAGTACAGCTTATTGGATTTCAAATTAAACAGTGACATTGACATTAAAGTCCTGTTCGTCAGCATCGATCCTTTCTCTGCTGCTGTGCTGTTCAAAAAAATTGAAGGGGCACAGTGTAAAAGGGCTACATGTCTGACATCGTTAACTGAAAATGGACGCATAAAACTTTTTTAAAGCTGAAAGTTAGGTCTTTAACCTCTGTCATTGTTTCAGTGCGAATCTTATGTGCCGCAAAATGTGTCGGTGGCTTAAATGTTTAGTTATGGATCACACTGACTCTGCTGCTCGCGCACAGTTTCTGCTTTAAAGTCCAAAGGAGGCAGTTCTTATTGAGGTAATGAGGAGGAAAATTGGCTTTGATATATGGTTTTGTGGTGGTCTGCTTTTCCTGTGGTTGTTTTGTCACTTACCGGTTTCAGATTTCAGAGCCATATGGACGAAGACAGAACTATTCAAGTCAGAGGCTAATGGACTTAGCAGGATTTCAATTTACTGTATACTCAGCAAAGAGGCCTTGGAGTAAATGGAGGCCTTGCATGGTCGGTTGCTCTCTGTGATTCAATAAATTGATTTAGTTTAAGACTCTTTTAATTAAATTTTCCCTGTAATCTCGGTTCAGAATCTGTTAGAAACCACTCTCAAGGTAACTATATCACTGTATGGCACCGGAGCAGACGGTCAGTATATTTCCTTCTTTGGAGTATAAGAGCAAAAAAAACCTAAAAGTGCTTGTGCTCATAGATGTCTCGTCTCATCTATAAAAGCTCTATATTTCAGTCAGAGTGTCCGGGAGGGAGGAGGAGGGGAAGAATTTATTGAATCTGAGCCTTGCAAAGTCGCCAAAGGATCTTCTGGTGTCGAGAGATGACTAATTCATTAACCTTTTTGAACCATCAGAGGCAGACGGTTCAGGACCTCTCTCCTCCCCCCATCGCTTACCTTAACTACTTTTCCACTCTCCCTCTCTGGGCCTTCACTTCTGTACAATATGTCATCCGAGCAGCATGTGTGTGTCATTTTCCACATGGGAAATGCCTGGAGATTGACTTTGTGCAGAAGCTGTGAAACATCAATTGGTGCAAGACAAGAATTTCAATAGTAATGATTTTTATTTCATAGCATGAGCTCTCTCTCGGGCTGAGACTGTATATGAGGAGTGTGTAGCGGTGTATGATTGTCTGTGTGTGTGTTCAGAGTGTGTTATTGTTCTTGTACAGTAGATTGTGTAGGAGGAGGTCAGTGTCTAGACAGGCTTCAGGCTTTTGATTTCAGAATCTGGTGAACAGATCAAGGCTGAACAGCAGTAAGCGTGTGTGTGCTTGTCTTAGTGAATATACTGTGCATTTTTAATGTTACATAAAAACAGGCCTGATGATTGCAGTAAAATATGTCATAACGTACGTTTTTTCATGCTAGCAATTATCATATTTGTTTCCTGAGTGGGATCTTAACTTTCCCGTTACTTGGTCATTTCTGCACAGCAGAGTCCACTGACGGTTTCTCTGTCGGTCAGTCCAAATATACGCTGGGCCTCTTTTTAATTTAGTGGCTTTGGTTTGGCATTCTTAAGCGGGGTGTAATATGGAGCCTCGGCCAGCTTGACTAAATTCTTTGTGCCTTTACTGACTTTTCTTAAAGCTTGCTAAGTGAATCCCTTTATCCTGGTTCATGAAAATCAGCCTCAGAGAGCATGTGGTGCCATTCACTGTCAAACTGATGGAACTTTTTTTTTTTCAGTGATATATTTACTTTCAGCTGTTAAACATCTGTAAACTCAAGTGAATGTCATTTAAAGTATTTTTTATTGCAGGCTGATGTGCATTGCTATGCAGTCAAAATATTTCTCTGCTCACATCCTTTAAAAAGCTTTAGACATTTGGGAATAAGAGCAGCTCTGTCCTCTCTTTGCCACTGCTTTGGTTTGGGGTGTGGCGTGAAGGCTGGGAGCTCTGTTTTGACTGCTTAAAGGGTAACAGAGGCCACCATTCATGTTGGGCAGGACCGGCCCCAAAGCTTTGCAGGGTTCTTTGGGAAGGAACTGAGAACATGTCACGTTGGATTGGTTATCAGGCATTCTTTAGGTGTTTTTTTTTAGTTCTTATCATTTGTAGGCTGATATTAAGACCAGCCTGAGAATATTTTGATGCCCCTAGGTTTTACAGTCCTTTCAGAAAAATAATATTTTGAGCTTTCTCATGCTTGGTCTTATTCTGTTTATTTAATGAGAAATTAATATTTAATTCAAAATCCAGACTTCAAGTGTTTGTCACATGTAACACTGTCACAATCTACATTCTCTCTGTTAGCATTTAACCTGAATAAGCATGAGGGTTAAACCTTTTTCAGTCACGGCTGTCTCACTCCTTTGCCTTTTCTACCAGGCTGAGAGGACACATTTGTTTAATTACTATCATTAACAAGCTTTTTTTTTCTCATCTGCTATCTAAATACTATGAATGATCATGTGTCATACTCATTTTCTGCAAATGTTCTTCCTAGTTGAGCATTTCTTAATGCTTGGCATGGTCATTTGTGACTTTGCCAAAAACGGAGAAAACAATTTTCCATCCACGTTATCACAGCCTTTGCTCCGGGCGATTATTTGTATTGCCCTCAGCTAGACCTTGGTCATGTATATCTCATACTGTGGTCTGTATCTTTGTTTTACAAGTCTGGAATTCCCCTTTGACTCCTCATCTTGCTGCTCTTTTCAGCATCAGTCATGGGCAAATCAGTTTATTAGGGCATGTGCTCGTAGCTGCAGGCTGAATGCGTTTTGTCATGCAGACTCACATGCTACACACACACATCTGAATATCCTGTTGTTGTTGTTAATGATGTAGCAGCTCACTCACCTGATTTTTAGACAATTACATAGGCATTGTTAGGCTTAACCAGACATCTTTTACTGAAGCTGAGTAAGGGAATGTAATTCAGTTCAGGTCTCGCTCAAGCCAAGAAATCAACTTTTAGGACTTTATTTATTTTCTGTTTTGATCCTAAAACCATTCTCGTACTTTGTCTCTGATCAGAAACCTTACTATATTAATGAAAACTATCATTATACATGTGCTTAATTGTGTAGTGCTGCCAAAAGTTAATGTTTTTTTTTTTTTTCTGAGGAGAAACTACAAGCTGATTTAAATACACTTAAATTCAGTTGAATTCATTAAATTCATTGAAATTTCCATTCAAGTTAATCTGATGTTTCTTTAAAATCAAAGCTTTTTGCGTTCACTCCCAATCATTGATGTGATTCATGCTGAATGCAGCCATAGATTGTACTTTTCCTGATCACAAACAACAAAGGGGAAGTATTCCAGTAAATGTCATCCAAGTGTCAGTTATTGTGGCCGGCTCTCTAGTTTAGGTGCTCGCTGTCAATAAACATTCACTTATTCTGAGACAAATTTGTACACAGACATCCCCTCTGTTTTTTCAGCTTTCAAGACCTTCATGTCGAGCGGTGTTCCCGTTTACACCCCGAACCGCTCGCTCACCAGTCGCATCACGTAATCACAGCCTCGAGTGGGAAGTTAACGTCGCTTTACCAAAATAACAGCGTGCCCGTATGTGTGCATGCATTTCTGCGAGCACTTACATTGTGCTTGGTGAGACGAAGTATATGTGAAGGGGAATTTGTGGCAGATATGGTTTAGAGTAGGTTCCCACATGCTACAAGGGAGTTATTTTTAGGTGGCAGTGGAGTTACTGTATTAAGGGGAAGCTAGAAGCTGGTTCTTGTTTTCCATCTGTGAACTAGAGCATGTGGACCTGCAGGAGTCACTGAAAAAAAAAAAAAGGCAAATCCAGCCTTAAAATTCAAAACGGTTTCATGGTTTTTATGTGGTATTTATTCAGCAGTCCCATGCTTATATAAGACAAAGTGTGGCTAAATAGGAAGCCCATTTTTACTACAACATTTGAAGGAAATGTAAGGCCCAATGATTAAAACGACCACTTTTTGTCATAACATCCAAACATCCAGGTTGTAACAAGGAAACACATTTACAACATTTTAAAAAAACAATCATCACAGAACTCTTCAAGTTTAGTACTGCAAAGCTATTTAGTAAATCAAGCTGAACTGAAAATGGGGCTTTAAAACTGATTGAACAATTATACTTTATTCCAATGATGCCTTAAATAGGGCAATAATCGCATTGACTTGCATAGAATGACTTCTGTGTGATTGTGTGAACTTTTCCAGCCAGTGTGAAGCGGAGCCCTGGGGCGATCGGGTGGTGGTGGTGGTGGTGGTAGAGGAGGGGTCAGGCCTCCCCAGCCCACCTGCCTCCACCTTTTGAGATAAACAGCAGGATCAGCCCGTCCACTCGTTCAGCCTCGGGGCTCCTTTGTTAAAAGCACTCTAGCCGATAGATAACAGCGGACAACAAAAGAAACAGCGTGCTAATGGCTCGTTCTCTCCTCCTCTCAGTGTAAGAGATGATCTGTCCATCTGGTCGCCTGCAGACCCCGACTGCTGTTCTTTTCAGCGGAGTTTACAGCAGAGTCAAATCAAATTAATTAGTTATTCAACAAGCCTTTATTTAACTTCTTTAATTAAAGACATCTGCATATAACCAGGAATTATGCAACGATAAGTAATTGAACTTACACAAGGTTGTTCTTAATTCTCCATAATTCTTTTCTTTACGTTAAAAGATCTGTTAATGTTCCATAAGGTAATTAAAAAAGAATGCCTTTTTTCTGTCAAGGAGATTTAACATTGCCATTAAAGCTAATCTGCACAAATGGAAAAAAAAAGAGTGTGTTAGAAAAAAGCCCTCAGACATACATCCAATAAACTACTGAAGAGATGTTGCTTTGCTCCTTGAACTGCAGTGCGCAAACCGCTTTTGTCTTCTTACTCTGTTACAGGATCTGTTATAGTGCTGAGTAGCAGGAAAAGCTTTCATTGCACTGATTTGATTCACGGTGATGTATTGAGATCTGGTGTTAAGTGGTTTCACTGTGTGTATGTGTGTGTGTGTGTGCTTGTGTGTTTGTGTGTTTAGATGTGAGAGAAAGGGGAAGCGTGCTCCTTCCCATTGTTGGTGGTAATAACCTTTTCAAGTTCATAATCTCTGCAGTTTTTCAGTAGAAGTCCGCAGTGCCATACCCAGGAGAGAGCTTGTGTGTGTGCGCATGCATGCGTGCATGTGCATTTGTACATGTACTGTACTATGTGTGTCAGACTAGGGGAGAATAAACCCATCTCCTCGTTTCTATGGTAACGCTCCATGTCTGCAGAATGGGTGTGATTCAAGCTTTCAGGGTTCAGGCAGCATTTCTATGCACATGCACATGCACACACACACACGCGCACACACACAGC
The DNA here is from genome assembly GCA_023238725.1 of Scortum barcoo. Lineage (NCBI taxonomy): Eukaryota > Metazoa > Chordata > Actinopteri > Centrarchiformes > Terapontidae > Scortum > Scortum barcoo. The sequence continues at coordinate 19,487,881 of CM041544.1, read as the reverse complement.
AGCAGTACAATTAGCCCCCTGTTTAAGCTGTGCCGGTAGCGGAACTTGTGCTTGGGTGGATGGATGGGGAGGAGTTGTAGGGAGGTGTGCGGGTGTGTGTTGGGCTACTTTAATAGACAGGGCTCCTGTGAGAGAGGAACAGTACAGCCTTATAACCTTTCCGCCGACACCACTTTTACGCAGACTCGCACATGGAAATGCTCGCCGACTGTAAGAGCACATGCACTTTTTTAATGTTGGCGTGGCCCCTTGCCGTGTATTGTATCTACAGCGCTTCATCTACCGGGCCGCTGGCACATCAGGAGAATATTATCTCTGTTGTCAGCAGATGTCCATACAACCCACATTTGTCTTAAGACAATAGAGCAGGATAGGTTTTTATGTCTGCCAGATAATTTTATCCAGAAAATACTCAACAGTTTATCTTTTGATAAGGTTTGAATCGAGGGTGGAGATTAACTCTGCAGAAGAAACGTCTCACAGGGAGGATGAAGCAGATCAATGTTAAAGCATATCAGTTTTTAATAGCACTAACTTGAAGATTTTATTGCTTTGCTCACACACACCTATAAAGGCACAATCCCAATACCATGTCTCATTCCACACTGTATGCACACAGACAAAATATATTGAATCATGAGTAAAATCTGTTGTGCTCGACGGGCTCTCCTTTAAGCAATGCCTCATTCTATCAGTCTGCCTAAATGTCTCTGTGGGATGGAAGAGGAGCCAGTGTTGAGGAGCTGTGAATCCTGCAGGAATCAATAATACAGCAATATAGTGTCAGGATAGGGGGATGGGGGGGAAGGAGAGATGAGAAGAGGAGGCAGCTCAATCCTTCGTGATGAAGTGATGGACTCAAAGCTGCATTTCTCTCTTTCTCAGTCTTCCCTTTTCTCCTTTCTATTTTTTTTCCTCCACTCATCCCTTAATTTTTCTCCTCCCATCATTCACTCCTCTCTCCGTGCGAATATTGTCTTACTTTTAAACGGCTATTTCCCATTCCCCAAGTGTGAATTGGACATGATTAGATAGTACTGGAGAGTGACACAGTGACTGTGCCAAGGACGTTTCTGCTGTCACAGCTAGGCAGGGAGAGCTTCCCATTTAAAAGCTGTGTGTGTGTGTGTGCATGTGTGTGTGCGTGTGTGTGTGCACATGCATGCCTCTCAGTGTTTGTAGCACATCGCCATGACATGATGACTGTGGTGGCTGGTCTCCCTCCTGCAGTGGCCATCATATTTTATGGATGAAAGCTAAGCCCTCACAAGCTAATCCAAGAGGCATATTGTCGACTGTTTAGCTTTATTAGCCTGCAGCTAATCCTCGACGCACATTATTATCCACATAAAAAAAAATACAGTACTTTATGAGCACACGCAATTTACCAGCAACATACTCAAGGTGCTGTATTAGTTGTGCATCTAATAGTGTGGTATCTACATTTGTCTACATGATGCAAATAAAGTTGGTTGAACTTGCATGCCTTACTTTGCATTGCATCTAATTGGTAACCACTTTGTTTTGGCCATTTCTTTCATTCTCCAGCTCTTTAAGCTGTCAGAAAGCTGCAGTTTGTATCTGGGGATTTAATTTCCTTCTCTCTATGACATGAAGTATAGACATTATGCTGCACACCGATCTGTGCACATTAGATATTAGAGACACATTAGAGACATAAAGCAGTGACTGCGCCGTGCTAGCACTCATTGTCCATCAAGAATATAGTCTGCATTAGTCCTGTAGTGCCTCTGTCTGTCTTTTAACTCTCAGATACAGAGGACAGACTAAAGGTTAGAGAAAAAGCATGAGAAGCTCACAACGTCCTGGGTTTTGTCCGAGAGATCTAAGCTATCACCCGGACAGATCAGAGGAACACAGACTAACGAGCAGTTCAATGGACCCTTGAGAAGGGAAGGGAAGGAAGGAAAAGCAGTGCTGAATAGGCACAGTGTTTGACTAAGCCTATGACTCTACACAGCACAGATCCCTCCATTGCAAACTCTTAAACTGAAAATGGGGGAAATTTGTTGAAATGAATCTTTTTCGGGTCGGAGCAAGAGAAGCACAGTATCTGTTTGGATGAGAAAGTGATAGTTGCAGTGGAATCGAACCTTTCCTGCAGTTTATTTCCCCCTGCAACCTGTGTTTAGTTCAAGATAAATGCTTGGATCTGCAGCAGTGTGAACTTAAACTGAGCTGTCATGATCGCAGTGTATTTGGATGGTATGAAAGGACTCTGAATGACGGCCTGAAATGTCACGCTTACACAGCAAACACATGCTGCCATTGAAGGGGACAGGTGTGAGTGTGTGTTGATGGGAAGCACAGTGGTCAGAAGTGGGACAGGTGGTTGTAGAGAGAGAGAGAGTCTGTGTTTGTGTTGTTGCCAAGCTAAAGGTCCAGTTGGAGTCCTTCTCTGTGGTGACTCATCAGTTTCTAAAAGTACTATTAGCTGTTGGTACACACACTGCAGTAAATTGCACAGTGTGCATGTGCAGTATGACTGCTCACACCAGCACATGTAGAACAAATGTGACATGAAGAATTAGCAAGCCAGCTTTTGTCCAGTATTATCAAATTAATCAGTTTCTGTCTGAAACTAATCAAAGACAGGAACTCAGACGTCCTAAAACTTTAGATTGGGTGAATCCAGGCTTCATAGTTTTCTTTGTTGTGTATTTTGGTTTCTGACCTTTTCAAAAGCTTGGCTGATTTTTGCCCAAAGGGGCTGTCATGAGTTCTGCATGGTGGATTGGCCGTCAGGCTCACCAAATGCCTCTCTGTGAGACACCAACTGTGGCTGTCTGATTATTCTGTCTGACGCTTGTTGAGTCAATCTGCCTCAGTTGTCAGACACTATGGCTGTTGGTCATTTCTGACTGGAACAGCCTGATATTAGTCATCATCAGTATCTAGGTCACCTTATTATTATTATTATTATTATTATTATTATTATTATTATTATTATTAGATGAATTGGCATCAGTTTTGTGTTTGTCATTACCACATTTGCTGATCTCTACCTATTTACACAACATTTGGTTGCCCTTATATTACTTTTATTCCTTTACACAACAGTGATTAAAGGCAAGGTATCTGAAAGGATAATAGTCTCATTCATTTTCTGAGCTTTTTGATCAAGGATAAAATCATAATGCACCATAATTTCTCTCCCTGCATGTCTCATACACCGTAAACAGAGACAGACAGATGGGGCAGTTGGGGTCAGTGCTTTTATCACCACTGACAGAAGAATAACCTAACCTAATAATCAAGACTGACCACCAGTGTGACCCAAACTTCACCTCGGGTCATAGAAGCTTCTGTGTGCGTGTGTGTGTGGAGGTTAAAACACAGGCCTGTTTCGTGTTTTTTGCCTGCTCTTGAAATCCATAACAGGCCGTTTCACGTGTTCAAATGAAAACCTGTACAAGTACTTCGCCACACACATTTTATTAATCCCATCACGAGTAAACTGCAAAACCGGACACACAATCATCAACATAGGAATGAACGATAATAAAAACACTGTCCAATAAGTATAATACACAACATCTTTTTGGAGCTTCTTGTTTGTCTCTGTGCTTCTATCTGCTTAAAACCAGATGTGAGTGATGGGCTAGAAATCTACAACCCCATTCTCCACATCTTCCTCTGGTTTTCTGTCTCTGCATCAAATCAAACAGGCCACAAAGGTTTAGGTGGCCACGAGCATCAGGCACCTCGCCTGCAAGCTCCGATAAGGAGGATGTGGCTGAAGTTGCGTTTGCAACCGCACTGAATAAATTTCCCTTGGCATGCAGGGACAATGACACATGTAGGGTCTTCAAACAACAAAGACATCGTGTTCAAACATACATGAGTGTACAGGACAAAAGAGGAGGAGGATCGTGGTGTTGAAGAAAACCTTGGAAGAATTAAAATTGCAGCTTAGACTTTTAATTTAATTTTTCATGACATGAACAGCTCTGCACATTTCTACAGATTAGTCAGACAGATAATAAGTTGCATGTAGACAAGTCTGATATGTAAAGAATATCCTAATAAGTATGTTTCCCTCCATCTGACTTGGCATTAGCAATAGCAAGTAGCAGTGGTTTACCTTTTTTTTTTTTTTTTTTTTGTAGTCCTCCACTTGTGCTTTTACAATGAGGCTTTGAGGAGGTAGATTAGACTTAGATATATTTAAGTGTACAGTTTTGAAGTCAACTCTTGCTCGCCTCAGTCAGTTGATTTATTTTGAGAATGTGTGACAGCAGCACAGATGCGGCTCTATTTCTAACCAAATGAAAATCAACAAATATCCTCAGATTTCCTGCCCGTCCCCCCCACTCCTTCCTTCACCTCTGTGATGAGGTAATGCAATATGTATAGGGCAGATGGTTACGGTGGGAGGAGGTTCTCCAAAACCCCTTACTTATATAAGCCTCTTTGCCATTACATCAACCGTTAACCTGCAAAGAATAGTCAAAGCGTCGGGTCGGATGAGTTCAAACTGCTCTCTGCCATCAGGTAGACATGAAATATTCAAGTTACCTGACCTTCATGTCCTTTCTGCTTAAAGACGCTTGCCTTCCTTTTCACGATGACTGTTATTTGGACTTGGTTTATACTCCTTTAAAAGTTAGGAATATGAAAATATTTTGGCAGGCAGTCCATGAGTCATACTGTCCATGTACAATTTATAACTTATCATCAAATGGTTATCCTGGTAGTTTTTAAGTGAGCACACTTTGCATCGTGTTATTCAGGGAACAGATATAATATAATTATGTGAAGACATGAATGTAAGTTGCTTCTTGTTGTTGTTACTGGCAGCTTGTTTGTGCCCGTAATTTGAACATCAACACTAAGAAATTTCCGCCCATCCTTTACCCGCTCTATGTTTCTACATATGTGTGTGTACACATGTACATATCTGGGCAACTGTCTGCACGAGTGATTTCAGCTCACGGTTTCATTTTGGTTTTCATGATTGACATGTGAATGGAAGGGGCCCCGCAGCAAAACCCACACCAGCAATTTAAACCACACGAACACCACTGTCTGTTGCATCATCATCACACACACACGCACACACACACACAATAGATGACATGGCCGATGCACATGAGGCCGTCATTCTTGTCCACTATAGGAGATTGATGCTGTTAATGTTCGTTTCCCCTCGGCTGTCTTGATAATCTTTTAAAGTCTACACCTCGCCCACACTGCAACACTGTTCAGACGTATACGGGGGTGGGCCCGCCATTCAGTGTTACTGTCTTTCATTGGAGATTATATTACAGTCGAATACCTGCAGCCTTTCACACTGTCAAAGCCCCCAGGATCGTCTTTATAGTGTTATATTCTTAAAGCTGAAAGCTGTCTCTAATGTGCACAGAAAACCTCTGCTCTTTTTGCTCAGGTACACATGTCAATTTTTTGCCGTAGAGCAGCTCTAATGGAATTATAATTACTTCAACAGCTGAATGTAAACTACATCTTAAGTGTTTGAATCTTCTATTGACATTGACTAATAAGACTTCTAGTGACAAAATCCAACACTTTAAAAACTCCTTTGAATAATTAAATCAAGTAATTTTGGCTTGGTTAGGGTCATAAATCATATCTCTTCATTTTCATATCCATAATTCTTTTCAAATACTTAATATTTTTCATTTCTTTTGTGTAACAGGAGACTCTCCAGCAGCTGGTGATGATGCCTTTGCCAAACGTGCTGGTGTTGGGCCGGAACCCTCTCTCAGGTGAGTGTCGAAGTACTAATCAAAGCGACCACATTATGCAGACTAATACTCTGATCAGAGCTGTGCAGGCCTCTAAACATAAGCAAAATAAAAAATGATTCATACCTGCTCCAAGGCATTCCTCTGGATGAATCACAGGGGCAGCATGTGGTTCACGAAGAGGACACATGCAGTTCTGCAGAGCCTTTGTCACTTAATTAAAATGCAACAGTAGATGTGTTTTTAATTATCCATTGCTTTAATGTTTTAAGTGACTTTCTCTTAGAATGTAGATTTCATTCTCTGGCCACTTCTTTTCTTTGTTTCTCCATGTGCTCAATTATTAGCTGCCTTTAAAAAAAAAATACTAAAAATAATAAATAATAAAATAATAATAATAATTTTTTAAAAATGGACGTAATGGCAGAATTAAAGGGGACTTAACAGAAGATAGTGAAAAATAGACAGATTAAGGAGTTGGTTTGAGAGGCAAAACCAACATTTTGGTTGTTGATGATGTTAAAAATGCCCTGGGATCCTTATTATATATATGTAAGGACTTTGACTTATTTAGTCACTTAAATGCTGAAAATGTTGCATTCGGAGCATTCGATGATGGACCCCAGCCTAGACTTCATGCGTTTCTCTGAGACATGATTAAGGAGTCAGTTTGATAGTTGGCCTCTTACATTCCTGGCTACAGTCTGCTCAGGGAAAGCGGAGTGAGTAGGATTATTCATCTCTGCTAAAGACCAGTTTTAAGTGCAATTTCACACAGTGGAAACAGCCCAGTGACTTAAAGTATATGGGGTTTACTATTTTGCAAAAAATACAGACCACTATTTTTTTAAGGGCATATTTTATGAATACTTGCATACCATTGTCAACAAATGTGTGTTATAGAGATGATCCTTATGGGTGACTTTAACGTAAATTGGAGGAATAAAACACACAGGAAAAGCATAACATAAGAACATACAACATACATAACAACATAAGAAATACCTCTTAATATGAGGCAGATAATTGTGGGTCCAAATACTGACTATTTGTCAGTTTTTACAAGAACAGTAATCTAAGAAGACAAATAAATGAAGGCAGGCCAAACATATAGACTTTTACCTGTAGTGTAATAATAATTTAACCGTTATGCAGCAAAGCCCTGACCTGTTGAACCCAGCCATGACATTTGATATGTCTGAGTAGCCGTGAAGCAAAAACCCTGCAGTTTCAAGTGTTTCATTTTATGAAAACGTGTCTGAGCAGCTTGACCTCTGCAGCCCCGAGTGCTACTTGATATTCTAGTGTGACCCTGATGAAGCCACTGAGGAGAGCAGATAAAACGTAGGCGGCCATCATTTTAAGATCATGGTGTACTGCCTATAGAAATGAAAGGAAGGCTGTGATGGAAAAATGCCAAAATATATTTGTTATTGGCACTATATCCCCCTCTGCAAAAGTTTTAAACCACTACAAGGTCATTAGAGTGGTTGTTTTTGATTTGGAGAAGTGTGTCCATACAATTCGTAGTCTTTGTGTCTGTACACTTCTGCAAATGTAATGATCAGATTGTCAAAGTGCATTGTTTCCAGAGCTGGCAGAGTGTGTTGAAGGATATCTTAAGCTTCTTTTAAGCATTAGAAATGGCTTCTTAACCCTGTCTTCCCTCAGCTGCCTTTTATCACACTTTCACCACAACAATTGCTGTTATTTTGAGGTTTTCATTCCTTTTCAGTGGTCAGTTACCTTCTTTTAATTTTCAGATGCCTCCACAGGGATGAAGGGTAAATAAATGAACAATAAGACGTTGCAGTGAACACACACGCACATATTTTTGTGTGCTGTTGTGTTTGACTCTGTTTTGGTTTCAGGCAAAGGAATAACTTGGTTTTTAATGTAGCTTAGAGATAGAAAAAGTCTCTTGCTGCCAGAGATATGGAAAAAACAAATTTTCATCATTTAAGACCAGAGCCAAACAAACAACAAGATCTCTTAGTTTTTCATTTATCGGAGTATAAACTTCTTTTTTAATAGGTTATTCTTACTTGCTCAGCTACCACTGAGAGAGACCATCTGCAGCATAGTTCTTTAAAACAGCTTTCTTTTGGCGTTTTATCAATTCCTTTGAGTGCTGCGTCCCATAATAATCCAGTCGAGTCATTGTGAAGCCAGGAGGGATTCTTTCATGAGCGGGACTCCCAAAATAGTGTCACAGCTGACTTCACAGCAGTACATTTCTGAAGATGCACTGTTTTGCAGAATGCCTTGAAAATTCTCCAGATCTATAGCCTTACATAACAGCCTTGTACAATGGCCTGAATATAAAGTGGATATTAAAGTTGACCCGCCGAGCTCGTGGACCAGAGCGGGCAGAAAGCATTAGACTGCATTCCTCAGGGTTTGTCTTGCCCTTTGCCCTCTGGCTTGTCAGATAATCAGTCAGTCAGTCAGTCAGACCAGCGGTGGCTGTGGAGTCTGGCTCTCTGGCTCAGCGGCTGCCAGCTGAAAGTCATTGGCCATGTGGCTTTTATTATGCTCTCCTTAGGGGGCAGGGGGCGACTCTGCGTGTGTGTGTGCACATGGAGGGGGGAGGGGCGTCTTCAAAACGGTGAACAGTGGGAATGCACTGTAGTACACCCCCCCTCCGGCTCTGATTTACCTCAGTTTGTGTATACACGCAAAGTGCGATAGACACACACTCCTCTGCATGCAAGCAGTGTTTAGTGAGTGCGTTTGCATGCACATGGCGGCACAGACACACATACACACACAGTACCTCCTTTGTTTAGTCTGTCTGAAAGTCTGTGAATTATCAGCAGTGATCTTGGAGTGATCTTATGTCCCCTCAAAGTGTGTTTGTGAAAATCTGTGCTTCTGTCTGACTTGTTTGCTGATTTTTAGCTCTTTGAGTTTTCTTTGTCACTTAGACATTTATGTTATTATTACTGCATAAATTCAGTGTGCAACTTTGCCTTAATACAAAAAAGTCAAATCTTCGCCCTCTCTTCGACTCCAACTGCACAACTAAAATGTAAGTGATGCTGTGAAATATATTTTCTTAAATTCTAAAATCCATTATATAAATATATTTTGTGAGTGAAAATGACCAAATATTTGGATGACACAAACCAAAACACAGCTTTACATGAAAGCATGCCTCGATTAACAGTAACAACAACTGGACAGACAACTGTTGTCAGCTGACAGAAAACATAAGCCGAGGCGCTTGACAGGTGTGTGTGTGTGTCTGTGTGTATGCAAAAAGGAGTTCAGGAAAAAAAAGTCAGGCTTGCTATTTATGCTAGAAAAGTTAAACAGTGTTCCGCGTATGTAGGCGAATGTTTGGTGTGTTTATACATTTTCCTCTCAGTGTTGTGGCATCTCCATAAGAAAAAAAACAGAATACACAGAATTGTTTGTGCGTGTATATGACTGAAAAGACAAAAAGCAAGCAGGCATGCTTTAAAAAGTCATGTGAATAAAACATGAAGATAAACAGGAGAAAATTACAGATATATATATATTTTTAGATTTGATCATTTTCCTTTAGCCGGCTCAGTGCTCCTTGTGGAACAGCAGACCGGGTTGTGTGCGTTGCTGCTCGTGACACTGACCTCAGCTCTGGGACTGTCTGTCTTTGATGTCACTTGACACTCTATCTAGCCTATCTAGCACAAATGCCCTGAAATAATGTGAAAATAAGGTTCAGCCAACTCTGTCCCCTGCTCCTGTGAAACACATCGAATGCACTCTGGCACGCTGTCAAAGCAATATCAGATCGCTTTTACCAGCTTCACTACTGACATGCGAGTCATCTGGTCCTGAATGACTATTACACATCGTGGCAGAGGAGAGGGTTGTTCCCATAGATTGTACACGCATGCAAAGACTTGTATATTATTATTCAGTCACATCCTCACAAATAGAGTAACAATGGCAGTGCAGGAAGAAGGGTTAGTCACTGTCCCTTCGACCTCTTGTTTCCTGCTAAGAGGATAAAGCAGCAAGGGAGGAAAGGAGGCAAAAAAGGAAGCCTAGATGAGTGAATGCAAACACTCAGGAGGCGTAGATGATTTGTCACAATGCTGAAGGAAGGAAGGAAGGATGGGGTGGGGTGGGTGCGTGTTGCAGAGAATAAATGGATGGATGCAGTGAATAAATGGGTGGAGGGAGGAGAGAAAAGATGAGGTTAGCAGAGAGACGCCTCCTTGAAGCCTCCTTGCTGCTGCCGCTGCTGCTGGAGGGAGATTTTCTCTTTTCTATTTTCATCCTTGCCTCTTTGCCTTTCCTCCTGCTCTCTTTCTCTGTCTCCTGGTTTCTCTGTTTCTACATCTCTCCCTTGTGTTTGTGTTGCTGGTGCTCCGCGGTGCTTTCCCTCTTTTGTCTCTCTTCCTTTCATCTCACCTCTCTTACCGTTTCTCCCTCTTGTTCCACCTCTGTGGCGGTATAAATTATTTATCCTATGAGGCCTCTTATCTTTCCTGCATTTCTCCAGAAGATGAGCTCAGCTTAAATCCCTTCCCTCACTAAAATTGGTTCCTATGGCTCTAATAGACTACCATTAATCCATGCAGCTGTGAGAATTAAGCGTTATCGGCTGTCAGCCTTCTAGGCGCAAATTCGCTCATATTCCCTTTATGTGCTTAACATTTCGTCTTCTATCATGAACGCAGGTAATGATTGTGAATTTTGTACCTTTTGTATAGCAATGGCAAAGACTGACTAAGCACAAAACAGTGACATCCCTCCTGATTGAAAGCACACATCACAGCAGATAACTGAAGACATTTATTTTCTAGTAATTACTTTGTATTAAACTTTGTATTTAATAATGGAAATTGGATTTTGTTTTGCGTGTTATCTATCCATTTTAGAGAAACCTAAGTGTTTGAGCTTCTCCTACAGTAATGTCATTTATGTGTGACTGCTACGTCGTACAAGCAGTCCTACAAGCAGGTAGTTATAGCTGTTATAGCAGGAGTGGATATCATTAAGGCGTGGGTATGCTTCAAAAGAATGGTGGAAAAAGAAAGTGTTTAGTTGTTCAGTCACATTCAAAAGCAGGGTGAAAAGCCTGCCATGACAGAGAGGAGTGAGGCGCCATAATCTCTTAAGTATGGGGCGCTGTTGTCGGATTGTCGGCTTTGGAAAGTTACAGAAATCGTCAGACACAGCCCCAGCGTCAGAGAGGTGCGGAGGGAGAATGTGTCAGAGGCCTTACGACCGTCTGACAAGCATCACCACCCGTACACTTCACCTTTACTTTTCCTCTGCTCGGATTTCACCAGCACCAGCAGGCTGCAGTACATTTCAGCACTCATCCAGACTTTTTGCTGCATGTTTTCCTTCACATGCATTTATCTGTGATGTCCTTGCCAACAGCTGGAACGTTTACCTGAGATCCATAAAATCTAAATTCACCATATTTCCTTGCATGCTGTACAGAAGAAATGCAGCTACAGATGAGTTTCCGTAACATGATGGAAACATCCAACATAAGTCAGTCTTAATGGATAAATCAACAGTGAACTCTCATACAGAGGAAAAGAGCTGCAGTTTTCCAACAGCTGGTAGGCAAAATAACCTGCTGTTACATCACAAAGGGCCAAAAGTACAACATGACAAAAGTTTCAGTCTGTAGAGAGCAGTACAACAGCAGGTTGATTTGTTCTTTAAACTCCAAGTATCACTAATCCTGTTTTGGACCTGTGATTATGAATTACTATACCAGCCTCTAAGTTAAAAGAAAAAGGTCTTGTTGCTCAATAACACTGACTTGTGTGTCTGTATTGATTCAAGTGGAAAGAGAGGAGGGAGATTGATTTGATTGTGTGGAAGATTCAGTATAATTGATGGATAGATTCTGTCAATGGGGCACTTTTGGCCGACTGAGCTTTCCCAAAGGAAGTGCTCGGTTGTCTGTCTGTTGCTCTCTAAATTGGAGCTTGCACAGACAATCAGACTCCTGTGTCCAACAGTGAGTTATTTTTTGGAAAGATTCTTCAATTTGCGATAATATCGTGAAGCAGTTTTATTTGTCTAATTTGATTTACATATAAAATCATTGGGAAAGTCCCACACATTGTGAAGTCACAGGTCATAATTGTCTCTCTGTATGCCTGCTATTTAGCTGCTCCCACTGTGACATTTGGCCCATTAAACTGAGCAGCAAACAGACCACCCTACATAGAAAACATGCTGCTGCTAATCTGGATTTATTATTATTAGAGCCGGACAGCGTTAGCACTCGTCACCCCCTGGGCCACACGATGAGCTGGCTTATCACGCACACACACACCCTGCTACAAATAGAGAAAACACACAGTCCTAGCATAGACACAGACACAGATGCTCACAACTTGCATATACCATACCACTTAGTCAGTGTAACCCACACACACACACACATATATACACACACCACCTGGTTTACTGTTCCCAAATCCCACAGATGAGCTCAGGCCTGTTGAGCATGCTAACAGCTGTTTGTGGGTTTCAGCAGTTTCTGACAATATGCCCTGACATGTGGAAGAGTACCGGGAGTTCATCCCACCAGCTTACTACACTGTGGAAAACACTGTGGCACTGTGTTTTATGAGGGGGAAATTGTAACAAACTAAGAATTCAGTTAATTGGTGTGTCAAAGTAAATGTTGGATAGATGGAGGATTTTCCTGCCTCAATATAAAGCGAAGGTGGCACCTATCAATAGAATTTATTTATCAACCTCTGTGTGTTTTTACTCCTTTGTAAGCCACAAAAGCTGAGTGAATTTGTGTCACATAGGACAAAACGGAAACTAAACTAATTGGAAATTGTATTTGTGTGTTGTTTGGTTTTGACCGTCATTTTGTCGGCTGTCTCGTGCAGCCTTACTTCAAGTGTTTTGGCTGTCGTTACAATACTCTCTGTCTTTGTTTGTTTCTTTAGAGCATGGTCTGGAGGAGATGAAGAAACTGCTGCTGCTGCTACTAGGCTGTGCTGTCCAGGTAAGATCATAGTTTAGACCACTTAAAAACTTACACATTCCACATACAGACAAATTAAAGGAAAATCCTGAATAAAAGAGTGGAGAAACTCATCAAATGAAGATATTTCCACACAGCAGGCTTTGGTGAGTATGAAAATGATGTGAATAAATGATCTTGGCCACCATCACCATAACGCTACATGTATCTTCAAATCTATTTAGTGATGTCTGTAACTGTTGTGTAAATGTTTGTTTTGTTTTTTTTTTAATCTATCTGCTGCAATCAGGTCTGTCTTGCAAAAAATATCTTGAATTCAGTGAGATTACTTTTGAATAAAGGTTGTATATATAAATGGGGGAATATCACATGGAGGATTGGTGTTCATCCCTCCAAGAGAGTCCAACAGCTCACCGAGGCTCGTGATGGCCTGACTCCATAATAAAATATTTCACGTTGGCTTTTCCTTTGTCGCCCATCTGTTTCTGTATGTAAATGAGGTTTTAAGGAGAAGAAATCAAGCAAGTTTATAACATACAGCAATTAAACTTTTAGAGAAATTTTGTGCCTGTGTTCAAAACAGTAAAATAATCATTCCTATTAAAATGCTGAAAGGCTCTTTACTTTCATTGGTCATCTTGTAGTAATTTAATTCCAAAGCCACAAATCCCATTTTGGATGTAGTCTCCGTTTGGCTCAGCCTCTCTTGATTACAGCTATTTGCTCCCTTTTGATAACTTGAATTAACTCTAAATCATACATCTGATGCTGCTTAGTGAATGGCCAAGCAGACCTTTCCTGTCGTGTAACAAAGCCCCATTCAGCTCTTACTCGCCACGTTTCAAAAAAAGTGTTGACCTTTCACCGGCTCTGTTGTTTCAGCAAAAAAGACACCAATGTTGCATTAATGAGAGAAACCCAGACTTAATATTCTGTCTACTTCAAGCTGCCATTAAGCACAGCTGTACCTGCTGCCTAAGGAATAGCACATAGTGGAAAAAGAGCTTACATCTTTGGTGCACACTCCTTATCTTCAGCTAGAGAGAGAGGAAAATTATCTTTCCCCGATCCAGACGATAAACTTGCATTTGAAGTGCTGCTGCCTGGAAACTTGTGTGCCAGAGCAGCTTCTGCCTCGTGTCTGCAGCGTCGGTCTACTTAACCCCGGCTGAACCCCAACGCATCCAACTTGTTAACTTTGCAAAAAATCTTTTCTCTTCCGCCTCGACCCCCCTGCTTCCACCTCTGTTTACAGTGCGAGAAGAAGGAAGAGTACATTGAGCGTATCCAGACTCTGGACTTTGACACCAAAGCTGCAATAGCATCCCACATCCAAGAGGTATGTCTCCTCCATAGTAAACAGAGCTGTGGAGAATCGAGGTATTTAACCTCCTTGACCTCCTCTGGCTCCATTAACAGTCATCTAATATGCAGTATGCTTCTAATGGATGAGCGGTAAATAGTTGAGAATAAACTTTTTAAAAAAAATGCACCAGTCTGACAAGGTGTAATGGATGCAAAACTGGATCAAATCTTGCTATTGATGATGTAATGTTTGTAATTGAAGGTGACTCATAATCAGGAGAACGTAGTGGACCTGCAGTGGTTGGAAAGTGGGGAAATCCCTCCCGAGGACCTGGACAGCCTCTCCAGAAACCTGGCTTTCCACCTCAAACACCTGGTAGACGAGAGGGACACACAGCTGGAGGTGATCACATGCATGAGTCTGCGTGTGTGTGTGTGTTTTATTGAGATTTTTTGAGCCATGTTGGAAATTCTTCTTATAAAGTGCGATAGATCAGATGGGGAAAAAAGCACAAAGAGAAAAGATGTCTGTTAGAGCTCTATGGACTTTATATGAGGGGGGGCAGGGGAGTACTTTCTAGTACCGTTATGTGGAAACTTTCCTTTTTTTTTTTTTATTTTGTCAGTACCACAACAGAGCAGCCTCAGGAAGGAAGGGTTGAAACTGTTAACTGTCTCATGGATGGAGGGTGTATATATGTGTGTGTGTGTGTGTGTGTTTCGTGAAGAGTATAAGCGTCATTAAATGAGTTTCCAACCCGTAGGATGCAGATGCCCACAACTGATGTAGCTTTTGTGTGTGTGTGTGTGTGTGTGTGTGTCAGGGTTTCTAATAGCCTCCAGATTATCACTGTGTAGTCCAGCCGCTCTCAATTAAAATCCCATTTCCTGTCACGGGCACTAGATCAAAATAGGCTGTGTGTGGGACTGTGGATGTGCTTTTTGCCCTAATGCCTGCGCTCTAGTTTTGGGAGGTGGGGGTGCTTTGGATGAACCCATGGATCTACTCTCCCCTTTGCCTCAAGGCCATGCTGGTCCAATTGTTGAATGCTACTTCTCCCTGCTCCAACACTGGATAGTTTTGTACGGATTCAAAATGAGATTTCTCTTTCAACACTTTCTGTTTAGCATGTTTATTTTTCTTATCTGGCCTTTTAGGAGACAAATATGATCTCACACAGCCTGACTCCTATTAATGAGACCTTGCACCCATATACACACTTAGAAATCTCACTACCTGCCCTCTCTTTTTCTACCCAGACTATAGTGGAGTTAACCCAGGAGAGAGACTGTGTGCAGCTGTCCCCGCTGGCTCCCTGCCCGACCCAGTCTCCCAGCGACTCCCCCAGCATGAGGAGGACCGAGAGCCGACAGCACCTCTCCGTGGAGCTGGCCGATGCCAAGGCCAAGATCAGACGCCTTCGACAAGAACTGTGAGTGCCACGGCCTTATCAGCTAGATAAATAATTACTGAAATTGAGAAATGAGGTCAGAATGAAGAAAAACAAGTCCGAAATATGTCCTTAAGAACTGCATGTGAGAGGTCATATGCTGAAATTAAACAGTAGCTCTAATCTTGTTTGCTGCTGTAGTTCCCATTTTTGCTTCTCTTTCTGTGATTTGTTTGAGTCTAAAGGGAAGTTAAAGACCCAGGTCATCACTGGCTAGTTCATGTTGATGATGTTAGGCTGACAACAACAGGAATCAAGGCTTCTTCTGTTCTGAAAGTACAGTTAACTGTACCTATACATACTAATTATGATATTCCTTTATCATGAATTTGAAGTATAGCAATGTGGCAAATTTTAGTAGTTTTTTTGTGGACATCCTACTCCCAGGACCGTATCGCTGTCCTTCAATTTATTGGGGTTTATTTATTTTTATTTTATTTTATTTTTTTTTTTTTATAAGATGGCAATTTTGTAGAGATGACAGGAAGTGAGGGAGGGAGAAGAGGCCTCAGGGATGTTGCTGTTTATGGTTGTCGTCACGGGGGAGCGCCATCTTTATTTATCTTTATCATTATTTCATCAGATGGAGTTTTTTTAGTTGTTTGTTTGAAGACCTGACCGGTTGTGTCCTTTTTAATTAAACAATGTTGACAAATCAGGAAGCTACCAAATTTTATCTTATAAAAAAGCTCTATTTTCAACAGAATGGGATTCTTCATCTTGGTCCTAGCAGGATGAGAGCTCTGAGCCGTCAGGCCTCTGTGCGGTGGTTATTTGGAGTTTTAATCACTGTGTTCAAACAAAAGAAGAACAACAGTGACAAAGCAGAAAGGAGGAGTCATGCAGACCAGCAGTCCATTTCCTCGCTTCATCTCTCTTACTCATAAGACCACACTGATGTCATGTTGCACTCATACATACACACACACACACACAAGTAAATCCCTTACTACAAACCTTGGTGAGGCCTTTTAAATTCTGCCTATGAATAATAGAGCATCCTTCTCAAAGTGCTATAATCCCTTTCCAGACAAAGGCTTAATGGTCAACACAGATCAGTTAAAAGAAAAGGAGCACCTTCTGACAAGGGGAAGTATTTAAATGTTGCACAAACATAACATCTGATTTGGCAGACCGGCTGGCGTCATGTGAATGGTGTTGATACCGAATGCTTTGTGTTTGAAGGTCAAGAGGTGTTGCATCCTTAATGGTCTACCCTTATTTTCAACTATGTCTGTAAGATTAAGCCCCCACTGAAACTAATCTTGGGTTGGATTTCAATGATGGACAAATGGCGCGTCGTTCAGATTTAGCAGAACTGCTCAAAACATTCAACTACCCATTCATTTGCCATTTATAAATTATTATAAATTATAAATTATGCAAGTACACTGTAGCTAATTTGCTAATGCAAAACTCACTGGCCTACTCTTGCTAGAAAACAAGATTTATGGTTCTTTAACAATTGGTCATAACTCAGAATGGAGGGCAGGTCAGCCTCTGCTTGGTCACATGAAAACACTCAAAAACTCATCCACTGTGGTTCTTGTGCTGAAAAGAGCTGACATTCATCACTGTCTCCCTGACCTACATTATGATGGTTTCTTAAGCAGACCTAAATACAGAGCAACACCCGACAAGCAAATCTCTGATTTTGTTTGCTGGTGGTTGCTATAGTATTGTTTTCTTGTTGCTGTGGTGTCTGTGATAGGAATATTTTGCCTTGTGATGAAACAGACTGGGTACAAAAAGAGCTGCATGACTACAGTTTCTTCTTGAAGGCAGAAGGGGATTGTGTTTGTTGTGTCTGGGTGCATGCATATGCACAGATATTGTCTCTGCATACAGATCTGGATGTGTGTGTCTGCTGTGTGGTCTTGTCTGTGTGTGTGAGTGTCTGAAGGAGACCAGGTCAGAGCCGCGGGGTATGGTTCCCACAGTGGTCTGTTTGTTAATGTTTCTGTGAAAAGCGACCGCATCTCGGCTGCTTTCCCTCCTCCTGTTCAAGCTCACACACACACTTAGTTTATACCCACGAGACACATTTAGTCATATTTACAGCTGCTGTTCCTCAATGAGTCTTTTGTACAGCTTTTCTCAGCATTTCAAAACATGGAAACATTTTAAAATGGATCTTATACAGTTCATGTACAAGTTAAAAATTGTATTATAGCCCTTTGAAAACGTGTAAATAGATCTGAAACAGACCGAATTGAGAAACAGTAAATGGGTGAATTGCTTAAGCATGGTTACTAATGCAACAGTCTTTGTAAATCTGAGTTTGGGGTCAACCAGCCAATGAGACTTGAATGTCATTAGATCATTAACTTCTACAAAGTCTAACTAAGGCAGTCAGATGGAAGGTGGGAATGTCCTGTTATGCTGAAAGTAGTTTTAACCAAACTTAATGTGCATATTTTGTCCTAGACTGAAACAAGTGAATGCATTTTAAACCCTTTAAACTCACCACTGTACTATGACCCTTGTTCCTGCATGACTGATTCACTTAAAACATTATTTATATTTATGATAATCATTTTTAATAATTTGTTATGTTTGGAAACATTTTATGCATGTATTATTTATTTTTAATTTATTGAGGACAAGAAGTTTGATCCAATCATATTTCCAAGAAACATGTAGTGATTTTCCTTAACAACAGTATTTATCATTGTAGCTTCATATTTAAATGCTGAATTTTCTGGAGAAGTATAGGAAAACTGCTTTTTGTTGGTTCTTGGAAAGAAAGGGGTCTGTTTTTATGAACAGAGCCAAGATGTAGGATTAGGGTAAAGAGCATACCAATTAGACTTAGACTTAGACTTGACTTTAGACATGAATGACAATTAGACATTCATTAAACAAGCAATAAAGGCTGCCGTCATTACTTGACTTTTCAAATATAGCTGTGTATACAAGTGTTTGTGATTGCGCAGATGCAACGCGTAAACCATTAACATAAGCGGCAGAGCCAGCTGCATCCATAATATGAGCCCAGAGCTAATCTGCCATGCTAGAGTTGACAGGTGTTTGTGATTTGGGGAAGGGGAGTTATGGGTTTGGGGGCGGGGGCAGACAGGGGAGGGGCTGCGGTGGGGTGGAGGAGGTTAACTGATGAAACAAAAACAGAAATGGGTAGAAGGAACATCCTGCCTCGCCTGTCGACTCCAGCTCTCCCAGATAGCGCTTGCTGTGGGAGAAAGGAGGAGGGAAACGAGAGAACAAAAAAAAAGGAGAAAAAGGAGGATGCCTTTTCCTTATTGAGATGCACCCCGAGACTCCAGAGTTGTAATCAAATAGGCCATCAGATGTTCAGTCGAACGGTTTCATGCAAACGCACACACACACACACACATTCAAACAACAGCATGTCAGGAATGCAGTCGTTTTCCTTCAAAGCTGTGTGACGCATTCTCTATAGTAGGAGCCTGGAGAGTTTGTGCACACACTCACGCAAACTCACACAGACAGCAAATGTCAGGCTGCCCTATTTCGCTGTCACTTAAACAAACTGTACAGGAGAGTGTTAGATAGCAGACAGAAAGAGCCTGCTATTGAGGCTGAAAGAACGAGAAATCTAATTCTATGTTTTGTACCACTTGCACGCCCAAATGTAAAACTTTCTTCTCTCCTCCCTTTAATCTTATCTGTTGCAGTGGTTTTCTGCAGAATAAAGGAAGATGAGGGGTTTGAGCCTCGGGGGCAGATTTGCATATGTTTTCCCCTGAAGTAGTCACAGGGTAGTATGTTTTTCTCAGCTGTTTTCAGCTACCGCCTCTCCCCTCTGCGTTTGTCACTGTGTGTTATGTCGAGCGTGATGTCCAGCAGAAAGAGGTTGTTTATTTGCAGCCGAATTCAAGGCAAGACACAGGAAAGACATTGTGTCCTGACCCCCATAGCTCAAACACACCAGGCACAATGGGCTATTTTTACTGAAGCAAATGGGTTAGTGGGTTGATTGATGTCTCGAAATCAACATATGAGTTGCTGATTATTCTAACTTGCCAACAAAGGTCTATTATGCTTAATGGGATGTTGCCTAAGCTGCGGTATAAGCTTTTAAATGAAGAAATTACCCTACCAAAACTCATCAAAATTGGAATGAAAATTGAGGCTTTTAAGACTTCTCTTCACTTTTCAGTCAGACTTGATAAGGTGAAAGTGGTGCTAAAGCTCCTCTAATTCTTGCATCAACAAAAGACAAAACAAAACCCTCCATCTGTAGTTAGATTGTCGCTGTCTGTCCTTCCATTATCTCAACAACCGTTCATCCGATTGACCTCACACTTGGCAGGTGTATTGCTAAGGACCAAGAAAGTACATTATCTGGTGTGAAGTTGTTCAGATGAGTGGCTCTTGGGAAATCTGCAAGCAGCAATACCAGGGGCTGAGCGATCGGCCTGTTCTGAACAAAGTCACAAACTATTAAAACTGATAAACTTTAGAGTAAAGTTAAGATGGTGAAGCTAGTCAGGCAGATAATGTGAAATGTAATTATTCTGTGTCAATTAGTTGCGACCATTAAACGATTTAGCTGCAAGCTTTGAAATGGAAACAGCCCTACAGGAATGTCCTTGTTGATACTTGATGCATGCACACTTATAAACAAACTTGGCACATTATGTTTTTCTTTATGGCTTAACCATACAAGCATAATTTTTTTCATTTTCTCATTGCCCTAACTCCTCTCCTGTGTCTCCTTTTCAGAGAGGAGAAGAGCGAACAGCTTTTGGACACCAGGCAGGAGCTCGAGAACATGGAAGTGGAGCTCAAGAAGCTGCAGCAAGAGGTAACGCCTCCGACATGCACACAAAAAAAACATTCACACGACTTCATCTCCCCTTCGGCTGCCGCTCCCTCCTCTTTCTAGGTACTTTGTTTCTGCAGCGCTGCCAGGCTTTATTCAGCTAGCTAGTGACTTAGCTCATTAGGGGCTATTTGAGCTATCTTTGGTCTAGCAACAGCCTCACATGGCTTTTGATTTGGATTGGGTGGCGGGCGGAGTGGATGCTGTAAACAAGGTGGATGAGTTCAAGGAACAGAGGACAGTTTGTGTGTGTTTGGATGCATGTTTGTGATAATTGATAGTGTGGAGAGTTTGTTCTGTTCTTTATCTATTTCTGTAACAGACAAGATTTAGACTTAGATGTTCACTGGTAATCTGCTAGTTGTACAGGATTACATTCAGTGAACCCACTGACTTGTAAAGGAAAATCTGCATGTTTTGATTCATGGTCCTATATCTGTTTACATATTTGTTCATGCATTTCCCTATTATACATATGCTTTTGTTGTTATACCAATATTTAAACATATTTTCACATATTCATGCTCTCTATCTGGCTGTGAACTCCTGCAGAGCTACCAGTTGCTGTCAGATGCTCGGTCTGCCCGGGCCTACCGCGACGAGCTGGACGCGCTCAGAGAGAAAGCGATCCGCGTCGACAAGCTGGAGAGCGAGCTGAGCCGATACAAGGAGAAACTTCACGACATTGAGTTTTACAAAGCCAGAGTCGAGGTACGCAACTGCGTATGCAGAGTGCCGCCTCAAGCGCCAAGAAGATGGTGTTTGTTAAAGGACACTCCTGGGACACCTGTAGCTGATATGAAAGGAACTGGCTATTAATTGAAACATAAACAAGTCTTAATAAGACTAACATGTGACTGATATGTGTGATCCCAGCAACTGTCCATACTGCAAAATAATCTCATGATAAGTGGGTTTTTAGTTAAGTTATAGATACAGCACAATATTGATGTATTTGAATTATAGATGGAAGTATTTGCAGCTGTTTTCTCACCATGCATACTTGATATCTACACCATTTGCATATAAACTCAGTACATTTTTCTAGATAACCGAAATGTGCCAAATATATGAATCCCTTTGTATTGTGTTGCAATTTTATATAAATGTACATATAAGGGGGAAAAATCAACTCAGGGGCAAAAAGCTTATGTTTATAGGGGGACAGGCAAGATATTAAAAGTTAAAAAATGTTATTAAAACATTTGTGGCGCAGACAAGAATGAGAGTTAAAACCTAAAAATATCTTCTGAATTGAGAATATATGGGAATTACTACTTCCAGTACGTATACTATACACTACTATATTCACTACTGCTGCTACTGATTCTCTTAGTAGAGATATTGAAAGTAATAATAAAGATTTTCTGAAGAGGACCAGCTACAGTTTTTGTTCTGTTGTTTAACTTGTATCCCCTGCTGATGTTTCTGCAGGAGCTGAAGGAGGACAACCAGGTCCTGCTGGAGACCAAGGCCATGCTGGAGGAGCAGCTGGATACCAGCCGGACCCGCTCTGACAAACTGCACCTCCTGGAGAAGGAAAATCTGCAGATCAAATCCAAGATCCACGACCTGGAGATGGTGAGATGATGGATTTATGGGACCAGTGTATTGAAAAGTTAAAGAAGCTGGGGTTCAAATGATAAATAATAAAATCAGGATCTGTAGTAGAGGTTAAAAAGTGTGTTCTCCAGGAGCGGGACTTGGACCGTAAGCGGATGGAGGAGCTGTTGGAGGAGAACCTTGTGCTTGAGATGGCCCAAAAACAGAGCATGGACGAGTCCCTGCACCTTGGCTGGGAGCTGGAGCAACTGTCCAAGACACCAGATCTGACTGAAGGTAAGGAGAAGGTTGCACCTTTTTAAAGCAAGCAACCAAGTTTCTCAATGCTGCTAGAATAAGTTAAGTTATGGGGGCGTGTTATGGGCAGCAAAGGATGAGATGTTGATTTGAAATACAGCTGACACTCACCTGAGCTGACCGGGCTGAACGTGTCAGACAGCCGACAGACCAGACTTTGGTTATTGGCTCTCGGCCCTGCTGTCATCCCCCATGGCTCGTCTGCATTTGCCAGCCTCCACTGGGTCTTCTTTCCGCTTGGTTAAGACCTGTAATTAATATTCAGTGGCTCTTGGAGGATAATCTGTGTGTTTGGATTATAAAAGCTGTTAAGAGGTTTAACTAGCCAGGGATCTGGATAAGGACTGTGTGTGTGTGTGGGGGAGGAGGTTGTTTGTTTAAATGCCACTTTAAAAGCTTTAAGATCTGCAAAGTTAGACCCCAGGGCTTTGAATGATTTTATGAATTTATTTTAATGTCATTGGTATCAACTTTGTTTTTGTGACTGGTGTTTCTTAATTTTATTGTTCTTAAAACCACTTTTTTTCCCCTCTCACTGACTCAGTCCCTCAGAAGTCTCTGGGCGAAGAGGTGAATGAGTTGACCTCCAGCCGCCTGTTAAAGCTGGAGAAAGACAACCAGACTCTGCTGAAGACGGTGGAGGAGCTCAGAGGAGCAGCAAGTCAGGACACGGTGGCAAAACTGGCCAAACTCACCCAGGAAAATCAGAAACTGAACCATAAAGTAAGCAAAGGACTGTGTTTTGAAATGTTTTGTGGCATAAGGGATAGATTGACAGTTATCAGTAATTTCCTGTTTTCACTTCTGGAGAAACATACATATGACAAGAACTCAACTGCAAAATTACACACACAGCTATACTCCTTTTAACACTTCCTCATTTTATTAGTCATCTGTTCTCAAGGAAAATAGGTTTTATTTAATAGGTTTTGGGTTTTATTAAGCTTTCGGATTGCCTGGAAAATAAGCTGTGAATCATGAGAAATACAATTTTTGCAAAACAGCTAACTGAATAATGGGATAATGAAGTGTTTCTATCTGTAGGCAAGAGCATGGAGTAACTAAAAAAGTGTTTACTGTTTACAAGAAAATAGATATTCAGGGATACTGTAGAGAGATTGATGATACTCTGCAGCCTAAGTTTGTATTGAAATTTAACTGCGCCCCTCATCAGGGTCAACACCAGCATTAGCATATTGGACCAGCTCTCCTCCATAGTATATCACCCTAACACTTAGCTTTCAGCCTTTTCATACAGCAAACAGTGGGGGAAAAAGAGAAAGAAGGACAAAGTATAGAGAGGGGTGGATGGGAGGATGAAAGCAAAGCTGTAAATCCAGTCAGCCCTGCGTTCCCTTTTCTTTTCCATTCTTTGACACTCTAAGGGCCCTCGCTAAGAGAAGTCTCTCAGCTATTTTCAGAAACATAAGCCTCTCTCTGTGCCCTCTGTATAAAAAAGGCATGAAATTGTGTTTTTCTCTCATGAAGGGAAAATCCAGAGTGAGAAATTTATTTCTGAGTGACTTTAGGTCTAGAGCTAAAACACATTAAACTGTGAATGCAGCCGCTGGTAGACTCAGAACAACAGAGATAGTCCCATTTAATGTGACTCTGTGTGTGTGTGTGTGCACATTAAGTTGGGTGGGTTTGTCTGCGGAGTTGTGACAGAATGAGGTGATGTATGTTTTGTGTTTTTTTTTTTATCATGGATTAATTGCAGCAGCTTCTTTGTGACTGGGGAATCTCAGGGAAACACAGGCCACAATAATAAAGAGCATCACAATACAAAGGATCCTGCAACACTGGATGTAATGCAAGAAAATTGTCCACAGTGCAGCATGACATCTGTACCTGAAAAACATTTCATCACTGAGCTGACGTCAGTTTTCTTTACGAACACAAACCAACACTTTCAAACCCAATCGGGAGAGTGTGACATTTTAAAATGTTGATTCAATCATTTGCAGTTGGAGACGCTGGGGAGCGAACTGACAGCGGACAGAGAGTCGCTCCGCAGCGCCGAGTCTCTCAGCACCGACCTGATGAAGGAGAAGGCTTTACTGGAGAAGACTCTGGAAACCCTCAGAGAAAACTCAGAGAGACAGGTACACACACAAACACGCTCAGTGATTAAATTTAGGAAGTTTATCTCAAAACTAGATGGTCATCAATTTAAATAACTGTCACATATTCTTGATTTCTGCCTTTTATAAAATATGTGGAGCATTAAATCTTCTGAGAAATAATTACTTGTAATAATTATTTGTTATTGACTGATTAGGCCCGTTAGCTTATGCAATTAACTTGATATGTTTTCTCAGAATGACATCAAGCATTCATGTGCTTTAAAGTACAGTTAACTTTGGTTCCTGCACACTGGACGAACTTATGGCCAGATACACCAACACAGTCAGACAAACAGGGCTTTGAGACTGTGCGTCATACAAGCTGCTCTCTCTACAAAACCTTCATTGATTCTGGTGCCAGGAAAGAAAATAACAAGACTAAGCTGTGTAATTTACTCAGGTCTGTACCGAGTTTTCTTTAGAGCAATCTTTGTGCAATCAATGTGCATTTGGCTACAAAAAAAAACTATTAAGTGGAACTACCACTATGTTTTATTGACTACACAGTTTTCTGGCACTCTCTGCTGTCGCTCTCTGTGTATCTGCAGGGACTTTACAGCTGTTAGACCTGAATCTGACACCCCTGATTAGTTTAACCATCTGATTTGTAAAAAACTGACTTGATGAGCTTAAAAGGCAGAAAAAGCCACAAAACACTGCTCTCACAGATTTCCTATCCCACTGATTATAAACATAATGAGATGTAACTAATGTGTTGCAGCTTCACACATAATATTTAAATGAACTTTAGTTTTATATAATCCTCTTCCTTGATATTTCTTTTTTCACTTCCGTTTTTCACATAATTAAACTCAATGAAAATGTGAAGCAGAACCTCGAGGCTTCCTTTTCATTTCTTAAATCTTTCTCCAAGCATCAGCTCATCCAACCAGCCTCATTACAGCAAATCCTTTCATATAAATTCACCAAAGTGCTCCCTGGTTTACAGCACTAAAGTTGATGAGTGAATCGCTTGTATTAAATGCGACTGTAGGTCGTCATTAAAACTCAGATGTCTGTTTTCCAGCTGAAGGGTCTGGAGCAGGAGAACAAGCACCTGGGCCAGACGGTGACATCTCTGCGTCAGCGCTGCCAGGTCGGCGCTGAGGCCCGAGTCAAGGATGTGGAGAAAGAGAATCGCATTCTCCATGAGTCCATCTGCGAGACAACAGCCAAACTCAATAAGATGGAGTTTGAAAGGAAACAACTACGTGAGTGACCTGTTATGTAATAGTCTGTGCAGCTCGTGTGGATGTGGTTTTTCTCCATTTTTTTTTCCTTTTTGATCAAAAGGAATCGGCATTTTAAAGCTACATTTTTAGATTTTGTCTTCCTTTTCTTTACTTTAGGATACTTGTTTTTTTTAATTTTGGATTTATAAAATTGTTGTGTGTTCCTGTTTTGTGCAGGTAAGGAGCTGGAAGTGATGAAGGAGAAAGGTGAGAGAGCAGAGGAGTTGGAGATTCAGATGCAGAAGCTGGAAAGGGACAACGAGAGCCTTCAGAAGAAAGTTGCCAGTCTCGGGATCACCTGTGAAAAGGTTTGAGGCGTTTAGTTTTCTTCCTTGAGATGTCAGTGCGTCTGTGTGCTCTGTTTCCTCACATGATTTAACTTCAAAAACACTTGTTTCATGTTATCAGATTAGATGATATTCTCTGAATAATTTAAGTAAAATGATTTTTACTTTCTTTAAAAAGTGTGTTTTTATTCATCAGCCTGAAGTTAAGAAATTATGCATTTGAGTTTTGCAATGCATGACAGGCTGATCTCCCCTTGGTCAATGATTTATTTTATTACAGAGAAATAAATGAATTGCAATGCGGGTTCTCCTCTTAGATTTATGTCTTTTGTCTCCCCATCTCATTTGCTATTTGGAACATTTTAAATGAGTTTATATTAAACATTAAAGCATTATCTAATAATACATGTGAAGCTGTGCTGGCAGCGAAGAATAAAGAAGAGAGTTTTCAGCTGCTTTTACACAAAACCATCAGAACCAGCTTGGTGTAGTCGAACATGCTTTACTCCTCATCTTCATCCAGTGTGTGTGTGTGTGTGTGTGTGTGTGTGTGTGTGTGTGTATTTGTGTAGGTGACTTCTCTGGAGAAGGAGAACACCGACCAGGCTGGAAGCTGAGGGTCGCCGTCTGAAGAAGAAGCTGGACGCTCTGAAGAACATGGCCTTCCAGCTGGAGGCTCTGGAGAAGGAGAACTCCCAGCTGGAGGAGGAGAATCTGCAGCTTCGACGCTCGGCCGAGAGTCTCCGGTCAGCGGGGGCTAAGGCCGCTCAGCTAGAAGCGGAGAACAGGGAGCTGGAGAGCGAAAGGAGCCAGCTGAAGAGGAGCCTGGAACTGCTCAAAGCCTCGTCCAAGAAGACGGAGAGATTAGAGGTAAGGCTTCGGGACTGCAGGTCATACAGTGAGACGCAGTGAAAAATGTAACCATGAAACCTTGTGCCTGTACACAAGGTCATGCAGAACTGTAGATTTAAAGGCACTTCACACACTTGTGTAATTTATCATCACCAACGAATATTTCCACAGGTAACTTACAAGGGATTTGGCATATAATGGCATCAGGGAGCAGCACAACTAGTTCATGGATGCTTTTAATATCCTAATCTGGCTTGTCCCCTCCCAGGTGAGTTACCAGGGCCTAGATACGGAGAACCAGCGCCTGCAGAAGGCCTTGGAGAACAGCAGCAAGAAGATCCAGCAGCTGGAGGCAGAGCTGCAAGAGGTGGAGACCGAGAATCAAAACCTCCAACGCAACCTGGAGGAGCTCAAGATCTCCAGTAAACGCCTGGAGCAGCTGGAGCAGGAGGTGGGCAAAAAAAAAAAAAAAATCAGATTAATTCAGTAGCAGTAGTCACACGTGCTGAAATGTGCAAAATGGCAGCCTGAAAAATACAAACTGAATGTTAAGTGTTAAGAAAGTGGGCTGCACTCTTGTCTGGAGCAGAACAGGTACAACATCGACTTGGATAGCTGCGGGTGGTTTACTGACACAGCTTCAGTTACTTATTTTGGGACGGACTGATTCTGCCTGGCAGAATGAGGTCAGTCAGATTGGCCCAAAAAATGCAATTTGAAGCAGACTGAAAGTGTTTGTGATGCAGCAGTCTGAATTGTCATCTGGCACTCGAGGGGGACTGCCTCTCTTTTAGTTCATTCTGATAAAATCATAGCGTGTTTCCCAGCAGAGTTGGATTATCCCAGATTATTAGTCAAAATTGATTATTGGCCCTTTGAGTTAATCTGTGTCCACTTTTAGCCAAACATATATTTATAAGGCATTTAGACAAAAAGTAATCCCATCAAATGGTGTTTTATCCGCCTGCTCTCCATTACATCCTTTTATCCCCCCCCAGAACAAGACTCTGGAGCAGGAAAGCTCCCAGCTGGAGAAGGACAAGAAGCTTCTGGAGAAGGAGAACAAGCGGCTGAGGCAGCAGGCCGAGATCCGCGACTCAAAGCTGGACGACAACAACCAGCGCATCTCCGCCTTGGAGAAGGAGAATCGCACCATGGGCAAAGAGATGATCTTCTTCAGGGACTCCTGCACCAGAGTCAAAGACCTGGAGAGGGAGAACAAGGAGCTGGTCAAGCAGGCCACCATTGATAAGAAGACCCTGATCACACTCAGAGAGGTAAGAACAGCCTTCACAGCATCGGAAGACTGCAAACATTACATTTAAAAATATGTTTTATCATATGTTATAATCCTTTGTTGGTGCTGAAAGTGTCAAACAATTTTTTGTTCTTGTGTTTTTATTATGTTATTCAATTAAACTGTTTTACTGGGAATTTATTGAAATGATCTACCTGTTGAGTCACTGCTGAAGTGCTTCAAAAACACACAACATGGAGGATTATTGAAGGGAAGTGGTTGTCATTTATTGAAAACCCTTGACACAGAAGCATATTATACGGAGTTGAATCTTCCTTTAAAATCGTGCATGTTTTCGATAAATAAATGGAGGATGGCAGCGAGTTTCAGAGCCACTCAGTGTGTGAATGTGTGTGTTTTTTAGGAGCTTGTGAGCGAGAAGCTGCGGACTCAGCAGATGAATAACGACCTGGAGAAGCTGACCCACGAGCTGGAGAAAATCGGACTGAACAAGGAGAGGCTGCTGCACGACGAGAGCTCCGACGACAGGTATCGTCTCTCAAAATGCACAGACACAGGCCACAATACAAACAAAACAGTTTCAGGTTAGAACTGAAACAAAAACTTGGTCATAATGGGATCAGAAACATCATTAAAAGTGATCAGTACAGTTGGGATTCCAAAACAAATCAGTCCTCTGGCCCATTTTAGATGAGGTGTTGAGGTTTAAATTAATCAGAGTCTATTGCAGAATCATCCTGTGGGAGATTTTCTGAGCCAGTATCTCCCCCACCTGCTTAACTTTTGCCAAGATTAGTCTTGCTGTATTTTGGTTATGACTATAATAATGCATGATCTGTATTAAGGATTAAAAATGATCACACTCAAGGCTGGACACACAAAAAAACCTGAGTATTTCTTTTCAGGTTTAAACTCCTGGAAACCAAGCTGGAGTCGACTCTGAAGTCATCTCTGGAGATTAAAGAGGAGAAGATCGCCGCCCTAGAGGCCCGGCTGCAGGAGTCCTCGAACCTCAACCAGCAACTTCGCCAGGAGCTCAAGACGGTCAGTGACACCCACACACGTATGATTTTAAACACAGAAATATATACACAAACATGCAGTCCTTTGGATGTGTTGCACACAGATGCTTAGCTCAGAACACACACAGAAGACGCATTATACAAACTCATTCACAAACATTTGCCTCCTACAAAGCCAAAACACAGATCTCCGCCTGAGAACAGCGTGTCCCAGAATCCCTCCCCTGCAGTCTAAAAACTCCAGAAACACCAAAAACACTCAGAGCTTCTCAAGGCCGATACATTATTTATTTGTCCGCTCTTCCACTCCTATCTGCAGTTTATCTATTCATGAGGCGGCAGGAGTCTGTGGAAGAGGTGGAGTGGAGGGGAAGGATGTCTGCTTTCCTTTAGGGAGGCGTTTGTGTTGTGAACTTACTGACACAAATCAGATCCAAAGCTGACGGGCTTAGTGGAAAAGATAAAACATCTGTGGATGAATTCAGAGTTTTCATTACTTGCAGTCTGCTCTTTTCATTTAGTAATTTTACAGTCAAGCCTGGAGCAGTATTTCATTTTCAGCTGTTTGGATTTACATGGTCTTTAACAATTAACCAAAAAAACTACTCAAAGTCACGTGTTGACTCGTGCGTTTCTCTCCAGGTGAAGAAAAACTACGAGGCGCTGCGCCAGAGGGAGGAGGAAGAGAGGATGGTGCAGAGCTCGCCCCCTAGAGGAGCGGAGGACCCTCAGGCTGTCAGTAAATGGGAGAAAGAGAGTCATGAGGCCACCAGGGAGCTGCTGAAAGTCAAAGACAGACTCATCGAGGTGGAGAGGAATGTAAGTTGGCGCAGTATCGGGATGGCTTACTTTCTGATCTGAGTGGTGAACACACACATTTGTCTGCTTTTCTCTAAATGAATTCTCATGTTATATTATGTGTGTACGTTATTTTCCCAGAATGCCACGCTGCAGGCTGAGAAGGCGGCCCTCAGGAGTCAGCTCAAACAACTGGAAACTCAGAGCTCCAACCTGCAGGCTCAGATAGTGGCCGTGCAGAGACAGACGGCCTCTTTACAGGAGAACAATACGACTCTGCAGACACAGAACGCCAAGCTGCAGGTATTCTCTCCCTCCATGCACCACATTCACAAGACTCTGTGGACTACAAACTCTGGTAGACACAGTAAATCCAATTTTACATCAACTTACATCACAAACTAGCTTGACTTGCATACAAAGGATCTGATAAATTGCATGTAATTTGAAGAAAAAAAACAGTCTCACCTCCAAGGTCCATTTCAAAGCTCTTCAGGATCTTCGAATCATATCGCATTATCTGTTTTTGACAGTTTTATTTATACTGCCTAAATAACTCAAGTCAGAATTTTTCCTCAAATGGCTTCACAACATGTACAGTACACTCTATCCTCTCTCTATGCATAAGATACAGCACATACTATAAACTAATTTCGGTGCATACTGCATGATATGATTATGATGAATACATAAGATATAAAACAAAGATCTGATTATATTACGGGCATCATAGAGCGTAATAGAATCAGATACTAGCAAACATAAAATGCAGTGCAATATAAACAATTCTACATTTTGAACACAAAGTGTGAAGCTACCCACCCCCTTTCACCTCTGTTTGTACAGACTGCTTAGCTCCTGGATTTAGACTTACACTCCCTGTTTGGCAGCAATTCAAACCCTGCTTATGGGCGACAGGATTTACACTGACCATACAGCGGCTTCTACAGTCGGCCGTCGGGCGAGCAGGCAGGTGTGTTTGTGCTGGAGGCAAAAAGCTGCTTCTGTTTAAAGGCACAGAAAGCGTGTCAGCACCTGGATTCACCCGGGGTGCGTCCCGAGTGTGAATAAACACGCTAGTCATGATTGAAGAGGGATTTGCGACGAGGAAACCACTGTGACCACAAAGGAAACATGAAAAGAAACTGTTTTCCTGCTGGTGCTTTGTAAATGTCACTTACAGCAAACAGACAGAAGAAACCGAATGGAGAAACAGTGCCCCCTGTAGACAGACACAGCAACAACCTCTGCTTACTTTACCTCAATGATTTTGTTTGATTGGTGGAAATCACAGTAAAAAAAGATCTTTTAACAAACGGATGACAAACACTGATGGAATCTCTATTTTTCTCCCAAAAACCTTATCATATTGTTCCCTTTCTCTCCTTTTTTCTCACATCTTAATGATGTGTTCATTGCTGTCATAACCCCTTTCCCTCTTTATCATAATGTTTCTCCTCGTCACTGCTCATCTCCCACCTCCTTACTTAATTCACCTCCGTCTTCGTCCTCTCCTTAAGGTGGAGAACTCCACCCTGAGCTCGCAGAGCGCAGCCCTCATGGCCCAGAACGCCCAGCTGCAGAGTCAGCAGAGCAGCGTGGAGGGCGAGCGCGAGGGAGCGCTGAAGGAGAAGGAGGAGCTGAGGGCCACCTACGAGCTGCTCCTCCGCGATCACGAGAAGCTGGCGGCGCTCCACGAGAGGCAGGCGGCCGAGTACGAGGCCCTGATCGGGAAGCACGGGGGACTGAAGAGCTCCCACAAGAGCCTGGAGCAGCAGCACAGGGACCTGGAGGACAAGTGAGACGGGGTTTATCAGCACGGGATGGGCACATGTTCAAGTTTAATTACAGTTCAAGTCTCACTCGTGACTTTTATACTATGACCTTTTTTTGTCTTTTGTACATTGTCTTATGAGGGCAGTATTAAGATATCATATCAGGAAACAGTAGACCCCTTTGGATAACTGATAATATAAATAAAGAGTCTTTTGAGTCTTTTTTTATGTAAGTCAATGAATGGTTAGTAATGTGTGTGTGTTTTTGTGTGCAGGTACAAGCAGCTCCTGCAGAGGAAGGGGGAGTTGGAGGACCTGGAGAAAAATTTGAAGGAGCAGCGGGAAAAAATGGCGCTGGAGAACCAAACGCACCAAGCTACAGCTGACCAATGCAAACTGCTCAAAGAGGAAAATGATAGGTCAGATCAACCTGTGTCAATATTAACCTTTAAAACTCTTCATCTTAAATCACACCTTATGTTTCTACAAATTCAGAAATGCACATGTGTATATATTGAGGAGTCCCTGTGCTCTCTCCTCAGACTGAACACAAGCTACCGTCAGCTGGTGAAGGACAACGAGAATCTGCAGCTGGACCATAAGAACTTAAAGAGCCAGCTGAACACGGCCACGCTGGAGCAGACCAAGCTGGAGGCCGAATTCTCTAAACTGAAGGAGCAGTACCAGCAGCTGGACATCACCTCCACCAAGCTCACCAACCAGTGCGAGGTGAGGAGACGCCCCCCCACCCCCCCCACCGTCTCTTCTCCTCTTTGTGTTTGGGAGTTTCCCGTTATGTGTGCCACTTTTAAAGCCAGCTATCATTTGGTTGGTTTGCTTTTTCTGATCGTATCGTGTTTGTAGAGATGACTTCTTAAGCCAGCTGTGTTGTGGATGGTTTACCCCTTTTAATGTGTCATATCGGCTGTCTAGACAGGTGTTCTCAGCATCTCTTTAATGTATCTGTGTGTGTGCGCCTTAGTTGTTGAGCCAGCTTAAAGGAAACCTGGAGGAGGAGAATCGCCACCTGTTGGATCAGATCCAGACGCTGATGCTACAGAATCGCACTCTGCTGGAGCAAACCATGGAGAGCAAGGACCTGTTCCACGTAGAGCAAAGACAATACATGTAAACCTCTGATGATAAGTTTTCTTTAAAACGGACAGCCAGCATGTTCCCTGTCTACAGTTATTTTGATATACTATTAATATGTTTGGTGTTCGGTGTGCATTTTCACTCACCTTTCGCTTACCCGTCTCTCATTTCTGCACCAATCAGAGACAAGCTGAATGAGCTGAGGAGACAGAAGGAGAAGCTGGAGGAGAAGATCATGGACCAGTACAAGTTCTACGATCCCTCACCTCCACGCAGGTACAAAGCAACTCTGTCTAATTACACGACTCCCCCACAGTGACTCAAAAAGTATTCAAACAGTCGGTGTATCATAGCAAACCGATGCTCTGATGTTCTGTTTGCTCATTTCTCTGAGGCGGAGTTAATGGCAGAAAAAATGAAGAGATGCATCAAATCTTTATGGTCTGCAGAGCTTTAAAAAGTTGTATCCTGCAACATTCCTCATCTTGAGTATCATCTATGGGAATATTTAGAGGATGGGATGAAGTCTTAAAGTGGAGTACACGCATGGAACAAATCAACATCCATCCATCTGTATTAATTGACCTTATATCAAATAGTCTTGTATATCCGTTTGTTCCTGATGGTCTCACTCTCTGCCTCGTCTCTCTCTCTCTCTTTCAGGCGTGGCAACTGGATCACTTTGAAGATGAGGAAGCTGATCAAGCCGAAGAGTCGGGAGAGGATGCGCTCTCTCACGCTGACCCCCTCTCGTTCGGAGTATGGCGACGGCTTCCTGTCGTTTCCCCAGGACAGCCAGGACAGCTCGTCCGTGGGCTCTGGCTCCAACTCGCTCGACGACACGCTCACGCAAAAGAGAAGCAGCAGTGAGTGCAAAGGAAACATGTTTACACACACAGATGCAGACACAAGAATCAAAATCGGCGTAGTTACAGTTTCAACCACGACTGAACAAACTTCGCCGTGCTCAAGATGATGATGAGAACATTTCCTGTACAAACATGCACTTACGTTACCAAAGCAGTGTGTATATAAGTGAATACACAACAATATTTGATGTACAAATATACATGCAGAGAAAGCAGTGAGTAAAATAATTACCAGCTATTTCCATTAGACGAATGCTCTTTTACAGACACATAATGATACACTCCTGTAACGTAAGTCACAAAACACACATCTCGTGTGTTTTTTTTGTTTGTGTGCGGTTTGTACGATTGTGTAGTGGCTGTGTGGTTGAATGGGTCTTTCCTGCCCTAACTGCTCCTTTGCCTCTCTATCTCTCTCTCTCTCTCCGCGAAGGGAGGAGAGGGCAGCAGTCCCATGCCCAAGGGCAGGGTTCCACCAATGGTATGCTGCGGATGGGGAGGGTGGGCGGGGTTTGTGACCCGGCTGTCACGTCTCTCAGGGCATGTTTTCGTGAGTCCATTGTCCGTGTCACTCAGCTGTCCTAGAGGTTACGGTTGAGCTGCGCAGCACCGCAAGGTTGACTCTGAACCTCGAACCTGTTTAGAAAAGGAGATGAGTTTCCTGTGTTTGAAACAGCAGGGGAGCGCTTGATTTCTGTACCCTGAAATATGGAAATACCACTACCATTAGACACTATATTTTAGTCCTCAGAATAATATTTTTTTGCGTATTGAGTGACGCAAGGAACTACAAAGATTTAACACTTCAAAGTTGCTGTATAAATCCTTTTGTGGCTTCAAAGGTAGCTCTGCAAAATCTGTGTGTGGAGTTGGAAAGAGGTGAGATTAACAGATCTCTGCTTGACGCCAGCAGCTACCAGGATAATTCACCTGATATGCATTGTGGGTAATGTTGGTGGCATGTTTTTACAAGGAAGGAGAGTGTCTGTCTGGTTCTGCTGCATTATGTTTGATTTGATTTTTTTGTTATGAGTGCAATGAAAAAACGGTGGATTAGTCTTTTAACAGCGTTCAGGTGTAAAGCTGAATCAAGCGCATCTCCTGTGATTCACATACTGGAAAACACTTCAAGTTCTGTCTTGTCTCAGGTCCAGTTCACTCTTATCTTCTCCCCCAACAGGTCTAAGGCTCATTAGGTCTCAGTTACAGTCACGTCAACCTGCTGACCTGTGCAGTTCACCTGTAAATAACAGAGAAACGCCCTCTAACGTAGCATCCAAGTTATTAAAAGGTGCAATGCATTGTGGCCGACTTCCATGACATGTCAAAATCCTGGTTGTCTTGGATTTGGTAGAAGATGTAGAATAAAGAATACAGGCTGTACATGTTCTGCTAAGTTTGCATCTTTAATTGAACCAATAGGTCAGTAGGTCAACGGTGTAAAATCAATCATAGCCTGCATAAGAAACTAGTATAAATGATGAGTCAGTATTTTTTACAACAGAAATATCTTCCTAACACACATTAAAGTAAAAGAGTAAGTTTTTTTTTTTTTATTTTCTTTTAAAGCGAGAAGTAAATGCCATTAGACCGTGTAATAATTACAACAAATAAATAGACAAGAATAACACCTAGTTATAACAGTAAGAAACACAGTACACTCTTTAAAAATACAATAATAAAGCTGGTTACAAAAACACTCCCTGATGCTGTTTACCTGCCCTTTGACCTTTCCTGATTGCACCCTTTAATACTCTTCATCCTCCGTGTTTCATCTAGGTGTGGTAACGTGTTGACAGTTGTGTCATTGTGTACAGTATGTCGTGCTTTAAAATCAGCTGCAGGGAACAACACTCATGACCATTAAACGAGAGTGCTTGGTTGCGTTTTAGCGTGCAGATAAGAGTGCGTGAGTGTCTGTGTGTGTGTGCGTATTTACATAATGTGTTAACATTTTTTGTATTTGTTTGCATAATGTGTCTTTGTACAGATGTCTGCCCTTAAAAGTACTGTTTTAAAGAAGTCTGTTGGAGACATTTCAGCCCTTTGAAAAGGCCTATTTAACTGAAACATTAGAAACATGAAATAAATGATCATTTATTAACAATGCTATTTAAGATCAGTGGGCCTGAACACATTTCTATAGTGATATGAAAGAGATGAAAAATGCGCATAATCCTCCAAACACAAGCTCCACAGTACAAAAAAGCCTGTATGTTTTTGTATAGAAATTCTTTTCAGCTTCATTAACTTCTAATATGTGGCTAATATATTTTAACAGTATATAACAACATGCCCTCTAAAAGTCCAATTTTGTAGGAGTTGCGTTGATTGCAATCTTGTCTCCTGTCCAGTTGAGTGTCCAGGGGCTCTCTCTTTGTACCTCTCCCCTGGCTCTCTTTGTGAAAACGTTAACCTCATCCCTCTGTTCTGCCCTCCTTTTTGTTTTTTTTGTTTTCTTTTCCTCCACCTCCCTCGGGCACGTTCTGTTTCCCCTCCCCTGTCTGTCTGTCTGTCTGTCTCTGGCTGCGCTCTGACAGCTATAAAAAGGTTGCCTTTCATGAGGAACAGATCCAAGGACAAAGACAAGGCCAAGGCCATCTACCGGCGCTCCATGTGTAAGACCTCCGTTAGCCGCCACGCTAGCCCTTCCTCCGCCTCCTCTCCCTCTCATCGCTGCACTAGGAGAAACAAAGAAGGAGCTGTCACTGATTTCACGGTGGCTGCAGTGTTGGGTGGTGGTGACAGTGACTGTATGGCAGTTCCAGGTTGCAGCCGCAGCTCTCTACCTACTCAGATCTCCAGTCATTAGATTGAGACTGTTTTCCATTTATGTTTCTAACAGTGGTGATGTTATCTTTATTTTAGAGACATCTGCACAAAATTTACTGCACCCCCATGCTGCGTCTGGTGACATCAGTGACTCGTCCTTATAATTTTTTTCCTAGTTACCCCCCACCCCTCCCGTCACCTCCTCCGCCCTGCGTCTGCCGCCTCTGCTCCCTCCTGTAGAGTTTCTTCTCTTAGCTTTTTCTTCAGCTTTCACCAGCGTAGTGTCACTTTGTCCTCACCATTAGATGAATGAGTAACACAAACTTCACTAACTGTCTTTAATGCAAAGATGTGCAAATGAAAATGAGTGTAAATGTCACAGAAAAGAACAAAAAAAAAAAAGATTACAGGAGGAGCTACTCTTTCTGATCTGTCTCTTGTGTGATGCACTTTAATTTTTCAGTGTCATCTACCAAAGCTTTAGTGATTGTGGGAGTCACTATGCAACGGGCAACTTACCGGGCAGCTGTGTCATGTGCTCTGTGGTTTCATTTTTTTGTGTGTGTGTGTGTATCATGAATGAAAGGCTGTTTGTTTGTGTATGTGTGAGGGTTGGAGAGACTGCGGGTTTGCCTTTCATGTGCCTGTGGTGTGTTTGCACCCATCTTTAATTACAGCATGGCAAAAAAAAATCACCAGTCGCCTGATCGCCACCGCTCTCACTCACCATGGAAGACTTGAAATGGAGCCTTTACTCTCTCTCTTTCATCTCTCTCTCTCTCTCTCTCGCTCTTCTCTCGCTCTCGCTCTCTCTCTCTCTCTCCTCCTCTGTCAGTGTGCTGCATTTCAGATCTAATTCTGCTGACATGGACTTGCCTCGTTCGGATTCTCGCTCTGATCTTTTATGCGCAGGA
Organism: Scortum barcoo; assembly: GCA_023238725.1. Lineage (NCBI taxonomy): Eukaryota > Metazoa > Chordata > Actinopteri > Centrarchiformes > Terapontidae > Scortum > Scortum barcoo. Next base: position 19,450,762 of record CM041544.1, on the reverse strand, counting down.
TTGCTGCTGCTCGGAGCAGCTGTGCATGCCTTCATTTTCCTCTACCGTTGCATACGGCTCAGTAAACAAAGTGCATAAAGACAGCGGCCTCTTAAGGTTGATGTATCACCTGACCCCAAAATGTATCTGGCTGAAATTGAGCAGGTAGCGGAGGATCACAAACAGTGCAGCTGCCATCTTTATGCACTTTGTGTTTGAATATTTTTTTTTTATTGTTTTATCATACTGAATGCCTGCATGTGCCTTGAATTCAGTTTGATTTAGTTGTGTAGTGCAGGATGAGTTTATTATTGAATACTGAGGTAGAACTAATAGTTATTTTGATCAGGACCTCAACAAAAAGTGCAATTCTCTGCTTACAGTTAGAGATGAGTCTTGTCCTTTATGAGGCTACTTTATAAGGCACTGAACTGAAAAACAACAGATTAGAGAGGTAGTATTTCAGGCTTCAGCAACTTGCAGGATGTTATTGTGTTCATCTAAGCCATTTTGTATCCCCCTTTGTCTGAGGGGATACAAAATGCCTCTGACACAATGTTAAAGAAAATAGTGTCTTTCTTTAGATTCTTTAGGGCTTCAACTTGAAATGAGACAAGATGTGATTAAATGTATAATTTCATTTTCCTCCGTCCGTCCATTCAGCCATGAATGACCTGCTGCAGACCATGGCCGTGGCGGGCGGTCCCGGGGCTCAGTGGGCGTGCAGCATTGAGAACCTTGACGGCACTGAGGCTGGAGACGCCGGCAGCAGCAGGCGCAGCGGGCAGCGCATGAAGGAGCTTGCCTTTTCCACCAATGCCATCGACTGCGCCACCCTCACGCTGCCCACTGCAGGACACAGCAGGGCCAAGCACCGCCTTCAGGTCAAAGGTCAGGAGAGATTCTGGTTTTATTTTTATTAGGGTAGGAAAATCAGGCATATTGAATCTCTTGTTTGTTTGGTTTTCATGTTTTATATTCCACATTTCAGATATATGGATATATTAGTCAGCTCAAAAGGGGGGGAAAAAAAGCAGCCGTAGCATCATTCTCCTCTGTGTCTCAGCAGATAATGTCTCCTGTGAGGATGTTGCCGGCTCATTTGATGACCCCAAGAGTCAAGGTAAGACTTGACATCCACATCAAACTGTAGCTGTGTCAAATGAAAGAAAAAGGATGGGTGACCGTAGCAACCTCTCTGCATCAACCAGACATCTGAAGGCCTTTTAAAATGAGAAAAATCTGAATAGCCGCCCCCCCCCAAAAAAAAGCAGGTCATGTCCTCAGCAGTCCCACTGTTAATCTTTGGGCTGCCTTCCTGCACTTCGATTAAGCCTGATCTACAGTTAGAAAAGCAATTTTTATGGAGAGCAAGAGAGGGAGAGATGAGCCTCCATTGAAAGTAGGATTGACTCTAATTCAGGTTTTAGGACGTTATCCAGAGCAGTTAATCTGCGGCCAGGCAACTCTTCATCAGTTCAGCGCCGCTCTGATGTAGATGACCCAGTTGTTAAACAGCCACCAAACCACTGACACACATTCCTAGGACTTCAGCTACATCTACACCCAATCACCATCAGTTTTGTTTCTCGAAATTATTTAATTACTTTCAGTGCATTTTGTACCTTTTAATCTTCCAGTAGTTCTTTTTAAAGTATTGCATGTATGTAACCTATAGTCCCAACAGGTTATTCAGCTGACGTAGCATTAGTGCCCAACCTGGATTATACTTAGCTGATGAGTTCCCAGAATGCACTTATAAAATCCAATACATTGTTGGGAGGCCCATTTTCCAGTATGTCTCCATACAGGCTGGAGGAAACTGGCTCTCACTCACACACCGGATATTGCTTATAATGCATCAGCCAATAGGTCATCTTCTAGAGATGTTATTGATTTTTGCAAGGAACTTTTATGGCTGCCCAACATTTTCTACATTTTATGTCATGTTTCTATCCATCTTTTAGAATCATTAAGAGAAATTAAAGTGCTTGTTTTGCTGTGCGGGTGGCAGTAATGTGTAGTGCGATGTCATGTGTCACGACCAAGGGTGTGTTGAGTTGTCTGTGTGTGTGTTTTTATCAGGCCTGCGGGTGTATAGCAGCGCTCAGGGTCTGTCTCCTTCCCCTGTTGAGCTGAGCATAATGTGCAGAGTGCCCTGTAGCATCTGCAGTAAGTGGCAACTACCCGGCACTGAATCCCACCCTGGGCTGGTTTTCTAGACACAACGAGAACTCTGACGGTGATCAGTAATGCGATTGTTCATTTTAAATTCAAATTTGGTGTCGCCCCTGTCCTGAAAACCAGTTTGAAATGATTTCACGATCCCTGGTTTCCAGCTGAGACTGCCCCTACAGACACGGTCAAAAGCAAGGTCACGTTGTCACCACTACTTATCTGTCCTTTCTTTTCACAATTCCTGGCCGTTGGTTTCACACACACCACAAAAGCCTCACATTTTCTTTCTTTTCATCACTATTTATACATCTTTACTTACTCTATTGTCCTCTGTTATTCACCGTCTCTATCAGTTCCCCTTTCTCTCTAAAGGTGGGTTGGTCCTTGGATTTAGGCGCCCCTGCCCTCTCTGTCAGTAGTTGCTTTGTTTATTGACTGGACATATTGGGGCTGCAGCCTGGCACCGAGCCACCCTTCCTGCCTGCCTGCCTGGCATGTGCCATCTGCTGCCGCTGCAGGAGACGCTCTGTCAAACTGTTAGCGTGCACCTACGTGTTACTCTTTGTGTTGTTTGTGTGGATTCATGTTAAGCGTGTGCATTTATATATATGTATATATCCTAACTGTGCGTGCTTGTGTGTGTGTCTTCCCTCTTGTCCCTTACCCAGCCTCCAGACCCACCAGTCTCCATAGCAACAGGACCACCAGTAGTAATAGTAACAATAACTCCCACCTCACTTCTCCTCTGGAGGGCAAAGGTATGCTCCTCCTTCCCTTAACCACCCCCCTTCCTTTCTTCTCATCCTCTCACCTAACTAACCCCTCTCGTCTTCCTCCTTTGCTCCCTTTCTTTTCCTCTCATGCCTTTTTATTAAACCTCCTTCAATGTGTCCTCCTGTGAGAGCTAAATCAAGTGGGCTTGTCTTCAAAATCAATATATTAGGATGATCCAATGACCTTTTAAGAGAGTCTGACTGCTACATTCAATCTCTATTGACACTGAAGATTGATTTAGCAGGTGCTCTTTCACAGCAGTATGGAATAAAAATAATAAGTCATGAAATATATTTAATATTCAATGCAGAATTTGATGTATTTGTAGTCGTCAGTGGAGGGAAGGAGTGTTAAAAATGCTAAAAAAGCTATCAGAGGCATATAAAGCTTAGATCTCACACAGCAAAAGAATGTAACATTTGAATATACATTTTTAAATCACCTGGTATATTGTGAAAATGGGCAGTGTAGTAGAATGGTGGTTTATAAATATTGATGGAGTTTCTAACAGTGAGGGATTAAAGATCTGCTCCCCCTACAGGCACGTTGAACGGCAGCCTCAGCCGGCCTCACAGCGAGAGCAGCGGGGAGTTCAGCCTCAGTCTGGACCAGGAGGTGTGGTCCAGCAGCGGCAGCAGCCCCGTACAGCAGCCCACCTCCTCGCGCTCCTCGCACCAGAGCCCCCTGCAGCTGCGCAGGTCCCTCGACCCGTCCGCCACCGCGAGCATCCCCGGCCAGACCATGATCAGGAAGACAGGGTCCCCATCCAACGAGGTGCTCTCCCTGCAGCAGTTCCTGGACGAGGGTATTGATCCAGCAGAGGTGAGGCCTCTAACTATGTTATGATGCTAGTAAAGTCAGACCAGCAGTCCATAAGGTTTCCGACCTCATGTAGTAGAGAAAAACAGCAAATCCTCTATTTTTAAGAGTATTCAAATTTATTTTCTGTTACACTTCTAATCCTAATCCTCATAATTTCAGCTCTCAATCAATTTATCTGATTCTAAATGATTGTCAGGACACAATGATGTTAAACATAATCTACACACAAAGATATCTGTTCACCTGAAGATAACACCTTGATATGAAAGGACTGCAGGATGATTTAATGTACTTGATGTTTGTTTGCGCTGTCTTCTGCAGTCTGGCAGTCAGGAGAACCTCACTGTCGACTCTCCTCGCCTCTCCACTTCCTCTGAGCACGTGCAGAAAGAGCGCACTGCCACAAAGGGCCGGGGCATATTGCGCTCCTCCAGTGGCAGGGCGGCGCCGGTCAGCTCTGACCGCCCGCCGAGGTCCTCTGGACAGCCGGGCCGTCCGAGCCTGCGTAAGGCGGAGAGCACCCGCGTGAAGGGCTCTGTCCCGATCCGCTCCAGCCTCTCCTCGCAGGCCAAAGCCACGTCCGTCTCCGAGCGCCTGGACTCCGCCTCCTCCACGCTGCCCCGGGCCAGCAGCGTCATCTCCACCGCAGAGGGCACCACGCGGCGCACCAGCATCCATGACCTGCTCTCTAAAGACCACCGGCAGCCCGTGTCCGTCGACGCTTCTCCTCCTGTCTCTTCCACCAAGGCTGGGGTGCGCTCCCAGCCTACGCCCAGTGAGTACCAACCCAACAGCACCAACCTAAAGGGACCCCTCACCAACACCACCACCCCCATGCCCAAGTCACTCAGCTTACCTTGCCATAGCTTGGAGGATCCCGACCTCTCCACCCTTGAGTCTTTCCTCGGCCCCTCCTTCACCGTAGAGTCGGTGTTCATGGACTCCATCTTTAGCGAGTCGGCGGGCAAAAATCTCCCCTTCCTGTCTCTGAACCCCACCCTAGTCAGCAACATCAGCGGGCCTCCTGTCATGAATAAAGCGCACCCTCCTCCTGTCCCTCACCACGTTCCCAACCAAAACCAGCCGCCTCACAGCCAGTCAAACGGCCAGATGAGAGCTAGCCCCGCCAGTCTCAAAGAGTATAACGACGGCGTCGACGCCAAGAGTGTGAATAATTCGGACCAGGCACTGAGCCCAGAGGACAACCAGTCTCTGTGGTATGAGTACGGGTGTGTGTGAAAGACGGGGAGCTTCTGGCTCGCTGATCTTTTGAGCAGACTTGACTTAAAAGAGGGGAGAATAAAAGGATGGAGAAACGACAAATCCTCGGCCTTTGCATGTATTTATTGGAGCACTATCTGTTCCTGTGTGGTGCATTTGTTTTGTTTTTTTCTGTTTGCCATGGTGCTGATTGGTGACTTGCTGTTTTTTTTTTTCTTTTGTTTTTCTGCCCTGTTCCTTTGTCTGAGGTGGGATTTTGATGAATGTTCTTCCGTCCGACAGCCTTTACCATATTATTGTTTCTTCATCCGTTTCCCTTGCTAACATTATACTATTATCTGCAGTTTTAGGTTTATTTTTTTCTGTTTATAGCAAAAATTAAAAGATAGTTACCAGTGAGTAGAAATGTTCAGTTAATTGGTCACCAGGATCCATTAAAAAAATAATCTTAATGTCAGAAATAGTGCAAATTTCTTCATTACCAACCCAAGTTAAAAATGTTCAGTGTCAGATAATAGGTTCACTTTCCACTCTCACTTTGATGTTTTGATGTTTGAAGGAGTGCATCATGCATTTGCATCATCCACTAAATTGCACGGCTTTGTTCTGTCCGCCATGAAACGCTCATTTTGATTGGTGTGATCAAAATGGTTGTTTTTTTTTTTTTTTTTTCTATCAATGGCGTGTACTGTTTTTGTACTTTTGACACCCTATTCTGTATTTTTCTTTTTTATATATATATATATATATATATATATATATATATATATATATATATATATATATATATATATATATATATATATATATATATATATATATATATATAAAAATTAACTGGGGCATTGGCTTTGTCTTAACTGACCTCTTGGGCTGGTGACAAAATGATGAAGCTTCATTCCCAAAACGATCTGAGGGGAAGGTGCAGTTGGTTCAGTGACAGGTTGACAGTGAAGGTAGTGGAGTGTGATATTTTAGTTTTGGGCAGTGATAAAGCAAGTTGAGTTTTCAGTGATCAGATTGTTTTGTGAAGGAAGCTAACATCATTTCTTTTGGTATTTGAAAACTTTTATTTACACATCCCGACGCACCACGACCTGAGAATGGATATTTGATTTTGTCTTTCAGACTGACATCTCGTACATGTTGATATAATCATTAAGTTATAATCAAAGACGAGCACTGCTTTATGTGCCAATACTAGTAGTACTGTCCGCCTGTAGATCCTTATTTATTTCTGCTTTTGTATTCTGTATTTGCTGTTTTGAAGTTTCTTTATTATATTTATCTTAATCTGCAGTATATGCAGGCATAAAATAAGTAAAAATGTTCGTGTCACTGACTACAGATGTAACAAACATTGCCTTTGTCCTACAGATGTGGAGGGCAGAAAGTCTAAAAGCAGGAGCGGGGAGCCGCAGCAAAACTGCTAAACCCCGCCCTCACCACCCTCGTCTGTCTGCTACCATGCTGTGAGCGCGTGGTGAGTGAGTGCTGCTTGAGCGGGAGGAATAGGGATTGGGGAGGGAGAGGGGGGGTTCGGTCTTGTCTCCATGGGAACCTAAAACATGGTGTAACAGATGTCGTCCATCCTGCCGTGCACTTGCTTCCCCTGCTTCTCTAAGCCACCCCCCTCCCTTCTCACTGTCCTGTTTGTCGCCCCACTGTCCCTGTGGTGCCAAACGCCTGTTCACAGACCCCGACGGGATCCTGGTCTGCATGGCATATGGGCCGCTTTAACCGTGTTGCTCTGAGTGGTCGAACGCTGTTTTTCTTTCTTTTTTTTTTGTCCCCAAATCTCCCAACAAGAGGACCGTATCCCTCCTCCATGATGCTCCCTGTGTTGTTGGTGAAGGTGACTGCTGAGTGTTTCCTGCTAGGCCCTTTGCTGTTTTCAGGCTGCTTGTTGTTGCTGCATGGCTTCGGTGTAGCGCTGACATCCTTCCCCCCGCTTCTTGTTCCCGATTATGCATGTAGATCCAGGCTGGCTGCTTCCTCTTGTCTCTTTTTGTATATCACAGTCTACTGATACAGTTTCCCACTTTAACTTTTCTTTTTCTCTCTCTCCCTTTTTTTTTTCTTTGTGTTTTGATCTCTTTGTGTCTTTTGACTTTGCCTCTTTACTTTCTAATCTGTCTCCTCTTCTTTCTTTTCTTACTCTTTCCACTCCTCTTTGCTTGCCTGGGACTCAGAGAGAAAGGTGGCCTTGGAGCTGTGTGTCTGAAGCCTAGTAGAGTTAATCTGCTGAGACCGTCTACAGTGAGAAAAGATTGTATATCCCAGTTTCCTTTTTCTTCCCCTTCTTTTCTTTTTTTTTTTTTTTTAAAACCCAGAACACTTCAGTAGAGAAAAGTGGCTTCCTTCTCTGTTTTGTTTTTTCTTCCTTGAATCAAGGAAACAACAGAAAAATACTAGAAAATGTTGCGGTGATGCTTTTTTTTTTTTCTATAAAGACTACAGCTGTGGCAGACTGCACTGCCATGTGTCCTTCAGTGTGACAGACTTCTAGATGTGCACTAGTCTCTACGGACTAAAGATTAAAGTGCCAATGTTCACACACAAAAACAGCCCAGGGGGCGATCTTAAATCAGACTGATGACTCCGTTTTGGGATCTTCTTTGCAACTTCAAGGTCAGCCGGACCTTTCTTCTGCCCAACGCCATGATCGTAAAGAGTATTTCTGTGAACGGGCAGCATGCACAAGCGATGACTCGTACAAGACCTTTTTTCAAAGCATGTCAGCACCGAACGTCTCCTGACTCGACCTGCTGTCAGACCGAAGAATCACAATCTGCATGGAGCAATCAATCAGCCAATCACCCCAATTCCTTTTATCCAATCAAAGAGGAGGACAGTGTTCAGTGGGGATTTAACTCGCAGGAATGCCAAATGGACTTGGACAGTAAGCCATGACAGCTGTGTGATTGGCATCTGTTGCCTGCCAATCATGAGTGAAGGTTGTGTGATCTGAGAGCGAGAGATACAGAGAGAGAGAGAGAGAGAGAGCGACTTTCATGGGAGTGTTTCAGGTCACCTATATGACAGTTGGCAGCCATGGCTCATGCCACCACGGACAGACGCCCTGAACTCTCACCTTAAAGCATATATCACCACACATCATTGATCTATCCCATTTATCGCTTCCCATCCTGCTCTGAAATGGAAAAAAAACAGTAAAAGCACACTCGCAGTCCATTAACGTCCCTTCGCCGTCACAGTATCGTGTATCTGCTTCCTGAGAAGTTGAGGAGCTGTTAAATAGTGAATCTGACTGGAGTATAGGTGACCTGTAATCGACCCAGTACCTAAGTAACCTGTGCAGATTTCTGTTGCTGTGTTGAACATAACGGTGATGATGAGACCCAGTGTTTTCCTCCTTTTCCACTTTTACATAAATCCATTTGATGTAATTAAAATTCATCAAGACTACTACTGTGTGCTCCATTTTGTTTTTGTTTCATGACAGAACATACAGACACAAAGGTCCGTGCTGTTTTCAGGAACCTGCAGACTCGTACAAGATGGTGGAAGAAAGAAAGCTCCACCGTGTCCTTCTTTTCTTTCAGTGTGGCACTAAACTGAGTACTTTGACGTTCCCTTTCTAGAAGCGAACATGTTACAAATCTAGAATATCCTTTTTTTTTTTTTGTTTAGTCTTTAGTGCATCAACCATTTTAGAAATTGACCAAACATTGCAGCAAATTATATCATACACCAGGTCATTTGGTACACCACATAATGTTTATTTCAAAAGCTTTAAAAGTTCTTGTTAGTTCTTTGTTGAGACCTGGTTCGGTTTTATGGTCATATTTGAGGCCTGCATGTTGTTAATTATATATTAAGAGGTGTTTCTTAAGTTCTGGTGGCCTCATGTATGAAAATGGAGGTTGATAAAATATCCCAGTTAATGCAAAGCACTTAAGAAAACGTCACCATTTTAGCATTGTACTCCTGTAACATTGTCGGAGTTGACGATGGACCAGTTATTTAAATAAAATGATCAGAATCGATGCACATCTTGGCCGCTGACGGCTCAATCAGATGTGCAAGTGTTACGTGATTGTCATGTTCCCCAAGACCTCTGAATATAAATATGCAATCATTTTAACAAAAAGAGGAAAGTTTTTTGCAGAACTGCTTTACCTTGAAGGGAAGCTCTCTGCTCAGAGTGAGAAAATGTTGATTAAAGCTTTCACTACACAACAATGATCCACCCACACAGGTGTTTTCAGTCACCGTGGCTGACTGTCAGGGCTGTGTGGGTGTTCTCCATCTCCTGCTGTCTCTTGTTTGGTTTGTTATACCTGTTAGGGTTATTTAATAGACTCTCATTCGTCTCAGTGTGACATTGTGTGAGTTCTCGCTTAACTGTGCACTACTTTAAAGAGAACAGAGGTCAAATCATCCAGAATGAGTGAAAACACCTGTGAGGGTTTGCAGGGCCTCTAACAACAGATGAACAAAACGCAGATGTGTAGACGTGCAGTATCTCTGAGGAGCTTCCAGTTCTTGCCATTTCCCCTCTTAGCCTGAGCAAACATTTTCCATCGCTATATTTTGGAGACCATCATCTTTATGCATCATGTCCATGATGGCATGCCTGTTAGCTACCGTGGGGGGAGACCCTACAGGAAGGATGGAAAGATCTCACCATTAGTCAGGTATGAAATAACTCAAATTTCTTTACATCCTTATGTAAGAGGGGAAGATTAACAGATAAATACACAATTTCTGTGAACAACACTGCATTAAAATCATGATGAAGTACTTCTAAATTGCACTTAAGTAAAGTAATTGAGTATTTACATTTCATACAACTTGCTATTTGTATGTATTGCTGCATGTATTTGATAGTTAAAGTTTCTAGTTACTTTGCAAATTACTAAAACAGAAAATAATAAACAAATACTGCAGTATGTATTATCATAGGTTAAGATAAGACTTAATTGATCCCAAGGACAACATTTAAGAAATGTACACCCTAATGGACCAATAACTATAATCCAATGATATGATATACATATTGAAAACAGGCCAATCTGCATAATTAGTACTTGTACTTTTGGTACTTAAAGTTTAAAGTTATTTGCTGCTAATTTAGGCAAATATACACCTGGGGAAAATACTCACTGCGTGTTTGAAAAGATGCCAATTGGCCTGTAACTCCTCTGCAGCGCAGTTTGAGGTTGACTTCTTTGGTCTTTGGCACCACCTAGAGGTGACTTTCAGTACTACAGTGATAATAGACCTGATAGATACTGGTCTGTGTGAATGGTAACCTCACCTGTCAGAGTTAGAGGGATTGGCTTCCTTTGAACTGCTAACAAAAAAGTTTTCTGTCTCACATGTAAGGAAAGTGTATTTTCTCCATTAATAAGAATATTTTTTCAGATACTGATATATAACAAATCATCACAGCGAAGTTGATGCATTTAATGGTATTCCAGCGTTGCACACAAACTGATCACAGCTACATAAATACAGTTCTAGGTTATATATATTTTTATGTCTTCTAAAATGCCTGTAATCAATAGAATCTGATCAACCACAGTACTGATATTGTGATAACTGCACACAACACAAGGACATTTTTAAGCTGCAACATGAGAGAAACGGACACCATGTTGAAATGCTATTTTTATTAAATACTCTCATTTTCCAGTAATAACAAAGCTATGAAGAACAACCATTCAAACAAACACGTGATAGTTTTTAATGTATGATGTTTATTAACTGTATGGTCATGCAAAAATCCAGCATCCAATTGAAACTCAGAGTATAGACATGTAGCCCCGATTAGTATAAGGTTACAATGCAATAAATTTACTTTACATACAAGCTAAGGCTTTTGCTAATCTTTTATGCATTTTAATGTGAGATAACTTGATTTAGATATCTCAGACGGAGCCATTTCATAACCTTGAGGATGCAAGTAACACAGATTTCCATTTCTTTATCAAGTAAACAGTGAAAAATTACCAGAAAGTAGACATGCATATTTCTTCCATTTGTAAAACTGCATATATAGTGTTGCTGTTTAAGATTGTGGTTGTTGATTATCCCTTTTCAACTTTTGTTTTCAGCATTTCAAAAGTCTTTTCTTCCCCTAGGTTCAGTCAGGTACTGTTTTAATGCAACACATAGTAGACACTTGCGAAAGTATTTTGGCAAATGTCTAATATGTACATGAAGTCCTGCACGCGTTTGCATTTTTAAAACAAAAATTCATATGAAGCAAAACACAGCTTTTTTTTTTTTGTGAAATATTTTTCTCTGGTAGTAGTTGGTGCGATCAGCCCAAAGTTATTCGGTAAAGTTTATATTTGGTCACATATCCTATATACAACAGTGAGACTTAAAAGTTGATACCCTGTCACCATAAAATGTTAATTTGTAGTTGTAATGTAATTTATTACATTACAATGAATGTTGATGACACTTAAGCTGTCATACGTCTATGGATGCAAAGACAGGCCATATTATTTTACTTTATAAGCAAATGAACACCTTATAGTGACATAATTACTACTGAATATTAGTGTTGAAGTAAAAAAAAAATCACTGAATTTATAGCATGAAATATTTAACTCGCTTTTAAAACCATCTATTTGAATGTATCTAGTTTGAATCAACCTCTTGTAACCTCTGGAAATTTCAATTTTTGCAATTAAAAAAAAAAATTAAGGTACGTGTTCTCGGATTCAGATAATTTATTGTCCAACACATGAAAACTGCAAGTTACCCAGAGTACATAAATATTTTCTAAGTTATTATCTGTGAAATGCTTTATACAAAATGAGAATATTTTCTGGGAATTTCAAAGAACAGAATTTAAACCATATAAATTCATACAGATGGTTTTCAAAGGAAAATATTTAAATGCAATGAATTAAGTGATATTTAATTCTGAACATTCTGTAGTAATTCAATTTCACAATGATTTGCATATAAAATTTAAGTGATAATGACCTTTCTCTGCCTCCATGTGAGGCCCTTAGCTACACTGTACAAATGTGCCTTCATGTGTTTGATGTTGTACAGTAGAGGGAAACATTTTCCTTTACCTCTGGTACTAACTAGACATGCAGATAGTTTTGATATTATGTGCAAGTTATTCTTAAAAAAAAAAAAATCAACAGCAACATCTCAGAAGTCGTATCTCTGTTCCTCCACAAACAATGTTCATTCAAACAACTTTCTGCCAATAAAAAGTTCACAGTGAGGTCTGAGGATTATTCAGCGTTAACGGGGTTTCTGGAGAAGAAAGAAGTTTTTACGTGCCATTTTTCAGTGCATCAAAAATGAAAAACATGTTTCACCTTCACATCTAGAGGTGGAGGCAGAAATATCAAAACCTGTCAAATAAAACTATCTGCATGGCTTGGTGGAAAAACCAGGGTCAGAAAATGTTTGTATTTAAGGAGCTCTACTGCATAACTCTGTAAAGGAGCACTATGAAGAAATGATTCATCCATCAGCAGTTACTGAGATGTATGAGGGGGAAAAAGACTGAAAAGCAAAGTTATGGTGATGTTTTAACGATACAACAGCGGTTCCCAACCTGGGGTCACACCCTTTCCAGGGGTAAATCAAGACAAATCTGAGGGGTCACAAGGTGATTAAATTTCTTTTAAACAGAGTTTCTGTTGATATTCAGTGTTACTCAACACTTCAGTCTGAAAACTGAGGCTTACTTACTAGCAGTCATCTTCTTCACTGCCTTTGATATGTGTTACCACTATCAGTAAAATAATTTGACCTTTAATAGGACAAAAACTTGTGCCTTAATTCTTGTGAAATCAGTGGTAGTGTTTTTTTTTGTTTTTTTTTAAACTTATTCAGCCTCTATGGATGATACACGTTGGAAAAAGGTGATAAGTGAAATAAGCTAACCACTGTCATATGTGACAGAAAAAAAAAGGTTGGGAGTCACTGTTGTACAGCTAATTATAAAAAAGGTAAAAGTGTAAGTGGGCTCACTGCACCAGCTGCCTATTCTTAAGAATCAAGAGATTCAAACTGGACAGATTTTGACTTCTTGTAGCAACAAATAACATTAATAGTTTCATTAAGTGCCCCAGAAAGCCTCAACAGAAAGCAGGATCTGGCAAAACTGAATGGGATGCCGCCTTTATAAACATGATTGTTTAGGGGTGTACTTTTCCTGCTACAACATGTCAAAATATCTGTTTTGAGGGTTCATTTTTGCTTCATATCAATCGATCAAAAATACAAATTTCAGTTTGCCAAACACTTGGAAGGTTGGATCAAACTGACTTTGCGGTTGGTTGTTCCCTCAGATCAGTTTCCCCCTCTCGTTTGAGATAATCTGTGAAGTTGAACTGCGTCTTGCTCTTCCACTGAAACACTCCCATGACTGTGTGGAGAGAAACACGCACACACACGATGAAAGAAAAGCATCTCGTCAGATCGGTGGCATCAACGGACAACAGGGCCGGAGCCCACGGCACAAACAACTACTTAGAGCCATTGAAAAACATCACATAGTTTCAGTACTGGTTTTACAACGTGTCGTCGTCATGGTGCAAAAAGTGTGTGTGTGTGTGTGTGTGTGGTGGTGGGAGGGAGGGCACAGTTTTTAATGGGATGTCAGATATGTCACAGCACTCTGAAAGAAGCACAGGTAGGTGGCTGATACAGTAGGGTCAGGGTCTCACGTATGATTCACGACGTGGTTTTTTTCCCCCTCTTTTTCTGTAAATCTGCTCGACTGTGTACGTACGAGGACGCGGCGTGTGGCGATTCATGAAGTCGTCATCAAGGCTTCAGCATGAGTCACTATGGAGCAGCGTGGCACAGAGACGGGACGGACGGCGAGCCTCACCCCTCCGCCGGTACAAAGTCACACAACGTTTTCCACGACACAATGAAGCAGCGCGCTGCAACGTTTAACCACTGACACAGATATGTTTCGTTCTCTTTTAAAAGGAGAATCTTTGACCTTGTGTGCTCATGTAATGATGTGAATTGTCAATATAAGTAGCTAAAGGAGTGTGTGTTAAGTGTTTTCAGCATTCAGTGTGTAAATGTGTGTGTGTGTGTGAGGGGACAGCAGGAGCAGTAAAAAAAAGGGTTGTTGCAACCTCTGTTAAATTTTCGACCACTACTTTTATTTTTATAGTTCTGGCTAACACAACTGATAAAAATATCAACATCAAAACACTAACAACTACAACATTTACAACAGAAACCGTGACAAAAAGGGACCAAATCCATTGACTGCCATCAGCAAAAAGGTCCCAAAGCCCTCAAACCAGCATAGCCCTCTTCCCATGATGCCTTTTTGTTTTTTTTTCTGTCCAATCACTCGGCTGCAATCCCTTTTTAACATGCTTTTTTTTTTTTCTTTTAAACAGTGCCAGGACTTCACACAGAAGTACAGCAAGCCAAGACGGACGACACACAACTTTTAAAGAACACGATCTGAACAAGAGACAGGCATAAGGGTGACATCATCATCATCACACGGCGTGGTGCTACTAAGACGGTAATGGGGCTGGTCAGCGAAAGGTCACGAGAGTAACAGATGCGGAGGAATGATGGAAGTCGAAGGGGAAGAGGTAGGGGGCGGACGGAAAGGATTTTTGGCGAGCGTAACCTGAAGTTGCAGAAAGGTTCGCTCCCACGGAAGAGCAAACGCAACAGCATCGAGTCTTAAGTGTCTGTGCAAAAAACAGTACAGGCCATTAGATAGTTCAAATGATTCATGCTTCAGAAAGTACACGAAAACAGGTCGAAAGAAAAGATAAAAAGTTTGGCGCGAGAGTGTGCCCGTGCTTTCAGATTAGGTAGTTCAGAGATGTGAGGAGCTTCAGACAGATGGAGGCCTTCTGCAACTTCAGGATGAGTCGCGTCTAAAGCTCAAGTGGGGTTCAACCCTGAAGGCTGAAGCACAGGGACAGCGTGTGTATTTGTGTGTGTTTTGTATTTACACCTCGGGACCTCAAAGCTGAAAAAGAAAAGACAAAAAAAAAGAAAACCACACTCATGCTTAACTCCCCTCTCTACACCCTGAAAGTAAACCGCGTTTCCCCTTTTCTCCTATATAAATATCTATTTATACACAACTCTATTAAATAAAATCCCCCTTTTGATTAAAAATGATCCTCTTCCAACACAAAATACTTTAAAATACGTCATTCAGAGGAGATACAAACAAACGGCTTCATAACACATTTTACAAAAAGACAAAAGTAAAAATAAGGGTCCCTTCAGTAACGCATCACAACGTCTAAACCCCCTTTTAAAACATTGTGCACAGATGCTCAAACCGGTGTTAAATGCTGATATTAAGTAGATATTAGTCGCTCCTGTTCCAACAAACCCCACCCATATAAACCTGTTAACCATCACACAAACGATACTTCAATTAAAGTCGACGTTCTGCTGTTCTCTCAAGACAAAACAGAAAAGAAATCACATTTTTCTTCCACATATCATACTTGCCACCCCAGTCCTATTCACTATGTGTGTGAAGTGTACTTGTTTTTTTTTTTGTTGAGATATATATATATTTTTTAAACATCTTAATACTTTTCTAGACAGCAGACAAAACAAAGACGGGGGAATAAAGGCCATGGGAGGAAGGACCAGGACAGCATCACCCCTGTGTCGCCACCAGAAGCATGCACCATCTGCAAGAAGGGGGCTGACGTCAGCCGGGCCCCAACCTCACCTAGCTATAGGGTTGGACTGGATTGGTGTTGGTCTGTGTGGTCGGTCATTCAGCCTAGCTTTTGAAATATGCTTTTTTCTGTTTTTTGTTTGCTTGTTGCTTTTTTTTAAATTTAGAATTATTTTCACCGCTTTTGTGTTTTGTTTTTTTACAACTTTTCCAAGCAGCCTCCTCCCGTCCACGATCCAGGCACCAATCCGACCACGGAGAGTAAATGCTCCAAACAGCTTTAGAGTTCAGGCAAAGCTGGAGAAGGAAGAATAAAATAGTTAGCGTGTCGTTAAATTACGAAGAAAAAAAATCCTCTCTTCAATGTTACGGTTTGGAGACATGTACCGCTGTCACTCAGTCACTTCACATCAGTGTACGTTTGGATCTTATTTGCTTTCAGAGTTTGATGAGAAATTGGGTATTAAAAAGGGGGGCGGGGGCTAACAATAAAGCTTCACTGCCTCAAGGCTACAAGCTTCGTATTGTAGTTTTAATAGAGAATGCTTCACTAAAAAAACACTCACAAGATCCAAAGAACCTGCGCAAAGAGCTTTTACTGCCGACCATAAACCTTGCACGCAGCATAAACCTGTTCAGACTGTCATCATAGTGCTGTGTTATCGCCTCACCTGGGCCTGGGGAGTCAGTTCACTGCAGCGGTGCAGCTGGTGCTCCTGAGCAGTGGAAGTGCACGTTGAGCCATTTGGCATCGCGGCGATGCCACACGCGCGTCTCCTCCGACTGGCAGGAGCGCGGCCGGCCCTGGCTGTCGATGTACTGCGTCAGGCGGATGTAGGCGATGCAGGCGGCCTCCTCGCCGATCAGGTGGACGTGGGGGTTGAGGATGGTGGTGTGCACCGGCTTGCTGTTTTTACTCAGCACTGTCGGGAAGGGAAGTGTGCAGTTCAGCAGGTTTGTAAATGGACTCATCAGGTGTCGATGTGTAGCCAGGTAACTATGTTTGAGAGCATTTAGTATATCAAGATAATTGATAGTTAACTGAGTTCATAAATTTATCACTTCAAATTGATATTTAATGCATTTGAAAAATATTTTACACATTTCCCTCAAAACTCAGCAAGACATGAGGTATGTATGGAAATGCTGAAAAATCTGTCTGAACCTTTAAAGTTGTGCAGCAAAATAAATGGTTGTTACACGCTGCAGAGGTTAAGATCACTGCCACACTGATACATCCATACCAAATATTTCTAAAGGGATGAAATGACAGCTAAAGTGATTAGTCAGCGCAGTATTAAAGCAAAAGTGTCCTAGTCTTCTATAATAGCACATCCTTAATAATCTTTATCTGCAGTTTGAGATGAAAGGGTAAAAAAAAATGCAATGTTTTTGTCTTAATCTGAATGAAGTGCTTGGTCATTTCTGATAGATTGCATTTCACCACAACATGAAACCTAAACTTCACTCATTGTTAATTATTTTAAGTGGAGAAATTTACACACTCAAAAACATATTTGAAGTCACCCTTTGCAGTTTATAAAAGTGGGTGTTTCGTTTGTATCATACTGTACACGTGCACAAAGACGCTGTCCTACAGACGTCTTAATGCAGAGTTTAGAATATAAATTTCTTTTCATTTGATAATCACAGCACTTATTTCGGACTGAACTCTTGTCGCCAAAAGCCAAATACAGTTTGTATGTAAATTCAAAGAGAAAAATCGAGCACTGTTTAAGATACATGCAGCACTTTGCAACTTACGGTTCTCAAAGTAGAACTTGTGAAAGTCCATCCCCTCCACCAGGTTTCCAAGAGCCTCTGGCTCAAAAGAAGTCAGTCCAGGGTCACAGATTCTCCTGTCAAAGGAAAACACGACCATAAATAAAGTTTACCTCAAGAATTTATCCTGCAGTGAAGACCAAGGAGGACTGAATAATGCAAAAAAGTGTGCATTACACCAAAAACCAGTATTTTACAGGAAAATCAATTTTCTTTGTGTTACAAGTGACAACAAAATGTTTTCAACGGGCAAAAAAAAAAAAAAATCAAACTTACGTGTAAGACTCAAAATCCCCATTGTTGATGGCTTCAATCAGCTGCTCTGTCATCTTTATTATCTCCTGTTTACGAGCTGGAAAAAGAGAGACAGAAAAAGAGAGAGAGAGAGGGAAGACGACCAGAAGAGGTTACAGAAAAGTTAAACATACATGTACTGCCCCTCACGCTCTCCCTGAACTCACCACAAGCCTCTGACATTTAAAAATAAGTTCATCACGTGGGCAAAGCCTCTGGTACGGGTGACATTTGAAGTCACCTTGTACAAAAACACAGCACACTGTCCACTCTCCATGTTACAGCACAGCATCAGGAGTATCCATGTATCCATGTGCCACTGAAACATGAAGCACCTTTAACAAACATCTTCATCCTTTAATGGCCTCACCCAGAAAACAAACAATGGAAAATCCTTTTTTCCACATTTCTGACCTTTTTGTATTATTATGAACTACATTTTAAAGACTAATAAATAATATGAAAGCTACAATAGTTGAAAAAATATATAACATGCAGTTCAGTCTTTGTAGAGTAAGATCGGATTTGAGTCTTGTGCTGCAGTTTTTTGGACGGTGGAGCTTCTTTTCGTGTTTTTCTGCAAACCATCGCTGACATTTGGATACACCGTTTGGGCAGGAGCTGCACCGCCCCCACTGATCAGAGTGAGGTTCATCAATGCCCCTGAACGGTCACTGTGCTTTGACCAACTGCTATTAATACTATCAGTATCATCAAAAACGTACTTGATTATTTCAAAAAGGACTCAAAAAATCAATAAGATTAGAGTTATCATGCAACAGTCAGTATGAAGACTTTGGGCTTCATAGCAAAATTCAGTTTTCATAAAATAATACAGTAATAGTAAGTTCAGTAAAATCTCTGGAACTAAACCAAATAAAAAAAAAAAACTTCACCACAAACAGGGACACATGCGAAGGGTGAATTTTTTGCTGTTGACGTACTGGAAGGAAGTGACCAATAATGTGAGAAATGGCTCAATCAGGTCAAGTTAAGTGCAACAACAGATATCGCAGTTCAACATATGCCCTAAGAAGACCATTAAAATACAAACTTCAGACGAGACAACCTTTCTCAACTGGCACAACACCAAAAATCTTTAACCATGCACACACACACACAGAGACACACACCAATAAAATCCACTTAAATGTGTTCATTTAAAAAGGCCTGATTCTTTGGGGATAGGCACATAAATAGTTGACTACAGCAGAAATTCATAGAATGGGGCATAAACTTCTACAATTTCTCATTACAAACATCAAACCAGAAAAGCACAAACTGCATGCAAACACACTGAACACCAGTTCAAACTGAGAAGAGAATAAACCAGCAGAGTCAAACCGCTTTAAAAGTGTTTTGTTCACTTTTTAACTGACATGCGGCTGCTGAGCCAGAAAAGCCAGCTAGCAAATCCTCCACGCCTGCATGTGAGTCTGTGTTCAGTTTATTTCCCCAAGTCTTCAAACCTTCAGCCATCGGGTGGCGCAGAAAGTTCGAACAGACAGTCTGAACGCTGCTTCAGGAGCCTTTGCACGAGCACTGCACAGCCTGCCTGGCACTTACTCTGCTGCAGGTTGCGGCTGCTGCCTGCGGGGGGCGACAGAGCGGACTCTGGTTCAGGACAGGAGCTCTGAGCTGGACTGGTCTGAGGGACACTGGGGCTGCTAGCAGCCTCCTGCAGGGGACCAGCTGCAGGCAGGTACAGTCATCCCAGTGAAAGATATATTTAGCAAAGCTCAGATGCCATACAACTATTTATGCTAAACATTTATTCTGCACAAAGCACATCAATATAGATAAACGTTTGAAAGAGCAGCTTGCAGTCAGGCATGGGCGCCAGTAGATGGCAGCACAGGAGGGAAGAGAGGAATGAGTGCAGTGAGTTGGTGTGAAGAGGAGAAATTTTACATGAAGACTTTTAAACACCAAAGTGTCTCATTTTGCTTGTAGGATAGATTTGTCGTTGAAGGGCAAAAAAGTCAGGATTCAAAGGTCAGAGCTGAGAGCTGAATCAGGTGAACTGCTGCCGACTTACAGGTGGGTGGGGGACAGCGAGGAGACAGGGTCTGGGTCTGTTCCTCAACAGTGCTGCCCTGGCTCAGCACAGAACTGTCTGTACTAGTTGACTCACAGGCAGCCACTGCGCCCATCACAAGAGAAACACACAAATACAGACAAATACAGTGCACACTGACAGAGCCTGAGAGGACTCAGAGGTTCATCTATAAATTACTTTTCAATTACCTGATCGTTTAGTCTGTTAAATGCCAAAACATTGTAAAAAGTACTACCATGAATTGATAAGTTGAGAAAATATGGCTTATGATTAACTAATCAATCAACTAATGATTAATTGACTAATGAATGATTTTCTTTCAAGCAAAAATGACAAATATTTGACCAACTCATGAAATATGCAGATTTGCTTTTCCTTGTTATTTTAGATAGTAAACTTAGTATCTTTGGGTTTTGGACAATCCTAAAAATCTAAAAATGTCTCCTTTGACTGTAGGAGGTAAAAACAGTAAGTAATTGGCAGATATATTGATCAAGAAATGACCAAAATCCCAAAGCCAGTAAGTATTTTTGATCAAGCCACTTCACGTAGCCAAACCTGTCAGGTCAGCTGTACTCTGAGGTGAACAACCTTTAAGAAGCTTTATACGCGAGCATCAAGGCCACATGGAGATCAGCAGCCTGTTGTACCAGCTATGAGCTACAGTTTGTGTGCTATGAATCCAAAACCCAGCTTAATCTGAAAGGTGATGTTGGAGTAAAAACAGGTTTCACCATACAAGTTAGTTAGACTTAAAAGTTAAGATGCAACTTAAAATGTACAGCTCCAGAAGCAGGTGTGAGTCACTGCCAAGCCAGCGGAGCATTTACAAAGACAGAAAAGTCTAATGATAGAAGCAAGGGAATTTTTTTTTTGCCACTGATGCTGGGAGCAGATTGTCCGCAAGCCTTTTGAGAGCGCACTTAGATGTAAGCTAAGCTGTGACTTGAGACATTGAAATAAATACTTAAGACGGATATGAGAAATAATTTGCATTGTTAATGTTAGTTTATCACCACTCTGTTACTGTGTGACCAATTGACCCTACATAAATACATTTTTAAAATCAAATTCTTCATCACTGAATAATTTGTTGTCTGAAGTTAAAAATGAAGGATAGTTTATTATTTAAAATTGCAGAGGGTGGAAGATTGATTTTTTTTTATGATGCAGTCCCTCAAAATAAAATCTGAACAGAAGTGAACGCAGCATGAAATGAAACATCGCTCTCTGCAGCAATGTTTTAATTGTGGTCAACTTGGTTATGGTGTTGCGTAAGTAGAGATGGCTGAACTAATGAAAGTGAGGATTTTAGTGTAAATTTACACTCAGACTTAGGACCAATCTTAAGATCAGCTGGTGCAACAGGCTGCAGAATCATTGGTATGCAGCTGCAGAATATGCAAGGTCACTTTCTTCAGAGACCTTTCCTCTGTAGACCTCTGGGCTATGAGCTAAGATGAAAAACTTCACTGATTTTGTTTACAGAGAAGCTGATGCATCCAAGCAGCGTCTGAGCTTGTGTTTCAGAGCAGACACGAGGAATTACATTACAGCTATTTAGCAGAACTTCAAACAAACGCGCTCAGCCCGAGAGAAAGGCAGGAGAGAGAACAGGAACAAGCCTCTCGGTTGCATGTCAGAGATGATCCACTGTGAGATTGAGTGCTGGTAAACCCACAGAAAGCTGCCTTAAGTAACTGGATTAACTCTTTTAGGGAAAGCTGCAGGTAGCTCTGTCCTACTTCATTCACCTGAAAACATTAAGGCGTTATCCCCGGGCTCAAGACGATTAATGCTGTGTGATGCTGGCATGCACACACTCATGCACAGTAACAATTAAAAAGTGAGGCACAGGCACCCACATATGGACGGTAAATGTTAGATATGTCAAAGTCAAGGCGTCCTGTATTTGAGCCTTCGCAGATCTGCAGGTAAATACTGTAAGAGCAGCATGCCTTTGTTCTGTGCACGGCTGTGTATACTCTGACTAAAGACTGTATGGGTAGTGTTTTATACGATAAAAGCATCTTTATAGTTTGTAGAAAAATGAGAAACTCTTGTTGAAAACTGTGATGGGAGTGATTACTTTGTGTTCAGTCTACTTAGTGAGTGTCTGCTGTTACAGTCTGTCACAGAGGGGTTTATTTATAGCCAGAAATTTTACACACAGTGGCTTTACATAAGAAATGTCTTTATCATCATATTGTTTTGGGGATGATTATTCAAAGCACCACAAAGGCTTTTCATGCTGCGTTATTTGATATTTTGGCCAGATAAACTCCCCAAAAAGCAGAGAAACGCATAGCTCTGATATCTTTTCACTCAGGCTGACAATATTCATTTTCTATTAATCGGCTGATTGTTCTTTTGATTAATTCATTTATTGTTTTGTCTAGACAATAGTAGAGGAGAAAAAATACCCTTCACATTTTCCTGAAGCCAAAGAAGACATCTCGCTTTGTGGGACCAACAGTCCAAAACCCAGAAATATTAAATGTTCTTTCAATATAAAACTTGAAAAAATATAATGATGTTTTTGCCTAAAACTGACAAACTCAACAATTTGGATTAGTGAATTTCAATTTCTCTGAAAATCAATGAAGAATGATCCTGAATTATCACCCAGCTGTACCTAACAAAACCACATATACACATATTTTCAGTTGACGTACCACTCTTGGAAAAGGAGAGAACTGAAGACAACCAGAGCAACTTATAATGAACGAGTGGACAAAGGAGTTGCCCGCTACACTGCTGTAATGTCAATTTGTAAAGGAGTCACAAATAGAAACAACAGAAAAGGTATATTCTTTGAAATAGCAGCACTGCTATGAGTCCCTATACACGCACAGTGTTTACATCCAACCGCTCCCTTCACATTTGTCTTTCCTTTGATACTCAAAGACATCTGTCGTTTCTCAACTACTAAATTTACTGGATCTCGAGGCCTTTGTTACCCTGACCAGAGCTATTTGTTGTTGAACAGCAGAGTTGACATTTTGCCTGAAACTCCTGCCCTCAAACATAAACACATACCTTACTGTAGTATTTCTCTATCCGATCAACAGAGGGACATGATATAAAGTGATCAAAAACAGGCATGCAGAGTAGGTGAAAGTTGGATAAGTACCTTTCCTACCTTTCATCTCCTCCTCTTCTGTGTTATTACAGCTCTCTGTGGAGCCCTGTCGGACAGAAAGGGTTGAGGCGAAAAAGAGAGAGAGATGGAAAGAGAGGAAGATGGATGAAAGGGAGAAAAGAAATAGCAAAACAAATATTGCTTCTTAATGTGGAAGTAAGTGAGACGGGGGGGATTGGGGGTTAGGAGGCTTTGGACACTTTGACACTCGGACAACCGGACGGACAGATGGGACGGGTGGACGACTCCCTCCCAGGAGCACAAACCAGCCAGGACAGCGGCGCAGAGAGCCACGCACACCAGAGCAACAGAGTGTGTGAGCTATGTGAAATTGTGTGGCTGATTTTTTAACAGGAAGGAGTGTGTGTGTGTGTGTGTATTTGTGTATTTCAGTGAAAAGAGTGTCAGCGTGAAGGAAATTGTGTAACAGCGCTGGCAATAGAATATCTAGTGATACTAGTGTTTTGCAAGCCTTTACACCAACATGACAGCGCAAGCAGCACGACAGCTGGTCCCGATTTTAGTCCCTTCTAAGAATTTGAAGATAAAGTTATCAGTGTGCTGCTGTTGAGGACGGTATGTGTAGGATTTTCTCGTTATCAAGTATTTTAAATTAGCTGAGGTGCTGTATAGATCCTGAATGGTGCCACTGGAATAACTATAAATGTTTACAGTGTTTTATCATCATCAACTCTGGATTTCCCTGCACAGTTTTATAGTGGTGCCCGGTTTCGCCTGACATAAGGAGCCATCACTGCCAGCGTCAGACAAACTATATTTGGCTTTGTACGCTCAGGGGAAAACAAGCAGCGGTGCTACATTACACAGCAAAGGCCACATGTTTAATTAATGAGGTGATAGTTTAAATGGTCATTTAGTGACTACAATTAAAAACGTGATGATACGAGTCAGGATTCAGCTCACCGGGTGATTGAGTGATCAAACACATCATATGTTCGGTAATTAATCAGAGCAGCAGTTTTTAGAAATTGGGAAACGTTGAAACAAACAGCCCAATCAGTCAAAACTGGCTGCTGACATGTGAGAAAATGTAATCAATAGAGTATGTATTGGTTTGATATTAGTTCAAATTCAAAGTCAAATTGATCAGCCGAACTTGACTGGACTGGAATATTAAAAAAACTCTACAGGGTACTTTTAATGAGTTATTAAATCTGCATTTAATTATGCATATAAAGGCCCAATTCATTTGATTGTTAGATAAGCAGTATACTAAAATTTCCATCAGGTCCACAGTGCAAAAAGAGAGGCTCTGATTGGCTGGCTGATGTGTGGGACTAATTACAGGCTAATTAGAGCTCCCAAATTAAAAATGTAAGCATCAACTCTTCTTTTAAAGCCAAATTAACCACATAAAGTTATCAACTGACAAATCTGACGTTATCCATGCATCATTATTAAGCCAAATGTACTTGTTAATTCATTTATTGATTATAACCCACTGAAACTAGACATTTATTCCAGTGGCTCCATGAAGCTGCACCTTCACTACAAACAGGAGCTGAAACTGTTTGCTTCCAGATTCGGGGAGTTCACAGGATTCGGCTCTCCGGTGAAATCCCTTCTGGTAATCGGGAAGAGAAATACCGAAACATGCTGACAGAGCCCAGCTCACATTAGCTGCACAATGAAGCGTAGAGAGACGTTATAGCTGCTTTGACAGGGATGTACAGAGTATATTTGGAGAAAATCCTCCACATGTTACCTGTGTTAGTAGTGGCTGGTGGCTAGTTGTGGGAGAAGGAAGGGCTTACCTTGGTGCCATCAGCTGGGTTGTGTACAACAGTTGTCTGGGCTTCCTGGGGGGAGGTAGGAGACACTTTACCATGCAGGGAAGGGATGGGAGGGGGGTGGGGGCACCAGGGAAGATGCCAGGGAATAACAACTTATTCCATGGCGACAAACATACAACAAAACAGACACCAGTGTGCGCACACCAAAACGAAGCACAGGAGCTACAGCACAGCGGCTGTGGAGCATTTATGGCAAGTAAATAGATGACAGTGTCTCTTCCCCATTCACCTGCAGTGTGGAACTACGGGATCATTGTAGAGTCCCCAAAATGGATGAAAACCACCACAAACACTTAGCTAAACACACATTCAGGGCCACAACTGAGGAGGAGGGTGTGATGTTCTACTCCTTTTATAGAGAATAAGCAATAATCGTCATGATGATTAAGACCTGTTTACCAAATCATGTCAGCATAAAAAAATTACATTCTGAGCTGAGACCACAGAATTGAATTTGAGTGGAGAGTTATCCCAGTTCACAAGTGGTTGTCACTTAAGCAAAGCATCCATTTTACCTTTATTGCATTGAATGTAAACACTGATGTTAATCAACTGAGCTCCTAAAAAGGTAGTTAGTTAATTCAATACTGCTAATCACCATCCTGAACTGTCTAATACGATCAACAGCTCTGAGTTACGACTACGTGTATCATCGAAAATCTCATTAATGTCATGGCATCACTGTGTGTTTGTGTAACCTCTCGTCATCCTCAGCCTTGACCCTGCCACAGAAACATTCAGCACAAAGCAATTCGAGAGCCCCAAAAACTGCACTGTTCGGAAAACAGTCAGTCAGTCACACACTCGGGGTCCTGATCCCGACCAACCTTAAAACATGCAGCCCCTTCCATGACATAAGAGAATATTGGGAATTTTTCTAAGTATTTGCTTATGCTTATGGGGAATCTAGACTGGAAATGTCAATATCTTGCTTCAGTTTTCTCTATTTTGCTAGTTTGGCATCTATATCACTTACATTTACTGTGTGCAGAATTCAGCACTGGCATTATGTAGGATATAAAGAGCATCAAGTATACTTTTCTGCAGAGGTGGACGAGACTGTCAATACCACTCTCTCATCTCTACAGTGAATCTGAAGCTACAGCCAGCAGCCATTTAGCTTATCTTATCAGAGGAGGACAGCTAATCTGGCTCTGTCCAAAACTACACCAATTAAATACTCTGATTTACACATTATGTTCTGTTTAATCTGTACAAAAACAAAAGTAGAAAAAGGACACATTGAGGTTTTAGAGGACGTTATTTCCTAAATCCCCAATTTTTGGGCAGGAAGCAGTGACTTCCTTTGCTGTCTTCAATATCGCCAGTGTATTTCCCAAAACACTGATTTTAAACCGTTGGAACTATTCTTTATGCATTTAGTAATTCATATCATCTAGTTCATCCATGGCTATTGTATCAGGGATTATCTGGATTAACCATCCAATACTTTAATACTAGATTTAGTTATAAATCCTGTATGTAGCTGTAAAGGTATAATTAAGCAATTAATCCTTCTGCCTTTAAAAGTCAACCCTAATTCAACATTGTCTCACTAGTATAAACATTTCTGTCACACTCAGACTTTACTGATGCACTAACTAGCAAGAAGAGAGACTTTCATTAAGTCAAGATTGTTTTGACATCTTTCCTGCTGTCATATTTCAAGATCAATGTTTGTATATATTGCTCGATCCCATTACCTATATGAAGACAGGGGCTGCATCCTCATACAATTAAGATTTCTTTGTTGTATTCCTGCACTCCAGCTCCTGTTTTACCCAGACATCAACATCATTTACAATTCACATACTGAAGAGCAATTTGCACTATGTCTTTTGATGTAGTAGAGGTTCAACCTTTGAGTTTTTGAGCTCTGCTTTCCAAGATATTGCCACAACCCCCGTTCTTCTTCAAAGACAAACCATGCGCACAGCTCTGGTGACACAGTTGAACTCACAAAGGAGTCAGGACGAGGACGCGGCTGAGCAGAACTTGATTGAAGCGTCTGCTGTTGTGCCGCAAAATTAAAGTCGTTTGTCTACCTGTCAGTGTTGTGCACTGAGTAAAAATGCCACACGTACGAGGAGGTCTGGGCAAAACACGAGACAGGAGACAACTCAAATGTGTGAACCAGTCGATTCAATTCTAAAGTCGTCAAATCCACTGCCAACATCACAGTTTGTGTTTAGAACAGAAGCAAAGAGGCAGAGGATGAAGGATGAGAGAGAGGACGGAGGACAGAAGAAGAAGATTTCACTTAACGTGTGGGATGTAACAAAAGATGAGGAGGAGACAGAACGAAACACTGAAAAGATGGAAACCATGAAATGATGCCATAAAAAGCAACGTGAGAGAAACCAAATAGAGATGAGGTACCATTGGTGCTGAAGATGACATGCTGCTGTCTTTGGTGCTGCTGCTGCTTACTACACTGTTTTTACTGTTGTTTCCCTGCGACTGGGGCAAAGAAACACAACACAGAATGACTCCCACTGCTGCCACTGGGTCTAAGCCATAAAGCACCCTATGGGAATCTTAGTCGGAAAACAGGAACAGAGCCAATACAAATATTCCACATATTGTGAGTGAGTAGGATTTAAAAGTGCACAATCCGGAGAGCAGGGTTCAATGCTAAACTGATTTATCCGAATATCTGTATCGATCACCTGCACCTTGCTGCCTCGTGCACATTAAAAGGGCAAGTGTTGTTGTATTTTCCTGTATGTCTTTTGTGCACGTAGCTTCAAAATAATCTCTTTAACTCTCAACATGACCCCTCATTGATTGTAGAAAGAGATTAAGCTCCAACAACAATGTGAGTGCACTGACTTTCTAACTTGTTCAACTGACAGGAGTATTTTTTTTTTTTATTATAAAGCTGTGTATTGAGCGACTGAAGGGCTCTTTGAGTCTAAAGTCCTGGTGTAAGCCTTTTGCAGACATTGCACAACATAAAAAAAAAAGTAAAAAATACAGAAGAGTTAGTCAGCAAATGCATTTTAAAACAATGGACATTTTTTTCAGACTGGATTTGAAGTATTTTCCCAGCAACAGGTAAATCGACATCTGCTGGGATAAAAAGAGAAATCACACGTTTGTGTCTAAAACAAGCAACAGGAACTGGTGGCCCATTTCTGGCTGCAACACAGCCAAAATATGTGTAAAAGAGTAAGAAAAGTCCAGTCCAGGTCTGTGCATGCAGTGAAAGGCCTTGATGACAGGTTTGTCTCTAAACGTGGAGGAAAGTGTGTGTGCGAAAGTATGTAATGTATGTTGTCATTTCCCTCCTTTAACTCATGCAAAGTCAGACAAGGATAAATCCTATTTGACCCACAAAAGTACATTATAATTACTATTACTATAATATTATTATAATCCAAACCTCAATTAAACGCTGACTTGCCAATAAAAAAAATACACAGAAAGATTAGGAAAGAATTTGAAAAAATACAAACTCGTGTGGCAAGACGGTTTTTATGTGGAATAAAAAAAAAACAACTAATCCTCAGCAGCATTTGTGATTGAAAACGGTCTCCTGCACAGTTTATAACAATATAGTTTTACTGAATTAACATTTCTCCTTGTAACTGATGTGGTGCACCCAGAGTATAAACAGGTTAAGTATTAATTAAACCAAATAATGAGTTTATTGTCACATTCATTGGCTGCACTCTCAGGAAATCTGATATAATGGAAAAATGATTCATTTTAAATGCACCCAAAGGTATTAAGAAGTATTTACAAGGTGTTTAAATAAAAAGAAATAAATTCTTTCTAATTTTATTGTGGTTATTTCTATAATTCATGGCTAATGGTCTGTTATACATTAAAGGGAACTGATTTTACACAGAAAGGACAGTTATCAGACTGGCTGGCTGGTAAACTGACCTTTATGTGTAAAATCTGCCTCAGCCTGTGAAATCAGATGTCTGCAACCCTGTAGGAGCTTTATTGTCAAGTCTGAAAAAAAAAAAGATGTCATCAGGGTGTCTCAGTTTGGGATTGGAGAAAACATGTTTTCAACAAAAGGTTTGTTTTACACTGTGGGGCTGTGGAGTTTGTCAAAAAAGAAAAAAAAAGAACTGACCAGGTAGGGAGGGGCTGGCGAAAAATATGGAATTGGCTGCATTATGGGAAACGTAGGCTCTAGTGTGTTTGGAGTTTGAACCACAATAGGAACTAAATGTCAGGATATCTTGTAATACTAAATTCAAACACTTATTTTGGTCCTGTTTTAATGGAGCTCACAAGCCAGAATAAAAACCTGCTGCAAACAGAGGTGCAGATTTTAGCTGCAGATCATAGATGTAAAGTGTGATGTGAACAAGAAAACAGCGGACTCTCCCTTCAGTCTCCGGCTAACTGGAGGGGAAGGAGAAGCTTCTTGAATGCAAATCAGTATTCCCACAGGAAAGTTAAGAGGTGTGGACGAATGGATTACGCCAATAAAAGGTTAA
The DNA here is from genome assembly GCA_023238725.1 of Scortum barcoo. Classification (NCBI taxonomy): domain Eukaryota; kingdom Metazoa; phylum Chordata; class Actinopteri; order Centrarchiformes; family Terapontidae; genus Scortum; species Scortum barcoo. Next base: position 19,421,592 of record CM041544.1, on the reverse strand, counting down.
GAGCAAAGTGCTGGGAGGCTTTTCAGCTGCTTTGCTACAACTCTGAGATGAGCCAATACCCCGGTGTGACTTAAAAAAAGAATTCTGGCTCTCTCCGTGGCCTATTAGGAACATCTTCTAACAGAAAAACTAATGTGCAACTCTCAGACCAAAAAGGCAAACTGCAGTTCCTTCAAGAAATACACATATTCAGGCTATATTTCGCTAACATTACCCACAGGCATGAAAATCCTTAAGTCACTACTGGGAGTTTTTGGTGGTGGTGTTCATTTTCTACAGCAGTAAAACTATGTTACGGGAGGTTTCAGGATGTCAAATCTGACATGTAATCTTGTTCTCCTCTTTTATATTTACTGACAGAGGACATGTGCCTGAAGGAAAAACAAAAAAGCAGAGAATTAATTTCCCACTCAAAGTTGACCCCAAATCAGACTTGTGTAAAAACATGAGATTTTTCTGAGAGTTCATGTCTTTTCCCAAACAGCTACAAAAAGAGTGATTTTTGAGTGAAGAGTTATTTATAACTGGAATTGTTTATTAGGGCTGATTAGCAAACCTTGATACTCCAGTAGCAGCTGAAATGCATCATAATTTCTGATTTTAATAAACATTTTGTCAGTTTTAGACTCTATTTGACTTCCCGTATGGCTGCTTGTTTTGATAACAGTTAACATTAACACTTCTTTTGTCAGTATAAGTATTAGTATTGTTTTGAATTAATGAATTAATTAAAAGTACATTTTATAATGTGAATAATCAAAAAGATCTATAGACCAAATGTCCCAAAGAAATACTGAAATTGTTCATTTCTTCGATCTATTCTAATCCTGAACTGTCTCTGTTAAGTTAAGTGGCGGGAATTATCTGCAGGTGACCAAGACAGCTGTTTTATTTACAGGAAGAGGGAAAAAAAAATAATGAAGGTACGATAAATATGTAATAATTGAAAAAAGGGAAAATGGCAGAGTATTGATGTTTACAGTGATTGAAACGTCCCTCACTCCTGTGATGGTCAGAGATGTTGGTCAGTAAGCCATTATCAATAGACAGATGGGTCCGACATCAGAAGAGGGTAACTGTGAGTGAGTGTGTGTGTGTGTGTGTGTGTGTGATATTTTTCAGAAGCTGAAATGGTTTTGGTGGCGCTTATGGCAGGAGGGGATGCAGGGATGTTGGATGGAGTTGGGAAATCCAACAGATATCGGACAAGACGGAAAACTGTCATAAACAATGCCTCAAGCACGTCTGCCCAAAAGAAAATAAAAAAAAAAGCAAAAACAAATGAAACAGAGAGGAGGGAGGGGACGACCGGAGGGGGAAAAAGATCTCGGAGAGACGAAGAGAGACAGACTGAAAAATGAACGAAAACGACAGAGCCGATCTCACCATCAAACAAACACTCGAGCTGGACTTCCTTTTCTGACAGACAGCAATGGAAAGGAGGAGGAAAAAGTAAGGGGTCATAGGGAAACAAGGAGCTGATCAAAAATCGTAAAAAAAGTGAAGCTGCCAGATTAATCCCGAGAAAGAGAAAAACAAAACAGTTGCACAAGCTTACACAGGAAGAAAGATGAGACAAAGGGACACTAAAGGGCTTCAGAAGGAAAAAAACAAAATAAGGGGAGTTCATTTTAACGGAGGACTTAAGGATTTAGAGTTGATTTATTTGCTTAATATTGGGTTTAGTTCTTGTTTAAATCACTGTATGTAATAGGAGTTTTGATTTTGGCCCTTGTCGATCGTGGCGCTTCACTGCATGCATTGACGCTGACTGTCCATCAAAACAAAATGAGCACCAAGACGTGATGGTAGCTCGTATCCCTGTGAATCAAAGAAAAGCCTGGCGGTAAAAAACAAACAGCATTTTAAAAGCCTATCTTTCTTTGTTATGTCCTTTACTTTCACTTTAATCTCATATATGTATTGCCTGTGCCCCACCTGACTCAAACATTATCAAGCTACTATTTATTTTAAAGATCAATCCTTTACCCTAAGCTACAAAAATCTTTAAATCACATTTAACAAATTAACAAAGGAGCACCAGAGCACAGGTTTAATACAACTTAAAGAACATGCTGTGTTTTAATATACTTGTAAGATACATGTTAATAGAGAGGATGACAGACCAAAAGGAGACAACAGAAGATAGGAAGAGAAACAGAGACAGAAACAGTAAAGTAAATAAAACCGTGACCGGTCAGATAACTTACCTTCACACCGTCCGACTTTTTGTTTAATAAGGTTTTGCATGCTGAAATAAAAGAGAGAAAAGATGATAAGGGCAAAGTCTGAGAGGTGATTTTCCAACAAACAGAGCAGAGGTTGAGAATCAGTCAGTCAGCCAGACAAACTAAAGGAAGACGAACCAATAAAGGTTTATCAGGCCTGGTGAGGTGTCCACCTGATTTTACATTAATTAAACTGCTGTATGATTGACTGTCCCACTGATAAGTATATTTTACTGGAGATAATCGGGGCAATCGAATGTTTAAAGGGAAATCTGTGTGTATACATGAATACACCCTGTAACAATTTTTTTGTTTAAGTATACACTTTCTGATTTTGTTATCCAGCCAAAAAACACCCTTGACTCCTTCCAGGACATTGATGAGGTTGTACAAAAGTCCATTTCCGCCCCAAAAATGTAAGTGCTGAGTCAAATTCGGACTTAGTTATTAAGAAAAAATTGTGAGTTGGTAAGTCAAAATTATGAGTTAAAAATAAAGCAAAAGTCTGACTTACTGTTTAAAAAATGTATTTATAACATTAAATTAAACAATCAGGGAAAGTATCTTTAATATTTTTCTATTGTGATTTTAAGAATATTATTTTTGTTCATTTTTCACTTTAAAAATCTAAATTAAAGCTTTTGAATAGTTCATTTTACTTTAAATTATCTTTTAACCACATATCAAAGTTCTGTTCCGGTTTACCTTTTCTTTTAAACATTTTTGTTAATCCACATATATTCTTGGTTATATACCAACAAATAAGTTAACCACTTTTTAATTTAACGTTCTTTGGAGGCAAAATCCAAACCAAGTTAAAACAGTTAACACTAAAAGCAGTCAGAAGACACAAATTTCAGCACGGTGTCATTAAGTAAATCCAGTGTTTGATCTGTGGGCAATCCTCCCTCCTGCAGGCATCCAGGGAGCTCATTTGAATGAATGAATGAATTAACTAATGAATGAAGCAAATGAGTGAATTAGTTCATTTCGGAGGTGCTTTTTATCTAAAACAACCTGTTGTTTGTGTTCCTCACTGAAATCAATGAGCGTCATCAAGGAAAACACAATTTATGGCAAACACTTGTCAACTTAACTACTAGTACAGGAACAACTTTGTCCAAAAAAGTGACACAAAGAGAAGAAAATACAAAATTCTAACTTTTGCCATTCACTGGAATCTCCCTGCAGGTCAAACATACCCTCTGTAAGTAAAAATGAACCACTTCATGTTAAACTATCCTACATTGATCATACTGACATAATATCATGTGCATGCACCTGAAAACCTGACCACAAAGTTGTAATCACACTTAAACAGACTTACAAAAACACACGAAATGTCCACACACATGCCTACACACAAACACAGATCAAAAACAATCACACACACACACTGTATAAACACTATCATATGTGTTAGTCATGTTCCAATGATCCTCCCTTACCTTCCATTTATAAAGGTAGGAAGGAGGGCGATGAAGAAGGCAAGAAAACAGTAATGTATTTAATATCTGCATCTTAACATCTGAACTGAAAACTGAAGATGACAACTGCAGGTACAAAAACCTGTGAGGACTTTACATGTTAGACAGAATCGTTTTCACAGAGGTGGTGGGTTCATGCGATGACGGTGGCTTATCAACACGTCTGGCATGCAGCATCCACTTTAAAGTCTTTATCTTAAAAAGTGAGGAGCACATTCCCAACGTTTATGGGACTGAAGTTCAGGACATCATCTCTGCAAAGTAAAAATTCGTCACTTTTAAACTATATCTAACTATTTTACCCAGTAAGTGAAGAAAATTAATAATCAGAATAAGGAGCACAAAGACAAATCTTTTATTAACAACTTATCAGTATCCACAATCAAACCATAATTCCTGTATTCTCTCATCTTGTGACTGATACTAACCTGTAAAGGGTTCAGTATGCTTCATACAAACTAGTCGGGTCAATTTTTAAAAGCCTGTCATAATAGAAAGGGGCAACACATGATGAGTCACATCATCAATAGGGGAAAATTGAGCATATAGATATCTCTTCAAGGCAACTTTAATAGTGAAACCTATGCAAACTGTCAGTATACAAATAACAGCATCACTATTAAGGATTTTGTTACGTTAAAAACTTGTGGACCATAAAAGGTGGAAATGTCAATTTTCTGAGAAAATATGCATTTAGGATTTTTTAAAATAAATTCTTCTTAAATATTTCCTAATGTTTCACCTTTGCTTTTACATTATGAAGACACTTGCAATGAATTATTTTGAAGTGTTTGCAAAATAAGATTAGGCCCTAAATAGGCCCATTGAACAATCAATGAACATTTACCAAATCCATCTATGTGTCCATTGGCTGATATGTTAGTGTATGAATATGACTGGTTGTCATTTAAACTTGTTTTCAACTTTTTAAGTGTATTTTCTGTCATTGTAATCTTATCTAAATGTTCTGTGTAATATGTTGTATAATAAAGATGATGATGATGATGATGATGAAGGGCACAAGCTGGTGACTGCAGATTTTGGAAAGTGGAAAAAAATTGTCAGACACAGTGCCCCTAAATTCAAAGTAGGGGCTGGAGGTGGTTTCAGATGCTGTTTGATGATCCTACAAGCGCTTTGCCTGAAGCATACTGACGCCTTTACATTCCTCGTGGCTTTGTCTGACCACACAAAAACAACAGAGCAGGCAGGAAAGGAGGAGGAGGAGACAAAAATATAGATACAACGGACACTGTGCATTCTGTTAATCCAGCTTCCCATGCAGGTACTGCACCGTACTGTACTGTGCGCTCATACACATGCTTGGCATTATTGGCTGTTAGTGCCAGAGGCATGCGGAGGGAAGGTTGCAGCGAGCTGGGCATCAGCCAGCCGAGTACTGTTTACACAGACCAATTCAAAGGAGGCAAAACGGAGGGTGTTGTCGAGGTTAAATGCTACCGTGTCTTGTTTCTATTTGTAATATAAAAGGTTAAAATGCTGCAGAGATATGCAGCCAGCAGCGGTTGTGTTTGTGCAGAGTAGATGTGTAAACAGAGCTTTGCTAGGTGGCAGCTGCCGTGGTTGGAGGGAGGTCAAGGGGTCATGCTGGGTGTCAGTTAAATGGCTGTTGTGTTCGACGCAGGAAATTAAATAGCCGGTCCTGGACGGGAGCTCTGTTCATTAGAGCGTCGACACACGCAGCAGCACTGAAAGGTCCAGAGCTGAGCTTCGTTTGTGGTTTCCATTTACATGTTTGTGTGGGTGTGTGTGTGTGTGTGTGACCGATGACAGTGCAATGACCAATGACGACCATTCAAAATTGGTCCATTAGTGTGCAGTAGCAGCAGGCAGCAGGTGGAGGGGTTCAAGCAGGCCCAGGCCACATGCCAATAGCCTGAGTATCAAGTTGGCAGTGCCCGACTCCAACACCCCCTCAAGCAGACGTACCTTCCTGTGCCATTGCGGCCGTGCTGGTAGTAGCGGCAGGGCTGGTATGCTGCCGTCCCACTATCGGACAGAGAGGGATTCAATGTGGAGGCACAATGTGGGACAAAAGGCCTCGCTTAATTTTATGGAAGTTTAATAGACTTCAGAGTATTAGACAAGAATGACAACACACGTGTTTCCAGAAAGTGTTTGGATCGAGCGGGCATCTCTGGTACGTAACTCTTTTTTTTTTTTATTAGGATGAAGCGATGGAGCAGACGGGAAATCTTCTCAGCACCAAAATACCTGTGCCCTGAAATGATTCATCTTATTTCCGCGGACACTCGCTTGATAAACAGGCCCACAGTTGTGTATAAAGCAATTCAGAGGTCTAGCCCGCCTGCTTTCTTCTGTCTACATCAATCTTGACTAGCAGAAAGTATTTGGCTGTAATCCACGGGAGCTGCTTTGCTAACATGAGGGCATATAAACACAGGGCCAATAGCATTAATGCATGTTAAGTAGCAGAGCAACAGCGATACGAATCACTGAGCTTCTATGAAGCAAGGAAAAACTGATTACCCATTAAGTGTATAATGCTAAACTGAAATATCATTATTATTACATATATTGACAAAAAAGTATTTTTTTGTCACATACACATGGACAAAATTGTTGATACCCTTCTGTTAAAGAAAGAAAAACTCACCATGATTTTTTGTTTTTTTTAAATAATTTTGTTGAACCACAATTCAAAAGCAATGCCTGAATTTCATTAGTTAATTTTCAGTAAATATTTATTTATTATTACTTTTGTCTGTGTCAATGTCAATGCCTGTTTGAAGTCAATGGGCCACATCAAATTGTTGCCTCTTGACACGTGACATTTGATTGACATCACTGCCGAAGCTCACCTGAAAAGTTCCTGGACACCAGCATCGTTGTGAGGATCGCTCCCTGGAGAGACACACATATCAACATTATAAAGATGTGTGTTTCTTTGGTGCATGTGTGTGTATCTGTGTGTGTGTGTGTGTGTTCATGCTCACTTTAAGTTTCCTCCTGGCGTTGAACTTGCATGCAGACACTCCACAGTCTCTTGACGGTGCATCATGGAGGCCACAGTGGAGCGTTGCTGTATGTAAAGGAGGGGAATCACCATTATGAATCAACATAACTTCAGTGTAACTACATGTCAGTGTGGATGGGAGGGCAGTGCTTTCACTCCTATATGACTGATTATAAATGACAAGGAGTCCTCAAAACTGAGGACAGCAACAACTGAATTTGCTCTGATTGATTCACATGAGAGGTTTCTTCTCCAAAGACAGTCGATATAGGATGAAAAATCCTGATTTATCAGAAACTATGACCATAAGATAAACCTACAGGATCAATACATTACATTACCTGCTCCTCTATTTGGATAAAAATCGAAGACATCATTGAAAAACAGTTTCAAAATGAGAATTATTAGTCGAAGAACCAACAACAATTATGTATTTTTTGCTCATCTTCCAGCCAATCAGAATCACATATATCCTTGGACATGGTAGTCTATTATACATTTATCGAAGTGCTGCTTAAATCTCTTACATTTAGACTTGAACAAGTGTGAGACAAATGAAGTGAGTTCCCTGAGTGTGTTTCATTCAAACTAGAGCTAAAAAGTCCGCGTGACTATGTAATGTAGGTATCTGTGCTGAGCAGTCCGCACTGAGCTGCTGGATGCGACAGTGTTGTTGTTTTGAAAAGCAGTGCCAAGAATAACATATTTCATGATGTAACTCTTGGAGCGTGTGCGAGCTCCTAGTCACGGTGTCCCGCCAAAGGTGTATGACTGCTTAAATCAGGTAGAGAGTAAAAAAATGTGGCATAATTTGTTGGACGATGGCACGAACATCCACACCAGTGATCCTGCACGCTCGAAAAAGAATTCTTTTGATGTGGAAGAGCAAAGAAAACGACAAGTGAGACTTACGCAGACCCAGGGATGCTTGAGGGCCTGGTCGGCAGTGATCCTTTTGGCAGGGTTAATTGTTAACATCTGATTGATCAGATTCTTGGCCTCAGGGGTCACTGTGTCCCACTCTGGAGAGGGAAACTGGCGGAGGGAGATAAAGGGGAATAAATGTTAAGAATGTACATATATCACTGTTACTATGCTTTCATTAAACATTTTATCTGGCTTAAACACACATATTCGCTCATATAAATTCATCCAAAAAGGGATGAAATTGCTCCCATTTGCCAATATTTTTCTTCAGCAAGATTAAACATTCATAGCTTTAAGTTATAAATCATAGGAGCATATGTCAGCAGCAGCAGACATTACGTTGGATTTACACGAGCCACAAGGAAGGTTGTGGTGAAGAAAAGAAAAACATTAAACACTGATTTTGGATAAATAAAAACCTATTTTTAAAAACAGCAAACAGAAGAAGATATGCAAACTCACTGAATGCTCCAACTGAACTACTTCTTCTTTTATTGAGACATTTATTAAGAATGCATTCGACTGCAATTTCCTCAGTAACTAACATCCATATCAACACCTTCTCCACCTGCTGGACTTGTCACTCCGAAGCTCACTTTCTCGCACTCTGTCCCTTGTAAATGTCTTGTGAATGTTTTGTTTACCGGTCTTATTATGTCAATTCATCTTCTTTTTGTTCCCACAAACACATTTTATGCCTCCCACTGTTCTAATGATTCCGCAAAAATGTGATGATGTCTATTAAACCAGGCACTTCAGAGTGCGACCGTAAACTAAATTAAAAACCGCAGCTCACTTTTGTGCAGTGCAATTTTCTTAAGAAACCTGGAAATGGTGTTAGAAACGCTGGTCGATGCATGGAATAAGAAAAAAAAGTTATGTATTTTTATATTCTGTGTGTGGCACTTTCTTTTATTTTGTTTTGAGACATGCATAATATACAGAATAGTTCAATGATTTGTCTTTCTTTGATGGGCCATTTCAATGACTAATAAAATAATAAAAATAAAATTAATTTGTTCATTCTGTGTTGGAGGGAGAAGCCGAGTGATTTTCATACACTGGTGGTTAAGTCATTGCATGAAGCTCCTCAGTCTTAAAAGGCTGAGTTTTCTAAATCAGCGTACTTTTTCGCACAAACCTCGTCCACACTCGCCCTTCCATCCAAGGAGCACAAAGTGGCAGCAAAAATGTTTTAAACTAAAAATCAAAGCAAGTTGTCAGGAGACATTTACTTCAAACATTAAAGCATCAGTTGTCAGTTAATAACAAAAAGAAAAGAAAATGAGATTCAAGGTGTCTGCATGACAGCGATGATGGTGCACATTATTACGAGCGCTTGTCACAGTCACTTCATATCAATGCTCATATTATGCACATTCATTAAATGTGGTTGCTTCCACTTATGGAAATTAATACGGGTAATAAATTCCTATCTCCCAGAGGACTATGACAAGATCTGATAAATAAGCCTATTGCTTTCTCATAGAGTGTCACCTTTTTTCCACAGCAAGATGAAAATCATGCAATTCCAAGTTGAAAGCAATTAAAAACTAAAATTAAATTTCTAAAATATTTGCACGACAGCATTTGGAGTGTCTTATTTGACGAGACTTGAACTGAAGGTGTCCTGCAGGGCTCATCTCAAGGCTTTGTGCTTGTTTTTCCCCCTCATTCTTGTAAATTATGATTAATATTATGCATGAGAATTCAACTTTCATGAGCACAGATGGAGCTCTCTAACCTACTCTGCAGATCGTAACTCTCATCCTCGTCAGTCCAGGCCATGACAGAATACACCTGGGATCACCCACAAATATGAGCCCCATAAAAGAAAGGCTTTTATTGAAGCTGCACTGATCAATATTTTTATATTAATAATGGATCAAATGACTACAGGAAATTCTCAAATATTTACCGCAGTGGCAGAGGGAGCCAAGCCTTTATTTCTAATTTCTCCCTTTCCCCAGTGAATGAAAACCCACTTCTACCAGTACAGCAAGAGTCACATCAGGTGCTCCACTTCAGATCATCTTAAGCTACAATGAATTTAACATTTCCCCTCCCATGCAGCCAATTCTTGCAGCATTCTGTGTTTGTTTTAAATATGATTAAAAACAAAAACGAGGGGTTGTTTGTTGATTGCAGCTTAACATCGATTGTGAAGTCAGAAAAGAAAAGTGGATAACTGGAATTAATAAAAGTATGAAAACAGAGAGCTGAAGAAATTGATATCACACTGAATTTACCATGTGAGCTGTTGTCGTAAAGTACAGGTAGCTTATTTGTTCATACTGGCCATTGTTTGAATACAGACATTTAAATAAGAATTTAGGATCCGTTCAATACGAAACGTGTTGTTTGCAGTAACAGACTTTCTGTCAACTATCATCCAGCTCTGTAGTTTCTCTCAGCTCTATAGAGCTTTACAGCCTCTTTCAGCTCTTTTATTTTACTTTTACGGCCCAGAAATTTACTGCTTTGGTTTACTCTCCCCCTTCATTGGTAGGCAGGCAGCTGTTTTCAGCAAAAAGCTCTAAAAACTCCCTGCACACTACCTGCACAGTACAACACTGTGTGGGACTGTTTTCTTAACCCCGCTCCCGCTGGATTTCTGACCATTACTGCCTGCTCCTGTGATGTGTGTACCACTCCCGACTGCACAAAAGAGTCCCATTGATTTTGTGTCTTGTCCTGTCCCGCAGGAAAAAATCTTCATTTTATTGTGTAGTATTAATAAAGAGATAATAACAGTAATAATGAAGCTCCTGCATTTAAACACTGTGAGACCGTAGCTTGAGCCATATGTGTATCTATGGCAACGCTGTGAACCGGCTCAGTTCAATCGTCCAATCTGTTCACGTGGTGTTTATTCTTAATAAACCAGCACTGTAGTTTGTTTTTTGACCACATGCTCCTGCCAAATTTGCACTGGCTCCTACAGGATCCCAATCTCAATGCAATGCTTGACTGCACAGCTCCAAATGTCAGACTAGCTGGTGAACACAGCGTGAGCGGAGCATTTAGCAGCTAAAGAGCCAGATATTTCCCTTAAGAGTTGGTGGAGACCAAAGACGGAGCTAAAAGGAGAGTGAATATCCAAAGAAACACGACTCCACATTGATGTTAATGTTTCTCCTTGTCTGTTGGATGTGTAAATAAACTGTTTGCAAACACTTGTAGCTTATCAAACTCATAACCTCATAATATATAAATGCTGTGTGTTCAGCATCTGATGTGACAGTTTAGCGGAGTTACAGAACTCGGCTTTAGAATTAGATAATTAATAAATGACTTGTATAATATATTTTTTTAAAATTTAGATGCCATATTCATCATCAAACAGGGCTCTATCCATGATACTGACACTACAAACCAGAGGCAGAGACTGTGGGACATACTGATGTGATACCCCCAGAGAAATGTGTTAACAAATAGCTTTATCTAGTTTGTCTCGTCCAGTGTGTTTATAGTAAATAAGCATGCAGTCATAGTGATGTTCGCTGTCCACTTACCATCTTGTTCTGCATCATCTAATGTTTAATGAGGCACTGAACTGCTGCACACAGGCAACACGCATGCAACTCACATGTACGGATGCTATGTACTTACTGTATATATTATACACTACTTACATCATATGCACCGGCCTTGATTTGTTGGTACAGTTTGTGCTGGTCCTCATCCCAGAAGGGAGGGTAGCCCACCAACAAGATGTACAGGATCACACCTGACACACAGAAAAAGTGAAATGTAGTTTCAGAGGCATGTTTTTCTTAATAAATATTTTTGAGCATTTGAATGCAGCAGTATACAAACAGACAGAAAAGTTTATTTCTGACTAACTGACCACATGCCCAAATGTCCACTGGCTTTCCATACGGGTCCTTCCTCAACACCTCAGGGGACAGATACCCTGGAGTTCCTGCAAAACCTGCAAAAATACAAACAAACTTATTTGAACTTTTTCTTGAACAATGTGACTAAGTGTGACTAAATATTCACACACAGTATTCTTTTGATAACCACACGATTCGTAACCTTTCTGATGTCTGTATCATCAATACAAAAAATCTAAAATGTTTTATTTTCAGTGTTTCAGTGTTTTAGATAAAGAAGCAGACTGACATTATTTTTAAATTATTATTTACTTCTCTTTATCCTCCTTAACTTCCTCTTGTTCATTTTCTTTTTTCAATGTTTTTACTGAATAAAACAATTCAGTGCTGTGCAATAAATTTTTTTTACTTGACACACAGACACACACATAAAATTACTTAATTCAGAGTCTGTATTTAATTCCCAAGACAAAAACAAAAGCAAAATAAAAAGTTTTGATAATTCATTACTTTTCTCTTATGAAGTAAAACAGGCATAATAGTATCATAATATACTCAATAAAAACCTCACTACTTTTTCTAATTTGCTCAAGCAGTGATAATGTTTTTTTCTTTCTGAAGCAAACACTGCTGCTAAAAGTAAAAAAGTGAACACTGTGGAATAAATACAGAGAATAAGGTGAAAAGTTTAATTGTCGGACAAGTTTTTTTTCTTACCAAACCATGCCTGTTGGTCCCCCTGCACCTCGATGGCTAGACCGAAGTCTGCAAGCTTCACCGCTGCTCCCTTCATCTTACTGGCCAGCAGCAGGTTCTCTGGCTGCAACACACAGAAACAAATAGTCCTTTAGGCTGCAACAAGTGACTGTTTCCTTTACTCCTTTGTCACTTTGTTTTCTGTAAAATTTTAAAACATACAGACAAAAGCCCATCACATTTAGGTGAGACAAATATTTTATATTTGGTCTGACCAAAACTCAAAGGAGGCGACAGTAGCTCAGTCTGTGGGGACTTGGCATGGAAACCAGAGGGTTGCTGGTTCAAGTCACCCACGGACCAGTCTTCATGGAGATGGACTGGTAGCTGGAGAGGTGCCAGTTCATCTCCTGAGCACTGCCGAGGTGCCCTTGAGCAAGGAACCGAACCCCAGACCTGCTCAGGGCGCGCTCACGGTGCAGCCCCCTCACTCTGGCATCTCTCCGCCAGCTGCATGTGCGTGTGTGTATTCCTATGTGTATGTAAAATGTGTGTAAAAACAAACAGTGAAAAATTTGAATTTGCCCTGGTGGGATGAAGAAAGGTTTCTTCTTCTTCAAAGGTTGTCAGTGTTTAATGAAATGAAGAGAGACAAGCAAATCCTCATATTTGAGAAGCTATGACTGTATGTTCTTTTTTTTTTTTTAACTTCCCAGTAAAATCAGTCATCCAATAAGAACAGGCTCTTAAATTTATCCTTGGATAAACTCTATGAAGCTTGAACTATGGCACAAAAATTGTAGCACAGTTATGACCAACAAGAGGAAAAAAAGAATATTTAATCAAGGAAAAAAGAAATAAGCATGTGCCCTCCTTCAAGAAATGTTCTGTCTGTCTGCATGACTGGATGAGCTGCAGGAGCACGATGACATCTAGTAGTAATGAGGCATGATTTGCTCAAACGGGCTACAAAGGCTTCCCCCAAAGGAAAGACCTTTTCAGTCAGCTGTCACAGGATTTAATGCAGTGTTTTGTCACTGCGCCTCCGATCACATGATGGTGCAAACAGTCAGGACAGATAATATTAACTGTGCTGTAGCTATCTTAACTTCCTTGAACACGTCAGGTCAAGTGTAATTTCACGCAAGGTCAGTGGTTGAGTATAGCTGCACAGCTGTTTTGTGTAATGTAATGTGTGATGTGCTTGTTTCAGGCTGTTCTTCATAATATAGGTTTTAACTCGCGTTACCACCACACAGAAAAGAAGGTCCTGAGTTTGACTCTTATGTCCATTTTTGCTATTTTTCTGTCGGGTTTACTGGTTTTCTTTCACACAGACGCACATCCACCCTAAAACTTGTACACCACAACCTCACAGACTTTACATAACATCTTATCCGTTATTACTTTGATAAAAAGGGGCTCAAAATTCTGTATGAGGAATGGGAAATCTTTGACAGAGGCATCTCTTTGGGCTAGACAAGGTACTTGTTCTTGAAAGCTCATACTTCTTTTTGTTTTTGGATTAACTGTGCAATTATTTTTAGTATGAATAGCTCCAAGCAGAATTGAATAGTAAAGGTTGTGTGTCCAGGGTGTGCACGTACATATGTTAATGCTGGTGTAAATGCATGAACAACGCAGTACAATTGTAATACAATCAAAATGAACAGCCAGGTGTAAATTCAGTGTGTAGAGCATAACCTTGTTTTTAAGAAAAGAAACCAGCTAAACCAGCTGAAAGGTCACCTAACTCCTAACTCACTCCCTCTATCTCAAACTGCCTGTCAGAAAGCCACAGACGACCCCTTCCTCAGCAAAGGCGAGAGGGGAAAGAGGACAGCCCACACTGGCCAGCTGCGTCGCTTCGGGAGACTATCGAGGGATGACGTGCAAGTCGAGGGACCGACTGTGGTGGCTGAGTTGGTCACGGCGTGTTAAAACCGAGTAGAAATGGGGTTTACATGAGCGTTAGCCCTGCTGGATCGGTACCCTGTGAATACTGGAAGACGCAGCAGCCCCCTGTGACCCAAAGCGGGAAGAGCTGTTAGATGTGTTTCGTTAAAAATGTGGTGGCTCCACATTCTAGACTACAAGTCACAACTGGTGGACCTGATGTGTGTGCGCCTTGAGGGCAAATGTCTTTGCAGTTAGCCGTCCTCATCGCCTCAAATGCGGACAGATAGGCGGATGTCTGACACTTTTGCACCAACTGTCTTTGTGCTTTTGGTCTGTTTTTTTCTCATCTGTCAGCCTCTCTCTCGTCTATCCATCCATCCCTCCTTCTTCACCCCCTCGATGGGGCTGAGCTGAAACAATGAGAGAGAGAGAGAGAGAGAGAGAGAGAGAGAGAGAGAGAGAGAGAGAGAAAAAGGGGGAACTGCACAGGGACAACAGAGTCAGACTGAACGCAACAGAAGAAAAAAAGAGAGAGAGAGAGAGAGACAGATAGAGACAGATAGATGGGAGGTGGCATAATGAGTCCCTACGCTGGCGCTGCAGCAGCCGGGTGACCTCACCCTGCAGTTACCATGGCAACCCAGCCTGCCACCAGCCAACAGCATTCAACTCTTTCTCTCTAATTCTTGTTTTCCCTTCAGCGAGTCACCCTCCCAAGATGACAGGGAGGCAAAAATATGACAGGTGTGTGTGCGTGATGTCACAGCTCTCCGTGGCACACTTTGTCGGCATGATTAGTATTTTTTATGGCTCTGACACAGATGTCACTTTTGGCAGCTTTATCCGCAGGACATTACTGGATAAAAGAAAATAATCTCAGATGTTTTTTTTTTTTTTGACATAATAATTTAGACATTTTGAGGTGAGAGCAAATAGGTGTCTATTTAGATGTCCAGTAAGAAGTAGGTAGCATTGGCAATTAATTTTAGTTAGTCTAGTTTGGTTTCTACAAACTCCTGATGTACTGTAGAGTCATTTCTGGCGACTGATTAGCACTGAACAGCGGACAGTCAAAGTTAGTGACTGGAAAGTGGAGCAGCTTTCCAAATGAATGATACTGTTGCTCAAAAACTAAAAGGTGATAATATGTCCACGTTGTGTTTGCAGCTTGTTTCCGATGCCGTATCAGTGCTCCCACTTTTAGAGACAGACAAATCATACGTTTGACAACTTTGAGATGCATTGTGCATCAGCTCCTCATCTGAAGCTAAAACAGGGATACTGCATTTACTGTAAGTCGTTTTGGGCAGCATCTGTTAACAGCGTGCAATGTAATGTACTATGATGTTTAAACTGAGCGAAGTATTCAAATCTATTTATTTGTGCTTTATTCCATCACAGATGTCAGATTCTGCATCATTTTCAATACATTTACCCCAAATTCTGCTGGACATATTTGATATTTTTAGCAACTTTTGGGACCTTGAATAGAATTTAAAATAAATTTTTAATGAGGCTGCATGAGCTCATAAGTAATGATGCAGCATGGATGCAGTTTGAATACATGAAATGAGAGTTGTACATTAACGACTAATGTAATTTATGTCCGTCCTTTGCCCTCATCTATGATCATTATCGTCTTTCTGAAACTCTTCCCTCCCTAAGTTTATTTGATACCTAGATCCATTAGCAAGCTAAAAATCAATGAAAAGCAACACAAGTCCATTTACACCGCTCTTACACAAAAACATATTGTTTATTTTCCAATTACGCTTGTCTACTTACCCTAGAGTAATGGTTTAATCTTACTTTGTCACATAAAAGTAATACACCAGATTGTTAAGTAACCTATTAAAGTTTAGGGGCTCTGAAGTGGCAATAAAAAACAATGTGGTACAATTATCCAGGTGTTTAAATCTCAGCTCAATTTGCAGTCCTCATTTGCCATTTTATTGAAATGAAATAACCCAGCTGAAGAGGTCAGAGAGATGCTGGTTTCTGTCAGGGGTGAACGGTGTTGCTGCGGGGGAAATCGTCACTGGCCGTCATCTCACCCACCGACCTGCTATTAATAGCAGCTGGTCTGCTTTCGTCACTCCTTCGTAGTGCAGGAGGGAGGGGGTGTTGGTGGGAGGGGGGGTGGAAAGTGGAGAGAGGGAAAGTGAAAGAAGGAGAGAAAAGAGGGGGATAGAGGGGAAAAGGGAAGGGGGGCGTAGACGTAGGAAGGAGGAAGACAGGAATAGAGAAAGCAGGTGAAGATAGGACGAGGGATGACGCTCATCCCCTAAGTTGTTCTTAACGTCACAGCATGACGCGTCTGTGCGAGTGTGTTCGCGTGTTCGTGTGCGTTTAGACCTGTTGTGAAGCTCCACAAATGGCTTTCATCTTCATTCACAGCACAGTGTTGTATGTCTGTGTGTGTGTGTGTGTGTGTGTGTGTGTGTGTCCAATATTCACCACTGGTGTATGATAACTCACCTTGAGGTCCCTGTGCACAATGTCATGCTGGTGGATGTGACTGACGCTCTCCAGGATCTGATTGATGCAGTGGCTGCAGGAGACACATCAGAGACACATCTGTCAATCCACAACAGCTAGTTGACAACAGTGCACAGAATGAAGTAGAGGAAGAAAAAAACGTGGTAAAACTCAACACAATATTCATATCAAAGGTCCTTTGTGTACATTCTGAATGTTAATTTTTTTGTGAATTCATATGACATGATGTGTGCCCAGTAAGGTAAAAAAAAACACTGAACTGGAATAAGAGAGACATGCTGAGAAAGCCCAAGGAGAGAGGAAAGAGACAAAAGAAAGACAAAAAAAGACAACAAACCAAAAGAGATAAAGAGAGGATCAAGTATAAGATCAGTAAAATGCTCTCTCATCTTTTCACTATAGCAAGCTGCGGTTCTTTCACAGGCCACAAAATTATAATACACTAAATGGCCAAAAGTATGTGGACACCCAAAGCCCTGAATTTGACTCTAACAAACACCTTTGGTATGAAAAGATCATCAACATAAGGCAGGCATTAACACTCAACACTTTTCATGAGAACAACTGAGTATTATCTTCATATATAAATGATACTGCTTCTCTTCTGAACAACTATTCAAAGTGGTCAGGAAACACGTTGTACAAACTATTTATGTTCTAGAAAAACCCATACCTAATGCTCTTGCAGCTAAATGGGAGTAAATTCCTACATCTACATCTTCTGCAAGCTAACTGAGATTTGCAACATGAGATCAATGCTTCTCACTCATTTTAAACTAGTATATTTATGCCCCATGCATGAGTAGTATGCAAGAGCTCTGTTTGGTGAATTTCTATGTGAATGAATGTGTGGAAGGAAGTGGAGCGGGCTGGGTGAGTGTGTTGTTGAGGCGGTGGGGGAGTATCTTATATAAGCTTGTCCCAAGCTTACACATCAGCAATTTTGCTGGTCTGATGCACAGTTAAAATTACTGTTATTTCTTTTCAATTAAACTAAGCTTGACATCAGTCAAGGTGAAACTGGGGTCAGAATCAGGAGCATGTACTGTACAGGCACATATTTTGTGAGAGTGGTGTCCTCTCTCTGTCCGACAGAATTAAAAGAAAAGCTCCTGCCTGTTGTGTCCAATATTAGGCTAAAACTGGACTCCACATTTTATTCTCCTCCCTGCTTTTCCAGCTAATATGGTGCCCAGCAGACGAGCTTGCTGCTGTCCTTGCTTGTTTTAGCATTTTACATCCCTTTACATTTTCTCTCTCCCTATCTGCAGTACTCTTCACCTCATTTCTCTACTGCCTTTCTTTTCTTGGCTCAAGCAGTTTTAGTTGTAGGATCAACTGTACAGATCAATATCAGAGACCTAATCAAAAATGTGCCCTCTAGATAGTTAGAGCCTGGTAACTCTGACTACTGCTTTTAACACTAAATACCATTTATAGTTGTTATTTATATGTAACTTTAATCACTAGTGCAAGGTGAGACACTTACTGCTGCATATACATCTGATTTGATTTGGACAAATTGACACATGATTTTATTCTGTCATGATTATTCACACGTTATTTTTTTATGATGTTCAGAAAAAACACTTCAGGCAGATGTCATCATGGTGTGTCAGAGGTGGTGGCTCGCTGGGCTTTGGTAGTGAAAACATGAACGTTTTGGGCGTCCAGGCTTTTGCTTTGTTCACCCGTGTGTGTGATGTCCCATTAGTGTAGAAAAAGAAAGTGTTTCAGGCCGCCTTGGTTTTTTCTGCTTGTCTGTATGGATGTACGATTCGGGTTAAGGTGTTTCTAAAATCCACGGAGACCCTTCTACACGGCCGGGGTAAAAGCTTTGCTTGGAGAGAGAACGTCTGCACCCAATTTGACCTGTTTGTTAGAGGCAGGGCTTCCATCAGTACAGGCTTCAGTAAGAGACAAACAGGCCAAGATGAATCAAACACTGAGGTATGAACTCAGATTGACTCGAAATAAAAAACATTTCATGAGCTTTCACCTAGTACAAGAGATGGAGATGACATTGTATAGTGCTGACTGGGGCAACACTTAGACGAAAGTATATTATGCAGCTAAATTTGATCATGTAGAGTTATTTTATATAACTAAAAGACTAAAATCAGCATTAGATAAGAATTATTTTGCACAATCCAAACACGTGATGAGCTGCAGTGCAAAAAGAACAACTGCAACTTCTGTCAACATGCACAAAATAAGTTTAAAAACTTAGGAGAGCTTTGTCATTATTTATTAATGGCATTAAATTTAAAAGCCCTGAGTCACATGGTCAAAAATAAAGCGCGTACCGTGTACTGAAAACAACCTCAGAGAAGCGCCAAAGACCACAAGCACTCCTTCTGCTACCAAAGCACAAAGTACATTAGCACAGATTCAAACAGGAAAACATTTTGTGCTTTCATAACCCAACTTTACTGCTTTGGCAGCGCGAAATTTCACTTTGGGGGCCTCTGAAAAACCAGGCACACATAACGTTCACCACATAAGATGTTCACACGTTCACATGATGACAGTACCTGGCATCTGCCTCGCTGTAATACTCTCTTGCAACAATGTCCTCAAAAAGCTCTCCTCCAGTGACGCTGCAGACAGACAAAATAGAGATATGGTTATTTCTCTTTATTGTCAAAGACACAGATGAAGATGAAGATCCCTCTCATAAATGGAAAAAATCACACAATAAAGACAATATCATGACTTTTCTGATCGGCCATTTTGTCTTAACTCAGACTCTGGCAGTACAGCTGGAGCTTTTGAGGAAGGATGTTGATGTTAGTGTTACCATTTTTCATCACACATCACAGTTCCAACATGCCCTGTGTTACTCTGTGTGTGTAACACGTGTTTTAACTGGTGTTTTAAGAGGCCTCGTGAGTGGTTGCTAATAAGACGAGATTCTGCAAGAGTGACTTGCATGTTTGGCCACACAAAACTGATGGACTGTTTCACCTAATCAACCTGAGCTGCAACTTTACCTGTTCAGTGCTGTTTTTTTTTAAAGCTGAACAGTTACGTGCTGAATTTTACCCAACATGATGTCAAGTGTTCTTCACATCGAGTTGAGCAATATAAAATGTGATATTCAAGACATGTTATTTGTTTTTTTAAGGGCAAGTCCGAACATTTCGATTTGAAGATGGAATACATTTACACAAGTAGAAATAGAGTAGAAGTATCAGAAGACATCAGGTTCTCTCTTATATAACTCAACTCAGCTGTTCCAATACTTTTTCTTTGTGGGGTAAACATGATGGAAAAGGGGCGCAATTTACATTTCATAAGTTGAAAATCTGATAACAAATTACTATAGAGTGAAGTTGTAGTGACACAGACTCTCATCATTACATTATTTAAAATTACTTTTAAATTGGGACTTGATAAGATTAGCTCAATGGAAAAGCTGATGCACTGCACTGCTGTGAGTGCTGACAGTCATGGAAAATAAAAAGGCACAACACTTCCAACTTAATCATTGCTTAGGTCAAACAATTCATACTGGAGCAATACTCGGGTGTGAACCTGTGACCTGTGTGTGCGTTAATACGATTTACTTACAGGTCAAAGACCAGGTAATGGAAGCCTTCCTCTGAGATGCTGTCATGGAGTCGTACTAGGGAGGGAGAAAGAAGAGAGAGAGAGCAAAAGACTTCAATTAGAAATCAGTCAGTTAGATAACGTAAATCATAAACTGTCACCTTTAAGGGATTTTCTCTGTGGGGGCAAAGGCGATTAAAATGACTTGTACCTTATAGACAGAATTGGGCAGTAATGTGTTGCAGTGATGTAATTATTTTTTTTCAGTATCAAGTAGTGTAAGGGATTACAATTTCATTACATCACTGTCGATAATCTGAGTATCGCTTCATAACGTTGACATTTGAGGTTTGGTAACATTCACAGAAGGAGCCCTGTGCAGTCACTGAGGCCAAGCTAGCTGCTGGTTGGTCAGTAATTTCCTCTAAATTCAAAGGTCGCCTTCATGTTAAACCACTATATCTTGTTTATGTTACTACACATTGGAGTTGTTTAAAAGGCAACTTCGACTGAGCTGTGCTGAGTAAGTAAATAAAGTAAAATGAGTAATGTCCCACGCTTGCTGATGAGTAATTAATAAAGAAATGTAATCACATTTACTGAATAACATCAGGTAAAAGAGGAGCCATGTACAGTCATTTATGAGGTTTTACTGCAAAATGCAGCCAGTGTCAATTGTTTAAATATAGCTTTTATTAAAAAAAACAGCAATTTTAAGGTGCATTTAATGATTACCTGTGATTAATGGCAGATCAATGCATCGCTGTCTATAACAGTCATTGATTACTGACTAATTAAAACAAGAACTAGAACCACACTTAACACAAAGTCAGCACAGTGTTATTATGCTCTGTTAATTCACAATAATGACAAACATATGGTCAGGAGATACACGGCCCTCCGTACAGCAGCACAGCTTTTCCCCTCTTATCTGAAATGATCCACTCCAGGCCACCACAGCAGGTTTCTAAAGCCCGAGTGCCACCTGGCTTGTTGGCAACCAGGAATCAGCTTTTGGATGACAAAGTTGACAGAATGTTTGCCATATTTTAATCATTCATAATTGATGTGATATTGGTCATTTCTATTTGGGCTTTCTCTCTGTGTACAGAGATGTTTCCCACCTGCGTTTGTGTTTCTTTAACAGAGGGGCGAGAGGCGCTATTCTTCACAACAACGACAACTTTGGTTAACAGTGCAATACTAACTGGGTGTTCACAAGTAGATTAAACACCTGCTTCTGTCAAGGTGGGTGAAGGAGCTTAAGTGTTCAAATCGGGCCTGAAAATGATGTATATTACTCTCTTCGTGGTTCAAATGATTTACATTTACAGAGAAGAAAAGTTGACAAGCTCTCCCCTTGAGAGTGGGATAAGAAAAGCAGCCGAGGGAGGAAAAGAAAGGAACAGGATGACGAAGACGCAGGGATCAGGTGGGATGGGAAAAAAAAACAGAGATCAATAAAACCATTACCTATTGTGCCGTTATCATACTGTGTGTGTGTGTGTGTGTGTGTACAGCTTGCACTGGGCGGCACAATACTGTATGATAAGGCAGTTCTGCCACAAAGATACTTTGCCATTTCCTTCCTTTCTCAAGAGGCCACTTCCTACTGGGGTTTAGACACACACACACAGACACACACACCCACACACACAGTTTCAGAAGCAGAAAATGTGATGAAAACTGAAGTGATAGATACGTTTGGTAAATTCAGTTAAAATGTATGAGACAGAACAAAGTAGTTGGGTTTCTTCAGAGCAGTTCAAAGTCAGACACTGTGGGTCAGACAAAATAGAGAGAACTGCCTATATTCATTTACATTTTGGTAAAATGGCACCATTAAAAGTGTGCCGAATTAGCCTTTGGCAGGTCCTGGTTGCAGTGCACTGATAGATGCACAGACAACTATCACTGGATTACTTTGATAGTGAAGAAAACGTGACAATTCTCAAGCAAGTTCTATGATTTCTTAGCAGATTTCGGCATGTTAATTTACATTGAACATCTGAGATAATGATATCCTCGGAACGCATACATCAAAATAACTAGAGTGTCACAATCCTAATGGAAATGCAGCCATCTTGGTGAGTGAGACCTTCTCACTGTTACCTTTCACCTTTTGCAGTACCTTTGTCTCGCATCTCTCCCTAAGACAAACTCATAACAGATTTTTTTTTCAACAGTGCAGTGCCGTGACTTTGTATGTCACCTGTCAATGGGCTTCTTCAGAATGATAAGCAGGTCCTCTGTAATGTAAACGAATGGTTCTTTATGGTTAAACATTTGTAGTTCATGAATGTGATGGGGGATAGTTGATGCTATCTTCTGTTCGGATGTAAAACTTGCTCCAAATTTCACTTGTTTTATCAGGTTGACATTTCATTAGAAAGAGGAGGCATTACTTCCTTTTACAGTCTCAGACACCAACACTGTAAAACATGGTTAAATACAATGAAATTTCCACAGCTTTGTATGTTCTTTATGTGCACTAAACTTCCCAGATCCCAGATTAATCTATTAGGATTCATTTTATTGGACTTCTGTAACAGTTCATTGAAGGAAACATGGACTTGGGTCTCTTTAGGCTCTAATGCAAATGTGCAAGCCCAGTTTGTGTCAAAAGAAAAGGTTATCACTTCAGTCATTTTCTGCATATTGTGTTAAATTGAGGCCAGAAGAAAATGAAAAGTGTTTAAGATGATATAAATCTTTGGGACTCCAAAAAACAAGGAAGTAAAACTAATTTCAACAAAACACAAGGGTTAATGTGACCACACGATGGCACTGACTTTGTGGATCGGTAACTCTTCCGTCTATTCAAATCTGTTGCAGTGGCTGAACCTTTTTAATTCTTAACATCTTTTCCCGATGTTCTCAATGAGCATGTCTGTTCCTGTAATCCACTGGTTTGCTGCCTCTTACAAAAAAAAAAAAAAAAAAAAAAAAAAAAAAAACTCACCTATGTTTGGATGTTTCAGCAGACGACAGATTCGTGCCTCCCGCTCCAGTTTCTGGTGATCTGAGGACAGAAAAGAGCAGAGAGGAAACTGTGAGGACAAAATGTCAGAACCAGGAAGGGCAGTTATTAAGATATAAATACCAGGAAAAAAACACTTCTTGGAAACCCAGTGGACACAGAGGAGCAAAAGACCAACATAAAAGTATACAATAACACGATTCACTAAATCTGACTGTAGTTCAGCAGCAGTTTTACATAGCATTTTGGCTTCTTCTACATCACTTCTTAGCAGATGTGTTGCTCATAAATAATAAATCATTTGTTTAGTTTCTCTAAAGCAAAGATTTTTGCAACCATTAAAACTTTATATCTTGTTTGGAAGGATTTCAGAAACGCCTGCGCTGTGCAAATTGATTAAACATTTTCTTTTAACTGTGCAGCTGTAACACAAACACACTTCAATCTCCTCTGCTCCTCCTACTCCACCCAGAATGATGGTTTTCTTCTAAACCTGCCATTTCTTGTGACTCACATCAAATCAATTTGAACCGGAGGGGACAGCAAAACAGCTTCGGCGGAGTCGGGGATGTCAGAGAGGTAAAACACACAGCGAGCCAGCAGACGAGCTGAGAGGCCAAAACAGTGGCTGTCAGCTAATATGAGCTTTCACAAGTGGACAGACAGACAGCTATATACTGTACACACACACACACACAACCGCGAGCACAAGCTTTTTGCACTTAGTGAAATTAGTCTTGTGGGTCCGGCCTTAATATAATCAGTGTCCAGTTAATGATCCTAATGGCGAAGGGAGGATGTCCGTGTGTGTGTGTGTGCGCACAGCTGCATGCTTCTGGTTGTAGGACAGATACAGCAGATAGATACAGTGGATGACATCTTCCGTTGCTGGGAGTCAGAGGTCAGGTTCGTACTGGACTGTCCTGCCACCCAGCTGCTGGTCTCAGGGGACAGATGGGCTGCTTACGTGAGTGAGGTTCGCCTGTGTGTGTTTTTTTTTTTTTTTGGCTTGTGTGCATGACAGACAGGGAGCAGCACTGGACATCTCTAATCCCCCATCCCATCCAGGGCTTTGGGCGGTGTCATGTTGTCTAGATAGTCATTAGTACTGAGACAAGAGATCATTTTCAATGCATAGGAATCTGTAAATTATTTCCACTTTAATCAATAATTGTTTGGTGTTTGAAATAATAGAACAGAGTGTAAGATTTTCTGAAGGCTGACACGTTCAAAGTGCTTGTTTTATCCAAAAGCTATTCAATTTACTATTAGAGAATACCAAGACAAACAGCAATTGGTTCAATGTCCAATTCTGTGTATCTACACTTACTATGAAAATAAATAAATAGATAAAAATACCCCCTCTCCCCTGAAAAAGTCACTTTTTCTTGTGCATTAAACGTGTATTAAAAAAATCTTAGTATTTGCAAAATGTTCTTTGGCTTGACAGATGAGGAAGTCATACTGATAAATAGGGATGCACTGGCCAATATGATGTCATTTAGCAAATTGGCCAGACATGACAGATCCACTCTCAATATAGTTTTTCACCAATGTCACTGTAAAATCCACTGTTTCTGCTATTCTATAAGTTACACGTATTGAGTCATAGTGGCCCGCTGACTAAGTCTGTTTTTGGCAGAGCAATTGCTGGTGCATTTATACTGTCTTAATTATCTGAATGAGTCCCACACAATGAGGTAACTGTTAGACAGATCGAAAATTTGGTGAAAAAGAGAGCGATAGGATCACATTGAGTTTAGGTATCAAAATCTGTACTGGGAGAGAAAAGTTGGCTCGGTGAATCCTTGGAGATATGAAGGTGAAGGTGTGAAGGTGAAATTTCCGCGAAATGTTGCATTACTTTCACTGTTTCCTGGCACACAAAAGAAACAATGACTTACTGCCAACTCCTGTTAGATCACTCCACTTTACCAGAAAGCAACCAGAAAAAAAGAAATATAAACAATGACTGCATCTGAAAGTGGTGTTGGACATATATCTCACTCAAAGCCTACAGTAAAGGTACAACTCAATCAGCAGTGACTGATTAGATAAATACAATGACACAAACTCCAACTAAAATGGAAAGCACATATGAAATCTCTGTATGTATCAGATTTACAATTGTTTTAGTTACAATCTGATCTTACTTTTATGTACTCTTACATAATGCTGCTGATAGAAAACAGCACTTTGTATTTTATTTCGATGACTTTTTTAAAAATGAGAGATGTAGCTAAAAGAGGAGAAGAGAAAAAATGGAGTCGTGTTAAAACTTGTCGGGAGAAAACACGCATGGTGACAAAGTTCAACCCCGATGAGTCAGAATACGAAAAGGTTAGGAGGGGTTAGGAAAACTAAGTGTGAAAACAGACTTTAATACAAACATCTGTCAGTGCCGTTCTCAGTCTTTCTAATCATCTGCAGTGAGTAAGTAATGGTAAGTGGACTGTGTTTGACAGTTGTGGCGGGAGTTACTGCGTGGTCGCCACCAGAAATCCCACATTTAGAGGAGACTAATGGAGTAGTGTGTAATCAATGAACCCAGCTAATAGAGGGTGGAGGTAACACAGACTGGCTGGAAAAACACCAGCAGGAAAAGTGAATAGGAAATACTTCCTTCCTTCGGAGCAAACACTGAGGGGCCTTTGAAGGCACTGTGACTGCCATGTAAATATTTCTTTTGCAGTTTTGTCTGCATTCGAATTTAAAACATGACAACTAAATTACACTTACACACTCGAAACAATTTACTACTATTTATTTATAGCACACATATTCAATCAAAAACACGATCAGGAATCCCAGTCTGCTGGTTCTTAACTGTTTTCAGTAGCTACAGTGTGAGAAACTCGAGCAATCAGAGGAGAAGAATGAGCCAGGAAGATTTTAATTAGGTCTGAAAATTATTAGACAACTCATTGACAAAAGAAAATGAATCTGCTAACAAGTTATTTATCAAGCATAGATGGCAAACATTTGCTTTTTACAGTTTCTCAAATGCCATTACTTGCTGATTTTCTCTGTTTTATATCACTGTAAACTGAATATTGTTGAGTCCTCGACAAAAATAACAATTAACAAAAAAGAAAAAAACACAATCAAGAGATGACCAATTAGGGCGGCAACTAACAACACAATTTTCAATTTACAGTGATATAAAACAGAGAAAAGCAGTAAATGCTCATATTTGAGAAGCCTACATTTGTTAAATGAATAAATTAAACAATTATACAATAAGTCAATCGACAAAAATGAAATCTGCCACTGACTTCATAACCAGCTGAATGTTTCAGGTCTAAAAATTCAAGCTGCAGCCACAATGTTATCTGGTGATGGTCCCACACTTAAAACTGTATGTTTTTATCTATTTTTCAGGTTGCATATCCCTCCTCACTGTGCACAGTGCACAGTGCACTGCCGGAAAAGGACTGTACATGCTCGCTCACATCTAACCAGATGAAAGGATGTAAAGTCACTTGTTGATCAGAGGCGTAAAGGTTTCTGCAATGATTTCCTATTAAATCCATTTACCTCGCCAGCAGCCAGCTCCTGCAGGAACACACAGGGAGGGATTAAAACACTACCCGAAGTTTGACCCTGACCCTCTGACCCACAGGGCTAAGCCAATCAGCTGCAGCTTTTAGCCTCCGTACAGAGAGATCAGACATGTTCAGTTCAATACCCATGCGTTAGTCTGGATCTCTCTCTCTCACACACACACACACACACAAGCTTTAATCTGACCAGTGTGTGTTCAGAGGATGAGAAATCAAAGCGTTCTGCAGACATTCCTCAACCTTCTTCTCAGAGCCATAACGGGTTATTTTGGCTGCTTGTATTCTTAGAAGTTGAATCAGCCTGCAAAAATCGGACTACTTCTTCAATGCTGGCCCGAGATGACGGCTTTATTATGCTTGTGAAGGCAGGTGGTCTTGGCAGCCGGCTGCTGAGAAACACTAGAAACTGACTGAGGAGTTTCAACAGGAAGATGAGAGAACAAGCCCGGGCTTCAAAAGGGTAAACTGCACAGAAAAGAATAGAAACAAGAGAAACTGACTGCAGCTTAACAGAGGCTGATCAGTGTCAAATATAGAAGACAACTGCAGGCTCTTTATAGAGACAAGAGAACCGGTTGAGTCATTAGAAGTGAGAATTAATTAAAATAGGCCGATTAGAGGCTTTAGTGAAAGTAAAAAGTAAAGAAGGCCCCCATTTGTCCTGAACCTGCAGCTTTTCAGTGAACCCAGACTTTATGTAATTATAGTGTGAAACTGTTTCTCAATATTTCAGTGTCTTTCTGTTGTGGTAAAAGCAGTCAATGAGAATTTAATCCCACGCGATATTGTAGCCCCGCAGCCAGGTGGCCACAGGAAGCAGCTTCCTAACACCATTAAAGGGTAAGCACAATCTTTATCATACAAAAATATGATGTTCTTCTGTAAAATCTGCACAAAGGACAAGTCTATCATCAAATCTAAACTATTCCCTGATATAATGTCGGAGGAGCTCAGAGTCTAAACCTGCTCAGCCACAGAAAATATAGACTGAAGGCTGATCTAAAAAAACTCGGACAAAAGCACAAAAAAAGCCTGCAGCTCACTGGCTCAAACACAACACGATAATTAATGAAAGGAGAAGACTAGTTCCTAGTATTACAACAACGTGTAGTGACTAGTTTTGGGACCAGGTCTTAAATTCTTTTTTACTGAAACTGAGAAACAGAAAAACCTCTCTGTATAGTGCTGTAAAGTTCAACAACAACACAAACTCCATCCAGCATGATCATAAAGTTGAAGCAACCCCTCCCTAAAAAGTTTCAACAAAAACTGAACTTCACAACCTTTATGAAGGAAGGGTCGAGTGCAGGACTGTTGCATTAAGACTGCAGCGTTTCTAGTGAATTATAAAAAAAAAAAAAAAAAGGCAACAGAGTGTATATACACACATACACACACACATATATATATATAAAATCTCTGTTGCAAAGACTTTGTCATGGAACTTGAGGGTGTGCACGGCTCGCTCTCTAAATCCCAAACCCAAACAACAATGTTTTGGACACAAACTGAAGAAGTGACTCATTCGGGATACCAAGAAAAAACACTTTAAAAACACTTTGACACGTTGTATTGCTTTATCAATCTGGTTGGCTACATGACTAAATTACACATATGAGGAGGAACGTCTGTGCAAGTTCCTTGGAAATGTCTCTTTTAGTTCCTTGAAATATGAGAAAAATGAGAGTGAAAGAGTCAAACCCAAACCCTGCATTCACTATCCTCTCCCGCACACACCCTTTTTTAGCTATCCAGAAGGATATCACAGCGTCTGCTCCGAAGAGAACGACACACAGCACTTAGCCCGATTGCGCTGAGTGATGACCGACGGCGTGGCACATCATCATATTCATTTATCCATCCAGCCCTCCCCTTATTACTATCTCATCTAGGAGCTCTGAAAAGGCCAGAGCAGTGGATGGATGGATGGCTTCTTTCAGCCAACATCTACTGTTTGAAAAGTGATCCCTCTCCCTCCTCCCCGTTGTACATCAATTAACTTCTGCAGCGACACAGACAGACAAAAGTTTACAATAAAAGCTAACCAACTGAGCACAGAGAGGAAACACCAACACTGAAAACAGACAAAAACACTTTGATAGGAAAACTTTGACTTTTTTTTTATTTTATGAAAAAGTGGCATTCTGTTGCTGAACTTGCCGTTCACATAGCTGATAACACAGGTTTGCTACTTCTACTTCCAGTTGCATCACACTTCAGATTTCTTAATAAATGTAAAATGTTTCATAACTTGCCAGTGACACACTACTGAGTTTCATCAGTAATAGCAAAACATTTATCTGCAGAATGCATGTCACAGGTTTAACAGACTGTGTCAGGATTATATCTGTCACTATTAGTCTTTAAATAGTCAGGGTGTCAGTCTGCGGCTCTGTCAAAGTCCCTCTCTCCTCGGGGACTGTCAGAGACCGAGCGGAGTCAACAAAAGATCGAGGTTGCCACGTAGCATTCTTCATCCGCTGATTGGAGCCGACCTGGCAACCTGCACCCTAAGCATCGCAGGATATTAGCAGGATGAGTCTCTGATTAGACACAACCTGCGCACACAGAACAGCTTCTCCCTTAAAAAAAGAAAAAAAAGAAAAAGGGCTTTATCGTTTAAGTGTGCAGAGCTGCTATTTTTCCCTTGTCGCGCACAACTTCCCTTAAAAACTACCCAACAACACTGTCACAATGCATTGCACATGTTATTAAAGTCAACACTATGCACAACGTACTACAGCAGATTTATCTGCAGCATTATGGAGTGAAGAGACACTTCTGTACACAGCGTAGTCTGAGCACTAAGTCATATTCAACTATACATAACTACATAAGTAGAGTGCTAATGTAATGTGCTAATGTAACATCTTACATTATGAAACTGGTCATTATCGTCTGGTTTATCTTTAGGAAAACAGTGATGTTTACTCAAAGGGTGAATTTTCTCTAACTAGTGTAAAAAGAAAGCCTGAAGAGACCTCAACAATAAGCAACATCAGTATTTTATCAGATTCTACTCACGTAACAAACGAGATACATCAGTAATTATGTTTCATATATTTTGTTGAAAACTTTATGTATACTGCAAATAAAGGGCAGAAGTGTAATTAATAGAAAATAATCAGTTTAATCAGTACCGGTATGAATAGCTTGGTGATGGTAAGGAAATCTGTTAGATGGCCAGACTTTGGCTGAACTCAAATCTATAGTGCTGATCTACACCAACACAATAGTTGAACTGTAGCATTCAGAAACTGACTTTTTTCTTCTGCAGACTTTAACTTAAAGACCCTGATGTCCACATGGGGTTGTGTCTTGTGGTAGCTTGCTGGTCAGAAATGGTTAGCAAGCAACCTTTTTCCATCTCAAGTGCTCAGAAGCTGCCGAAACAGTGGCAGAAATGTGAACCAACCAGCAACCTCTGAAAATGTTGACCTGCGACTGACCTGAGTTCGCATTTGCCTTTTGTTGGAGGTTGTTGTGTTTTTCGGCATCTACTTATACTTCAAGTAGAGTTTTGTTTTGGAGTACATGTATGAGTATGCCAGGCATGTCAGGGGTTGAAGTGTGTGGTTGTTGTTGTTGCACACATAATTTTCATTCGAGCGGAGCCATTAGATAATTCAGTGATTTCATTTGAAGCCTTTAGCGACGTTCCAGTCAAGTCAATGAAAACAAAGCTGTGAGCACAACTAAAAGCTCTCAACTTTCTTCCCTCACACACGCACAACAACACACCCCAAACGTTTCACAGATCACCTTCTAGGAAACAAACATGATACTGGGTGCGTCACCGACAAAAGCTACAACATTTTACGTTGTAAAAAAGATTCACTGATGACAAAGATATTGAGTTTACAGTCACGCAAGACAAAAGAAAGCAGAAAATCCTCACATTTTAACAGACAGAACCAGCAAATGTGTGCAACTTTTGCTTGATAAATGCATTAAACAATTAATTGATTTCACCATTGTTGAAGATTGATTTTCTGCTGATTGCCTAATCAGTCAGCTGACTTATTATTTCAGCACTAATCAACAGCAATTTGAATAATCAACAATCATTTTCTCCTAAATTTATAGTTGTGATTTAAATCTTGGATTTTTTTTACTTCTGGCCAGACAAAAAACAAAAGGAATTTTAAATCATCACTCAGAGTTCAAATATCTTGAAATTGGCATTTGTCAAATTTATCTTACAATAAAATGATTAATCAAAAACTAAGCATTAGATTAATCCATGATTTTAAAAAATATATGTGATTACTTGCTGCTCTTTTCATGATCAGTACAAACCAAATTCTAGATTATAATCTCATTCTAGGAAAAGAAAACTGGTTAAAGATTTTACAGAAGCGAGACATGAGTACATGTCTGAGCATCTTGCAGACACTGCTGCTTGATAATTACAGTGAGCCTGAACTTGTTAAACACTGGAGAGTAATGTCTTCTTATCTGAGGGTAGGACAGGATAAAAGGAAGACCAACTGATATGAGATAAATGACAGACAGACTGACAGAAAGAGAAAAACAGACAGAGACTTCGGGTCAGCGTGGCCCAGAGCAGACGAGACTATAAATAGATCCAATCCTCCTCCGGCTTACAGCCCTGAATCACCCTGACCTGGCCCGCCCTGCATCACTAAGCAGAAAGACACAATGAGACAGAAAGTGAGAGACGGGAGAAATAGAAACAGAGACAGATAAAGGCGGACGGAGAAACAAGAGAGGCGGAGGAGAAATTCTGACACTTATCCTTTCCCTTCCTGTCACAGCTTCCTTCATCAACAAGTTACTCCAGTCAGCCGTGCCGTCGCAGCGAGAGGTCAGTCTGGTGTCAGTGGGCCAATGCTGATGCTCAAGTCGCCTACTCAGAGACAACAGCGTAATGGAGGGCAGACATGGAGACGGTGATCAGGGGAAAGATGAAATGGTGTTGATAATGTCACGATTCCGATGACAGTAGTGATGACGCCAAAGACAGCGATGAAAGCCAAAATATGACACTGGTACGTCTTTCATTCTGCACTATTCTACAACTATTTATTCCCAATCCTCAAAACCCTTCACCCTTTCAACCCCTGACCAGCCACTTTTTTCAGCGATTCTCTGCAGTATGCAGACACTGGTTCTGCTCTACTGCACCGCAGAGCCAGGAAACTCAGTCAAGGAAGAAGAGGCCACAATAAAGAAACAAGATCAAGAGTGTACAGCAATGCCTGCAGCACTGTGGGATTGTATGTGTGCACATATGTGCTTTGAACTAAATGCACATACACATGTCCAAAATGACCCTTTCAACATCTGTCATATTGACAGATATGATGTTTACCAGGCTAATCATCTTAGTTTAGCATGTTAGCATGTTAACATTTGCTTATTAGCAAAGTACAACAACTTGCCATCACAGGTTTTGCAAGGATTTGGTCACAATGCAAATTAATGGACAAATTGAAATTTTGAATTAATGATAGCACTAGATAAAAAAGTGGATGGATCACCAATGTTGTCACACAATGTCTGTATCATTTCCTGGTACGGACTACCAAGACAAGACAAAAATGCCAGCCTCAATATTGCACTACATGAAACATAAAAGGGATTATCAAAGGCAGTAGGATTCATCCTCTGGTGTCATTGAGTGTTTGTACAAAAGTTCATAGCAATCCATCTAATAGTTTTTGAGATGTTTCAGCCTGTTGGATCAACCAGCATTGTGACGTCATGGCTGAAAGTAATGCATCTACATGAGAGTGCTAAAACAATTGTAAACTACAAGTGCAAAACTACTGTTGTGTAATCAAGAGTCACCATTCACAATTAAAAATCTTAGATTTGTAGATTTTTTTTGTAATAAAATGCTTCAATTACTATATAAAACTGTGACGACTGCAAACTGTCAATCATCCCAGGTACACAAATAAGATGGCGGAACAGCACGCACCACTGCACAAGAAAAATCACACCATCATAACACATGTAAATATAAACAAAATACTAGTTTCTAGATAGCCTACATTACAACAGCTTTCCAATAAGACTCAACTGCCTGGGGACTATAAAGTCGAACTCTGTTACAGGTTTTTCACAGGATTGGGCCTTCGAGAAGTGTCTGCATTTCTTTTGACATTTTCAACAAGTGCTTTCAAATAAGTGAACACAATATGCCTGTACCATTTTTTCAATATTATATTTCTTGCTTGATGTTTTGTGCAAAAGCAACACTTAACAGGAAACTTGCCTTCAGAAAACACCCAAATAAATGTTTCATGGAAAACGGCACAAGTCATCACTACAGAAAACAAGATGGTTTC
This sequence comes from Scortum barcoo, assembly GCA_023238725.1. Taxonomy (NCBI): domain Eukaryota; kingdom Metazoa; phylum Chordata; class Actinopteri; order Centrarchiformes; family Terapontidae; genus Scortum; species Scortum barcoo. The sequence continues at coordinate 19,388,607 of CM041544.1, read as the reverse complement.
CAGTTTCCCCGCCGCTCTCCACACTGATCACAGATACCTGTTGCACTCACTGTGGTATTCAAGAGGCACCAACAAGAACTGCAGCATTATCCCTTCTGACTATTTATATGTTTAGATGAAGTGGATTTCCCTAATTATTTAGGTTGAAAGCATATAGTGATGCAAACGGCAAGCTTTCATTACTTTTAATGAGGCAGTCCTGACCTTTGCATTTATAAACAGTGTGCCACTTTGCACATATGCAGAAAATTGCTCCTATATTTCCACTGCAAACCCTCTTACACATGCCTCATCTCCAAAATATTGTCATACAAGCTTAAATTGTTCTGACCCCTCAGCTGCTCCCTGTCCTTTTAAATTTTGCTCCCAACACGAGTCGAGTGTTTACACTTTGAAATGCGCTGCAGCTTAAGTTAAACTTATGATTATGAGCACAGCACCCAGCCAGTCAAAGTTCTTGCATGCTTTTCTGATCTCAATTCTGGGATGAAAAACAACAGCTTAGTCGTCTGGATGTGTGTATGTGTGTGTTTTGGGGTCTAAGGGATGTCAGGGCAGCTCAACTAAAATGCGTAGCGACACTCTGTGTATCCTCTTTTGTCTCTTATTTTGTTTTTCACTTTAATGTCCTCGGTCCTGCGTCACGTTCTGCATGTTAATAGAAACAGTCTTCAGTCGGCGTGTGTGTGTGTGGCTAACTGGGTGTGTTAACTTAAGCTATTAAATGAAGCTTAAACAGGCCTTAGCTGACTTGCTGGGAGCGACCATCAGGTTGCTGCGCAGCGTTGTGAAAAGAGTGTGTGTGTGTCCCTGCCAGGACCCCTTACATCATTTGGTTTTAAGAAGCAGGATAACAAATACAGCACCTCCTCCATGCCTCGTTCTGTGGGGAGGCGGCAGACCTGGACTCTGTTTTATGGCCCTGAAAGCTGGAGGAGTTAAAACCACAGGAAGACAGCAGCAGCAACAGCTGGAGGAAGGTATTGAGGTGGAGTGAGGTTATATTTTAGGGGTCCTTACCTTTGCCTGAAAGCTTTTTTACAACACAAGTTGACAACTTCCACCGAAATTAGAAGAAACACAAATATCTAATGATAGCAAATTAATTTTAGAGCGGTAACAGAGTAGTCTAGAGTTTAGCTGATCAACAGAAAATAATTTGCCAGCCATTTTAATAATTGATCATTTGTGTAATTTTTCAGTGTGTGAGGATTTGCTTTTATTGTCTCATGTGTAAACTAAATATCTTTGTTAGTTTTGTCTGAACAATCCAAAATTTCCATATTTAAGTGTTTAATGTTTAATGTTCAGTATTTCAGCAATCAAAACCTCTCATATAAAGACACTGTGTTGTATTATATTGTGGTTTATTATCTGTTTATATACCAGCATCCAGATGTAGATGCTTCATAGGAGTAAATGTTATTGATAAATACGTCAATAAACACTTAAAATGACCTTATATCAACTTCCAACAATATTATAGGGGAATAAAGTAGCTGGTGATCAGAAAAATAATCAATTTTTGCTATAAATTAATATTTTAAGTAGTTTCACCTCCTCAAATGTGTATATTGCTGTTTTTTTTCTCTATTTTATTATTGTCTATCATTGTACATGGAGTAGCTTTAGGTTTGGGTCTATTGATCAGGCAAAACAAGCTGTTAAAACATGTCACTTTGGGTTTTTTTTCAAACTTCTGACATTTAAAGATTAAACAATTAAAATTTGAATTGAATGGATAATGATACTCATCATTAGTTGCAGGCATAGCTGATGTAACAGGATTATCTGTATGTAATCTAAAAGCCAGAAGGTGACAGTTGGAACAGTATATTGTCTATATGCTGCAGATACTGTACAACGGGCTGAAGAATAAAAATAGACTGAACTTTACTCAGTGTGTGTCATTATTGGTCAGCTTCCTCTTTAACAGTGCAGTCCGTCTGTCTTTGGTATATCATGTTATGATTTGCAGACTTCTCCTCTTGACCTCTGATAGTCGTTTCATTTTTAAAAATACCACTGAAAAAGACACTTCCCTCAGTGCTTTTTTTATAGCTGACACCTGCTGCTAATTAACAGCAGTAATGTGACCCACTCTTGTGCAGCAGCAGAGTCAGGAGATGTGATTAGATGTGCTTCTCGGGGAGTTGTTGAGTATTTACTTGAACTAAAAACTTGATTACTTCTACTACTCAGATTTAATGAGGATAATGATTACAACACTTAGCCTACACGTTTAACAGTAACAAGACTTTGCCATTAAGCCATGCTAAAACAATTAGTTGATAAGTCGATAAGAGAGCATTATAATTTTAATAAATGACTAATAATTCAATTGATTTATCAAATAAACTATTGAATATAAAAAGTGAGGATTTGCAGTGAGTTTCTCTTCTTTGATTTAATATCTTTAAAGGTATTAAAATACTCTGTTTATTTATAGGTCAGTAAGAAGCAGATATGAATAAGGAAAATGTACAGAACAGATTTGCAGAGCACTTTTTTGCAGCATCACTCATACCAGGAAAACTATTTTACTGAGAAAGGATTTTAATTCTAAACCCACTCTTCATGTTGTACTTTTTTTAAGCCACTTTGCTTCAGTCTGCTGAACCATGCACAGAATCAATCAGCTAAAACAGGGCGTGTACTGTACATGCTAAGAGTAACATAAAAGATTAACAAGAAATCAAGCTCTGCCAATCAATCTATTCTTATTCAGATAAACCTTGATGTGAGTAAGATAACCTTGTTAAGGTGTTTGCATGTAAATAAGTGGAATATTATCTAACTTTTGAAAATGCTCATTATAGCCCCATGCATCACTTTTACTGCTGATGCTGGGGTGACTTTAAATGACACAGTTCATTGTGAATAAGACAAATGATGTACATTAAACGCGTTCAAGTTCAATTTTAAATTTTCTTTGCATCCCTGTGTGCCTCCTCTGTTACGACACTCTCTCTTCAGTCACGATACAACACCCTCTTGACCCCCCAGCTTCCCCACCCGGTATCCACCTCTAATCACTTCCTTTCATCCACCCCTCTTTGTCTTCTAATTAGCTGGTCCAAGACTACTGATTAGTCCTGTTTATCTAATTAAGCTAAAATGATTATTCATTACGTGGAAAATGACAAAGGACAAAGCAGCGGTGATAAATGAATAATGACCCAGTAACACTAAAACATCAAATTTAATACATCTGAAATTTAAGAGCTGAAACTATTTTTGACATTTTATGGACAAAACAATACGCAATAATCAGCAGATTATTCAATAATGACAATAATTATTAGTTACAACCCTAAAATGAATTCATGTCAATGTAGTCACCACTGGTTGAAAATGTTTCCTGTCCAGTTCAACTATAACGAACTTTGACACACAAATGTGCGCCGTTGATCAATAGAGGGCCGTCGTAGACGTGCTGAGCTCGGGGAAAACTGAGGGTAGCAGAGTTTAAAATAGAGGAAGCTATCGTAGCTTAATAGCCATTAGCAGTAACTCACTTTTGACCATCTACAAATGGTCCAGGCACACATCACACCCACTTTATTTTCTTTACACTGGCTTCCCATCAAGTCAGGATTTATTTTCAGGTTGTTGTTTTTACATTTACAGCTCAGATTTGGAGCTACGTACATTTCTGACCTTCTGCATCGTTGCATCACCAGAAGGTCACCTGCATCTTTTGACCACTGGTTTGTACTGGTTTGTACCTCATGCTCGACTGAAAACGAACGCTGATCGTGTTTTTTCAAGTGGTGACTGTCCTTTTTACAGATGTACGATCTACAGTCTCTGCTGATGCCTTTAAAAGCAGCTGAAGAGTTGCACTGGCTTTTGTCTCACCTCGTGCTGTCAAATATTTGTAATTTACATGTGCTTTAATGTCTGTTGTTGCTTTTGTTCTAACGTTTGTTTCTTTCTTAGGTATTTCAACACTTCGAAGTTCTTATTTTCTTAAATATCAAGAATATTTCCTTGGTTTTATTCAGTTTTTTAACAGCAGGAAACACATTTTTTGCAACAGGGAAATATGAAAAACTCTTAATAACCTTTACTAACATCTTTTTTTGCAAACTATATTTATTAAGGCAATTACTAATGGTTGTTGTCATGTTGTTATACATTAATCGATTAATAATTTGGTCTATGAAACATCAGAAAACTGTGAAAAGTATCCATAATATACAGTGAAGAGTGAACAATATCCTAACATCCCAAAGCACAAGATCATGAAATGTGCTGTTTTTTTCTAAAACCCTAAAATATTCTGTTTTAAAAAAGGAACGACCAAGAAAATCAACAATTTCTTACATTTGAGAAGCTGGAAACATTCAATGTTTTGCTTTTTCGCTTACATAAAAGATGATTCGATTGGGGAAATCTACAAATCAGTTATTCAAAAATGTAAATGTCATTTGTTACACCCCTAAAATACACTATAAGCATACCACTTGTCTTAATATTATACATAATAATAATAATTAATACAGTTTCTGTCCACTTTGAAATAAGACAGATACTCAAACTGATTCAGAGGTTTTGTTTCTCTTCTTGGCCACAAACAGTCCCGCTGTTGTTAACATCGGTCTCCTACACACACAGTTCTGTGTATCTATACATCTTGTGGATTTCTTACACTGTCCGCCTCTTTCTGTGCACCTTCATCAGTCATAAAACATAACCAACACCCTGTTTCAAATCACACACAAACAGAGGAAACCAACATGTGACAGCGTGCGTTATCTTCACAGGTGCTGACTCACCACCTCTTACACAGTCACACAAATCCCTAAACACAACATCAGTCCTTATGAGGGCTTTTCTTTTGACATTCACTTTGCTATAACCATGTCAACATCCAATAAGAAAAGGCTGAGTTATGTTTGAAACTGACTCGTTCATATGAAGTGTTGTCCTACCACGTCTGAGTGTTGAGCCGTTGAGAGGTCGTACTTGAAAACAGGGTGAAAAGCATGCTGTAACAGAGAGGGAATGTGGGATAATGGAGCACTTTCAGACTCTTTTATTCAAGGTTTTGATGTTGTTGTTATGTTGAAGTCATACATTAAAATGAAAATAGCCCTTGACACTTGAAAGGGTGAGAAGTTTAAACTCTGCTGTCTTTCTCACCTCTGCACAACCGGCCAATTACTGCTTGAGTTGGGCTTTGAGTGGCGGGATTGTGGGTTGCAGAAAGTTGCAGAAATAGTCGCCGCAAATTCTGACATCAAGAAGTTGTGTGGGGGGGGGGGTTGTCACGTCAATGATCCACTGATTTGACAAACTTAACTTAGATAAACAGCCCAACGATCATCAATTACTTTTCCTTTTTAAATTGTATCAATTATTATTATTATTATCATCATATTTCCTAATGCAGTTGTTCTTTTTTGTATTTAAGCATCAGCTGTGAGACTTTCATGCTTTAAAAAAATAGATATGCTAGCTATAGCATACAAAGGTTGCATGTTAGGATGTTATCAAAGTAGAGCTGAGGCTGATGGTAATTTATTTTAGAGGATTATGATCTTTGGGTTGGACTGGATAAAAAGAGGAACACCAGAGGCATACAAATTCATCCTTCAGGGATCATAAACAAACAGTTTTCATTCAGTTTTTAACCCCAAACAAAGATGGAGAAATAACTATATAAATGTATTCTGTATTGGTATGCAGAATCCCTTTTAACCTTCATTTCTCATTCAATCTGAACGGAGAAAATTCCGACCATTAGTGCTGCATCATCATCTCATCGTCTTTGTCCAGTGACCCCAAACTAATGTTCTTAGTTCAACTGTTCTTTTAAAATAATGGATCGCAGCGGAAAGCTGTCCAGCGTGTGAAAGTCTGACATTTCACCGGTGGAAGTGAAAACACTGACACCACTGCATCCCCACATCTAAATATAAACAGCAGCCACCTGTGGTTTCTTACGTCGCTGCTGCCTTTTCCTCCTGTTATCTCAACTGCACTGCACTGCACTGCGGCTAAGCAAATACATCATGAGGTTAAAAGGTAAATTAGATTTATCACAACTACTCTGCCAGCTCACATGTAATAAAGTACATTTGAAAGCTTATCGGCATTAGGGCTGTGTGAGCTCTGAGAGTTTGAATCAGCACCCATACAGAGTTCATCAGGCTACTTTAACTAAATGAAAAAGTCAATTAAGTGTTCATGTGGTTTGAGTCTTTCATCGCAACTGTATTACAGCAGCCTGAAACGCTTCATATTGTTTAACTGTATTATAAAACAAATGACATGATGTCAACTGCTCGATATTCTCAATAAACGATGATTTTATTTAGTTAAAGTATGTTAGTTCTGAAGCAAAGGGTCAATATTCTTTACACTTTCAATAACAGTCATTACTTTTATGCCAGAAACGAGATGTCACAATTTTCTTAAAAGTTTGAGAGCAAATTTTAGAGCAAATTTCTTCCTTTATTGATGCCACAGTTAATGGGCAGGACTTAGTATAAAGTCAATTCTAAAATACTTGCAGGAACCTTTATTTACCCCAAAGTCATCAGTGTTGTCAGATCTGTTTCTGGTTTAATTTGGTGATGATTCTGTGTGTTTTTAATGCTGTGGTCTTCATAAATTCAATGTAACTAATTGGATATAATTAGTGAATGAAAGACACATCTGTTACGTTTGTTGGAGAGTACTTCTGTGTATCTGAAAAAAATATATAGGAAGCTGTTTGAAGTCTGATAAACTGCCTCATGTGATGTCATTTGAGTCGGCATCTGATGGGACTGGAGACTGCTGAAAAATCTGTGGTTAGAAAAGGTTAGAAAGTGAAACAGGTGAGCTGACAAGACCTCTGTGGCTCACTCATCTCTGCTTGAGACTAGCTGCTGGATGCTACATTAGCTGCTACTAGCATAACATCCCTTGATTTTCATGTTGCATTGTGGGTAATGAAGTCCACAGGATTAAACAGGGAAAAAAATGCATGGAATGAAAAGGAGACAATATCTCTGGTTCTCTCTCAATGAGTCTGATTGCAATGCTAGTGGAGTACTCTGTAATGTACATTATGCTTAATTTACCATGTGAACTACATACACACATACACATGTGTACACATATTTCCACCTCCCCTGGATGTTTCTCTCACCTTTTATTAACAACCAGGCACTATTTGTTTGCGGTGGCAATATTTGAATACCGGCTTTTCTGGAGAATTTACCGTAAGGCAGCATTGTTTCCAGTACTGCATGCTAATTTTGTAGCACGGAGGAGGACTGCGATGATGTTGACACCCAAAGTAGCACTAAAATCTGGATCTGGATGCAATGACCAGCTCTGGTAGTTGATCAAACACACACACACACACACACACACACTTATCTCTTGGTTATTCCCTGAGAGAAGGGACAATGACCTCTACTGTATATTGAACCTGCCAGTCATTTCGGTTAGACGTCAACCAAAAGACATGAGCACACATCTGCTGTACAACAAAACTTTAATGCAACCAGTAAAAGTGACAGCTGACACAGATCAGGTCCGACAGCTGAGCAGCGATAGTCTGCATGAGATAATCCTCCTCAAAAGCAAATAGTAACGTTACTTTACGTTTGCCAAGACTGCTCTAACCGCTCCTATCGCGCGAAATCCCTGATGCTCTGTATTTATTTTGGATAAACTGGAAGACCAGGTCTAAGGCCCAGGATCAGATGCTGTATGGGCTTGACTTGACACAGTGCAGGCTTACAATGCTTTGTGTAAGCAATGAACTGCGTGTATTTACACACACACACACACATAAATATAAATAAATGTTGTTTGGCAAGTACTAGATTACTCAAATACATATCAACTTAAATGTTACATGTGTCTAATTTTAACTAGTTAATGAGAAAAATACTTTGCAAGTTACTATTTTTAAATCTAAAATGATTCTGCATCATCGGAAAAAGTGCTGACATCAAACTCCCCTTTTATTGTTGCAGCTCATTCTGTAATTATAATCTACGAGCGATCAAGCGGAGGTTGTATTTCATTCCACTTAAGCGTCACAAAACCTGCATCACCCACTCTTGTACAAAAGTGTGTCAAGGCACCAGGCCCTGAATAGGATTACTGTGAAAGGACTTTTATTATGAAAGGCTGTTTTGATTGTAACCTTGGAAGCAGACACAAACGAACCACCAACAACTGTGTTGGTGGTGTGCCAGTCAACAGGAGTACACACTTCATCCAAATGATGTAGCCGCACACTCGACCCCTTTGAACAAATTTGTTGGGATACTACAAACCGTTGTTGGAGCCACAGAGCAGCTTTCAATGAGGATTATCAAATGATTTTAACTTGGCTAAGAGCCTGCAGGCAGGTGTCTATTGTTAAGGCGTATTTACTATTAAATAGATGTAACTGACAAGGCGCTGCATAGAAAAGAAAACAATAAGCTGTGTGTAAATGTGCGATCGACTGTCTGCGTGTTTGCTGTCAGGCTGGTCAAACATCCTCCTCTTGGGAAAATACCAGCCTTGTGCAAAGAAACCTTAATGTAAATGGAGATAATGATAACAAAAGGTGGGCCAAATATTTACACATATCATGTTTGTGTTTCTTTGCATTTAGAGACAAATTGGGATGTGTTAGTCACATTACACCTGGTTTTCATCTTGTAAGATTAACAGGGAAAAGCATACACAAATAGAATGATCAGATATGTAAAGGGAGAACAGTCTATAGGCTGTGTAAATAATAACCTCACGGAAATGATGTGGTGAAATTAGTTAAATGAGGCAGAAAGAGCAGTCTGTGTCACTCAATCAAATATGTTAAAATTAAATAAAATAAATTAAACATTAAAGGCAACTACAAGAGATTAAAGTATTCAGAAACTCTACTCTGCAAACAACCTAAAATATTTTCAAGTTGACTTCATTTCTGTTTTGTTCCCACGACTTAAAAGGCTTCACATACTCATCCTCACCCATTTTAAATCATCTCCAACCTTCCTTCACACCTTCACTGTAATAACTGTTATTTATTCTGATTAAACCTCATATATATGTGTGCATCAAATGTGTCTTAATCCACAGGTAAAAATAGTCAAATATAGTCCCCAGGAATCAGATTTTTGGGATATGTAAGAAACTTAAGAGTAAGACTTGGTCCTAACATACTCCAAAACTGACATTGGTGTTATAATGGACTGTCACCTTTTATTTGAAATTGTGAAGGAAAAAAAAATCTACACTAACTCTTCCTGACCAGGGATGTTATGGTAGAAACAGCTAATTTAACCTCCAGCTGAGATCAGGAGTGGGCTACAGAGGTCTGATAAATTCACTTTTTTCTAACTTTCCAAATTCTTTTCTTTTTCAAAACTTTTAATCTCCAGACCCGACTGGCACTGACTCAAGCGACATCACTCAAGTGACCTCGCACAGCTTCGTCTTGAGGCTTTATACAAGTTTTCTCACAGCGTACTGCAGCTCACACAACACTTGGACCGCTTACACAGGCCCAGGCTGACGGTGCTTTGTATTGATCACACTCCTTATTATAACTGGCAGAAGCCTGAGAGATACCTTCTACTTTCACCCCACCACCTCGTCTCTCAGCACCAGCTAATACATTACAAACCATTCATATTTTACTGCCAGTTATTCTGTGAATTGAATCCCTGATGTGGAAGCGTTTACATCAGTGGCTGCTGTGATTGAGTTTCTTCAGGACGAAGGACTCGAGGGTTACATGGTGACTCCTGTGTTACTGATAACTGTACACGACACCCAGCGAACGCGGTGACCAGGTTTATGTAATCTGAGCTGTCAGGTGTGAAGAAGAGGAGGATGCATGTAAGCTAGAAGTTACCATGGAGACAAGCTGCTTGACTGACAGCATGACAGTGAGGGTGTGATGAGGAGCGGATTAACCCCCGGAAACATACACACACACATATATATATGCACACACACTCAGCCAGACGTAGTTATAGTTATTATCTCCTTCCTAAATTTCTTCTTTCCTTGCTTACCTCCTTACTTCCTCACACCCTTACCTACTTCTTTTACTCCTTCTTTTAATTCTCCCTTACCTCCTCACTCCCATGCCTCCTCACCTACTTACTTACTTACTTACTTCCTTCACTACCTCCTTACTTACTTCCTTACCTCTTTACTTCTCTGCCACCTTCCCTCCTATCCTTACCTGGCAACTTCTTTGCTTCCTTACCTCCTTTTTTTCCTTACTCCACTACTTCCTTACCACCTTCCTTTTTTTTAGTTTTTTCTTTTCAGGTGATCTCAGCCTAGTTCAATACAGCTTTAAGCCCAAATTAACTGAACCAAAGAGTTTTTTTGCACTGACCCATGAAAACACAAATCAATCTACCTCAATTATAAAAGACTCATACATACAATAAATCTGTGAATAACTAAAAGGATTAGTTTTACATTCAGCTCATATCGTACGCAGGAAACTTGTCCATGTATGAAATATGTTCAAGTAAAAGAAAGAGGAAGAAAGAAAAGTAAGATGCACAAAGAGTCGGCTTCTGTGAGAACAGTAATAGCATGCATGCATGCAGTGATCTCTCTCTCTCTCTCGCATGCACACACACACAGTCCCACACATTATTGCTGGATGCGTCTCCCATGTGTGTACCCTGCTTTATTGCCTTTTTAATCTTCCAACTGTCGCAATAAATAATCTCAATAAAAACCTCTCTATTTAGAAAACAGCATTATTTCACGGTTGGAAACTTACTTACCTGTAAAGTGTAATTACTGCACCCATCTCACCACTACATATGAGTCTAGGATCAGTGCAGTCTTATACAAGAAGCTTCATTTTATAGCTTGCACACAAACATAAATCTATACGGTTTCCTCACACACGTGCAACATAAGTTAGATTTGCTTGATTTATTGTTAAGTTTAAAAATGTCAGAAAATGCCCATCAAAGTTTCTCTAGTCCAAAGTGACGTCTTCAGATGCCCTGTTTTGTCCAACCAATAGTGTAAAACTCAAAGACAATCAGTTTACAACTATATTCAACAGAGACAGCCTGACATTGAAGAAACTGAAAGCATATAATATTTGATGTTTTTATTTGGAAAAAGAACTTGAACAACTAATTACTTATCAAAAAGGGTGCTGATTAATTTTTTGTCTGTTGGAAAAGTCAATTAAATGACTAGTTGTTTCAGCTGTAAGTCGATTAGAGAGCTATTACATACGAATTTAAGAAAAAATGAGGAAGTTTCTTGCACAACATAATGGTTTGTTGGAGGTGTTGCCTCCAAAATACAATAGAAATAATAGCATGAGCATCGGCACACTTCAGCCTGTGCGATATGTTCAAGCTCCACACAAGAAACAAATATGCTGCCTCTGTCAGAAGGCGGACATGAAAACAACACCTCCTGCAAGACTCACACACACTGACGTGACGGCAACTGACAAGGAAGCGCACACACACCTACGCACAGACGGAAGCACATGCACACACACCTGAGATTCTCCGATGTAATGTAATCCAATGAAGTGTTGGCAGGCAGCCTTTCCTTTGAAACAACCTCAGGAGCTTCAGTGAGGTGATGAGCACGACGGATGTGAGAACAGTAGGGCCACAACTGATAATTACATCTCTTTTCAATTGATCCTTGTGATTATTTTGTCATTTAATTGATTGTTTTGTCTTTAGAATGTGAGAAAATCGTGAAAAATGACAATGAGCCTGAGCTGAAGTCTTAAGAAAGATATCTGAGCTCCTTACATATGAACACTCCCTGTGTGAGTTTTGTCATATTTATATTGTTGTAACAGGACAGTTGGTCAACAAAAAACTGTAGCAGACATTTCTTTGCCATTTTTTCACAATTTATTGACCAAACAACAAAATAATCAACATAATCTGCAATAATGAACACAAAATAGTTGCAGTCTTACTACAACTATCTTATTTTACATGTTATGTTGGTGGTTGCAGTCTGACTGACTTGTAGATCCACTTTCTAGAAACAAATCAATCCCCTCAAAAGTAAAAACCTCCATCAGCTCCCCCTGTCCTTGTCCAGCACTATATGGCAAATGAAAATTTTATTCAAGTTGGCTTCCACATGGTGCCATATGCTCCGGACAGGGGGGTAATGATGAGCAGATAAGGGGGGAAAAAAAGAGGGCAAGATGAATATGACAGGAGGAGGGTTACAAACACAGTGAACCTCAGGACACACACACTCACAAACACACACAGTTATTTCAAGGCCTTGATAAAAACAGGTCTGCATGCTGTGGGAACACTTACACCACGCATGTGTTAGAACGCACATTTCTGCTTTGGAGCATATGAGCCCGGACGTCTCGCTTTCTCTTTCCATATCTACATCTTTCTCTTTCCATATATGACTCTCTCACTTTCTCCCTCTCATCAAATATTCACAGTTGGTCCCATTAAACATTCACCGCGCTGCGCTGCTACGTTTATCTGCCCTCCGCCAATCAGCCTCCAGCGAGTGCACTAGAAGCCCACCAAAAGCCTGAAAACGCGCACACACACACACGTCGTCTGCCTGCATGGCCTGCGATGTGGCAGCCTTTGCGGAGAGGGGAGGAGATGACTAGAAAGAGGGAGGAAGAAGCAGAGGGAACGAAACAGAAATAAAAGGAAAGGAACGGTGGCTGAGGGACAAATGAGACACATGAAAGAAAATCAGATGAGGAAAGGAAGCGAAGAAAAAAGGAGTCTGAGGGTCCTCAGCTCGTGTCCGTGTTCAGTGAGAGCAGAGCAGCCTCGCACCTCAATAATTCAACAACGGGACGAGTGCCGCCAGCTTCTCCCTCCCCTCTCGCTGACATCACAAGGCCTTACCTAATAACAGGGTAAAAATACACTCACTTCACAGTTCGACACAATACGTGACACATAATTGTAGCTAAAAATAACATGAAACAGCATCAGGACGGATCACATCGTCAACATTGTTTCCTTTGGGTGTTTTTTGCGCGTCGACACAGACAGCAGCGTTTTGCAGCCGTCCGCCTGACAGAACAGATGCGCTCTTATTTGACTCAATGCGACCGACCAACGCGTCCATACCCAATGTGTTATTTTTCAGTTCACTTCAAGTCTATTTTCTTCCTTTTTAGGCGCATAACTACTGTGTGTTGGGCTCTAAGCGCAGCCAAAACATGGGTGACCTACATTCAATACTGTGCCTGAATTCAATTAACTGATATTCAATTAACTGCTGAGAAATTCAGCTGGAACCGGAGAGTTTTCGCTATTTTTGCATTAAAAAAATGACTGAAACAATTTGCCGTCAAAATACTTAATTTTGACGGCAAAAGGCGCTTAATTTTTTTCCATTGATCGACAGACCTTTCAGATCAAAGCAAGACGATCAAAAACGACACGACACTTATTTACTGATGTGACAGAGCATCACTTTGGGTGGGCACTTTGCTTTAGAGCGTGTAAAGCCAAACACAAGGACCAAGAGATGCTGGCTTCATCTGGAGCTGAAACATTAGTCCATCAATCAATAAATCAATGGACAGAAAATTAATCACCAACTATCTTTAAAGCAAATATTCCAGCATTTCAAATGTGAGTGACTGCTGTTTTTTCTTATCTTCTATGACAGAAAACTCAATATAGTTGGGTTAAAGTAATGAAAAATTGAAGTTGTGATGTATATTTTCTATTGTTGCATGACATATTATACACCAAGCAATTCATCGATTGACTGGGAAAATAACTGGCCGTAGGTATGGATTAGCCAATCAAGTGTGTGCCACATTCCTCGTAGATACTTCAGAAAGTGACGGTTTACCTCGCAACTGTGGGAGGACAAAATGATCATCATCGTGATGTCTCTCCAGAGTTGCAAAACCTGTTACATCGTCCTATAAACTACTTTGCAGTGTCGCTCATGGATACATTAATGAAACCGGCTTCCCTGCGTTGCGTTTTATCGCCTACCTGTAGCAACACGCCTCCATCAACACGGTGCCTTGAATTTTTATTAGTCTGTGGTAAATTTCAGCGTTCGTTGTTGTTACTGGTTTGCTTTGTGTTTCATTTACCACAACTGGTACTCATAGATTTACTGGAACATCATCAGCGGATGCAGTAAAGGCAGAGGATGGTGACAACGGGCTCCTCGAATGGAAAGCTGCTGACGAAAGATGAGTGGGCAAAGGCAAACGCTGACTCCCTTATATTCATGTAGATATGCAAGGCTTGGTTTTTACACAACAAGATGAGCTACTGTGATAAACCCCCTGTCAGGAAAGAAGATACGAAAATATCTCCCAAAGTTACTTTTATTGCGTTCTTAAAATCTTACCACTGATTCTGGCACGTTATCTTTGTGCAAAAATGGATTCAGGCCTCTCCACGAGACGTACAGAAGTCATGGCTCATCACAAAGCCCGCGGAGAAGAGAACTCTATCTCCCCCTTTTTCATCGAGAGCGCGCACAAAAGCGTGAGAGCCCTCCACCACTACAGCAAAAGTAAGCTCATGAGCACACTTCCCGTCTTAACTTCTGCTTCCCACGATTTTTTATCTGTATCAGTATCACTACTGCCTCTGGCTAACAATCATTTTCATTATCTACTTCTGTAAACTGATGCAAGAGCCACTTGTGAAATACAGTATTACAGTACAAGCAGGCTAAAGTATATGAGTAGCCTTGAGCTGCAGGAGCGTTCACACATATCCGGTGTTCGAAGTACAGAAACGTAAACTCGCATTTTAGGAGGGTTTTACTTTCTGGACTATTTATTTGAGTCCGAGCAGTTGTAGGGCAGCCAGCAGAGACTCCAGGAAGTAACGGGATCACATTTTTTGTACAGAGCAAACAAATGAGATGTGACATGTTAATTTAGTCAGCTTAAGAGATGCAGGCAGGCCGATGTCATTTCAGGCTAGCTGTTTCCCTCCGTTTCCAGTCTTTATGTGCTAAGCTAAGCTAACCGGCCGCTAGCTGTGGCCTTGCATTTAACGGACAGATAAGATAGTGGGATCGATCTTCTCATCCCACTCTCCGTCAGAGAGCAAATGAGCCAAAATGTCAGTGTGTTATTCCTTAAAATGCAGATCAATAAGTTAAATCAATTGCTAAAAAAACTAAACTTTAAAGTATAGCACACACTCAGCTTTGCCTATCAGAGCACAATGAACATTTTTAATGTGTTTGCTTCTGTCTTAGTTTTATGTTTATTTCTGTTTTCTCGTGCATGTTCAGTACAGACTGTATCAAATTCTTTAGGGTCACTGAAATCTATCACTTCTATTATCCATCATTTCTACAATAATCTAATAATATTTTTGAATTTACAAACTGAGTTGACTTTTGGTTTTAAAGATAAAATACTATCACGGTCCATTAATGATGAATCGTATCCCTACAACAGCAAAAGATGCGGCTGGGTGATTAAATCTAACATGTTCTCAACAATGCGTGTCTGTGTCAACGCGCACGTGTGTGAATGTCAGTGGAAGTGACAGACCACGTGTGTGGTGTGTGAGCGTCCGCTTGAGCGAGTGCGCGCATGCATGTGACGCCACACGATCCAGCCATAATCGCTGACCTCACCGCCAGCCACAGAGAAAAGGGCTTAATCCTGCTTACGCACACGCCCACATCCACACACACACAACAAACACACAAACACACACACCTCGTAAGTACTTTACTCCAAAGTTGCCCAGACATCAAACCATCAAAGCCGGCATGCTATACGTTCGCTGTTTGCAAACACACAAGCGGAGATCAGGCTAAACATGTACAGTGTGTGTGGATTTGTTGACTTGCAGCTGTAAAGAGCAAATCGCTGAATGTCCAGCTGCTGCATCGCTGCAGAACGACATAATAGAAAACATAATGGCCGTTAATCTAAATGAAGAAGTGTTGTCTTATGTGTTATCTTGGTTAAAAATTGGGATTACTTTTGTGTGTTTTTGGCCGTCACTTCAGTCAGGTACAATAAAGCAACATCGCCGCAACAAGGTTTGACAGAGATGAAGAAACAAGCTATGAGATGGTCGGACAAGGTTATAAAACAGGGCAGGATCTTAGCCAGATTACTAAAATCACTGTGTTTGGAGATTATAGTGGAGGTGCACAACGGGCACTTCAGCTAAGCTCAGGAAATTATCACTGTTTCATGCAACATCACCTGATTGTGAACACTGGTTACATACAGATTGGAGATTGCGGCATCGTCCTACAGGGCTCACACAAGCTCACGAAAGGGTCTCAAATAGTGTGTTGTTCGTCTTGATTTAAATATGGTGTCTTAATGAGGGGTCAGGGTGAAGAAACACATTTCGTTTTACAACTCGAGAAAAGACAGCTCAGTCATTTATCACTGCACTGCTGGTCACGGGACTGAGGTGACTGTGATGGATGTTCACAACAGACAGTCTGAGTAATAATTGTACAGTTTGCCTTTGTTTTTTTTTTTACTCCAAATCCATCTGGTTGGCCTGGATTGTGGGTGGGTGGTTGGGGGGGCTGTTTGAAACCTGGGTTAGGGTTAGGGCTGCATTCCCTGATTCCAGAAATAAACTTAGTGATATGTTACCATGACCTAAAGAAACAATGGAGTTAACCTAAAAATAAGACCTACATTGTCCTCTCTGTTCGCCTTCCTTTCAGCTCTATAGGCCTGGTTTGTAAAAGGCCTGGTTTGTGTGTGCGGTGTTTGTGTGTGCGGTGTTTGTGTAAAAGTGCGGGTGCGGTGTTTGTGTGCGTGGTGTGCGGGGTTGAGGCAGGGAGAACATGCTTCTTGCGGATGTGAAAAACACATTGGCAACACATTGGCAGCACCAGCATATTTCAGCTCTGATTAAGGGCACTGGGGGAGAAGACTAATGTGTGTGTGTGTGTGTGTGTTTCACAATGTGAAACTGTATACAGACAGGCCTTGTGCGCATTATGTGTGAAAACCGTTAAGTAGGTGAGACAAAATGTGTGCAACTGTGTTTGTGTTTCGAGTGAGAAGAGAGCAGTCCTTCTGTGTGTGTGTGTGTGTGTCGTGGTCACAACTGTGATTGCATCACACACACACACACACACACAAATACACAGAACGTGGACTCTCTGCCAGACAGCCTATGGGATGAAGAGTTTCACCCCTGCTGTTGCCGGGTTACTAACTCCGGACCACTGCCAACACAGCCAACCACACACACACACACACACACAGAGGATCAAATTCGCCTGGTGAGAGGGGTTTTTAAGATCTTTCCTCAAATCAATCTTTTGTTTAGAGAGAAGGGAGGGAGGGCGAGGGAGAAAACGACCTAAAAAGGAAGGAAAAATGACATGGGCGACGGTGTTTGAGAAAGACAGAGAGGCAGCGGGGGAGACAGAGCAATTTCAGCCTGCATCCCCTGGGAAAAGAGCAGCCCAATCAGTCCAGAACTGGCCCTGATCTGCAGTTCATCTCATCGTCTGAAGCTTACTTGGAAAAAGAAAAACGCAAGACATACACACACACACACACACACACACAGTCTGCAACATGTTCACACACTCCAACAAGAAGAGACACAGTAAAAGGATAGCAAACACAAACACACGCGACAACCAAAACAATCAGCGGATGAAAATGTTTGGATTCGGCTCTCGCGGCAGAAGGACGCGCTATGACACACGCGCAGAGTAGCAGGCGGACTAATGACAGTGACAACAAATCTGCCACAAATACTGAAGCACAGGTGGTGATATTTCTACATGTGTTAAAACAGCTGCATGTGAACACACACACACACACACACAGGCTGTCAGCAAGTGCAAGCAAGCGTCACATACTGAAGTGACAACACTGACTTAAAAGGACAAATCCAGGCTACTGCAACTTTGTTTTGCTAAAAAGGCACCTCAACGTGTGGATGGGGGGGACGCGGGGATCGAACCGCCAACCCTACGATCAACAAACAACCCACCACAGGAACATGGCAACATCGCTAAAACAGAGTGCGACAGGTCAAGACGTGTGAGCAGATAGATGATGAACAGTTTAATTAGTTTAATTCATTAGTTTAACAACTTTACTTTTTTCAGAGACAAAAACAACAGTAAACACCGGAAATGTTGGTGACCGTCACTCTGTTTGAAATTCCAACTACAATACAAGATTAAATAGTTTCAATAATCCGTTCAAATAAAAAAATGTCACTGTATACTTCCAGACAAAACTTCTTATCACAATTATCCTGGCCAAAATAGTTGCAATTCACGATTTTATCCTAATAAATATGCTTCAAACTTACAAAATTGCACTAAGATATAATGGAAACACTTAAGATTTAGTTAAGAAACAACTGTTTTTATTGCATCAGGTAACACACACATCCTTTTATAAGTGAAAAATAAACAACCTTAAATAAGGTCATTATAAATCCTGAGGTCGCTCTGCATAAATAAAGGATAAAAAATACATTAAAACTGGAAACATTGGGGGAGTCTAAGTCAGCTTCTGTAAGTCACTCATGAGGACATTAACCTGATGATTAAAATTATCCTGATGATGGAAATTAACCACGATGAATGTATCGTGAGTGTTTTTTAAAAACAAATCACGATAAAATCTCACATCGTCCATACCGTACACTGAATACCCATCAGGCCGAGCGCTGTGCTCTCTTCAGCTCCTGGTTGTTTGCTGACTTTGTAAAAACACAACTGCCTTGTAATGCTAACTTGTCATTCAAGTGAGGCAGCGATGCAAAGGAATGAAACACTGAATCCCACAATTCATCTGGCCAAGTCTGAGCCAGCAGGACGGGAAAAACTAAACTACAGGGGGTAGCAGGTGAAGAACTGCAGTCCACATTTTACAGCATTTTATTCAAACATCTCTTAATGTCCTTATGTTTTAGGATGTATTTTAGGATAGGATTTAGGATTGGACTTGATTTTTCATGACAGGCTCTTATTCTGCCCACTGTACAATAAAAACAGTTTGATCCCTTTGCCCAGTTTCTGTATCTTAATCAAAACAAAAATGGCAGCCAGACATGTTCAGATCTCACGTTACACCCTGAAGCAAAACTATCACCAGTTTTATTCCTCTATATTAAGATTACAGTGCTTTATTTTCACTCTGTACATAGGAACAGGATTATATTTTTCACTGTGTTGTACAAAATGAGTGAGAAATGTTATTTTGTATTGGACTGGACATTTATCGTTCGTGGTCGGTTGACTCTTTCGAGATGCTTCAACGAGTTGAGCTTTTGAAAAATCTTTGTTTATCATCCAGAAAGAAGGTTTAGCTTTAGTGACCCGACAGTATAAATACACAAGAGAGGCTCAAACACGGAGTTAAAGAAACTACAGCGAGTGCAGGAGGTCAGCAGCCGAACCAGGAGGTCAGGCTGCAGGTTTAAGTGACAGGGGGGATTGTTTCTCACGGCTCGTCTTCTCCGCTCTGTTTCACGCCTTTCCAGCAAGTTTCCGCTGCAGTTCTCATCCTAACCGATGAAAACCAACCCTTTTAAGAATAAGACCCAGAACCTTACTACACCTCAACGTAAGAGCTGCTGCAACACATGAAGATGTCTGAGGTTAAAGGTCAAGCTGGTGTGCACACAAACACACACACAAGAAAAACAGTAACTGTAACAAACAAAAAAAAAGGTTGCAGACAAACTCCAAAGCCCTCTGAACCTCAGCGAGCAGCTTAGATCGCAGCAGCTCTGCAAAGCGGCCTCCAGCTTTTCAGGAATCTCCCGCTGACGAGGTCGGGTGAGGTCAGGTGAGGTCAGGTGAGGCCGGGAGAGGCCGGCTGGGCCGCCGCTCTTCAGCAAGCCAACCAGCTGCCAAAGGCCACGCCGCTCTACTCCACGACTTACCTCGGGCTGAGAGCTTTTTCGTGTTGATGATCTTCGCGGCATACTCCTGGCCGGTGGACTTCTTGACGCAGCGGCGGACGATGGAGAAGGCACCCCTGGAGAGCAAGAGGTCAGATCAGCGGAGATCACATGACAAAACTCTACTATGGGTGCATGTAAGGGGCATCACATACACCTTAAAGACAAAAAAAAAGTAAGGAAATCACATGTATAATTAATTTAATCTGATATCCTGAGCGTGAGATGTGAGGACGGGGTCCTGTCCACGACAGGAAGGAGAAGAGGAGGAGGAGGAGGAGAGGTTCTTGTCATTAGCTCACAAGAGAAAGAAGAAGAAGAAGGGGGGGGGATACATGAGTAGTGCAGGAAGAATAGAGCGGCCGGGAGGTGGAATCTAACTCCTCAGCCTGGTGGCATTTTGTGCACAAAGTCACGGCAGCTTCAGATTGGATGACACGAGAAAGCGGCGGACACAGAGAGAAGAGTCCTCTCCTGTTTGAAGGCAGGAGAGTGAAACGTGCTAGAGAGAGAGAGAGAGAGAGAGAGAGAGAGAGAGAGAGAGAGTAGCCCCTGCCCCCGCAGTCTGCTTCAGGATGCACACACACACACACACACATCTGAATGACAGAACAGGATGGCTCGGGGATGCCACCGCGCGCTCTCCCTGCAGATAAATGACCAAACAAGTTGAGTGAATTTTTTTCTTTCTGTGTGTGTGTGTGTGTGTGTGTGTCACAGTCACAAAGAGCCCAGTGCGGTGCTGCGATGATACACCTTTAAATACGCACCCGGGATTAAACCCAATCCTCTGCGGTGCTAACATGAACCTGCCTGCAGCTTACTGTTGCTCCGGAGCCTCCTACAGCCAACCACACACCCTGCCCCAACACACACACACACACACACACACACACACACACACACACACCTTCTTCTTTTTTGTTTGTTTGTTTTTGTTTTTGTTTTTGTTTCTGACAGCCCCTCTCGTGCCCTGTCAACACTGAAGTAACCCCCCAAACACACACACACACACACACACACACACAATGGCAGAGCAGCAGCAGCAGCAACGAAGGGAGAGAAACGTGCATGCAAACACACACACACACACACACACACACACACGCTGAATGCAACAAGAGCAGACGGTCGCTTACTTTCCGAGCTCCTCGTACAGCTGATACTCGTCTGTGAATCTCGTCGAGGTTACAACTGTAGCCATGTTGACTGAAGTGAAGGGGAAGAGAGAGGCACGGAGAGAGAGACGGAGAGAGGGAGGGAGGAGGGGGACACACTCACTTACACTCTCACCACACACACACACACACACACACCAGAGAGAGAGAGAGAGAGAGAGAGAGAGAGGCTCGCGCGTTCAGTCAGTGGCCGGCCGCCTCATGCGCAGGTTTCTCGGGAGGAGGACTGCAGCAAAGAGAGAGAGAGAGAGAGAGAGAGAGAGAGAGAGAGAGAGCCTCGGTGTAGTAACAAAGATCCTCTATCGGCGTCATGAGTCACTCTGTGTGTCGGAGGTAAAACCAAAAATGGAAACTGGTTTGCCAAAAAAAAAAAAAAAAAAAAAAAAGTTAAAAAATGGGCGTCAACCACCGAGCCTGGCCTGATGTAACATGGGGTGGTTGTGGCATCTTCTGGGCCAGACTTTATTTTACATCCCGCTCCAGGGTTAGGTTTAGTTCCTGGTAAAGACATGCGTGCATGTGTGCAAGCTTTTCATTGGTTTGTGGCGTGGGCACATGCACAGACACATTTCACAGATGATGTGAAAAGCTTATATACAAGGAGCCTGAGTCTGAGTTTAAAGTGGCTCTCAGACCAGTTTCCAGGAAGACATAAATACACATGAAGGTAAAAAACTAAAGAGCGTCACAATCGAGTTTGTTACTGAAGGTTTTCACGTACATTTCCTGTGTCTCGTCTGTTAATCTCATCTCAGAAGAGTAAACATAGTAGGAGAAAGTAACTATAAAAAGCAAGTAGTGCAAAATTCAAGAATAAATGCATGTAATGAAAAAATGCAATGCAAAAATCTGTAAAATGTATTTAATAAATACGTCAAAATGAACAAAGGACTATTATGTACACACAAGCAGGTGTGTAACTAGAAGTGTGTATAAAAAGTAACACCGACCAGCGACATACAGTGTCTGCTGTGTGTGTTCTGGAAGATAATGAAGTAAGTAAGTACTATGTGTGTGTCTTTGACAAAGAGTAAAAAAATATTTGTTTAGTTAGTTGGACACAGGTGGTCTCTGAAGTCAAAGGTCACAGCAATTAGGAAAAAGATCAAATCCAGTGAGTATAAAAGCAATACTGACTTCAGGAAACACACGAGGTGAAGATGCTGAGAGTGTAATAAATTAAATGCGATGGAAATACTGCAGGAAAAGTGGGACGTTATCACAACTCATCCTGCGAGGAGCGTGAATGTGCAATATTTGTTGAGATGATGTAAATATTTTGAGCCAAGCATTTAATATTTGGGGGGGGGGCTTTTATTTGGGCCACGTTCCCCTGCTGGGTTTTGTTTCGACATTTCCTCAAACCAGCAAACAAACATCAGAGTGAGACGTCTCTCCGCTCTCTCCTCTCTGGACGTAGTGGTGGAGGTGGGATGTAAGCCACGCGAGATCTTTTCTGGTGTAGCAGGAGCCGCAGATCCAGATTCAGTTTCCCCACCTCCCCCCTCCTCCAGCCTTTATTCAGAGGCTCCGAGGCAGAGCTGACGCCAGAACAGCTGACAGGAGCAGCATCCTTCGAGGACCGAGGCGCTGAGATGTGATGCCGCAATATTTTAATATTGGCACACATGAATGAGCCGCATGCCCGCTGTATTATGGTTTCCATTTCCTAAACTGGGCCTCCCACACAAACAGGGAAGCGGTCACCCTCCAACATGTGGCACCAGCAGATATTCATGATCCACTGTATGGATTTAGTTTCACACCTACTGTTTTTCTCCCTACTATAAAGCATTTTATAAATCACACAAATCTTCTTATGTAACAGGCACCTGCAGCTGACACAAACTCCTGCTATTAAAACAGTTTCTGCATACTTATTTTGAACTTTTATTTCTTTAGTTTTGCATCTTTTAATGCAGAAGCACATCCCATATTCGTGTAAACTTTGCTTATGTGCTGATTTTATTTGTGGTTAATGACAGTTTGTTTTTAAAAAAGTATTTCAAATTAAAATGTGACACTTGTCTGAAGACTTTTGACACTTCTGGGGACAAGATTTTACACTGAGAAGCACGTTGACACCTCTGGTGTTGATTTTAGAGCCCAGCTGGAGCTTAAAAGTGGTGAAATAACACATCCATGAACTGGCACAGTCTTTATTAGTTTTACTATCCACCCATAATGTCCAGTCACTGTTATATCACACTGTGTTAGTGTTCCCCCTCGAGGCAGTTTCCCTGTGACAGAGCATTTGCATACAAGCTATCACCTTCACAGCTAAGTGCACATGCCTTCCTTTGTATCTTTTAACGCCACGTGTGCCCATCTGCCGTCACATAGTGCTGACAAAGCTTCTCCATGAATACCACGTCTGTCACCGTTATCACAATGTACACAGTGTTTCCACAATCTTAACTGTCAGCCTAATTTAATCCAATAAAAATGCCTCAAATAATGCAAAAAAAAGAGACAACAATCTGATGTGATTACCTCTAGTTTATCATCTAAACCAGCCGGCCGACTCATATGCAGTTTTAGGGGATTTTAACTATAAGCCGGAGCATCATTGTATAAGAGACGGGGAATTATATGTGTTATGTAATGGCCTGCCGCACTGTAAAGGTTTATCTGAGCTTTCATGAATATCTCATGAAGAGTATTAATATAGCCTCTTGGCACCATGTTTAAGTATGTATGTGTGTTTGCGGGTGATTACAGCCGTGCACACTCCACTGAGGTAATGTGATGAGCTTATGTCAGCAAGAAATGTTTTGTCCCTCATAATTATGGAAGATTTCTCACTGATTAATCTACAGATGGTTTTGGATTCTTGTATGTTTCTCTAGATGATGATGAAGTATAGTTGATGTTCAAAGATCTTTCGTCAACTCAGAGCAAAGCAGATGAGAAAACAATTCTACAACATCCATTTAGTAGCCGTTCTGAAGTTTTTCGGTCACATCACATGGCCTTTGTCAACAGATGGAGATTCTTAGCTTCAGAGCACCTTAAATTTGCCCAAAGCAATATTTTTGTATCAACAACGTGTCAAAGGACTACTTGTAATGTGAAAAGATAATAATCACCATGTGTGCAGTTCCTCTCAGAGTGTTTTAGGGTCTGTTTGGTTTCACAGCCCACTCTCTATTCTGCTTTCATCGCCATTGTTTCCGTTCAGAAAAAAAAAAAAAATTGAAAAACCCACTGTTCATCTGCCAAACACATTATGAATACAAGTTTATTCTTTCAGGCTGCATACAACCCCACAA
The DNA here is from genome assembly GCA_023238725.1 of Scortum barcoo. Taxonomy (NCBI): domain Eukaryota; kingdom Metazoa; phylum Chordata; class Actinopteri; order Centrarchiformes; family Terapontidae; genus Scortum; species Scortum barcoo. Next base: position 19,364,277 of record CM041544.1, on the reverse strand, counting down.
ACCTTCACCGAGAAGCTACAGCATCCTGTACTGTATGAACAGTAGCCTGAGAGGCAAAACCCAGGGTACAAAAAAGTTACTTATAATCACTCGCTGCTGCTCCATAAACTCATTATACTCATCTGAGCTCATCGCCAGTAGCGACTCAGGACGCTGGCCGTTCCTCACCTGTCCATTAGTCGACACATTAAGTTTTCCCACCGCTGCCAATCACCTGGTGGTGAGCTGCCCTCCTCCACAGTTGTCCTCAGTTCAGTCATTAGCTTCCTGCTATAAATAGAGGGCTGGTCACGCACTCTTGTTTGCCAAATCATTAATTTGGTATGTAGCTATTGTGTTTCTCTCATTTCTACCTGTTTGTCTCTTCGAGTGTGTAACCATGCCCTTGTTTTCTTAATAAATTTCCATTAAAATGCTCTTTCTCTGCCTGTTTGTCTGCATTTTGGTCCCATTTCCTGTTGCCAGCGTACGTGGAAGAAGACATGGACAACTGTACTGAAAGGTCAACATGAATTTTCTTAATAAAACAGACAAATGCTGGTAGTCTTGTTCAGAAAACATTCCAAATAATGTTCTTATGTTTCTGGCTCTTTGCTAAATAAAAACAGTTCAGTGCATTCGACATGTTCAGTACGGGTAAATGCCGATGTGTGCATCTCCTCTGTCTTCCTCTTCTCTCTGCCATGCCTCCAAACTGTGAGTGTATATCTGGAGCAGTGTTTAGAGAGCATTGCTGGCGATTAATGAGTGTTTGCAGTGAGCACAGGAGCACTGCAACCAGTTTCTGCCATAATTACAGGGAGCCGCTCTGATATGAAAGCCTAATTAGCGAGGGTGCAGAGGTACCGTCGTATTAATTGCTGAATTGCTGTGTTTCCTCGGTGATGTGCCTGTCAGGCGAGCCTCGGACGGGCGGGGGTGGGAACGGTGGTGTAGATCAGCGCAACCTTTCAGGCTCGTGACCTCTTAATATGAAGCAGGTCCTACTTTGTTGACCTACTCTTATCCCACAGTCGGTGTGTTTGACCTCATGGGGAGGAAGCAGGTGATGCATGGGAGGTTAAATGAAAGTTAAAAAAGGCAGTGAGTTAAAACCGAGATATGAGAATCATGCATCTTCCTCTTCTCAACCCATACATACTGTAAACAAGCTCAACAGGCCTTAGTTTGGAGTGTAATCACCTCCCATTACTGTCCTGTCTTCCTGTTTAGATAGCTCCTGCCTCATCACATGACACTGCATTATTTAACATCAGAAAATAAACCCTGCAGTAGAGGGTGTGTACTGTGGAGCGCCTGCAAGAAAGACCTCTGATACACACAGTAGCATTGCTTTTAAGTGTTATACTAAATGACAGGCATTAATTACAGTGGTGGAAAGTACATTTACACAAATACTTACTGTAAGTATAATTCTGAGGTACTTTACTTGAGTATATCTGAGTTATATTACTTTATACCTCCACTCCAATACATATCAAAGGGAATTATTGTACTTCTTAGCACTCATTTAGACTTTGCACTCTGTACTATCTTACTATTGTCTTACTGTTGCAATTTGTACATATGTATGTGTGTTGAGAGGAACAAAAAAACAGTCAAATACCTATGTACACATATCTGCCCAATAAAGCTGATTCTTATTCTCATTTTTACTTTTTGTCATTTATCTAACCATTATAGATACTGGTTACTTTGGTTTTCTCTACAAAATATGTGATCATCTTACAAAATTTGATGCATTCAGAGTTATAAATCAAAGGTCTTGCATGACCACACGTGTTTTTGCTTATGTTATTAAAGTGAGTAAATAAATTGTCCCACAACAAAACTAACAGGAGAGCCCCTGAAGTCCAGGATAATAACTTATGTATGCACACATTATAATCACATGTGCATACTTTTTAAAAAAGGTCATCTTTTGCTCTCTCATGCTCTAAAAGCTGAACCTCGTCGCAGCAATGATGCTATAACTGAGGTGTTGTGGAGCCTTACAGGCTGAAGGAGACTGACTCATTCTGCAAGAATGTTTTCAACTTGGCTCGTGGTGACTTTACACATCATTGGAGAGCCTCACCGCCCTGACGTTGACCAGTGACATAACGGGACTTTCATGGGTTTGAGGTGTGTGTGTGTTAATCTCAGGGAGTGACCACTGTCATTCCCGAGCAATAACACCCAGGGGTCAAACCTTCATATCTGCTGCCGGGCTGCACTGGATGTCATTAAGTCAATCATTTTTCAAGCTTTAACCTTAAGAGTTTCCTCGGGAACAGTCTGTCATGTACAGTACATTAGAGTGGATCTATTACTTCTCTTGGCCAATTACTAAATCGTCACATTGTCCCAAATAAGCATTTAATGGCACATCAGGGTGATTTCACTGCTTAATGGGCTGCAATTTACGATGCAAGTGACTCTAGTAAGTGTGTCCCAATCGAGTCGTTGATACCACTCTGCCTCACTGAACCAGTGTGGAGAAAGGGCTGCATTTACTTTCAGTGAGGAACAATTATCTGGAACACAGTGTACACAACAAGAAAGTCTAAAAGTTGTATTTAAAGTGTCATGAGTCTATTGTGTTTAACTTCACGACTCCACCAAAAGCTTAAGATCTGGAGTTAGCCTTACCTTCAACTGATTATCCAACAGTGGATATGACAGCTCCCCTCCCACGTACTGGATAGCGTTCTGTGTGTGTGTGTGTGTGTGTGACACCTCCTCCGTGATTTATATCATCTGACGCTGCCTTATTTCTGCGGGCCATCACAGTATACTGGGAATCAGATGTGTGGGCATGTAACGATTGTCTTCACCAGTTTCTCACATGTAAGGGACTCTGAAGGTCTCTGAGCAACGTTCTCACTGTTAACCCAAAGCAGTCTCATCTGATCAAATCACTGAAGTCTGGTTTTGACGGCGTAAGGTTTTCTGTGTGTGTTTGTTACACGCACATACAGAGGAGGCGAACGAATCGCCTTCAGCTTCAGTGCTCCTCTGAGCGATGTCATGAACTCTGTGGAGATTCTTCGAGAATAGAAAGCCTCCAGTTGTTTGATTTCCAGTACTTCTCATAAAAATGGAGGTCACAGGACTTGTTTGAGTTCCTTCTGGTGTTTGTAAAACAGCTCTTGAATTGCTTTAGCAGTGCTGTGCGTATAAGGAAGCGGGAGTACATCAAATCTCTGTAGCATTTTCTTTACTAACAGCGCAGACACCAAGATCTGACATTCACACCTATTACACACAGCTATTGTTCAGATGTCGGGATTGAGAAATGAGGAAGGGACTGAATGTCTCTCTTAAGCCCTCTTCTTCATTTGTGACAGAAATACCTCTGCCACTTTTCATATGAGCAATCAAACACAACATTATAAATACCTTCCAGCACAGACAGATATTAAGCAATATCACATTTTTCGCCTTTAAATCACAGACTGTTTTTGATTTTTTGTTTGTCTGTTTGGATCACATTTCTTGTGTCATGTCATGGCGAAAACACATCATATTTCCTTTTCTAGCACAACCCCCTGAGTCACAGCAGTGCTTTGAGCTAAATGCTGACATTGACCTTCTCACAATGACATTGCCAGCATGCTGATGTTAAGTAGGTATGTTTACCATGTTCTCTGTGATGGGAATGACATTAGTTTTGCAGGCATTTGGTCATAAACCAAAGTACTGTAGAACTGTTTGACCTTATCAGTGTCATTATATCTTATCCAGCTGTTATGCAAAAGCCCAACCTGCTGCAGGTCTCATGTTATTCATATTATTAACAGCTGTAGTTGTATTAAATTGTAGAAATACAGGAGAAAGTTTTCCTTGGTAGAGGATGTAAATATAAAATTGTGGAACTGTTTAACATAACTTTTCATCACTGTCAACAAATCTTATGATATCTCCATAGCCAACACTCAACAGAAGCCTATGAACCGCTCATAGCCAAACCCTGATACAGCTTATTCTGCCATTGTTGTTACAGAATAATACAAAAAAAACACGTCAGTGAGCTATACAGATATACTGGGTGACGTAAAGTTTCATTCTATCTTTACTATAACTAGCCAGTGTGCTTTATGTATGCAGTGAGGCTTTTTCACAAAACAAGACATTTTATTCTACAAGCGCTTCAGACGTGACGGCCCCCTGCAGCCCCCGGGGAACTCTCTCCTCCCTCCTCCACTCTTTTTATTTAACTGTATGCCACAGAGCTCTGAGCAAAACATGGAAAACACTTCTAACTCGATCTTCCAAATGAGCACGAATAAGTGACTAGGATGAGGAGGAAAATGAGAAAGAAAGATGGAGGAGGGGAGGCAGGGGGAGTCGCAGAGGGAATGAGCAAAGAGCTGAGGGATCAATGGAGGGAGCGAGGGAGGGAGGAAGGAGGACGCAAGTGGGGTATAAAGTGAAGAAGAAGAACAGTTGAAAATTCATTATCAGGCCGCTGGGGAGAAATCTGCAGCCCTGTTGCTGCTGTGTGTGGGATTGCTGCTGACACACACACACCCAGAAAGACTTTTACATCCAAACACACAGATCCCTCAGATTACGACATACACCTAATACACACACAAGTTGCTGCAGTACATGTTGTGAGAGACCAAGAGGTACATTAGCAGCATTAATACGTGCATTCTGGACCTCGCAATTTAGATCGGTCCAAACACAGGATGTATGGTGCCTTTTATGATGATGAGGGAGACGTATCTGACTTTCAGTTTTACCACAATGTTTCCTAACCTAAGAGTACGTCCCTGGTTTGACATTGCACTCCAGTGACATTGTTTTCTTTAAAGGCTCAAACTTGATGCAACAGAACCAGAGATAACATCTTTCCTTGTCAAAACCTGGTGCCTTAATAACCCACAATGCACCTTGACCACAGACAGATATTCAGGTCTATTTATGTCAGTATGAGAAGTGGACTACAGACAGCAGTCTAGTAAACTCGCGTCTTTCTTTCACACCTAAAGTGACATCGCTTTTAACAGATTTCACAGAGACTAAAGGCTTCATGCAAATTTTTTCACAATTGCAGGACTACTTCTCAAGTCTGTAAACAGACTTTGACGTGTAAAATAGGTTTTCCTATAATTAAGTGTTTCAATTTCCTAACACTTACCATTTCTTAATATATGTTATTTCATTTTATATTTTGTCCTTTCCTTAACCTTAACCACCTTTCATTGCCATGTGCAGATATTGCAGAAAGTGAGAATTTTAAAAAACAAAATTCAGAACAGCGTTGGGCGTCTCATATCCCACAATGCATGCACACAGATACAGATACAGTTTTGTATGTTTAAATAAGCACACATTGTGTTCCTGATATGAAACACAGGTGAAAATAGCCTTTAGAAAAAGATCTATTAAAGATAACAAATGTAGAGAGTGGTTTCACAGTAATGTTTTATTTTAGGCTGAGTAAAATAATGTCCTTGGTAGTTGGTAGCACTAATTAAAGAGAAAATAGAATTTCCCTAAAACAAAAGATCCATTTAAGCACAAGTAATGTTCATTTATTGCTCATTTACTATTTGAAATGTTATTCTCCACATTTACTGAACTGTATGCTTGCCTGTGGACAAATTTGTGCATGTTCAGAAGACCTTCTCTATAGGTTATTCAAAGTGTACTAATTTAACACTCCTTCTATTTTCTCTATGATCAGTCCTAAAGTATGTAAAGTTGCCTTTTTTATGAGTGCCCAACAGATTTTGGACTTTCTGCAGAGAATATGCGTAATAAAGAGATGGCTAGTGTTTTTGCATTCAAGATTTTATTCCGATTGAATCATCAAAATAATTTTCCAGCATATTATAGCACAGTAGATGAGTTAAGTAACATGTAAAAGTCCATAAAGACAGATAGAGTCAGCTGCTAAGCTTTTGTTGGTTCACCACTGCTACAGGAACAGACCATTGTGTGGCGGTCAGAGGTCTGTCAAAGGCAGCGGAGTGTGCTACAGTGTGAGCAGAAGTGAATCTGTATAACCCCTAAGAACAAAAGAACAAGGTGACATTTGACAAAAACAACCCCCGTGGGTGTCTTTTTGTCATCCTTAAAGGTTCCTCTCGGATGATTAGGAGATGAGACATCGAGAGGTCACCCTTCCTTTTCTTCCTCTTCCCATTTCTTCAGGCCTCGCTTCCACATGCACGCACGCACTCCATCTGTGTTATCGAGACTGTTCATGAAAACAGGCATACATGCACGATGACACACACATTTCTCCCCACGCAGTCCGACGGCGGCCCAAAGTCACCCTGCTGCAGTTTGGCTGCAGGACAATGAGTGAGTCAGCTTGCTCAGCCAGCCGCACAGTCCTGTCTGCTTTGTCTATCAAGCTGCCTGTTTATCTGCCGACCTTCAGGATCTGATAGTGGGTTTATCTCGTCTATCTGGCCTGGCTGTTTGTTTTCTGGTCTGTATTTGTGTTTGTCTCTGTGTCTCTTTCCATTTCACTTCATGCTCACAAAGGTGTCAGTATGCTTCAAATGAAGTCATTGTGATCAGTTGTGGCTGGCAATTTTTGCAACTTTATAAAATCAACAATATAAACATGCTGATTATCTCAGTTTTATTCTACATTCAACTACCTCTTATTTAAAATTTTTATTTGAATGACCAAGGACAATATCTTTTTTAACCTTTAAGGAGAGACTATCTTCAGACTGCATGCAGTTGTCCTAATTCCTCACCCCTCTAACTGATGACAGGTTTTGTAAAATGTAGTTTGTTTGAAGCATACTGAGCCCTTTAGTCCGATCAGTGTTGCTGATGAGACATTTAGATGAACAGGGTGTTCCTCTGCAGGCGTGACCCCACCTTCTTGAAGAGGGCTTTTAACTTGCACAGTCTGCAGTGCTTGATCTTCATAATTTTTTCTTTCCTGCCATCCTCCTCTCCACTGTCGCTCTTCTGCCCCTCCAGGCCCAGCCAGGGGCTCCACACCCCTCCATGGAGCTCGGGGTCAGCCATAGGGTCATCTGGTGGATTCCTGGCCATCACAGCTGTCTGGTTGTACTCTGCGAGTCTAGTGAGCAGATGTTTCACTACCTCTGGATGAGTTTCTGCCATGTCAAACCTCTCATAGGGGTCAGAGGTGACATTAAACAGCCAAACTGATTTTCCCAGCTCATTACGCCGCTTCTCGAGTTTCTGCCACCGCTCTGGACCACCAGGAAAAGCCTGTGGTGGTATCCAGTCCCCGTCACCCACATTTCCTGTCAGTAGCTTCCAGTCCCCAGCCCTTATCGCTGCTCTTACAGCCGTGTCCCAGATCCCAAAGCCGTTGAGAACCAACGCCTTGTAATATGGCTCCCCGGGCTTCCTGGAGACTGGGTCAATGTTGAAAAGGATTTCAGTGCGAGGACAGTGTACACCCTCGCTGATGGCCTCCCACACATTGTGACCGTCTAGGTCACGGTGGGACTGCAGGGCCCCGGCCAGCCCCAGTAATGTGGGATACCAGTCAGAAACATGGATCAAAGCCCTGCTGACGACACCCTTTCTCTTCAAGAGGGGACTATGGACAAAACCCACAGCCCTGATGCCCCCTTCCCAGTAGGTCCCTTTGCCACCTCTGAGGGGCCAGTTGCTCCCCCCAGAGAGCGGCTGTCCACCGTTATCAGAGGAGTAGATCAGTACTGAGTTTTGATAGAGCCCAGTAGTCTTCAGTTCTTGGACTACTTGTCCAACCCCATCATCTAGGCAGCTCAGCATGGCTGCGTAGTGGCGCCTGAGACGATTTCCTTGGGAATCATAGTGGTGCAAAAAATTTTCCGGTACCTGCAAGGGAGTATGGGCAGCCTGAAGGGACAGATAGAGGAAGAGTGGTTTATGAGGGTCGTGGTTCCTCAGGATCTGCTTCACTCTGAGTAAAAAGAGGGAACATTGTAAGTTTTTTGTTTGTTTTACTCTCTCTATGTATGACAACATTAAATTTATACTTCAAATTTTCACCTGTCTATGTAGAGAAGAGTGGAGTAGTTTCCCGTCATCTCCCAAGCAGGCCTCTCTCCGTCATGCAGGTCAAATCCACAAGCTTCAGCCCCGTCGCAGCTCCGATATGAGAAGTGGTCTCCACTTCCAGTCAGCGTGCCCAGGAATGTCTGAAAGCCGCGACCTGTGGGAAGGCAGCTCGGTCTGCAGAAGCCAAGGTGCCATTTCCCCACCATGTGAGTTGCGTATCCAGCTTCAGCCAGGCGCTCCGGTAGTGTGGGTATGTCCGGGGGCAGGCAGAGGGGTTGACGGGATCTGATGATTGAATGCTGGAGTCCAGTGTGAATTTGGTAGCTGGTGAGATAGCGAGAGTGTGAGACAAGATGTGAAGAAAGCAGTGTCTTGATAAGATGTACATAATAACACAATAATGGGAAATTTCACAGATGGTTTCAGAAATATTGCACCCTTGGATACTCATGCACTGTTTCACATCATCAAGCCAAGATGTTCAGCGATTTTACAGAATTAATAGGAGAATAAAGAGCTGTAATTTTACTTTATTGTTGTGAACCTGCAAAGCTTCTGCCAGAAAACGTCTTCTGCACCAAAAATATGCCACTTTTAGATCACCACATTTGACAAGTTATGTAGAGAGATAATAAAAATTCAGCATCAAAACAGGGCTGAGTCAGAAATACATGGTACTTTGCCAATAGATATGTTTTTTTTTATCATGGACCTGCCCTTTAAAAATTAGACATATTATAGCTTGTATCCATTTTGATATTGCTATGATGTGAGGCAGCTGTCTGTGTCCAACAGCAAAACACACAGAAAAGTCAATGAAACAAATAATTTCTTTCATTTCTTACATCTTTCAAATTGTTCTTTGAAGTCTTAAAACAGGATTTTCTTCTGGTAAAATAAGATTTAGAAGAAAAATCAGCTATTTGCCTCTCTAATAGCCATCCATTACTGAATATGGATACATTTTGTTCTATAGATTAGATAAGATAAATAATCTAGTACCTGACCTAGCAGTAAAGGTGGTGCTTTTATTTTATGGCCTTAGCTATACTGAGAGCTGTCCCATCACTGAATACACCATTAAAAATGTCAGCAATAGACAAAAAGCCTATGCATAATTACATCACGAGGATAGATGCAGTGACTGAAGCATTTCCCCATTGTAATAATGATGCAATGATAGGGAAATTACTCACCGCCCTGTCATGAGTTGACTACGAGAGGGGGAGCAGATAGGCTGGACATAATAATTTTCAAGTTTGACCCCCTCTGCTGCAAGCCGGTCCAACACAGGTGTGTGGATGTCTGAGCCATGGTAACCAATGTCACCATAACCCTGGTCATCCACCATGATAAAGATAAGGTGAGGGGGCCTGGGTCTTTGCAGCTCCTCTGTGCCGACACCATCATCCATAGACTTGTGTTCACTCAGGCAGCCAAGATGGAGCAAGGTCACCCCAATTACCAGGAAAAACACGGAGCAGCTTCCTCCCCTCATCTCCAGCAATGCTCTGTAGCTATCTACTAAAGTCTGATTTTGTCTGTATTTTCTGTTCTGCTCAATAAATCTCAAGCCGGATCGCTTCTGCAGAAAAATGGGCAGATCTGTGTGTCCGAGGAGCTCGTCCAAAAGCCTTATCTGTCCATTAAGTATGAGATGTCGCCTTTTTTCTGGGGCTTATTCTTGGTTTTGTGAGACGGGGCTGAGCTGGTGCCAGCTGCTGTGGTGGGTGGAGAAAAAAATTGCTCTTCCTGCGATGGGGAAAAAGTTGGTAGAGGTGTGTGTTTGTATGAGAGAGAGAGACTGAGAGACTCTCTTTGCAGTACCTTGCTACATTCTTCTGTACTTTCAGGCGCCTCATACGATGGCTGGGAAGACCTGGGCAACTGAAATACACTCACACACATGCATGAACATATATGCATGAATATATATATATATATATATATATATATATATATATATATATATGTATATTAAAAGATTTGACCTGGCCTGGCTCTCCTAATGTAACAAAATCTGCCTGAAAGCACTAAAATCCACTACCAGATTTGTTTCCTTTGAACAAACCCAACTGTAAACCCCAACTCATCATTTTTACACTGGTTTTTGTGGATATTTTGAAAATATGTTTTAAGGGCCTTTATGTGTTACACTCCAACCAAATTACAAAAAAACTTACTTATCTCTTGTGGTATCTTGACATGTGGTGGAGATGAAATTTGGAAATTAAAAATAAACAGGCGTGTTTTGATTATAGCAAGTTAGTAGAGTTTTGACAGGGAAGACAAGAAAAGAAAACTAGTCAGTTAAATAAAAATTTTGCTTCCTCTCAATTTTCCTGTCATTAGAGCAGAAAAATGTTGTGTCTTTTGTGTGTAAAGAAAATTGTACAAAATTTAAACTTCAAAAATGTTTTTATTTTTTCATGCCGGAAACAAATGACAAACATTTTTCTGATAGTAATGTTCAATGTGGCTCCACCGGCTTGTGTTTAAAGTGGGAAATGATTAAAATATTAAGGGACCATTTATATAAATAATCCCCAGACTTCAGTGTAACTGTTTTCACAGGCACTACTTCTTTGATGAGAAGTAATATTTCATTGACTTCCATTGTTTTGGTATGGCAGAGAAAATCTCTGGAAACATGGACAAATATAATAGCTAGAAACCACTGGGATAAGAAACTGACCATTTAAAGCTGATCCATAATAAAGCAATATCTATTACTACTATTACTGGCACTACCACTGTTACCACAATTACTGTCACTGCTACAGCCATTACTGCTTCTTCTCTGACTGCTGCTCCGATTAAAGTGCCATTATGACTTCTACAGCTAATATTTTCACTGAGATTTCCCGTCCTGCATATTTCAAACTATACTGTAAATCCCTAATAGAAATCAAATAACCTCTGTCATCTCTCTTTTGTTGCTTGACCCAGTTCAATTAATAGAGCCACCCGATGACAATAACTGTCCGTGCCAGGGCAGTGAAACTAGTCCGACCACGGAGGAACATCCGGTGTTGTGATGAGAATGTGTATCGACCGCCAGGCTCTTAGCCTTCACCTCACTGCCATCTCCTTCCCATAATACTAAGAGGAAATCAATGCCTCAGATATGAGTCCATTTCCTACTTTGTAGAAGCAAACTCATGTTGCCTCACCCTGTGGGAAATTTCACAGGCTTTTTGCCCACAGTGAGAGTAAGGCTGGAGAGACTGAGATCTATGGTAGGGGAGGGAAAGATGAGGATGAGGTAGGAACGAGGCTGAAAAAAGGGGGTGGGGATGATATATTGAAGTAAAGTAGATTAAAAGAATTGATGAGAAATAGGAACTTATGTAAATGAACACATATAGGTAAAAAAAAAATAGAAGAAAAGGGGTAAAAGTGAAACAGAAAGCAATAGTGTGCCCACGAGAGAAGGAAAGCTTCACTGTCTGTGATGAGAGAGTACAGCATAAACAAAGTGGCATAAAAGGAGCAGTCACTTTGTCTTGCTGTGTATGTGCGTCTCGGTCTCTGGGTGTAGCCATCAGTTTGCCTCAGGGAAATGCAGGGCGACATGAACTCTGTTTTACCGCTAAGAGGGGGGTGGAGAGGGTGGAGAGGGTGGTGGGGGAAGCGAGGAAGGGAGGGGGGCGGGAGGGGCTGTAAAAATGGAAAGTGACAAATGTCTTCTTGAGGAGTTGAGAGAGCGAAAGATTGATTCTTTCGTCATCTGTGTGTATTTAGAGGGGTCACTGTGAGATGATATTAACAAAAAAATTAAAAAATATATATATTTAAAAAGTTATGTCAAAGGCCTCCATTTTTAATTAGAACTTTTTTTTTGCACCAGCTTCAGGGCATGCTGTACTGTACACTGCATTATCACTGAATGCCAAACCCTGGAAAATACACTTTCTACAGTGCAACAAAGGGGAAACTGGTCAGAGTGTCTGTGTAGGGCAAAGGATGCAACCTATAGCCCGGTGTGTATTTGTACAGTGTGTTTGTGTGTGAACATGTGTGTGCGTATGTGGGTGTTTTGGGGTGTTTTGGAAAATGCAGTGGTGCAGAGTAGAAGAGAGTAGCAGTGGGTGTGATTTATTCATGACGACGAATAAGTGACTCACTCAATCTGGAGCCACTCTGTTGAGCTAGAGCTAAAGTGGGGGAGTAAATATGTATGTGTCTGTGTGTGTATGTCTGTGTGTGTGTGTGTCTTTGTCTGCGTGTGTCGAACTGTGTCTTAAAATGATTTCCAAGCTTATCATGCAGCAACAACAACAAAAAAAGCCCCATAAAAGTCCCTGTCTTTTAGTATTTCAAATATTCCACCATATGCACAGATGTAATCAAGGTACAGTAGATTGAGGTCAGAATGAGCTCATGGAAAATTATCTCATGCTCTTAAGCAGAGCTGGCTTTCTAAAATCTTCCCTAAAGATGCATTTAAAGCTCTGCCTCATAACTTTGCATGCGTACGACTCTATTTGACAACAACAGCTGCCATTTTTATAAGTTAAATTCAGAAATCAGGTTTTCTGAGTGGCAACATGACAGTGTAACATCATGAAAATGACCAAAGTACCGTCGAGCCATCGTACTAATCCACAGTACTATAATGATACTGTAATAGTAAAAAAACATGACTTTATTGCAAAATGAAAGCACCATTGCTGAACTGGCATTTGCTGTATAAGCTGTATATAATAATATAAAAGCAAAAATGAAAAGGTTAGAGACATATTTGTTATGATGTTCGTGGGAATCTTTTAATCGAAACATTATTTTTTTCAACAGACAAACATTAATGTTGAAAAAAAAATGCAGAAGTTGCAACCTAATGCTGGAAAAACAGTCAAAAAAACAGCTGATGTTTTCCCAAAGGCAGACACAGACATTAGTATAATGACTATAACTCAAAGTAACGTGATATTTGAAGGTTGGCTGGCTGACAACCTCGTCTTGCACCAGTAATGCAAAATCTTTATGACCTGACAGGAATGTGGCTAGTCCAGACAGAGTCAAAATCAGGTTCACAGTGCTGATCTTTCACAACAGCAAAAATTATGCTCCAACTGAGCTGAAAAGCTGATGTTAGCTGCTACCTTCAGCTAACATCAAAGATAGGTATTCTGCTCGCATAACACTGAGCGAGCATTTTTAATTTAATACTTGCTAGACAAACAGTCTGTCCATGTTTTGGTAGTTGGAGAATTTAGAGGATTAAAAAAAACAGACAATAATGACTAATGCTAAAGCTAAAGTTAGTGGAGACCAAGTTAAAATTAAAAGGAAATGAATCTGCTGGGTGTGTAAATACGCAAACAAGTTTGCCATATCAACTTAAAGATGACACAATCATCACAATCTAGATAAAGACGGTAGAGCACCGCGACCATAAGTCCCGATCTGTCTGGGATCATCCTAATAAATATAATATTATACTCGTTTTCAGCACTTACATTGACATTCATCATATCCCATCCAACTCATTGTTACCTAACCAATATAAAAACATAAACAATGCACATCTGAATTAAACGCTGATTTATCTGTATGTGAATCAGTCAACATGTCGTTGTCGAGGCTGTTGTTTGGCTATGAGTCATAAGTTACGAGTACACTTTCAATTGAACCAGTAACAGTTAGCTGTCATGCCAAAGAGAAAGAGCAAAGCACCCGGAAACCAAACTACTAACAGACTGTGGCGGTGTTAGAGGAAAAGTTGAGGGATCATTAGAGTCACTAGGTTCCAATGTCTAAGCACCCTGGACAGCTATACCAAATTTATTTTATTTTAATGCTGATCCATACAATAATTGTTGAGATATTTTGGTAAAACCTCAAGATTCAGAGGATCACCACATATATACTTTCAAATATGTTCCAATAATTAGTGAAATCCAACCAATTAAGAAACAGGCATTCATTCTAATCACATTTAGAATACAGCTTCAGATATATTTGTTTATGTTTTGCTTTATATTTAAGTGTGATACATTGACAGCTTATATGTAGACACACACCTACAAACACACAGTGTAATCTAAGACTAGGTGGTCCTCAGTACCGCGGTGGTACAGGCAGATGTCTGAGACATAAGACAAACGCGTCAATCCCACCTGCCCTGAAGGTGACACTCACAGAGACCATGGCTCTGCTGCTCCTGAAATACTCGAGGATCATCTTCCAGCCGGCAGGAACTCAATCACCTCCCTATTCTCCTCACCTTACTCAGTGATGGATTGACAGGCCGAGGCTGCGGGGGTGGGGGACCACTCACTCTCATCACATCAAACAAACCGCCCACATGGAGGATGCTGGTGGCCTCGTGTCAAATCCACAAACTTTGGCTAAACTTTTCTTCCTCCTCTTTACAGCGCCTCCATGGCCAGGCCGCTCCATCCTATTGGATATTTCCCCAGAGGAGAGTGAGTGCTGGCTTTGACTCATCAAAAATGAAAGGGATTACACAAGCTACTTACTGTGTGTGTGTGTGTATGTGTGTGTGTACAGTGGTGGTACAGTCAGTACATAGTGCCACCGTGAGGATTAAAGGAAAAATGCATGCAGATTAATAGCAAAGGTAATAGAGGAAACAAAATGAGAAGCCTGGCTTTGCTGAAATATGCCACAGAGGCCCTCAAGCATGCAGATTATCTCTCCATTTAAACACTACAGAGGATGTTTTTACTAATTAGAAGAAAGAGAGGAAGAAATATATGGTAAATTGAGGAGGTTGGAATGGAAATTTGCATCACTTGGGAATGATTGGTACAGTGGAGGTAGGCGGATTGTGGGAGGAGTGTTTAAGTTTGCAAGTCGGTGCATTTATTCCTTCAAATTACTCACAGTTTAAAAGAGGGCTCAATTTGACTGAAGCAGAAATGGCCAAATTAGGTAAAATAAGCTTTTCTTTCTTTCTTACTCTCAAAAAAAAAATAAGGCCTTTTCAGTACCGCCAGAAATTAAGGTGCAAAGGGTGCACGTCCAACCCCAGCTGTGCAAAGAAATTTAATGGGACAACATTTTAATCACCTTTTAATTGTTTCTATCATAGGAGCTAAAGGTAGGTGGAGCTCTACATTTTTTTCTGCATATATATGAACAGTTAGCTTTTTTTTCCACATGGACATTTGTCTGATGATGTTGATGGTTAAATAAATGCCTCCTAAAAAAATTTGGAGGCTTGAAGACTAAATCACTTTTTTCTTTCCAGTTTTTTGCCAGCTGTGGATGGATATCAATTGATCAATCCACCAATCTGATCCAGATGGAAGTACTTGAACTTTTGGATGGATTACAGAGAGCTGTGTCTTCTATGTGCAGGTAAAAATATTAGGTATTTTGTACAAATATTCATAGACCCCAGAAGATGACTTATTGACTGATCTCCTGACCTTTTTTTTCTAGGGCCACTGACGTGTTGACATTTTTGGTTTTCAGTGAAATGTCCTTACGACTGTTGGACGGATTGACGTGCTTTGCTTCAGACATTCATGTTTCTCAGAGGATGACTTTAACAGCTGGTGGTCCTTTCACTTCTCATTTACTGTACCGCCACCATCAATTTCAATTTGTCCAATACGTTGATTTATGACTAAATGATCTCATTGCCACTGGGCAGTTTGAGTTAAGCAGGAAACACAGTGCCCAAAATAATACAACTTATTCCAGAAAATAAATTTTCCCTCATTAGTAAGTATTTCTTTATGGAATCTCAAATACCCAAAATGACATTTGTTACCATGATTATGGGTGTAATGGTGATACTGTACAACGATGTATGAGTTTAGTGGACTGGATAAGAAGTAAAAGTGTCTCTAGGGAACATTAATACATGAATACTCATAAAGGATGATGGTTGGCCTCCAGATTATACAATCTGAAACTCCAGAATAGAGTCCAGCACTTACATATGAATGCTAGCTCAGAGGAAAAATACATTAGCAACCATTTATGGGAACAATCAGTCTGGTTTCTCTCTCTGACCAATCATAGCTTGGTAAATGTTACCTGTTACCACATTTTTTTACACCTTTTTCTGTGTGAGTTCACAGGTGTATGTGCGTGTGTGACTCACCGGTGACCGAACACGGAGATCATGACGAGCCACCTGGCTGAATGCCATCTCTGTGTCATAAAGCAGATGTCAGAGGATTCATCTCTCCTAGGACAGTGGGAGTCCTGGGAGAGATGCCACACAGTCTGTCACAAACTGGGGTCAGGAGTTCAGCATATGATGGGGAAATGAGCTGCAGGCAAAGAACAAGAGAGTCGGTCAGTGTGAAAGAAAATTCAAGGGGTTGCAATTAAAGCAGGAATTTTCTGCTAACACAAATCTCGTACAGAAAAGAAAAGGATATTCTGTTGTTGGCATAACGGTGAAACTGAAGGGAGAGCTTGCTACACACAAAAATCTCAGATCTGGGCCAAATTATTATACATTTTCTGCATGTGGAAGAGTGAGCAATGTGGACACATCACAAGTGTGACAGAGATGACAAATCACAAGCTTCATATATCATTTTGTAGTAAAACTGAATTATAGCTATTTTAAAAATATATAGTTATATCCAGAATAGGAAGGCTAATATAGTGAAATTATAATAAATCTAATAAAGATGTCACTTTAATAATCTACTAAGCATGTGACCATGTGAAAAATGACCATAACATGCAAGATACAGCAAGATAAACACACAAGAAATCACCTGTATCATGAGGCAGTCTGAAATTTTAATAATATGATTAATTCCCAGAAGAGGTCTTACAATTTATGGACCTTAGAGAAAGCTAAAATGTCAGAATTATACCTCAAAATCAACCTTTCTACCTTGGCATTTTAGAAATGTGAGACTCTCCAGGGTCACATAAAATGTGATTCCCAAAAGGGTACAGTATGGTGTTACAATATGTTTTCTAAAGCTGCACTGTGGAAATAACGCCTTCTATAACACATTTCTAATATGGATAGGCTATATTACACAAAGAAGGGTAAAAATATTTCAAAATAAAATTATTTATAAAACACATGCCATCCCATTTGATTGCTGCATCCCTGATGAGTATAAATATTCTTGCTTAAAACCATCTAGTCTCAAATAAATTACACTCATGCTTAGAGCAGTCCCACCCATACTTTCTGTATCAAACTGCTCATGTTTCTAAAAGCTCAGTTAACATCATGTTTATTAGTATGGTGGTCTCATTTTCACCTAACCCCAGCTGGGGGGGCCGGGCTGGCAGAGGCTGGCTGGCAGTGTCTGCCTTGCTGGCACAAATGTTTCAGTTAAAGGGCACTGGGTCTGTGCCCGCTGCTGCTCAACAAATCTGTCCATCAAAGTCTTTTCAAGAAGGAAAGTTGGCCAACAGTGAAGTCATTAAATAGAAAAATGAGACAGGGAGAGAACAGAGAAAATGTCCAAAGCTCTTCACAGTAAAAAAATGGATGAAAAGGAGAATATAAGTCACAGTAAAAAACAGTGAAAGACAAAACCTTGAAAGGAGAGACGCAAACTAATTAACCAGGGGAACATGAAAGCGGTTGCCTCACTTAACAGTTCTCCCATGTCCACAGGAAAAAGCACTCTGCTTCCTCTATCTTCTGAGTTAAAGCAGCAATCAGCAAGTCTCTGCTGAACTCTTACGCACCTCTTAAATTCATTTTCTTGCAGCAGCACAATTGAAAGCATATGGAATAAAACAAAAACAAAACAAAACATATGGAGCCACAGGGGGAAGTAAAACGTTTCAGCCATGCTGCTACATATGGATTTTGACCTTTTTACTTTTCTTGAAAGACAGCCAACTTCTGTCCTGGGTAGAGTGACTTAGCAGACCTCTTCCTGACTTGTTGCAGGCCGGGCCTGCCGACTGAAGCCACAACTCTGCAGTGCAGTATCTGTGTTTAGTTTGAGAAGAAGCACCACATAGTATTGGTTTAGTTGAATGGGGCTGTTATAGAATGTAACACATTTATTTTTCTATTCTTGGATGTCTCACTCCTCTGAAGGCTTTTTGGAAATGATCAGATTACTCACAAAGTCCCAGCGTCTTTCAGTTCTTTCTCCATTAATACTGAGAGAGCAACAGGATCTTGATTTTTGGACTCAGAGGAATGTCAGAGTTTGAAAACAATTATATTATAAATGTCTCTCTATAACTCTCTAAAAAAATGACTAATGTCATAATTATTAGCTGATTTATATTATGTATAATCAAATAATCAAAGAAAGAACCTTTAACGTAAAAATACAATAAAATGTAGTGGAGTAAAAAATACAACACGTGCCTCCAACAATTAGTAGGGTGGAAGTGTAAAGTACCTCAAAATTGTACAGTAAAATGTACAGTACTCAGCTAAAACTTTGGTCCTTCATATCCTGAGATATTTTATGTAAATGTGATCTGCACATACAGTGACATACAGGCTAACTGAAGTGCACCCTAAAAACTGCTTTTTTGTATCTTGATGTAAACTTGATGTTAAGTGAAGCAACACAACAAGTTCATTAAAGATATGTGTGATGTTTTGTTATTTTCGGTTACAAATATTATATATTATATATATATTATAATGATATATATTATATATCAAGAGACAAATATTTCCACAACAACGGTGTAATTACTGAGAGGTGAGTAAAGAAGTAAAAGCTCCAGGAGGCCAACAAGTAGCCCCTTTTTTGACCACTAGAGGGAGTACTTGGGACAACTGAACTACAACTACATGTTTGCTCCGATATCTGTTGAATACTTCACTTTCCCTGCGTAAATACAGATCTAATATAAACCGGATCAGTTGTATCCGTGTGGTCGAGCGCTCGGTTTAACTGTGGTGTTCTGTTAGATCTGATACCGTCTCTGTGAGGAGAGGGTGATATATTTTCTCAGTGTCTGACCTGGGGCTGATCTTGGTTACTATCCTGAGGTCTGAAGACAGCTGCAGAGCAGGGCTGCCAAAGGGAGCAGCTATCATTGGTAACCTCCTGCAGGACTGATAATGGCAGCGCTGCCTTTCTAGCAAGGGTATCATTCAGCCTCTATCAACAGGTTTAAAGGCTGTCAGTGCCCCAAAGGACAATACAAGATAGTTAAAGCAAGTTCATGTGTGCAGCTGAGCCTGTGTTGTTTGTGTTTGTCAGATAGTTTTTTAATCTTTTTTTTCAGTGCTTTCATTAGATTAAGATTAGAAAGAGTTTTAAATTGAATTTAAGACATAAGACAGGACAGATAAGGACCAGAAAAGAAATGAAAAGATGGAAAGAAGTCACACACATATAACCAGTTTCTTAAATATGATTGAAATTATGATCAAACTCTGTCAACACTGTCTTTCATTGGCATGGACCACATCAGGATTTTTAGTTTTCTTTACCCATAACCATATCAGACCCACTACTTATACAATATGTGGTTATACACACTCATGCAGTGGAAACGTGTGCATCCCAGCCTTGTGCAGGTCTACAATTAGGTCCCTGGTGTCCTTAGACAGCTCTTTGGTCTTGCCCATGGTGGAGAGGTTGGAGTCTGATTGATTGAGTGTGTGGATGGGTGTCTTTTATACAGGTAACAAGTTCAAACAGGTGCAATTAATACAGGTAACAAGTGGAGGATAGGCAGGGCTTCTTAAAGACGAACTAACAGATCTGAGAGAGCCAGAATTCTTGCTGGTTGGTAGGTGATCAAATACTTATTTCAATGCAATAAAATACAAATTAATTATTTAAAAATCATACAATGTGATTTTCTGGATTTTTTTTAAATTCTGTCTCTCACAGTTGAAGTGTACCTACGATGAAAATTACAGACCTCTCCATTCTTTGTAAGTGGGAAAACTTGCAAAATCGACGCAGAGTATCAAATACTTATTTTCTCCACTGTATCTCAACATCTGGATGGATTTCTAAAGTAAAAATGCCAAAAAATCTGGTTGTTGATCAAATACCTGCAAAACATTGTCATCAATCTCAACTCTACTTTGTGCTGAGTGCTAACTGGCAAATGCTAGCATGCTAACACACAAAACTAAGATGCTGGACATGATAAAAATTACTTGTGGTTAACATTGTCATTGAGAGCATGTTAGCCCACCTATGTTTGCATTTGGCAGAAAGCATTACTCTGCCAAAGTACAGCCTCGTAGAGCACAGACTCTTATTTTTGTGTTTATGCGTGTTAAATATCTTTGTTCAGACGCTCCATAGCTGCAACCACATGTAAGAGTCTGGCTGGGTGTAAACATGTGGGGTGCAATTGTGACAGATTCCTCGGCATAAAGGTAAATATGTGGTGGGATTAATCCAGCCTGTGCCAACAATGAGAAATATTATCATGTCTCTGTGATTTATTGTCAACAAAGGCTCACTTCTGTCACTTCTGCTCATGTCTATCTTCTGTATCGGTTATATACAAGCCAGAATGGATCCCTTCTTCGGACCTACAATGTAGCTATGCAGTGTGCTCATCCAGGGTTTGCATAAGTATTATCATAAAGCCTCTATGGTGACAGCCGAGAATGTCTCCAGATCCAGAGGAGCTGGCAGGATACACAGCAGTCTCAGCAGTTAAGGTCAATCAACTAATTGTCTACATCATGATTTTATTATCACCACCCCGGTGTAAATCGACGGATATCTGAATGCTACTAATCAAAGTGTCCTAACATGGCATGTCCCAGCTCTGAGATTTGAGAGTCTGGCTGGGACAAGACTAAAGGTTACGAATGATCTCAATGCTGTAAAGCCAGATATGAAACGGTGCCATTTGGACGTTCTGAATGTTAACTTTCCCCTGGTCTGCAGACGAGCAGGCAAAGTAGTGGAGGTGGTGGCCTATTTTTGGAGGGGCTATCAGCAACCTAGTGACATAGGTCTGAGTGACAGGACAAGTGTTGTGTTGGACCCTCCCCTCGTTCATTTGAGGCCGGCATTCCTCAGTGTAAGCAGACACAGACCCCCCCCCTTCATATTTCTCTCTCCCTCTCCCTCTTTCTATCTATGATGGTTGGCCCACTCTGGGTGTGGGTGGGTGCACCAAAGTGTGTGTGTGCACGTGTGTGCGTTCAGGTGTGAGCGTCAGGCCTCAGAGCTGGACTCAGAAAGAAGCCGGCGTCTGGACAGTGTGGCAGGCAAAGAGCAGGTCAGAGCTCTCTAAAGGGGGCCCTGACCGCTAACCATGGTGCCGGTGCACTGAGGGGCCCCCCACATGAAATCTAAAAACCAAAGAGGAGCAGAACATAACCAAGAAGAAAACAAATCAATTACCAGGAAGAACCAAGAAGAAGAAAAGCTAAAGACAGAGAGAGCAGAACAATGGTTGCAGAGGAAGTGATAATTACATTGTCCGGTGGAGCGCCATGGGGCTTTCGTCTCCAGGGAGGTGTGGAACATCAGAAACCACTCCAGGTGGCTAAGGTGAGGCAGGTGACTCAGCAGGTTGGACAGTCATTTCATGGTTTGCTGAGTGGAAAGTAGAAAACTGTTAGATTCAACAGCCTCGCTAAAGAGAAGTGAAACATCAGCTGAGATATATTGGGGAGAGATTTAAGGAGCTGTGAACAAAGTTGAAATGGAATATTGGCTGTCATGCAAGTTGGTTTGGGGCCTGAATGTGAGTCATCATCTTGTTTGAGAGCGGTCTTCACGCAGAGGCGCACAGATGATTGATTGGGTGAACTTTAAACTTCAAGTTCAGATGGGAATGTAGGCCAACCTTGTCGCATATCTTCCACTGAATGCTGCGTCTCTTATTAAATTGCATGAAGCTCAGAGTTAGAGTCAGAGCTAGAATAATACTGGACAGAAACTCTGAACTTCTCTTTGCTAGTTTATTGGTTTGTTTTTGTCAAAATCTGACTCCGTTCCACTTACTGACACTGTTCTTCAGTAGTGCTTTGAGCAGTGAAATGTGCACATTGGTATCTTAAGGTCATTGTTTTATTATCTTTATTGTGAAAAACTTATGGCTATAATGTACCATTCACTCAAGACCACAATCTGATTTGCACTATTGTGTACATATTTCCACTACGTCATTGTTTCAGTAAGAAACTCAAATCACTCCAGCCATGCTTGGTCATGTTTAAACTGGCAGGTTCCTGAGATTTAACTGGAGACACTGTTGTAACAGTAGAAACCACATAGCTCATGCAATGAAATCTGGATTTAGTTCAATCCTTGAAGTCACTGTGGTTCAGGGAGAAGCCGGTCTGTGATATAGATTACAAAAATTATATTGCTTCGTGATATTTACATCGACACCCTCTTCTTCTAAAAAGTTCACTGAAAGAAATATTTAACCTTACAACTTTCATACAGTGCCTCTCAGCTCATTTTACTCCACCAGAGCAAATTCTTCACAAGAATTTGGTACCCACATTTGGCAGCAGTGAAGCAGTCCAGATCTGAATCTTGATCTCCATTTGAGCAAGCAAAGACTGACATGGAAGCCAAAAGGGGAATATATACTGGATTTGAGGATTAATTAGGCTTTCAAGCTGAAAAAATAGCCTGAAACATATCCTTGAGAGATGAAGCTCTCAAGGAGCTGAAAATGAAAATATAAATGAATAAATAAATAAAAGTATTTTTCATATTGAACACTTGCTGTTTGTATTGAGTCAATTCCATTTCATTACCACCTATGACAAGAGTTATGAAAATCATCAATCTACAATCACTGCTCTTCGCTCAATTACCTTGTCCTTGATGTTCACTTTAGACCAACTTTCTCTTCCATGAAATCTTTTTACAGAGAGACTTTATTTATAGATATGGTTTTTGCTCACCTACACACACATAACGAATGCATAATTATACACACATCACACAAACACACATTCATACACATTTTAAATAATTGGTGACTGAGCTGAAGTACTTTTCCAGGAGGCTATTTTTGGTTGCACAGCAGCAGGTCATAGGGTTAGCCAAGGTGTGTATTTCAGCTTGGTTCTCAAAAATTAACCTCATATGCTATTTTTGTACATGCTTCATGAAGAATATTGCCGCTTAGAGAAGACCGCTAGTCAAGGTTCTCGTGCAAAGGAAATCCTGATTGCTGAACTCCTGTTGTACTGCATGTTCTTCCTCCAAATCAGCTGTGAACAAATGCCCAACTTACTTTGGTCAACCTGTTAAGTCCTGGTGTTAAAATAAATCCACATACAGTATATTCTTTATGTGCTTGTTCCAGCAGTTCATCCTGTTCATCCTTTCAATCCCATTTTCCAAAATTTCAGCCTAATGATTTCAGCAACTTTGAAACTGTCTTGAATTATAAAAAGGGTTTGTTCGTTTGTCCACTTTTACATGGAATTTGCAAAGGAAATCCCAGTATTGGTCAATAGGATTGAAAAAATCTGTTCAACAGAAAGAATTGTGCAAAGGATCATGCACCTGTAAGTATCAGGTATCTCAAACCTCTTTTATCAAACATTAAAGACTATTGTGTTTTCCATTATATGCTTCTCTACCATGCACATGTTCAAATAAAGGTCACTGCCTTGGTAAAACTATCCTTATTGGGTAAAAGAAATGTTTCTGCTTACAGACCTCACAAATTCTTTATGGTGAAACATGTCTCACAAAGAATCTTTACTGGCTAAGAGGCTAATTTTGATTTGTTTATGAGAAAAAAAAGGTGTTGTGGATTATGCGCAACTAGACTATACCATTGAGACAAATCAACAAATTAGTAAAACAAACAGTTCTTATAGACACAATTTAGTATGTTAAAAATGTTTGCCCCTTACAATAATAATCCTTTACATAGCTGACTTATGCAGAATGCAGTAGTATGTACACAGTGCCACAGGACACCAAATCACCTTTATGGCGGTGGATGACAGCTGTTTCTATCCAACTAGTCAAAACAGCATGCTCCTTCACCCCTGAGAGTAGGAAGGCGTTATCTTGTCAGGTCTCATACTATGCCGTCCCTAACAGGTGGGGCAGTTTGGGGCTTCACTGAAAGAGCCGGCGTGTCAGTGCTGGGTTTGTGCCTGAGGGCCTGTATGTGTGTGTTTATTTATATAAGTTTACATGTATTTTTGTATCAGTGCATGTGGTGTGTGTGTGTGCAAGCATGTAAGGATATTATAACTGTTATGATTTGCAACCACAAGGTGACTGACTGAATGAATAACTGACATCCTGTACCTCAAGCAGGCATAGGCCACTTTGAAAGGCTTAGCTAAATGGGGATGTGGTATTTCATTACAGGCAAACCAGAATAGCTGGAAAATAAACTAATCAGGTCAACCAAAGCAATTCCTCCTTATCTCTAAAATCCAACATACAATATTTATTTAATACATGGCAATGTCTTCATAAAGTGCAATCAGCATAGCAGTCATTGTCTTCAAAAAATCTGCTTTGAATTTCTCATGGGACATGTTGACATGGTTTGCATAGACCTGAGGCAATTTAGGGCAGGCATAATGCCACGGTCCTGACAGACCTTGGTGCACAAATAGCAAAGCACCAAATGAAGATGGCTGCTGGCTGGCATTTCCCTGTCAAAGTGTTTGTGAGTGCCCCACTCGAGCTGCAATATGTGGCATATGTCCGCAGCAACATTGGGCTGTCAGGACAAAGTCTGCTCTGTGTCAATCACTATCAAAAACCAGGACAAGACAGCAGCATACCTCTGTCAGGCTTGTTATTTTCAATCCCTGCAGTTATACGAAAAGACAGACAGAAAAGGAGTGTTGATATTTGTACCACTTGTCTTAATATCCTCTTTCAGGTATCATCTGTATACCTGAGACTTGAGACATGGACTAAAGTTACTAGTCATATTTCATATAACACGACAGTATCAGGCAGCCTTTGCATCGGGGCACACCTTGGGGTTTTGGTCTTATCTGTATGAAAAACAATATCAATGCAGAACAGAGAAATGTACATATGCCCTTCTATGCAATTGTCAGCATTCAGATGAGACAGACTTGCATCTTCTGCCCTCAAGGCCTTGACATTTGACTTGAGATGTACTGTGACACATAATCAAGAATTATATGCCTCTTGAAGGTCTTGAGAGTTATCTTAGGCTTGCGCCAAAAGACTGCCAAAG
This sequence comes from Scortum barcoo, assembly GCA_023238725.1. Taxonomy (NCBI): domain Eukaryota; kingdom Metazoa; phylum Chordata; class Actinopteri; order Centrarchiformes; family Terapontidae; genus Scortum; species Scortum barcoo. Next base: position 19,339,215 of record CM041544.1, on the reverse strand, counting down.
AAATCAGCTTCATACTGTCTCTCGTCTATATTAGTGTTTGAAAATTTGCCTTCCTTTGCTTGTGCAGGTGCGTAAACGTAGCAAAGCATGCAGGGCTGGGCTGCAGGAGGCTGATGAGCTGGTGTCCATCAACGACCAACCATGTGGAACGCTATCCCATGCCCAGGCCATGGACCTCATTGACAGCTCTCCTGGGATATTACACATCAGGGTCAAAAGGTCAGAGGAACAAAATAATTATACTCTTACTAGTGATAAATGATCAACCCATTGCAATTAATTGAAAGACACTTTACTCTAAAAACAGAAAAAATTCAGATTTAGAAAGTTAGATTCTAACATAACATCAAAGCGCCCTTTTCTGACTCCATCAATATTTTAAACCCTCCACTTGCAGGGCTCCTGCTGGTTTTCAGTCCGTGGTGCTTGTGACCCGTGCACCATCTCCCCGTATAGACAAAGAGTACCGTGCTGCTCTGCGTGCCATGTCGCCCTCCCACCCCCACCATGCACCCGTCCGTGAGGTCCACCGTAGCCGCTCTTCTCTAACCAGTGGCTTGACATCTCCACCTGGTAGTGAGGCTTACTATGGCGAGACTGACAGTGATGCAGATGTGGCAGGCTACGAGAGGCAGCGCCGGCAGAAACGCCGCAGCCCCAGCAACTCCAGCCCTGGAAAACCAACAGGACGAGCTTCTCCTGAGGGCGGAGAGACGTCAGAGATGAGTGGCTATGACAGTGCTCCAGATGCACATGCTTACCCCAGATTGCTGGATGGACGTGGGGGAGATGGAGATGGAGGAGCGGGGCTACTGGGGGTGGCACGGCGGGAGGTAATTTACCAGCCTCCTGCTCCAGGAATGTGGTCCTCCCAGACGTCCACTGAGACCTCCTCCATCATCTCCTCAGCAGATGACCAGGGGCCACGGGACGGAGGGCAAGAGGAGGATAGTGGCTTTTTAGAGCCATCCAATGTGCCACTAGTATCCCCTGAGAGGGCAAAGGAGGCCCTGATGCTGAGCTCCCGCAGCCAGTTGGTGCCCATGGTGGGTCCTGTGAATAAACCCATCGACGAGGAGCTCACAACAACATACATGGAAAAGGCTAAGCAAGCCAGTAAGTACAGCTGAGGAAGAACAGTGACAGTGACCTGTATTTTTCATTTTCTCCACACTTCAGAACACATTCCTGACCAAAAAACAGTACAGCTTTACTTTTCATGTATGATATCTCTGTGTGTGAGTGTGTGTGTGTGTGTGTGTGTGTGTGTGTGTGTATATATATATATATATATATATATATATATATATATATATATATATATATATATATATATATATATATATTTGTGAACATAAAATTTACTTTCTGAGCCAAACCTCTGTGAAAGGTGAAAGTCAAGTGCTGGGTTTAAACAGCCCTTTAGTTAGTTCAAACACCTTCATTTCAGTTAAGCTGTCTGTTAACCAGAGCGTGGCTGGTACAGTTTACTATATTTACCTACAGTTATGTGTGAAAAGCATCTACAGCTGCTTTTAGGTATCAAGTAGCAAAGTAGGAATACTACTACAACTGTTATTGCTTTTCTCTGTTCCTCTCTTCCTCTTTTCTCTGTAACTTCTTATCTTGCTTGCTTTCTTTTTGCTATTTTATGAACCTAATGAAAGTGTTAGAAGTTGTGCAGCACTCAATATGACATAGGTTGGCTATCACCACAGTGTAAAATATACCAAGACAGAGATAGGTCCTTCCTTCAAGCTGGAGAAGGTATGACACATATATAGGAGGCAACATTGGACAGTAATCTTGACTTTCAGTCAAAGATTGTTTGTGCAAATGTCTCAAAATGAAGCTGATGTTTCATAGTATTTACCATATATCACAGTGTATCATTTCTACATACTAAGGCTAGAAAACTCAAGAAGTCATGTCTTACTGTTTTTGGTTCTCACAGGCTTTGGAAAGAGGTCAACAATACAGTGATGCAACAACAGACACAGAGCACTGACACTGACCAAGCATTCTTTCCTACAACTTGTCATCCTGTCTATCATCCATAATAAGACCAGGAAAAGGAAAGAGCTGGGCTATTTAGAGCCAACAGGCTGCTTTAAGAACTTAAATAAATTTACCCTTGTAAACCCCCCTTGCCATCACTGAGTACAGGTTTAACATTCTAATGTCCTACTTAGGAACCCTGTCCTAGACAAATTAAGAACTCCCTTCACGTGGCAATGCATATTAGGGTAACAGAATTAGGTTGCCTATGATAATCTGTTTAATACCATAACAAGTTAAAGCATATGTTGTGGCTCCCCTTTGATGTTCTCCTTACAGTCACCTACAACATGCAACTTTCCACAAGCTTGCAAATATTTTTAGTTAAGTTAGATGTCAGAGTACATAAGGCTAATAATGTGCAAATCTATCCTTCACCCTAGCTAATGTGAAAAGCTGAAGGCTTGCCTGGAATTTTCCCGGAAGTGCTCCTGTGGCAAGTTAAGAAATAAATGCCTGTTGAATGCATGGCAGTCAGGACAGGTTTAGATGTTCATGTCGGAGTAATTTCTTACTTTGAAGGTTAAATCTGTTCATTTAGATTTCTCTGACCTTACTGCAGTACTTGTGTTATGCTATTGTTTGCCTCTTCCTAAAGCTATGGTTTTCATACCCTGCAGAACTGAACCGAGGGGATACACAGCAAGATAAGCATGTAAAGGAAGCAAAAAGCAAGTGTCGAACAATAGCGTCCCTTCTGACTGATGCTCCAAACCCTCACTCCAAGGGTGTGCTGATGTTTAAGAAGAGGCGGCAGCGCTCCAAGAAGTACACTCTCACCAGCTTTGGTAGTGTGGATGAGGACAGGTGTCGGGACTCACAAGAGGAGGATGGGGTATTCCCTGGCAGTGAATCAGAGTTTGATGAGGATGGCTTCTCGTCAGTTCCCGACCCAACTTGGGATAGTGACTACTTGGATATGCTGGAGAAAAGGGCAACTGCAGGCACTGAAGGGCGTGGAGATGGGGCAGATGATGCCCCAAGTCCAGGGTTGAGTGACACTGCAGGAAAGGGTGCCCAGTTGTTTGAGCAGCAGAGAAAGAGGGCCGCTGAGCATGCCAAGAAAGTAGAGGCGGCACAATCTCAGGCTCCTCCACAGTCTCCACCCCAAGAGCAGGCTCAAACTTGTTACTTGAACCCAGAGATACAACCACAGATGCAACTAAACCCCCAGCCTCAGCAGATGATACCACCTGGCCCAACAGCCATTCAGCAAGAGTTGTCTCAAGCCCCAGGTCCAGTTGCAGCACAAGGAATCTCTAATGGGCATATATCCTACTCTGCTGTTAGTACAGTTAGCATGGTGATGTCACCTCCACCTGTGGCACCCAAACCAGCCACCGCCTCAGTGACTATTCTGACCTCACCTGCACCACCAGCTGAAACACCATTACCAGAACTACCTGCTAGTAATGTTCTAAACAGAACAGCACGTCCATTCACTCCTGGCTTTATCAGCATTCGATCTGCGACTGCCCCTGTAACGTTCCGACCACCTGTCACAAAGACGACCCAGCGTCCTTCCTCAGCAGCTGTGGTACCTCCACCATTCTCTACTGCATCTGAACTAGCCATTAATGCTACACCACTAACATCACAAATACCCCCTGGTCCTCCATCAGTATTCCCTGCACCATCCTCTGCACCTCAAGGTGTCTTGGCCCCAACACCAGAAGCTGCTGTTACCTGTCACCCTCCAGCCATCTCTACTTCTGTAGAGAATATGCAATTATCACCACCAATAACTACTATTCATCAGGCCTCATTTGGAACTATGCATCCAGTGTCTATTCCCACAATGCCCCTGACCCCACAAGCACCAATGGCTCCAGCCCCAGTTCCTAATGTATCTCGCATGCCTGGTCCAGCTGAAGTAGTTACGTCAGGGCCTCCAGTTCAATTGCCAGTAGCTCAGCCACCTCCACCTCAAATTTCTATGGCACCTGTAGCTCCAGTGTCGGTGGTCTCCCAGCCAGAAGCTGTAGCTCCAACTCCTGTTCCTGGTCCAGCAGGTCGCACAGGAATCTTAATTGAGGCTCGAAGGCGTGGTGGCAAACCCAAACCTATGTTCAATGTGCCAGATGTCACAAAGAACTCCCCCAATCCTGATCTATTGTCTATGGTACAAAACCTGGATGACAGGTATGCCCGACAGAAACATGGGCAACCACTGTCTGAGACTATCTATGATGGTGCTGAGGAGGAGAGAAGTGGTGAGGCTGGCATGGGGAGGGCGCCTCCTCCAGTGGCACCCAAGCCTAAGGTCATCCATGAGACCCCACAGTTTCTTCAAGCAGGGGGTAAGGGGGCCCAGCTGTTTGCCCGTAGGCAGAGCCGCATGGGTATGTATGTAGTAGACTCCCCACCTGAGACCCCTTACCAGCAGCAATTGGCCTTGCACAGTGGAGCCCAATCCCATGACTCTTTCTCCAATACTTCTCATCCCTCTCAATGGAAGTACTCCCCGAATGTCCGTGCCCCTCCACCTATTGGATACAACCCACTTCTGGCCCCCTCTATCCCCACAGGGCCTCAGAGGGATATAAACAAGCCAGACAGCAAGGGTAGAGGAGGCTCCCAAAGAGAAGGGATTAAGGCTCTGGATTTCATGAGACGTCAGCCCTACCAGCTCAACTCAGCAATGTTCAACTATGGAGGAAGTGTTGCTAATCTATCAGCCATGCCTTCTTACCAAGCCCAGAGGCAGCAGCAGGGTGATTACACAGCAACAATGGTGGGCAGCTCATTAACCCCACCTAAGCAGATCCCGGTCAAAACTGCCCGTGTTTTTGAGGTCAAGCGATTCTCCACACCCACACCCATGTCAGCTCCCACTTTGGCTCCCAAGGTCATTGCACCCCGCTCGGCCACAACCCTTGGAGAACGCTTGACTCATTCCAGCATGACCTCCCCACCTCCAGTCTCATTCAATATGACCGAAACCCCTCTGTTTACACCAGCACCAGTCAATGCCCCAACCCTAGCCGCACCTCCATCCCAACCAGGTGGACTGCCTAGCCTCCCAAAATTCTCTGCCACCCCTATTCCAAACCCTATGCCCCATGCAGTCCCTACACCCTACACTCCAGTATCATACACCACTGGGCTCCAGACAGCCAAGCAGTTCCAGAGTGCTCCTGAACTCAGTATCCTTGCCTCTTTACCCCCACTCAAGTCTGACACAGTTCAGGCACCCAAACCACATTTTGTTGCCACCAAGGGAGGCGTCCAACCCCGTGTCTGGAGACCAGGGGCAATGTGAATTGCAGAAAAATACTACCAGAATCTACATTAACTATTTATTAAAAAAAGTTGATTATTGACAGAAAAACAATTGACAATACCAATTGTCAACAATTTTGTTACTTGCTTAATTAATCAAGTCAAGCAAATATCTTTCCTAAAGTTGTCTTTCCTAAAGTTTCCTAAATGTGACAATAGTTAGAATAGTTTTCTCTTCTTGTAAATGAAATATCTTTGGGTTTGGGTGTTTGGTTAAAACAAAGCAAACATTTTAAAGATATAACCTTAGGCTTTGGGAAACTGTGACAAATGAATGAAAATAGTCCTACATCCATTAACTTAAGCCTCAAATTTCAGCTGTATCCATTATTAAAATATATTAGAACTTGAATAATGGCAATACATCATAAAATTGCTGTTCAAAATGCTGCTAATCACATTTAGGCTGCTGCGAAGACATTTATTCACACATATATCTGAGTGACAATATTATTAGTGTATACTAGCACATACTGTATGCTGTATAGTCCACCATATGCCTGTCCTGGGGGAGGTTTGTGTAAGGCTTCTGGAGATCTCTTTCTACTAATTCAGCAGAAATACCATCTGAACAGAGCCTGTACTGAATATTCTTTGAAACTTGAAATGTCTGAAAGATGTTGAAATGTTGAATAGCTGTGGTGCTGACCATAGGATTAAATCACTGAAGATGTTTGTTGTAGCATGTTGACAGGTGGGGGATCATAAAGCAGCAGGCTTTCATATTTGAACATATAATTCTGTTATTCATGACTTGTCTGTTTAACTGATGTGCACAAAATGTTTTTTACTCACTCTGCCTTTAGCACTGTCAAGAGGAAACCCATGACCTAGTCTTTTCATCCATGAGTTTTAATGATGCATGAAAAATGTTTTTAAATGCCTAACTGTGGAACTATATGTGAAGATTGCTCTAGCAAATGTTAGTGAGGTTGTGCTAAATACCACTGCTCACTATAGCCAGAGAGAAATGCTATCTTTTTAGCATGGGTCACATTCAACAAGTGCCTGGGCTGTCACTGAATGTACACTTGTCACTGGATGTCGCAGTTTGCGTTAGGCACACCAGTGGCACATCCTTAGAATGAGTGTGATCTTTGCAGACATATGTAAATTCTTAACTTTTATTAAACAAATAACACAGATGAAGGAATGTGTATTTTGTTTTGTTTAACTGTAATTAATCATAAGTGGTGCAAAGGAAGTGGACTGACTGACAGGCACCAGCATTTATAAAAGGGTTTAATAAATGAGAGAGGCTGTGGAGGTGGGGATACAGACAGTGCGCAGGTGGGCCACTTTACTGAATGGGATCATAGCCAACCATACGTAAAGGGTTATGATTAGATGTGGTTTCATGGCAGAAGATTGGGACATACAGTATGGTTGAAATGTATATAGCAATGAAATCCCACAGCCTGTAGAAGTAAAAGGAGGATGGGAAGGGAAGTACCTTAAGTTTGTTGGAGAAGCTAAAGAAGCCGATGGAAAGAAACACACATGTTTAGCTGGTGTCTTTCCTTTTTTAAATGGTTGTTATTAAAAGGAAAGGATAAGCATTATTCAAGGGCTATATACCTTGTGAGACCCTTGTGGGTACGTTAATGGAAGTAAGTAAGAAACAAAGAATGAATATGTCATTTTCATTTGTGGGATTCTTGGGGAGATACTTTTGTTATTTTTTATTTCTATGTAAAATATAATTTCTCTTAAAGCTTTTTCTTGTTTTCATAATATTATGGCTACAAATAATCTAGAGTGTGGATATAGTTACATTGAGGAGTAAAATATGATAAATCCATGTTTCTCAATGTAGTTGGATTAAATAATATGTGTGGAAATGTTTGTTATCAATAACAAGTAGTTCATACTGACAAAGAGGAATAAAATGAGATTTGAAAGATCTCCAGTTGTCTTACACGTCTGATTTAACACTGCCCCCTGTTGCCAACTGTGTGACCCTGCACTGTTTTTTAATTTAAAGAGCATGCATGCATCAAATGAAAATATTAATAATCGAGCAGTGAAATGACTGTAACTGTATATTAGTTTTAATTTAAAAAAAAAGTGTTTAACTGTACACTTAAAGGGTAAAAGTGTTTTGCAGCCTGTTTTACAGGAGAAACCACACACACACACACACACACACACACTGACTGATAGATGTTTGACTGAATTGATAAATTCTGAGGGCTGTTTCATAAAGATTGCTATTGCTAGTTGAGCAAAGCTTACTTCAGCAGCTCCATGGAGTGTCTGAAATACCAAGGAAACCTATCCATCTGCCTGATCAGGCCAGTCTTCAGTCTTTGTTTGAGTACTTCATTTGAAGTAAGACGTTAATTAAATAGACACTGAATTAACAGAGAACTTTACAGAAATCCCATTTGGCACAAGTTCTATTTAATACTTCATGGATATTGTCAGTATACGTTTTAGTAAGGCCAGGTAAGAGGCAGAGGAAATCAGTATACATTATTCAGACTGCAATTGATATAATGATAAGGATAGGACAAGAGGAAGAACATTACAACAAGCTGAGCTCACTCCTAGGGGTAAAAAGAGAAACAACAGCTTTTGAAAGCATGAACAACAACAAACAGAAACAGCAAAGTAATGTGCATGCATGAAAGCAATTCTTGGCTTTACCACTAGAGAGTACCAGGTTAAAAGAAATGTTTGAGAGAGAGAGAGAGAGAGAGAGAGAGAGAGAGAGAGAGAGAGAGAGAGAGAGAGAGAAATTAATGTGATAAAAGATTAGAAAAAAACATAAACATTGAGAAGAATGTAAGGTAAGATAGTTAACTTACCTTTTTATATAAATGGGATTTTTGAAATCCATGCCTGTTTTAACTTCAGAGGACTTTCATCCTGACCATGTGTACTTCACATCACTACCATGTTCAGGTGAGGCAGCTGCAGAGAACAAAGAAAAAACACAAGAGCCTTATTTAAGATTGCCTTCACATTATGGACATTATGAACTAACTGAGAAATCACATCTCTCTATCAATGGAAAAATGACCATGACCAAAAACAACAAATGTTTACCTCCTCACATCTTGTATCATAAAAACAGCAGTAAATCACTCAAAATGTGAAAATTAACAACTAATATGTCAATGCCTCTTATCACATTGTTGTGTTTGTGTTTTGCTGTTTAGAAAGATAAGAACAATTTTCCTAAGGTGGTGAAGTCAAACTACAGTAAATGAGATGTTCTTATATTCTGAGTTCCACCTTGTGGGGCCATAAAGGCTGCTTGCACATGTAAATCTTGGAAAGACTTGCCACTGAGTGGTGCCTTGGAGCTGTGTTGGACTGAGCTATGACTGAGAGCAATTAGAGGGGCATTTTGTTGCCAACTTCCACACTTGCAGAGTGCCTATATATAGGGCTGTTAATATCCAAACAGAAGACTATTTATAGAGAAAATGACATTTTGCCAGGTCGTTGCTGTAATTAAGAATTTGTTCTTAATTTAACTGCTTAAAACAGATCAAATAAAGAAATGAAACTGGCTTCTCAGCTACTGGAAAGTTTCTATTTCAAGAAGTATTGAAAATACCATGTACACCAGTGTCCTTGCTCTGGTATGTATGAAACCATATAATCATTTCTAGTCACAGAAATAGAACTACAGTGAGATAACCAGATAATTTATCAGATGATTCTTCACTTCACTTGATGTCATGTCGACCCTTACTGTCACTCTTTGTCTGTATTCTAATACTTGGTTGTTACTACATTTGACAATGACTTTATTGACTAAGAGATCAGCTATATCATTTTAATATTTAATTGTTTCTTAGAGGAGCTGTGCAAGCTTGTGGAGGAGGTGTGTCAAAAATGTTGGTAACTCGGAGAAACTAACAGAAATATATGATTTTTTTTCCAGAAAAATAAGAATTATCTTCATCATTTTTTTATACAAACTGCTATAAACAGTGGGAATATATTAAAACAAAATCTGAGAAATTGCAAAAAAGAAGGCCTACGTACAGTAAGCGAGTTTAAATAAGTGATTTTGGGATGAGAGGGTTCAGAAGCAATACTGAAAATCTTTCACTTATTATAAACTGACTGTGTGATTGGTGTGTATGATACTGCAGACAGTAAAAAATGTCTATGTTTCAAAACTTGGATTAGAAAAAAGCTTAGATATGGGTCACTGAGTACCGCGGAGTCAAGACCTGAAGAGGCTGAACAGGAGTGGCTTAACATAAGGCAGAACTGAGCCTAATATAAGTGAACCATTTATAATAAACAAAAGCACTGATGTCGCCAGTCGCCCAGATGCCAGGCTGCAAAATGTACCACTTTCGTTTTTTACTAAACTAAATAACGATTTAAAGAGATCCACATTTTAAGAGAAGAACTGCATTTAACCTCAGAGTAATTTCATTGCCTGCTCAATAGCAGCATGAACCAGACCAACTCTCAGAGAAACTCATTTCATATGTAGCCAGCCGTAAGCTTATTGAGGACCCCCAGGATTATGCTGCATGGATTTTTAATTGACGATCATGTTCCCATAAATATGAGAATGCAATCTTATCCTCCAAAAATACAGTTCATAAAACTGCAGTGAAATTTTTTTTGGTCAAATAAATACTGATTTGTACACAGTCTACACTATTACATGCTGTATGTTATATTCTATGTTTTCTGAAACATTTCTTGAGATCTATTTAGTTTGTATACTTTTACAAAAAGCAAATTTTCTTTCTTGTAAATTATAAAGTAAAGAATAATACCTGATGTGACAATATGACATTTCAGTAGAATAAGGTAAGACATGAGATAATTATACTACTAAGCCCTGATGAAAGACCTGTCATCCAAATTATTTCTAGGAATTTAGCAGTTTTGACAACCTGAGGAGAGGTTTACATTTTACAGTTATACATAAATTTCACAAGGGTTAGATAAATAGCTGATGTTTTGTTGTATAATCAAAATGTGTATTTATATTTGGGACAGATGGATTGGGGGACTGTGCTGAGGGACTTTGGACTCATTATTAAAATCCTGGCTAGCATCTGAGGCAAAAACATTTAGACCATTTCATTTTTAAAGAATATGATTATGCTTAATGCTGCAGTTCTTGGAATGCCCCTAAACATACATTGTCATGTTATTAGTTATTGGCCTTCGGATGCCATCAGGTCATTTTGCATGTGGTCGCTCAAGGTGTTTTAGCCATGTGAACATTGACAGAGAGTCTGACAGCTCTGTCTCCACATGTCCATCATGTCCAGTCACGTGATGCTTCAGAGAAACTGAAAATGTGACAATCTAGTGTCAAGTTAGAGTACTGTAGGGAGTAAAGGAGCTAACTCTCCCCTCCAAACACAAACTGACATGGCCTTAATATACACTCACATGTTTTAAACACTTGCACTGTGCACTCATACATACCTACTTTCCCTCCCTCTCGGTCTCTCTGTGTACCCCAAACACACCCCAGAGTCCTTTGAGGTTATCTTATAGCAGAGTTCTGTTCCCCTCGATCTTTGCTACTAAATATAGACTTCTGAACCATCTGTGAGAATGATTTTGTTCCCTTAATACCCCCATCAGCACTTTCAGCTGGCCAACAGAGACTTCTTCCCCAGCCTTAACACCCCCCTCCCATCCCTATTCATACTCCTAACTTCAACCTTCTCCTCCTCCTCCTCCTCCTCCTCCCGCCTTGACACCAACACTGCTGCCACCCACAACCCCAACCCTCTGGAAGACCTGTCATCTGTGTGTAGGGTGGGTTTTGCACTTCCCGGGACCTGGGTCGAGCCATACGTAGGGTCAGAGGCACTGAGAGATTTGTAAACCTGTGATCGAGATCACCAGCATAGAGCCTCGGGTCTCCTCGTCTTTGTCTGGTATTTATAGGTCCGTCTCTCCTCCCAGGATTATAACAGAAACCCGGTGAGTGGATCTGCATCCCATCAGTGTGTTTTGTCCTACTAATCAGCAAACAGCTCAGATTTAAATTCTGGCTACTACAAATATGGAGATGGGGAATACAGATGTGCAACATGTTGCCAATCATAATTTCTGTGGGTCGTACAGCTGATCTTGAGGGAAGAAATAACATATCTCAGCAACTCAATAAACCAGATTAGCACTTTGCTTTTGATGCAAATGATTTCGTTTTTACAAGTGGTCTAAGTAAAATGGCTTTGGGAGTCACTTTGCTGCTTTTAGATATTCTTGGTACATCTTAAAATGACCAAAGGAATGGGTGAATGTGCTGACCATCCCTCTCTGTGGGCGTTGCAGAGATTTTATATGGTGTTACCAAATCCTGACATGGGGGTGGCAAATCTGAGCGCAAGGGATCCCTAAGCTTGTAGTTATTTAAGGCAATTATAAAATGGTGTCCAAAACTACTGTCCACAACGACTGCAGATCTCTCGTGTTTTGAGAGAGCTTCAAACATGCACTTAGGATTGTTTTCTGAAGGTGTGTATTGTGTCCTTAAGGGTTGTGTCAAGCCCATTTGATAGTCGAATGACGCCATTATGCGTCGCTAAAATGTCTTGGCTGGAAAAGGCTTTTAAAAATAGCTGCAGTGGGTTAAGTTACAGCCAGTAGATGTGATGTGATGTTTTGCCACTTGTCTGCGCCTTAAAGAAACTGTTGAGAACTGAAGGTGCTGATATGTAAGATATAAGATAATGAAAGAAGAAGCTACATAACACAGACTACAAGTTGTGAGAAATTTGGTTATTAATGTTACTAAACTTTAATAGTGAGTGATAGATGAGACGGAGTAAAGTATTACTCCCTCTTTCCCTGCCTACGTGTTACCATGCAGGCTGCAGATTGGGGAATATGATCAGAGCCTATTTTATGATCCTGATGCCTTTACTTTTACTGCGGTAGAATTGCACTAGAATGCACTGATCACCAGTTTCTGCCTGAACCAAAACGTGTCTCTGTTTATATTGACTGTGTACAGATCTTGTGTCCCCAAACAAAACTGAAACACACGTTGAGCTATAGGTTTTCTTTGGGGCAGACATCTGTTTCACTGGGGAATGTGGGGAATCTGAGGGCACTGACCTCCCCCTTGAACTTGAAAAACGAGGAAGGTCCAAGCTGTCTGCCTCTCTGATACAGTCAGGACCCGTGGATTCACTTTCAGGAGTGTTGATGGCTGTAGGTGTTGATGGTGAAGAGTGATCTTGAGAAACTGGTGCAGTGGTCGGAGATAATCGCAAAGCAGTCCATTCAAGCTCCTTTCAGTTGTGTGAACTTTTTTTTTAATAGGAACACTGTTATGGGAAATATAATTCCCATAACATTATAATAACACAGAACCTATGACTAGCAAATCCTCAATTTTCTGCACTGAAAACACAGTTTTTCTTTTAAATTTCTTGATTTGATTGAATTTCATTTTGCACTTAAAATACAATGTTATCTATATGAAATATATTTCATGACAATATTTAATGGAGAAGCTTTGACATTACTTTTTTGTCTTCTTCTTGAGAGAAAAGTTCACTCTCATTACTTCTATCACTGCTGAATATGTTAGAAAAGCATGTTTTGTTTCAAATTAGGGTTATTTTCTGTATGTTTGTAACCCTACTGTCAGTACTGTTTACACCCTGCTCTTTCCTGAACCTCCAGCCATGCCTCTGGGAACACCTGCCCCCCTAAACAAGCGGAAAAAGCTCTCCAAGATCATCACTGACCTATCACATATCACTCAGGATGGTAAGGCTGGCATTAAAATGACATGAATATGACACCACATTTCCATATGGTCTGTCCAGCTCTTTCATGTAAATACAGAATACAAATAGATGCTTGAGAAGTGATAGGTACTATGGATGGGGTACTAATCTTACAGAATATGCAGCGCCATGTCTACAGTACAAAATCACAGCAGAATTTATGAACATAACTCTAAACTCTCTGGGTTGACTGTTGCAATAAATGCAATATGGTAAGCCTTGTTCACATTTTTGAGGCATGCAAATAAATGTATAGAGAGAGAAGATTAGGAAACATTGTAGGCATCGTGAGTATTTACAGATCTGTTATCCCAAATATTGTTATTACAGTTACGTCAATATATCAACCAGTCAAATTGACTATGATTAATTCTTGAAGATTTTTGTGGTTTTATCAGCTAAATCAGTTCACTTTAACTAAATGTTAAAGATTTTGACTATTCAGACTTCTTAGTAACATTTTCTTCCACATTAAGACTTGTAATGCTCCTCTGTTTAAATGACCCTTACCTAGAGTATGAGTCAGAGCCGGAGGCATCTGAGTTCGACCTGGGAAAAAAGATCAGGACTCCCAAAGACATCATGCTGGAGGAGCTGTCCCTGGAGAAGAACCGAGGCTCTAAGATGTTCAAGATGAGGCAGCAGAGAGTGGAGAGGTTCATTTATGAGAACAACCCTGACGTCTTCAGCAGTGAGTCTATGGTGAGAGCATATGGAGAAAACAAAATCCAGCTGCTATTCTGTATTTTTTCAGAATTTTCCAATCACTTTCCACCCTACAATTCTTAATCTGTCCTTAAAAAGTAATTGTTATTCATATTCTAACAATGACTGTAAATGGACTTACATTTTAAGTCACCTGGATCACCTTAGATCATCACCGATCAATCAATCCAACTAGATAAGGGTTTTTTAATTGTAAAAAATGTTAGAATATAAAGGTCTCTAACATACGGTCAGTGTGCTTACTGATACTCATGACGTTGGAGCATGGTTAATTTGCAAATACAAATGAATGTGCTGTGTGGCATATGGTTGGTTATATTGATCATATTTCTTTCAGGACAACTTCCAGAAGTTTGTTCCTTCTCTGGGAGGTCAAATAGGAGGTCACATGGGAGGTGACATGATAAATGTGGGTGGGCATTTTGTTAGCAAACAGGCTGGACAGGTGCATTACACTGGGATGACCACTGGAGGAGGGGCCCCCATGCCACCTCCAAAGCCCGGAAGCAAAGGGGCCGGTAGAGCAGGAGGAGCAGGAGGTGCAGGAGGAGTCGGTCGGGGTGACCATGGGAAAGGTGGAGAAGGATCGAGTGAGGGGTCTCCACTAAAAGGTTGGTACCATTTTTTGTTGCCAGGGTTTTATTTAATGGTCCAGTGTCAAGTGGCGCAAAGGATTTAAATATGTGTTCTCAGTAAAGTGCTTATGTCCTGTATCTGATTTTGCTTGACTGATACAACAATAGAATTAACTTTATAATAGATAATGAATGAATTGATAGATTATAAAATAAGCAAACAGACAAAATCTGCCCCTCTGAACCTTGTCTTTGGTGGTTTACTTCTCACCTGTACAGTTGTACATCACCAAGTCTGGCTTTGTCCAAAGTTTAGTGTCAAAAACAATCTTGTCATCACTGTAAGGTTGCCAGGCAACAAGTAGAGACTCCAGGAAGTCACTGCACCCGGTTAGGCATGTAATGTTTGTGACACCAAAATGCTGCTGTTTTTTGGTTGCTGATTAAACAAATGAAATATTAGATTATATTAATCTGTGATCTGTTGAAGTGTTGGGAGGCAGATTTTTTAACTTTTGGACAGAGCCAGGTTACCTGTTTCTCATGTGTTTCTAGTCTTTGTGCTAAGATAAGCCAACCACTTGCTGGCACCAGCTAAATATTTAACATACAGCCATGAGAGTAGTATTGAGCTTCTCATCTTGGCAACAAAGCAAATAAGAAGATTGCCAAAATGTTGGAATTTTCAGCTACAGAAATAATGATAAATACTATCCTTATTACAAATATTACAATCTACAGGCTTGAATATAATTTTACAACTTGTGTTTTACTTATTCCAGCTGAGTGTGTCGTATAATCTAACTGTGGATGTTTCCTTCACAGGTGGTGGAGGCAGTGACAAAACTAAGCAGATTTATTTGAAGACGTACGTGTCACCATGGGAGAAGGCCATGAAGGGTGATGAAACTCTGATAGCTACTCTGAAAACTAAAATGCCCGGTCCTATTGAGAAAAGGGAGCTGCGCAAGTACAAGTGCTTCAACAGGTACTTCCCTTAAGACACTTTGCATTGTAGGTTTTTTGTGACAAACAGGGGCTTTTAAAATCCTCTCACCTTCCTTTGCTAGGTTTGCCATGCCCTACGGTGGCTTCGAGAAGGCCAACCAGTTCCTGAAATTCCAGCTGCCAGAAACTGATACCAAACAGGAGCCTGAACCTGCAGTGGTGTACCAACATGACATTGGCTGCCGGCCTTCCTTCAACCGCACTCCCATTGGTTGGGTGGGCAGCAGCGAGCCCAGCAGCATTCATATGGAGACGGATGGCGTGCCCTTTGATGGAGAGACCGACGAGCTGTGAAAATAAATATTCATACTGTGATTACACTCACTGTGCACAGATACACACAAGCATAAATGCATGTCTACATGTTAGCGTGCACACACACAGTAGACAAGCTTACAATTAACCGTCTAATTTGAACCTCTCACTGTGGATAACTGCAAGCGTACATGAAATGTGGGCATGTTCTTATTTTGTTCTGTATTTGGTTGTGAAGCACAGAAACAAGCTGTAGATGTTATGGGGAGATGAGACATCAGTGTTTATTTGTTACATTCATAAGTTGAGTCTGAATGCTCCTCTAATTTGCCAGAAAAGTTCGTGAGAAGTTACAGATTTTGTCAGTGATGAAAGAATGAATCATGCATGAAGGACAGATTTATGTTACTGTTGTGTACGCTGTCTTGATGCCTTGTTAAAATATTTGTTATTTCCCAGTGCTATTTTTGTTGTTAAGATTGTCCGGTCATTTGTTGAGCTATGAAATCCTTATAAATCTGTCTTATTCAGGATGCGTGTATAGTCAGTTGCTCTATCTATTAACCTTCTGTGCCAAGAAAGTTTCTCCACAATAAACACTTTCAAACTGTAACAATCCTCTTGTATTGAGTGATTAAATGTCAATGGAACTCATTCTCTCTGTGTGAAAATCCTTACCAATTAAAAGAAAAAGAAAATGTCTACTTTTCATGACCGAATAGAGATGAGCAAGATAGCTTCACAGTTAAAATCAAAGGAGGGATTATTTCACAAATCAATAACTGATATCAACTGTATTTCCTGCTAAGTACAGCATGGTGTCTGGCACGATAATGCTAGATTTAAATGGGAAACATGTCATATCATAATCTGCACTAATAATCTGTGATGTAGAGTCAGCAGAACACTTTATATCTAAAACACCCAAAAGTATTCATTAGTCTTGATTTACATCATATCATATGGGATTATCATAACTGATGCATAAGGGTGTTTTGTATTTGAACCCTCCCAGGCCCCCAATCATGCTGCCGTGATCAAATGACATCAGTTATTCCAGTACAGTATGTCAAAGTGAAAAAATAATCCCTAGGTCATATTGGTGATGTTGTGCTGAAAAGAAAGTACCAAACATTGCCAGATGGAAGACATTTTTTAAAGACAAAATTAAAAACTTTAGGTCTTCTATTTATCCTCCCCTAAACTTCAGATAGAAATATTGTACTTCTTACTCCACAACAATTATATGACAGCTTTAGTCACTCTCCAAATTAAGATGTGTTTCCTTTTTCAATGCAGTTCCATTAGTTAACTATACAGAAAATGGCAAAAAAGTAGTTTAACTGTTTGAATCACTATGCAAGTATGAATGCAGCTGGACTGCCAGGAAGCATCTTCAAAACTAAGTTAACTAAGTTAGTTAACTAAGTAACTATTTAAATACATCATATCAAAGTAAGTATAGCTGTCTCATGAATGTAATAGAGATGTAACGTAACATGGAATGAAAGTGATGAATTATTGCACTTTCCACCTCTGAATAAAACGTACAGAAAATACAGCAGGTCTTTGCACATTACAGACAGTCTTTAAAGTTAATACTGAGAACTTTTTGCACATTCATGTTAACATTATTTGCACATTCCTGCTCAATCTGTACAGTTCTTTCTTTAAGACGTTAAAACTGTTTTATTGCACATACCTTTATTTTATTTTTTTAGTACTTTTTGATACAATACTTTACAATATTGCCTATTTTATATTTAATTTACACTTCTGACTTGAAGGACTTTCCCCCCGTCTTATATTTTTCTCCTTATTGTGTTTATATTTTTTGCACCAGCATATTAACACAAATTCATTGAATATGAAAGCCTATTTGGAAATAAACCTGACTCTGATCAACCTGATTTTGATTTATTTTTCTGACATCCTGCACAGTTGGGGGCGACCAAGATCTAAAAAGCTGTTTTCTTTCCATCATGAATAAATCACAGAATAAGAGGAAGAAGAAGTCAGTACCTTTGAATGTTGTATGCCGGGGTTTATTAACACTGATCAGACAGTGCAGTCTGCATTACACAGCAGCTCAATGGACACCAGCTCAGTAACTTTAGGTAACACTGCGCCTTGTTTACATCGTCAGCTAACGATAGCTAGCTCGACTGCTAACTGAATCATGTACCTTACAAAAAAAAAACGTCTTCGTGTAACAATGTGGGAATAAAACAAACGGCCAAATCAGCTTGAAAACTTGTCACACATAAAACACTAATTATAGGTCTTAGCGGTCTCTTATTAATCTTAAAAGCGGAGACAATGCTAAGTGTCGTTAGCTGTTTTGTTCACCGGCTAGCTACCTTTACTTTGCCCCCTTCGATTACGTCATCGTTAGCAACCACTCGGAGCGGCGTTACCTAGCAACGGCAGTGCTCGCCGTTTGCCGATGTAATAAAATAATAATAATAATAATAAAAATATTTAACTTTGACGGGTTTATCTTATCGTTTTATACTCATGTGCACCGTTAATCTATTCATAACGTGTGAACGAACGTTTTAAATGCATAATATGTGTGAAAATTTAGTCAAATGATAAAAAAAAATCCATTAAATATCAATATAACTCTACTATAATTAGTGTTTGATGCTCAGGGGTTGTTCCCTTTGTGTCCAAATATGATGGTGATAAAAATAAAACATGCAATTATTGTACTTTCCACCACATTTTGCTTTGCATGAGCCTCTGCATGTTTTGAGCTGCATGGTGCTGCAGGATGACAATAACATACAGAACCATTGTTTCATCTGGGAAAGAAATTCCCAGTGTTATTCTGTTGATGTCTTTATGATTATGTTTCATAATTTTAATATTTTTCTATTGCATGTACGCTTAAAGATACAAATCATATCATTTCAGCTTTACATCGAGCTCAATGACTGTGCCAATCTCTGCAGATTTATTAATGAATGGACTCCCTCTGTTTCAGGTGCATCAATATAGTGCAGTGATTTTGCCGGATGACATCTAAACCAAAGTCCCAGTTGGCGCCCCTGCCATGGACGGAGATCCTTGTGTACTGGGTGCTGTCCTTTGGCTCTCACTTGTACTCTTTCTACCAGCTGCACAGGTTCTCCAAAGGTAAGGTAGATAGACAGATATCAGTGTGGTGGTTCAGTGGATTGAGAAGAACAAAGTAAAGAAAAATGAAGCTTTTGTTTCATGTTTTGCACCCCAGAGCATGAAGCAGGATTACAGAGAGAGTTCCAGTTGGAAACAGGCCTTTTTAAAGGGTTTAAACGGGTAAGTTCAGCGTTGAAATTGCTAAAAATCACAACGTGCAGTCCTAATTTCAGATATTTTGTGTCACAGGAATGGAAAAACTTGCTCACTCAGTTTCAGTTTTCATATTTTTGCCATTTTATTGATACCTAAAAATAAGTGCATTTAAAGCCTCTTTTGAACATGCTTCAGGTGAGTGTGTGTGAAGTGAGTTGTTTTTTGTCAGGACCCATCAGACTTTGAATGGACTTTCTGGACTGAATGGGCCAAGAAGTCTTTGCTGTGGACTCTGTTTGGTCATGGCGTGATATCAAAATTGACCAGCACCTTTTACCCCAAGGTAGGAACAGTCTGCTGCTACAGTCCTATCAAGTGAAATATCATTATTAGATCAGAGATGTTTCAATGCAACAAATTTTTTCTATGTTTTCCCCAACAGCTCAGAGTGCCAGCGCTCACCATATACGGCCTCTTAGCTGCCAGCAGGGTGTTGGGGATTAAAGGTGTGAGTGTGCTGCTGGTACATCTGAGCCTGTCCTTCATTGTGGCCCAGCTGCGAAAGCCCGCTCTGTCATGGGCCTGTAATCTGCTGCTGCTCTCCACGCTTCACATCCAACCACTTCAAGAGATCCAGGTGGGTTGTATCACCTGATTTTTGCTTTATTACAGCGTATTTTGGAGAGGCGTCTTACATTGAAAGGGCCAAACAGAGAAATGAAAGACTTAAAGTAAAGTAAAAGGAACATTAAAACATTTCTTACCCATATAACTCACAAAAGGTAAAGATTTAGATTCATTTTATTTTTGTACAAATCAATTTAGGGAGTTACTGTGTCTGTTATTGTTTCACCCACCATTTTTGTATTACTAAACGTCCTATTTAACCACAAGAGGGCACAAGACACTAAGGGGACGTGCAGCCATCTGGCCACTCGTGTCCATACCACAAGATGCCAAGCAGTTTATTTCCAGTGTTTCCAGAGGATGAGAAGATGGGAAAAGCTCTGTGTCTTCCTACAAGCATTTGGAAATAGCTACCAATGAGAGGCAGTGAGAGATGATGCTAACAGGCATTACTCATACTCACAAAGTCAAACATTTATTGCATTGAAAATGAAAGAATGACCGCAAAAAAGTGAGATTTTTACAAAACCGCGTTTCCTTTAATACAGTATAATAATGAACACACAGACCAAAACATTTAAATGCAGTTTTAATATGACTTTAAGGATTAATTATTATTGTGCACTCTGGCTCTTAGTATTTCACTACATTTAGGGTTATCTTTGATCCAAAGGCACCCTTTTAAACTGCACTGCCAGGCAACTGTGCTCCATCCACAGAAAATCTGCAAAAAAATCCGCCTCTTTCCCTCCTGTGTGCTCATCCCCTCTGTTACTGTTCAGCAGACCTCATTAAAAAAGTCATCTTAAGCACACGTTTGTGAGTGTGTGTTGACATATTTTCATAACCATTTGTCTAAATCTGCTGCACTCTGCTAACGCTCTCGTGTCGCATTTTAAATGAAGAGTGATTTCAAGACCAAAAAAAAATCTAAATTTAGTGTCAAACTGTCACTGTTAATATAAGTTTTCCCCAGCAGTGTGTTCAAAATAATTGGCCTGCCTTCTGTGCTACGCAGAGACGCTGGTACGGCACCGAGGAGGAGTACTACCTGCTGCTCTTCAGTGTTGCTGTCTGTGGTCTGCGCTTCATCAGCTTCAGCCTGGAGCACTGCTGGTGCCCTCTGGACCACGGTGGCGTTGTGCAGCTCTGTTGGTTGTTGTCGTACACCTTCTATCATCCCTTTTTCTACAATGGACCCATCATCACTTACAAAGACTACACTGAGCAGGTAAGAGAGCCAACTTTGTTTGATTGCTGCTTCTAAGTGCAGATGATCTCAGGTCACCTTTTTTAAAGACAAGTAAACATCATGTGTGCGATCATTCATTTGGTCTGATGTTGTTAGTTTGTTTTTTTTGTGCCACCCTGTTTTTATTTTCATCCTTGGAGTATTTACCCATCCTGGTATGTGTGAAGATTCAACCAGAAACCCTTGACAACACGTTCACTTTCTACACTCGCAGATGCGGAGGCCGCCTCCTGCCGAGGAGGGTGACGGGGTCGAATCCCCTCTCAGTTACCTGCTGCTCAGATCAGGACGGATCATACTGTGGTGGTGCATTGCAGAATACATGATCCACATAATGTACATGCACTCCATCCAGTCTAATGAGACCTACTTAGAGATTCTCCCTCCTTGGGCCTTGGGTGAGTCTTTATACTGCGTGTGTTTTTAGCTGCAGACATTAAAAATCATGTTAACCCCCCACACAGGATTCAGTTGGTTCTCCATCATCCATTTGATTCATACTCCAGTCTTTCTGATCCATGGTGTGATTTTGTTTATATCTGAATAAAGCAACAGAATCTGTGTCTGTCAAATATTTAGTTATTTGAATTAATTTTTTTTCACAAATTGAAGGTATAGTCACACTGTGTAGCCTCTAATAGCCCCTTTGTGTCTCTGCTCTTTGGGAGATATATCTTATTTACACAGTTGTCTGCTGTGCTCTATAGATACTCTGCATCGGAGCATCATGTCGAGCACTTTTTAGACGTCATACCACTAATTCATTAATTTATTCAGCCAGTCATTTACTTGCTGTCTGCACCTTAGTTCCCTTAAGCAGGAATGAAAAACGTTGATAAATGTACAGACAAACTTAAGCATTATAATTTACCAGCCTCCTTTTTGCAATTCTGCTTTAACTTCTCCTAGAATTTCCTTAATGTCAGCAGGGAATGATGTTTGCCAAGTTGTAAAGACATCCATTGATCCCTCCTCTGTTGCACTTACTGAGGTTTCTTCCTCTTTTGGGGAATTTTCCAACACAGTCTTACGGTTGAAGATTATCATATGCTATACAGATTGGAAACCTCTTCAAGGCAAATTAGTAAATTATAGGTCAATTTTACTTGACTTATAATACAGTAAAATTGTAGTTGGAAGTGTTGAACTAAGAACTATGAGTTTGAACACCTCCTTTTCCCCTCCGTCACAGGCGGTCTGGCCCTGGCCCTCGTCCAGTTCTTCTACGTGAAGTATCTGGTGCTGTTTGGACTTCCATCTATGCTGGCTACTTTGGATAAGATAGTTCCCCCAAAGCTTCCTCGTTGTGTCAGCATCATGTACAGTTTCACTGGGATGTGGAGGTAAGATCAGACAGTAGAACCACAATGTAAATTCAGTATTATACTGATCTTGTAGCATTCCTTATCGGGGGCTGGAAAAGCTAATGTACCTGGTATCCTTGAGGAAAAGGGTAAATGTAAGGTCAAGTGTCTTAAGTGTCAGCTGTGCTTCGACAGTAAGGTTCATACTGGGCACGGTGAATTGTCTCATTTTCTGTCATTACTGGCAATCAAAACGACAGGTCTCCTCTACACCAAGAAAATTATGTCATTCTTACAGACTCAAGCTGAAATGGTTTGTTCACTGGGATCATTTCTACATTTGAAGGCCACATCTTGTCTCTTACTCTTGAAGAACAGTGGGTTAGTAGAAGCATTGCTAAGACAATAAAAGAAATCATGAAACAAAACAAAGCTACTCGTTATGTTAAAACCACCAAATAGATTTCAAGTGACAGATGTGTGTCGCTTTTAAAATCTCCATCAATCAGTATTTAACCTCCTCCAGCATCACAGCATAGGAGAATTTTTTTTTTCAGGTCAGTGATGGTCAACGCATCTCCCTCCCCAAAGAGTGGACGTCATAAAAACAAATGTCTTGATGATTCTGCCATTTAGTAAGTTAATTTCACACTTTAGTTACAAAGGAAAAGACTATGCCTGGTTTATGCTGAAGGGGTCACAATTGCTCAGGTTAGTGAACACGCTTGTTCCTTGTGCCTGTTACACAGGGAGAAAGCGCCTTAATCAGCAAGACTTCAAAATATAAAAAAAGGCTTAAGACAACAAAATCTCTGCTGCTTGGAAAAAATAGCCCATTTTTATCACATTCACAGTGTCATTTGTGTTTGTGCCGTTTAGCTTTCCTCCAGGATGCACACCACTTCTGAACAAAGACTTCTGGCTGGTAAACTGCAAAATATACTGTAATATATACTTTACTTTAGCTAAATGTAATGCAGCCTTTGCAAAAGTCCTACAATATATCTTCATGTTTGCAGTTTGTGGTGCTGGACTGTATTGCGCTAAAGTGACAGGTGTTTTTATTATTTTGTCCACTCCATTTACGTCAAAGAGGTTTATGGTTGCACTTCAACAAACTGTGTCATCCAAAATGATTGTGAAAATGATATTAATATAGTGTATTTATATGGCACATATCAAAATGAGGTGTTACAAAATGCATAAGGCAATATAATAAAGAGATTTTAGATCAAATAAGAACAGTGAACACAGTTGAATCAATGCTTTTCTAAAATAGTTTAAACAGAAACTGAACTTACACTCTTGATGAAAATGGGAATTATCGCAGGATTGTTGTATTACACAGAGCAAACATGCCATTAAATGCAAACCTAATAATATATTATAAATAACATATTGGAATCTGGCACAAAAAACAGTGTGTAACATTGAGTAAATGAGAATTGAGATGTGGTTGTACAGTAAAATTACCAAGGAGGGGGAGGGAGAGTATCTCAGCGTTTTACGTCACTTTCTCACCGTTAAATCACTCTGCTCCCAAATGTAATTAACAAAGAGAAATTGCTCTCTTAATTTAGGGCACATAAAGTTGAGATGGAAGGCTGTGCATTTGGTTTTGCAATAAAAATGCAGTGGCTGTAGACCGGATCGACCGATGTGCTGACACTGATGCACTCCAATCCGGCCTGCATGTGCTGAGCTGGCCAATGTTGACAACACTGATTGAATGCATAAAGAGCTGTCCACCGACATCACGGACAAAACGGCTTCGGTTCATAGGCAGCACAACAAAACAAAAATAAAGAAAGAAAACAAAACAAAATGCTTTTTCTAATGTTTTCATCTTTTCGCTTCAAAAAGCATCAAAGCGACAGCACATACATACATCATACATACTGCACATGCTTCAGTTTATATGAAGCCCGGTGCACAGGTGTTTCATACTCAGTGCTATATTATTATGTATTTGTCACTCAAATATCCTTTTTTTTTTTTTGTTCCCTCTCAGGCACTTTGACGAGGGCCTGTATCGATGGCTCATCAGGTAAGAGGCACTTCATGAGCGGTGGCCAGACTAATTCAGATGTTAATGCTTACTAAAGATGTGAAATGTCATCTAAATCAAATAATAGCTCTTATGTCTATCTATCTGTCTATCTATGTATAATCTGTTTTATCTCTCCATCAGCCTATATATTTACATAGCTTTGTGTCTATCTATAATTTTTATTGCCTTGTATGTTTATTAGCGTGCTTTTAATCATACTGTATCTGTTGTCTATTGCACACTTACTGTAAGGAGCTAATTTCCTGCCCAGCATTGAACTTGTCAGTTGAATAACCTTAAAATGGTGCCATTCTCCAGCTGCCTGCCCACATGTTTCACCACAATGGACAAGGATGCGGCATTTGCATGTAGGCTTTCTCATGATTATGAGGTTGCACGTTGTTGGTGAATAGTTCTTCTGTTGTGTTACTGTTCCCGCACCCTGGAGAAATGCCTCTTTGTTTAATATGTGCATATGTAATGGCAGCATTATGTGGTAGCTCACTTGTACTTTAGACAAGGCACATTATTAGTTTGTCTGCTTTTAATGATGCACACTCGGCTGAATGCAGCCTATTGGGGGTTTATGGTCCGCTTGGTAGACGCAGGTTGCTACATTAACGCAGCACTACTGTTTTGCATGGTTGTCAGAAAACGCACTGTGATATTCTGTGAGGATGTTTGCTAATTAGTTTTTGTGTCGACTGTGTTTCTCCTTTCATTTGACGCGTGCGATGGCAGACACGTACATGTGCTTCTCAGATGTTTAAGATGAGTTTAGAATCAAACCAGACTCTTAAGGTGTCTCCAAATAATTTGCTAAAGATCTAAGAATTTAAATTGCAAATGCAAGTTTCCATTTTAATCCGTGTCCATTGGAAATTGTTTTCTCCTGCTTAATGGCATCACTTGTAATTATCCTACTGCAGATGCAAAATGATACCCATGACACAATGCCCCGGCGTTCCTTCTTGTGAAAGTGCTTTTAAAGAGGTTTTAATGCTGTTCTGAATTTCTGTTGAAATAGTCTGAAGAGAGCTAGATGAGTGCGTAGGTGTTAAATGATGTGCTCTACATGACTCACTGACACCCCGTCTCCCTGGGCAGCTAAGTGGCTCATTCTTCACCATTCCATTACGCTTTCCACTGTCTCTCAGGTTCTCCGTTTCACACAGTTATCGGCCAACAAAAGAGCTCTTACTGGCTGTTTGATTGAGTTGTTGCAGCTATATATGAGAAGCAGCGTTTGATCCCAAATCCTGGTGAAAATTAGCTGTAAATAAGTAAGTGGGCGCATGGATTTGGTTGGGTGGGGTGGTCAGCATTTAATTGCACTTATAGCAAGAAAGATAAGGTACATTGTAGGTCTCTAACTCTAGAAAGCTTAGAAACCAGTTGTCAGACTGTTTAATTCCTACTGTCAGTCTATGAAGCTTGTATTTTTTTTCACCATCTGCTTGCTAGTCAGGTGTTGCATAACACATTGATTATTCAAGGTATTAATGTATATCTAAAAATTATCATATTTTGATTAACATCTGTGTAGAATCCATCTACATCTAAATAATTTAAATCAAGGTATTCAGTTTGCTCTTGCTCCAACTCTGGTTCCTCTCCATCTGTGTTTGCACCTACTTTCATCCCCCAATACAGCCAAGCTGGCCACTCTATTTAAGGCTCAGAAAATGCTGGCTCATCTTTCAGGAACATTGATTAGCCACAGGGTGGATGAGATAATTAGGTCCCAGCTCAGCAACACTAGACACAACGCAATGTTTGTTTCTAAGTGTGCTGGAGTGATGTAGCATGTTGGGACTCTCGGCACCTCTGGGACAGACGAGGATCTCGCCATACACGTGACCATTTTTCTTCGCCTCACATAATTTACTGATTGATGGGATGTTACTCTCATCAAGTGGGATATGAATATACAGCTGCTATTTTTAGACCACATGAAGCGTAATCTCATTTAAACCACAGTAACATTACATGCGGGAGATATGCGCAAGTTATCTGCTGGTTGATAAATTAACTCATATTACACTTTCCCCTAACCATGTATCCTCAGTTGCTGTGAAAACTGTTGGAATCAGAAACAATAAGGGTCGAGCTGGCTGAAAAAACATAGAAAGTGGGTTAAATGTGTGTCAAGGGTTTGGTGTGAATCAGACAAACCACTTTGGAATCATTAACCCAGTTGCAGCATTATTAACAACTCGGCAAGACTGATTTTCCCTGGAGTGCCTCTATTTTTGCACTGGACGTCACAGCAACGTTCATTTGATTAAAAATCAATGAACATGACATAATAATTTATGTGACAGGCAGACCAAGTCACCCCCCCCCCTTTTTGTTAAATACTTGCAGTTAGATAGATCTGTGTGCATTTATTTACTGTTTTATTTGTGTCTGAGCGGTTATAATCCCCTTCAAAGAGCTGAACATTTTTCCTTCTTTTTGAAAGCATTTGAAGAATTATTTCTTTATTTCATGTACCTATGTTCCAGATACATCTATGTACCGCTGGGAGGTTCACGGCATGGTCATCTGTACAAAATGTTATCCACTGGCCTTGCGTTTGGATTCGTCTGCCTCTGGCACGGTGGACATGACTACTTACAATACTGGGCCCTGATGAATTGGGCTGGAGTTCTGGCGGAAAACGGACTGAAGTCTCTCTTTGCATCATCCTCTATCCACTCCATTGTTGTAAGTTTGAAATCCAAGCATTCACCCCTGACCCTGCAGAAACATTAGCTTAAAAGAGATTAAAATTGCATAAGGTTAAAATTTGATTCAGTTAAGGCGTATGGACATCGTGAAATCTCTCCTGTAGCTAGAAATAAAAAGGGTCATGTGATCTGATTTAATAAGAGATAATGCCTGGAGCTACTACACTAAGTACAGGCGGGAGACAAAGTGGTTGGACCCTGTCACATCTAATTGGCATGTGCAGTTAACGCCTCACATTAATGTGAGTAAAAGCCTGTTTCCAATATACTAACAGTAGAGACGTTCTGGTTATTATTGCTTGTTGCCTTGGGAGAAGGCTCACGTTCTCAAACTAGCAATTAAGTCTCATGGCATACAGTGTAACGCTCCTAGTTGGTCACACAGTTCATTAGTGCCAGGCGGTTTGCTGCTCTTTGTTTCTCCGATTTATGATGAAAATCTCTTGTGGTCCTCCTGCAATTTGCTTATTTATTTACTGATTTCCCAGGAGCAGAATCTCTCTGCGGCGATGGAGAGACGTTGCATTGCCCTTCTCTCTGCCTTCTTCACTGCCATGCTCATCCTCTCTAATCTGGTCTTCCTCGGGGGGATACATGTTGGCAGGATCTTCTGGAAGCGTGTCTTCATTCAAGGTAAATTGCCTCTCGCGACACTTGCTAAATGGGATTCGCACGTGCCTGTTTCAGCAGGCATTTGTAAATTTGTTTCCAGCGTGGAGCGTCAGTCACGTGCCCTTTTAATTTGACAGATTTTAGTTGCCTGGCAGGACATTTGACGATCTCCTGCAGACGTGACAGCAGCTAAAGATAATGTGTCTAAAGCGACAGTCAGAGAGAGGCCAGCTCACATAGGCGGGAAATAAAATTAGAAATAAAGTATAATAAAACGATGAATGAAAATGCTTCTGTTCAGGAGGTCTGGATGTTTTTCAGTATTTTCTGTGGATGTTGAGGCTCTGGTTATAGTGGGGCATTTTATGCATCTGCATGGGCAAACTCTCCTAAATTGAGGGACATCTGCTTCTTGCTCGTGCCAGTCCCCGTTCTGCTCCCCATCTCTTTATTTGGCTCATTTGGTACCTAAAGCAAGATGGCAGGCCCTCCTGAAGCCTTTCTACACACGATAAGCAGACTGAGCTGCACTCGCCGCTGGGCTAGGCACAGAGTCAGTGCTCAGAGCTCATCTCATTACTGACACATCATCATAAAATGCACATAATTTATTTACAAGAGCTGTTAATTACCGCTGAAATAATAGCACAGTTTACTCATTTTAAAGCAGCATTAATTGTGTTTTTCTGGCCACTTACGTTCAGCCAAACAAGCTGTAAATGCAACAGTGACATTTAAGGGCAGAGGAAAACACTGGCATTTATTTGAAGTTGTGTATCTGGCCAAATGTAAGTCCATTATTTACTCTCCCTGTAGCCCTTTCCTTGTCTCCACCAACTCCTGAAGGAAATATCTGGCTCTCTAGCTGCTAAATGTTTCCACCATGTTCACCACTTAGTTGCTAACTTGGTTCTGTCTGAATTTTGCTGCTGGCGTACAGTGTCTTCAGAGCTTTTTTTTGCTGAAAACAATGACAATGAGAGCCAAAGAGCAACCAGAAGAATGAGCTGGAAAATGCTAAAACACTCACTTATAGCAGAGAAACGCTGCAGAGCTGAGTTACTGTGCAGCTTTAAATTGGACCGCTATTAAATCTCTGGACACATTCTGATGATGATTTCTCTGTATAAAAATTAAAGGTCTTACAATATGAACTGTGAGTGAGGCGTGAAATCTGAAAGGTGTGCAACGCCAAAGGTAGCTCTGTTGTGCGTTTCAGATTCATTGCTCTCTGCATGAGAAAACAGTAGGTCAAGTCAGTGAAGAGTGATTCTGTTGGGGGTCATATTGACAGTCCAGCATCTGCTATCTTACAAATCAATTCTTCTTTATTGACTGGTGATTCGACAAAATCCAGTTTTGGTTCATGCTGCGGAGTCAGTGTGAAGGCACAAGCTCTTACCATTTCAACATTAGAAGAAACATTTTGGAGATTTTCTTTAGCCCTTACATCTTTTAGTATGAGAAAGAAACTTGTTGCTCATCTTACACTTTCTGTCCTCTACAATCTTTTATTCACCGGTTCCTCAGGCGACGACATATTCTCCTCCGATTATGTCACACAGTCTTTGGGCCTAAATGTCATGTCTTTGGCAGGCTTTACAGTTACCAGTTAAGCGTTATTGTGACAGCAAAAATGTGTTGAAACCTGGCAGGTTCACAGCAAACTGTGCGTAACATAATGCTTCTTCTAGCACTCCTGATCCCTTTTTCACACACAGCATACACTTGGTGTAAATAAATTAAGAGGAACCTAAAAATAAGAACAAGGTGTTTGAAAATACCATTTCTGGTGTGAATTATTCAGAGTGAGAACTAGAAACTAAACTGTTTTATGGTAATTCATTTGGACCAATAATATATATTAAAAATAAAGATATGACATGGCACCACCTGATGCTCAAAAAAAAGTAAATAGACCATTGTATAAGCCCTTTTCTTTGGTTTTACTGAGTGCTTTTGGTGTCATACTTTAAACTGAAATATAATGCATCCACCAAAAAAATGCCTGAAGCCACTCCTTGTGTCTGCACAATAAACCACAGAGGAGAGGAGTTGTGGTTTGCTTCATTTACATGAGATCAATGTTTTTAAATAATCCCGTCTCTGATTTATACTCGTGCAAGCGTAATTGCACTCTGACCTCTCTGGCACGGAAAAACAAATTCCTAATCATGCTGCGTCTAAGTCGTATATGTTGACTGAGGATGTATAAAGTAAGTGTCTTCTTGAGTTGCATGAACAGCAGACACAGTGTTGGGTGTCAATTAAATCTGTGAATCTTCAGATTTAGTTAAAATAGCTGGAATTAAAACTTCTTTACAATTCTACCTCATTTCAGAGGCCATTTTTTTAAAGTTAAGACTGTAAGAAATTATCTGTTTTCTCAAAACTTTCTGTAGGTTTTATCCTCTGGGCACCATGAATATCTGTATAAAATTTCAATCTATCTGCTTTGAGATATTTCAGTCTGGAGTTAAGTGTTAGGCTGACAGACAGACAGACCTACACATGAGTTGTCCCTCATTTCTATCAGCCTAATGACGACGGAGGAACTAAACCTACAAGGTTCTGCTTTGCTGAGAAGCACTGTTCCTCTGATCACTAATCATGTTTATATTTAGTTTTGAGTTGCCTCTCTGCGAGCAGCCCTCTCGCCTCGTCTGAACTGGAAGCACTCTGTTAATCAAGTGGCAAGAGAAACTGCAGTGTGATTACAGCGCTGGTTGATTAGAGCCATAGCATCTCGCAGATGGAGAGTTCAGAAAGTTATATGATCGACCGATTTCTTCCATCTCTTTACCAGGGGTTTGTAATTAGTACTTTTCTTTGGAACAGCAGAGCATGGAAACAAACAAATTAAAAGAAAAGATGTTACGAGTAACTTCCCATTCGTGTCGTAATTGTGGCCAAAGGTTACTCGCCTCTGGTTAGTGGTGAATGCTGCCTTTATGTTCGTATGCTCTGTCTCTTAGTTTGAAGTAAGCAGCAGCA
The DNA here is from genome assembly GCA_023238725.1 of Scortum barcoo. NCBI lineage: Eukaryota > Metazoa > Chordata > Actinopteri > Centrarchiformes > Terapontidae > Scortum > Scortum barcoo. The sequence goes on along the minus strand of CM041544.1, from coordinate 19,308,713 downwards.
AAAGTTGGCCGAGTATATTTCACACGGAGGGTGTTAATGAAATTTACATATCTGCAAAGGCAAAACGCTGGGATGTCTTGGCACGACGGCAAGGCTCGCTCTCTGTGCACGCAGGGCCCGGGGCTGAAGGGCTTTGAATGATTAAGATAGATGTCAGAAGCGCATAATATTTCAAAAAGTGCGCATGAACATGGTTGAAATTCTGTCTAATGTGATTAAACCAACATGAATAATTATCTGGCATTTACTGGAAACACTATTAAGGCTCTTTTCGAGAGACAAACGCAAACAAAGATTATGCTGATTTCCCGCACGCTGAAGTTCTGTCGTCAAAATAGCTCTTTTTTTCCGAGCCCTGAGCCCTTTTCTCTTTGCGTGGACAGGAAACTGACAGTACAGCTGTGCATAAAGCAGCCTGTGTGTACGTGAATTCGATTCTGACATGAATAGAAAAGAATAGATCATTGAAAAGCATTGTGGGTGCAGGTGCAGGTTACTGAGATAATCTGGAGGCAAGCCAGTTGGGGAGGAGGTGCAGACAGCTGTCCTTACCTGCCTGCCCGACCCTCTAAGAAGCAGCTATAAATAGAAACGGAGAATAACCGTTACACTAGCCAGTACAGCACACAAAACGGACAAAAATATTATTACTACTACTACTGCTGTCTCTCTGGCTCTTGTAGAAGTCTTTAGAGTAGTAACCTTGAAAGCATCAGTACATAGCAGTTACGTTTTAGGTGAGGTTAGATAAAATTCATCAGTATTTATAAAGAAAAACTAATTCAGGGTATAACAAGTTAAAGACTGAACAGTTGGGCATATTTGTTTTCTTTTCATTTCAGGCTGGTCCACTGTGGCCCCACCAATGCTGGCTTTCCTCTACTGCTTTGCCCAGATCGGGCTCGAGTGGACCTCTCGCCCGTCATGAGTCACCTTGACTTTGTGTCGGAGCGAGAAGCCCCGCCACCGGACGACCAGAACAAGCCGCTGAGTCTGGTGCCTTATCCTCGCCGGCCAGACTCTCCGCGGCGAACCTGGCTCGCGGCCACGGAGCCCGTCCAAACCTGGCCGAGGAGCAGCTGAGCAGCCACTTTTCACAAACCTGCAAAATCCCGTCTGCGAGCCAAGGCTTAAAGGATCAGTGTCCATTCTCTGTAAGCGGAGGGTTTTCTCTGCTTGTACTGCAATTTAAGTACGCACAAACTGTATTAGAATGAGCGTGATGCTGTAAATCCAGGGCAGTAGCAGCCCTGACAGCGTCAAGGCACGTTTTCTACCTAATAAGCTTCACTGAATCACTGTTATTCTAAGAAACTATAAAACAAAATGCAGACCCTGAATCTGTCTTGGTTATATGGCTCTGATAAGGTATTGCTCAGTGGTGCGGCAAACCGGAGAAATTTCTTTACCACCCTCCTTTAACTCACCACAATGCAGGTGTGTATGCCGAGGTAACAAAAGGGCTCAGGAGGCTGAACAGAGCAGCAGAAAACCTGATCAGTGTCATTATTTCCTCTACAGATGTAATTTGCAGAATGACACTAATATCAGCAGATGTATTGCCAAAAAAAGCTTGAAAGCAACTACACACTTGTTTTTAAATTCAGCAAAGTAACAATGGGAGAGGGCAATTATGGATGAAAAAAAGCAAATATCTCTAAAATATCAACTTTACAGTATCTCAGCCCACGTTTGGGTGAAAATCCTGTATTTAAAGTTTCATTATTATGAATATCCTTCCATGTTTTAGTGGATAACCATGCTATACCTCATCAAGCATCTAAAGGCATCTAAAAATCTAAAATAACTCATGAAATGTGATCACATTTTTGAGAGGTTTGAGTATTTTTAAAAGGACCAGACTGGTGTAACTCTACATTTTTCTTCTAGCCAACAAACCCAATTTCCCTCCCTTGTCTGTGGTACTCAGTCCCAGGTCCATTTGCTCCCACTCCTCCTAAGACGTAAATCTTTAAAAGTGTGTCAGAAATACACAGTTGAATTTTTTAAAAGGCTAAATAATTTCCAAAGGCAGCGTGGCACAGTTTTTTTCTAACCTTACTCAAACAGGAGTAGTAGGAGGAGTGTTTTCAGCTGTGGATTAACACTCATTTGGTGCACACTGAAATAAACAACAATTGAATTAGATATATCAGGTTTTGGCAACACAGACAAAATTCAGATCAGTTCATCTCACTTTATAGTTTCAATTTGTTGTTTTTGATCTTTTCATGGGATTTGTTGACAGAATTGAAGAATGAAAAATGATCAGTGATGATTTTGCTTTATTTTACAGGGTTAGAGTTAGTCGATCAGCAACAACTACAGTGTTTGGATAACTGGTTAATAGTTTTATGTTATTTTTACGCAATAATCCTGAACATTTTCTAGTTTCAGCTTTTCAGATTTGAGGAGTTTCTGCTTTCTCTGCTTGTTATGATTGTAAACGGATTCTTTTCTTTTTGTAGTTTGTTGGGGATAAGACATCTAATGACGGCACCTCGAACTGTTAAACCTTCTTAAATCTTCTACACAGAACAATGAAATTAATCATGAAAATAGTATGCTGATTGTCTATTGAAGCGTAGACACGGATGACGAGTTGGATGACCCGATATGATGGAAGAACAAACTTTACAACAAGTGTGTCAAAGTTCAGTTTCACACCAAAAGTTCTTGTTATCTCTCGTTATCAATCTTTACATTTCAGAGGACGACAAATGATTCACTCTGTGATCCTGTGGGGGATGAAGAGAGTTTGTCACCGGTTTTAAAACATAAACTCTCGTGCTTTGTAAAATAAGAGGAAGCTGCTTTAAAAAGTGTGTCTGTGCTTTTTTGTGTCCTTGGAGCTTTAAAAAGTGATGTAGCAAAAAAAAACAATCCGATCCCATTTGTATTCACAGTGCACACAAAGAAAAGCAAACAGCTTCAGGATACAGCTTCTTCCAAGATCACTTTAAGAATTTAAACTTTTTAAAGTCATTAACAAAAAAAAAAAAAAAAACTTCATGTCGCCGTTGGGTGTTTCCAATGTGTGTATGTCCGGCTTCTTAACCAGCATCGATCAGCAGCGAATAAACAGCCTTATAATAAAAGCTGCTTTGTTGGTAAATAATAAAAGCACATTGTAATCTGGAGTTGGTTCTGGCGAGCCTCGAGCGTTTCCATTAGTTGATTTCTGTTGGGATTATCACATCCCGAGTGGCACTAAGTAGGATCAGTGTGAGCAGAGAGGGTTGGGGGGTCAGCGAGGAATCCTCTTAAATGAGCACAAAAGTGCGAGGTTTATCTGACGTAAGAAGATCAGCGGGAGAATACACCTGCTGACTTACACCTTCTTACAGGAGGTGCCCCCGTCACTGTCAGAGGAGCTAAAGCGCAGAGACAGGACGGATGCCGTGGGGGTGTCGCGCTCCAAAGAGGACAGACAGGGAGTAGTATGTATAAAATATTTATTATGAATAGTACAGTATGTCACAGTCCATTACAAAGAGCTCCCATTGTGCTTGAAATACATTTCTTATCGCATGACGTGTGAACATAGAGGCACGTGCATATTACATAAACCGTACACCAAGTTCAAACTTTTCTCTTCCTTAAGAATCTAAACATTGCAATATAATTTGTGCATATATATATATATATATATATATATTTATATATATGTAGGGTCTTATAACAAGGCAGCTTTCTGGAGCTGACCACAAAAATAGTTCTGTGTTCAAATCGTTTCAAAGGAGCGACAGTAATTTGGATATCTAACACTGCTTTCTATCACTGCAGGCCTGAAAAGGGGCAATATTATGAAGGCACAGTGTTGCATGCTTCTCAGTAGCAATCAAAGGTAAAGACTTTAATACTATGAGGGTAAATGTAATGGAGTGGTAGTGCAGTGCTGTAAAAGTCCTTGGTAGCTTTCCATATTTTTGTTACTGTTTGGACTTTTTTTTTTTTTTTTAGAAATGTTACAGCACAGAACTACGTATTGCTTTCAAGGATCTTTTCTCTGAGAGTGCGCCTACGTCCCATTTTAGAAACGTCTATTTATGGTGTTGGTTAAAAAAGTGCAGCCTCCGTTCGTGAACATACCTTCAATATTTCATATATTTGTTGTTGGGCTGCGTTCAAATAGTGGTGCAAAATCAGGTGTTTGGCTGAAACAGATGAGAATACAGTGCCTCCAACAAGGAAGACCAAACTTAGAAGATTTGTAGGTTGTGTCATTTAAAATGAAGGTTTAAAATATGCAAATATGTCCAATCACCTGTGTCATTTATGAGATGAAACAGCAGTTTACTGAAAATATAGTTACTTCAAAGTAAAATAATGACATTTTTCACAATAATCTTTTGAATAAATTAAAAATATGATTTTCTGTGTGGGTTTGGTATAATTGAGTCACATGAATAATAAAAATGACAGTCAGCACCTCACTGAGTTGTTTTTAGTTTTGTTGTTAGTATCATTAAAAGTCACCAGGCTAAAAAAAAAAAAGGTTTTTATGTCTTTTAATTCATTTTAAACAGTTGTGAGTAATTGTAATTGTTATTGTAATTGCCAGGTTAGACTGATGCCAAGTAAACAGCAAACTGGAGCTTTAAAATCCACCAGACTGTCGTAAAGGTAGTCCAATTTTTTAAAACATCCATTTAGGAGAAGTTTTTGTTGTCTGTCCAGCATAAATGTAGACAATTTAAATTTTCACACACACAGTAACAGTAAACCTCAGAAACAATATTGTTTTAATATTAGGAATTTTGTGCAAGATGAAAAATTAAGTGTTGTGTCTTCTGTGTTTTTAGTCACATTTGTGCAAATCCAAAACCATGACAGATAATTAAAAGTAATTTTCACCAGTTCTTTTGACTAACTTTATATTAACTTTATAGTCACTTTAAAGTGATTTTCACAAGGCTTTTATCACAGAGCTATGTTGTTATAACTGAGTAATAATTTGAATAAAAAGATGTTTTAGTGTAGTTGATGGTTAATAAACTGTGACAACTGAACTCTGTCCTGTCGTCAGTGATAACTGGAGAATAGAAGTGATTGTGTAATAATAATAACTTTTCACCAAATGTGTTTGAGGTTTTAAAGAGTGTTAGATCTGTTCTTCCACTGCGGTGACTTAATTCCTCAGCGACATGTCGGCCCTCTTTTTGCCTCCTTTTGATTTCTGAACTTGCTCCTCGTGTGTGAGCAGCGTCTTTATGAATTCTCTGTGATAGAGAGGCCACAGCAAGACGATTTCAGTGCCTTTCCCTCCCTAAGATCAAACTTTCCTGTGAAAGCAGACCCATAAAGACCCACAAACACAGACTCTAAACCAAATGAGTTCTTACTTCTGTGATGGCATGCCCATTTATTTTTAGTGAGCTGAATTTTTGATGTGAATGGAGCTACAGAACGTGTTGGAGAGAAACCTTCAGCGTCTGTCCCTCTCAGCCGTGTCCATCTCAGCTTGTCTTCATAAGAGAGAAGGCATGCAGGCAACATTAATTATCCATATGAAGAATAAATAATATAGAATAATGTCTCTTTTCTGTCATGTAAAAGAATACTTTTACTGTATATTAGAGATAGATTCAGGCAGACCTGTAAAGCTACGTAAACTCCCAAAACTACTTTTGGGTTCTGGTCATCATTCATCAATCATTTCTTTTAAAAACTGTAAATATCAGTGATATAATACAGTATTAGTACTCTTTAGTATCCATTACTGCTCTGCATGAACTCATCAATCTATAAAAGAGTTTGATTGTTTCAAAAGTGAGTCACATTTTACTGAATTCGAATCAACTGATGTTTTCACACAAAATTTTGTAACAACTAAATATGCATAATTATTGCTTTATTTGATGTTTGATGCACTTTTTATTAAGGTCCTGTAAAGAATGAATTACCATAAAAACAGTCCATAGCACATTTCCCCCTTCTTCTAGTCTCTGTTCATTTACACACATTTGTTTTGGTTAACAATATAATTTAGGAAGCAATAGTGTAAAAATAATAATGCATTCTTCCATCCAACATATATGTATGTGTGTGTGTGTGTGTATATATAGATTTATTTTATTTATATCTAATGGCCTAGTGAATTTAAATTCAGATTAGTGGGCAGTTTTTGTTTGTATGAAAAAGAAATCTTGTGTTATAATTATGTATTTATGTGTAATTTATATTACATGATGCCGTGACATTATTTCAATCTGTTTTATTTTTCGGGGGAAAGCTTTGTAATTATTTTCTCTTTCTTCTGTCTTTTTTTGTTTCCTCCTTCTTACATTATTATTTACTTTATATATTTTGGTCATCTGCTGGTTATAAGCAGTGCTGCTCAGATGGTCGTCTCCCAGTGTGAAGGTGCATTTAGGTGTTAAGTTTGTGGAAGTTACAAGCTGAAGTTGTACATACATTGCCTCCAAATACTGTAATCAGAATAAGTAATCAGAGTCCTGGAAGAGATCGTTTGCATTTCAAAAAACAAATGAACAAGTGTGCCAAAAAGATTTCCTCAAAGTTTCACATTTCTTATCTATATTATCTTATCTATATTGATAGTCAACTTGTTGCCCTTGTCATCACTGGATGATGTTTTTCAAGTGAAGTGAAGACGGACAGACATAATAAATCATGCATACTGGTGTAACAAATGTAAAAATGTATCTCAGAGGCCTCAAAAGGCTAAATTTATCCATAAAACTGTTTTCCAGTGACTACCATCAGTTGTTTACATGAACAAACCTGCATGTTGAAGTTTTATTGTCCTTAAATAAATTTTATTTTAGAAATATTCTGCAAAAGAGCATTCTTTACTACGTTCTTGATGCTTAAAAGAGCAAAAAATGCATGTCTCTCATACAATGTATATGTAACATGATGTGTTTATATATGAGAATAACACTAGAAAATAATAAAACTAGATAACAGGAAAGATGCGACACTAGTTAGCATTGCATTTGTCCTCAAGCCCATCTATCCCTGCTTTATGGAAATAATAAGCTCTGTTGAAAGATGTCTTTGAAAATCAGATTGCTCGGCCAGAGTTATCTGCTGTGTAATTCATAATGATCCTGGCAGTTGATATAATAAAAGGAGTTCATCAATTGCTTGAGGAAATTACTCTGAGAGTGTTTCTACATCTGCAAAGCTCGTCCTCTCTCACTGTCATGGTAAAATAATGCAAACGACTCGCTGTGTGGCCTCAATTAATCAAATATTCACCATCCGCAAATTGAGGTACACATCTATTTTTATGTGGCATGCAAAGAATCTCATACAAATGATTCAATAACAAACCAGTGGGTCATGCTGTTTCTATTGAAGCCTTCCAACAGAGATACAACTACGTTCTTCTGTTGGGACTCAAAATCTGAACAGATTTTGCGCTAAAAATCAAACCACTCAAGCCATTTTCCATTCAAGGGCAATGGAAAAACAAATCAGACTTATGTACAAACATAGAGCTGTCAGTTTTTATGTAACCTCAGAGCGTTTCAGTGTTACGACACCAAAATCTGGGCTACAACCTCGCCTTCCCTTGTGAACCAACAGGTACACCTCGATGATGAAGGCCAGCGCGTCTCATAGACACAGCTGTGGCCAGATGCAGCCTCGGCTATCCAAGTAATCTGGACATTACCTGATTCCAGCCGAGTTCACAGTCAACTGTTGCCTGATGACTCTTTCATCCTTCAAGAGAAGATGTCCTCTTTGTCCAGTTCTGGCGAAGCGGGTCTAGAAATGTCAAAAAGAGGCTGCGGAGAGCCAGCGCACGATTTGCTCGCTTTGAGGAGCTGAAGTGCTTCCGTGAGTTGCGCCTCCAGGCCGGACATTCGAACGTTCAGGTTCTTGAGGTCGTCCTTCAGCTCCAGTTTGAGTTCCTGAAGCGAGGCCTGAAGCGTCTGCTCCGGGATGGGGTAGAAGGCGTGCCTGGTCTCCGGAGGCTGGATGGGACTGCGGTCCTGAGGCGTCATGCGGAAGTCGCCCACTTTGTCCAGCCGCAGGTCACTTTTGGTGATACCGCTGTCGCACGAGTCCGTCTTCTTTAGAGACGTTTGTGATTCGTGCGCCTTGGTCCGTTCGGGTAAAGTCTCCATGGATTCGGCTTTGGACACTTTGTTCCAGTTGTCGGCTTTGGCCATGGACTCCTTGAAGCGGCCCCAGCCTTTGACTTTGAGCGAGCGGCTCGGCAGCCCGGCCTCCGACCAAAGAAATGGGAGACGGCACCTGCAGCTTGGCCTTGTCTGCGGGTGCACAGTTGGTGGCCGTTGGACGATGAAGGCGTTGAAGATGAGGGCGTTGCTGGGCTTTCTGTTACCGTGACGATGCTGGTAGTTGTAATGGCTGTATTGGCCATCGGGACGTCCACGTACACCGGGCCCTTCTCGATGTCATGGTCGTCTAGTTCCTGTTTGTCGGTCACCATGCGGGCTTCCTTCTGCTGTCGAAAGCGCTGGAAGAGCTTTCGCACCGGGTGATCTGGTGGCAGGTTGAGAGGGGCTTCATTTTTGCGCCTCTGCCGCTCCTCTTCCTCTCGTTTCACATCACTGATCTTTCGGAAGACGATCTAGAAGAGAATTTAAACCATCACAATAACCACTTCTATTTTAATCATTAGAAATATAGGCACACAAAACAAAGATACTGTAATGCCTCTTCTTCAAGTCAATTTAATCTCTTGAAATGAAAAAATTACTGAATAAAAGTCCTCTTCAGTTAGATGAGCAGGTGTATCTATCGTACAGACTGCACAGTTTGTGTCGTGTCGAAATGTGTGTGTGAAATGTCACCTTAAAGAGGCTTTTCCCACAACACAGACGTAAAGTTCACATCCTGCCTCTGGCTTCGGTGTGTGAGGACACACTGTTAGCTTATCACACAGCTGCTAAAGGATCAACTGAGCATTTGCATTACCAGTTTTAGCTTTGCAAGGTTCCTTCTGTGCTTTGGGGATTGTTGTTTATGTGCTATATAAGATGTCTAACTTAGTCTTGTATCTTAAAAAAGTTAATCATATGGTATGCTCTTTTTAGTTTTATGTTGTCAGCATATGACAGCTACGTCCCCCATGAGTCTTAGCCACAGTTACGCTTTAAAAAAAAAAAAACCTCTTTGAAGTCATATTTTTTGAACGCTAACAAAATAATTAAGCTTTCATGGCAGTTCATTCTTGATCTTGGAAACAGCAGTTTGACAAAACTCAATTCAAGGACCACTTGCTACATTTTCTGAACTTTTTCACAGCATCTCATGATCTTCAAGGCCTTTAAGCCAAATCGAGAAGTGCTATGGATAAAGCTACAGCTACAGATCCATCTATGTGAAAACCGGGCAAAGTCCAATTGATGCCTCGTGTTTTAGCTGATGCTCAAAATTTGCTTGTCAGTACATTTTCTAAAATCGTTTTAAAACAACAGGTTGACATTTTGGGAAATACCTTAATTTGCCTTCTTGAATTGTGATGAAAAATATGTATCAAGTTGAAAAATAAACTTGCCAATGCTCCCTTGTGGATAAACTATGTAATAAGGACACTGTTTCTGAATGACCTCACACCTACTTTGGCATTTCTGTCCTGCGATGTCTTTTTACTTATTGGCTGGCAATAAGATACCATTGGTGACCAGCTAATTTACTGGTCTTGCTGTACTTTTTCAAACTCCGCAAGAAAACAAATCGGCGTATATCCTGTAATGTCACAAAATTTCTTTAACTGAAAGCGTATGGACAGAAAAACCCTTTGTAAAGGACTTTCCTGTGAGTAATTACATCATCTGGCTAGAGATACAAAGGCTAGCTGAAAAAAGGCTCAAAGTGTTCATCAGCACAGACTGTTTCAAGTTCAGGCACTGGGTTTATCACTTTTTATGTGATATGACGCTCATCATCCATCATCTTTGAAGAGGAAAGACAACATAAATTTTCCACTCGACCGGCATACGAACATATCGTGGATTTCCCAAGTTGAAAACACAACCTTGCAAGCTCAGTCCAAAGGCAGCGTTCGGCTCCTCATTCAGTCCGTCTCTGGATTTCCCTGCCGTATACATTCAAAAAGTATGGGGCCCTGGTGAATAGTGAGTTCAATGCAGCAGATGAGATTGCCTCTTAATATGCAGGCAATTCAATCTCACTTGCGCTCTCTTGGGCCGGCTAACCTTATTACGAATGAGGTAATAATTGGTAGCTACACTTGAGTTGTTGATCACAGCTGTTCATCTCTGAATGAAGGATTTAGGAGAGGCTTTAAAATATAGTGGCTGCGTTTTGTAAGTGTGGCACGTGTTGTTGTAGCTGTGTTACATGTCTGATTGGTTATTTAGGAAACTTCAAACTTAACTGACAGACAGACGAGTGAATATCAATCTTCTCGTCTAACTCTGAGCAAGTATGCGACTGAGCGTATTTCCCAGAATGTCAAACTATTCCTTCAACATGAGCAGCGAGAGCCACTGTGGCTAAACAGAACCAAAAAAATCTGCACCTGTAGAAACTGTAGAAAGAAAAAGTCACTGCACTCGCCCACACTTATTACTATGTGACCTCTGGGAAGTGCAAACACACCACAGCAATTATGCCTCGTCACCAAAATAAAAACAGGATGTCCACTTTAAGTCCGAGCTCTTATTAAGAATAAAGGCCGACCAGAGGAAGAGTAACGGGTCAAAAGGAGCTGAAAATCCAATTAACTACATGTTGAGCAGCCAAACAATGTGGAAGAAAAAGTTTCAAATCTATTCCAAGAAATGCTCAGCGTTGCTCAAGTTTTTTATGACATCAAGCCACATTTTTAAACATTATTAATAATCTGACCCTTTTTGGCTGTAGCTACTTAATGTAGTTATATTTAATGATGATCTCTCTGTATTGTAGTTTTCCTCGTTAAATTCAAATGACCTGCACAAGCACGAGGGACTCACAGGAAAGGATGCATGTAATATCACCTGCACGTAATCCAGAGATACGTTGTTGTAATTTAATCTCATTAATATCAGCCTCAGTGTTTACTGTTCACTCTCTTAACAACGTCTTGCTGAGAGCTGTTTTGACTTGATGCAAAAATCTCTGCAGCTGCTGCTTCACATTAAAATCATTAAACTGCTCAAACATGGAGTGGCTTTTATTGTGAACACAGAAAACACAGTATTTATTCGTGCTGGCTGCAAATATCCATCAAAAATGTGTCTTTCTGGTATTTTATGGTATTTTTTCATGGTATTGTTTTTCGTATTATAACAGCAGATCAGTTTAAATATTGCAGGGAGGAGCAGCCACAGTGAGCGGTTCGATGAAGAGCTGCAGGCTCTCCGACGCCTCTACTGTAACTCCTGAGCATCTTTACTGTTCCCCGCTGCTGTGTGAAAAACAAACACGTGACGGGCCTCATGACATCGGATCTTACTCGCTCATGGCACGATGGAGGAAGGCCAATTATCGATTGACTTCTTGTTTACAACAAGGTGAGCTTGTTTTGCTATAAACAGACACAACAAAAGCAAGCTCGCTCCTCTGCTGTGGCTCCTGACAAAGTCGCTGCTCAACGAGCGTTTCGCCATGGGATTAAACCGCACCTGCTGTTGCCACGGTAACCACGGGTGTTGCCCAATCGACCGGGGCTGAAAGTGAGTGTCTTTTACCTGGTATCCTGCACTTTCATACTTGAGGCTGATTCCAAAGTACATTTACACTCGTTGTCAGATTAATGCAACATACCAAATCTGAATATACCTAATCTATCTAAGTCTTATAGTATACAGTCATGTTGAGAGATTCAACTTTATGTTAATTTTGGAGGCTGTAGTTTGTAGTGCTGTTCAACTGATTTGAGGTATACTGAGAGGTGCTTCTACTATTTTGTCTGTATATTTGGTTGGACAATATACAAAGTTAGTTATACGTTGAGGGTAGACCGAATAAAGTGGCAGCCAAAGTATAGTGTGAACGTGAAGAAGAAAATATGCACACTTTAATAAATCATATTTTTTTCAAACAAGCTCTATAAATGAAGCTGTGGTGAGAACGAGACACCTGAAAAAGTACCGTGTAAAGCCCAAATCTAAACTGAAGTGTGACTTTGCTTTTTCTTGGCGCCGTCTGAGGAGTCACTCACCCTCTTTCGCAGGTTATAAGTGAGCAGCAGATTTCTCGAGAAGTGGTTGGAAAACGCCGTGTAAAACTCCAGCACCTTCTGCAGAGCGTCGCGTTTGATGACGTGGAGGTCGCAGTAGGTCAGAGCTCGGACGTTGGCGCAGGCCTGAGCGAGAGTCACCTCTTTCCAGAAGACATCCCCAAAAACATCTCCCTTACCTGCAGAGAGAGGAGACGCCGTTTCAACCAGGTAATTCCTCCAAAATATTAAGCAATAATTAGGAATATTATATCAAAGGGCTTTTATATCGTAACAAATGTCTTTGATAAGACTTGCTGAATCATTTACTCCTGCATGGTAGATCAGTTATTTGCCTTTTATAAGAACAAATTTTGGGTTGCCAGGTTGTGAAAAATCCCATCTACAGCTTTTAAGGCGGGTCTGTTTCTCTGATTGGAGGTGGGAGGGCATGTCTTAACAATTCTTGTCATTTTAATGGCATTTTTTTTTATATCAAGTATCTTCTGTGATGCGTCTGTTTTGATGCAGCAGTTCCTTTAATTTTGTCCTTTGGGAGACAACAGAAGCATAACACTTTACTTTAATCCCTCCTTTTAAGTTATAATGAATAAAAACTAAAAATGTCCATTTTATTATGCTATTATATACTTTTATCCTGCTATTTATACAGTAGTGAGTGTAAATGACAAACAGACAGGTTAAAGTAAAGTGTAAAAACAACCTTGACCTTTTCTTTGATAATAATACAGTCATCAGTAATCTATTAATAAATACCAATGGCCATCATGTCTGCAGTTATCAATTTTTATACACTGTTAATAAATGATCTAGATCATCTAAGGGTTTTTATAACTTGGACAACTAAAAGGTTTTCTTATTTATATCTTATAATTGGAAAAATAGCAAATTATTTATTAACCCTAATTAGTTCTTAGAGAGTGCATTAAATGATGGGTTATCATGTACAGTATGTAAACACTTGATTTTGCCCCACATAGTGCATATTAGCTGCACTTTCATATATGTTACGCACAGATTTATAATGTGTCCTGTCATACTATTTATAGATTTTTTTTCCTTGTTCATGCTATAAAAAGTCACTAATGTTTGGTAAGTTACTTCATAATAAAAAGTTTATAAGCTGTAAATCATTTCTTTATTGGTGGTTAAGGCTGTAGAAAATCTCTCTCCAGCTTGCTTTTTTAGCAATCTCTTTAATTCATCAGGAAGTGCCCTCCAATGGACTGCTTGACCACTCACCCTCTGGAAAAGAGCATCCGGACCAAAAGTCTATTATTAGCAACTTATTAACATTAACTTATTAACAAGAAGATCTAAAGAGGGGACCTGATGAATTAAAGAGCTAAAAAGACAAAACAAGTGTCATGCTGGAGAGGAGGTTTTTTTTTTATAACCACTGAAAGTTGTTAACGGCTTAAGCACAGACTTATATATATCTCGTAAATTATTAGTCAGCCATCATAAAAAGCTATTAATTTCAGCTTATAACCTAAAACAAAAAATCTATTATTAATGATTTCAGAATCTCAAGTGTCGTTAAGTGCTCAACACACTGTCATTAGTGCAGTCAGAGCTGGCCAAACTGGTGAGTCACAATGAGGATAATTTAATGTTTGAATGTCTCAACGTGACCATAAAACAACTACGAACCATGAAGTGTTATGACTCAGTGTAAACAGCGTCTAAATCAACAGCCTCTCACACAGAACAACTAAAATATTCATGAATTTAGTGGCTGAAAGCATCTGATTTATTTCCTCCACAAGATGGAAAGCTGCATAAAATCCAAACAGTAGAGTTGAACAGCTATTATCAAATCCAGATGAGTTACAATAATTAATAACATTGAATGAATGAGGCATTCAGAGTTGTTTGCAGGTGTACTTTACGTATTGTTTCCGCTCTCCAGTGCCATTAGGCTAATGAGAATTTGATTCATAGGCGTAACTTGTCCACTTCAGGCTCCATTACAGTCTCCATCCGGGTCAATGGTATTAGCTCGACAGCGTATTGATTGTTGCAAACGGGAGCCCATAGCAGCTTATTGATGAGAAAAACGGCCAAGATGGTGTTGCTGAGCTTGCCAGAGCATGCCATCCATTATTATAAATCAATCATTTGGCAAATTAAAAGGAAGTTTTAAAAAAACAATACTCTGCTGGGATTTGACCCATTTAAGGACCAGCTCTGAAAACTAGCTTAGGTTATAAATGCTGTGGTATGTGGTATTGGTCCTCACAATAAACAATACTTCTCCCTAAAAAAAAATAAAATAAAAATAATAAAAAATTATTAATCTAAAAACTGTACAAATCTCTATTAACATACATGTGATGATAACTTCTGTATCTTTTCCCTCCTGTAATTTCTCAGCATTAGTATGTTATTATGTTTATCTATTGGGACTAGAGCTACAATGATAGGTCAAATATTTGAATTAAAGAAAATTAATCTGCACCTAACAATCAATCAATAATAAGTTCAGTCATTTTTCATGAAAAAAGTGCCAAACTTTTGCTGGTTCCAGCTTCTCAAATTGGAGAATTTGCTGCTTTCTTTATCATATATGATAGTAAATGACAGATCCTCTGTACAAAAAAAGCAATCTGAGGATTTTCACTTTGAGCTTTGTGAAATTGTGATGGATGTTTTGCACTTAATTGACTATTTAACTATAGTTTGGTTTAATTAATCAAAAAATCAATCAGATTAATCAGGCTTTTGCTTCATGAAGGTGATGTACTCGGCATTGGAGTAGGAGGCCTTAAAATACACACCACTTTTCAAAATATCATTATTCTTTATAGGAAGCGTGGTTTTCATTGGATTGAAACTAAGACGAGGTTGAAAAAGTCTGACTGTCTTCAAAATGTCCCACCCGAGAGGATCGTGTATCTGCGACAAACAAAGTCTTGTCAAAATCCTGAGTTTATGACTCAGCAGACAACAATCCCCGAGCAGCAGTTTTCTCCGCAGTCAGACACGGTTTGTAAAGTGCTGCAATACAAAAAGGAAAAGTGGAGCAAGTCCTCTAACAAAGATGTTTTGTTACTATGATGCAAAACTCTTTTGTTAAAACATTGCTGGAGACCAGTTTGATGAAAATGTTTTTCTGCTGTCGTCAATGGCAGTTTGCTGGTGTTGACGTGTCTCTGAGATAATAAACTCAGATAAGGGCAAGATACTGTAGCAGCATGTCCTCATTTGAGATCTGTCTATTCTCTTTTGAAGCTTTACAAATCTGTAACTTTATTTTCTGAATAACCTGAGCAGATCTGGGGCAGGTCCTCTGACATTTAGCTGAATGGAAAGACCGGCTCCTTCATGAAATAAACATAGGTTGTGAATTCCATTATTAATTATGTAAAATACTCAGTGGGTGAACAAAATATGCATAAGGATCTGTGGAAAGTGCATTGCAAAAGTGTTCACTCACTCACCTAAAATGGCCACCACCTCGTCATCCTGAATGACCTCCAGTGATCCCGACACCACGAAACAGAGGCTGTCCACACTTTCACCGGCGTGATAGATCAGGTCGCCGGGGGCGCAGTGGATCGTCTGAAACTCCATGGCGAGCGCTCGGAGACACCCGTCGCTGGCCAGCCGGAAAGCCGGGTGCTCTTTAAAAACCTTCCGGTTGAGATGAACACAAATATCTGCTCTCATGTCCTTTGGACAAATCTGCAACACCTGGATAGACACAAGAGTAGAGAGGTGAGCTGTAGATCATAGGACGGCTGAGTGATTTGTTTTTTTTTATCTGATAATACTTAATTATACTTTGGAGCTATGCAGCCAGCAGCTGACCCACAGCTGTGACTCATTTGGTATAATGCTCCTGACCAAAGGGTAAATGGTTACTGATGGTCACTGAAATTACACAGAACATCACTCCTATGTTTGCTTTGCCTTGGTAAAAGCTGGGCACTGAAATGAAATGGTCAATGTCATAGAAGCTGAACAAAAAGCTCTGACATGCAAGTCTTTTTTTGCATGGATGTATTGAAAATGGATGGAGCGCTGCAGTAGTGTAGTGTTGTCTTTGTAGGTGGGTATACTGTAGCTTCTGTGGAGGTACTTGTGTCACCTGGGAGGAGGAGCAGCCTTGACAACAAAAGTCAAGTCTTGTGCGAAGTCAACACCAGATTACATGATAAGACTGTAACATGACTGCCTGCAGCGTTTGCAAGACATGCACGGTTATGTATTTGTGGCTATAGTTAGGTAAGCATGAGGTAAATCACCCCAGGCAGAGGTGGACAGACCTGCATACGAGCACCACTAAACCTCTGCAGCGCCGTCAATCTGCCTTGATGCCAATTAGTCCCAATGGCCACTCATGATACTGCAGCACAAACATCCCCTGCTGCCTGCAAATCTTGGACAACAACTAAATGGGATAAAAACCAGCCTAAAATATTTGTTCCACATTTGTTGGATTGTACTAATAATGGTGCTAATATTGTGAAATCTGAGCCTAAAGGTGAAGATTTCTCACAAAGAATGTATTTAGTGCATGAGAAGGAGACTTTAGCCTATAGAATACATCATATATTTGGTAATTTTGCAATAAAAATATTCATAATCTTCACTGAATCTTTTTACAGCCATAAACAGAATAAATTCTGTAAAAGATGCTGTTTTGAGGTAAGGTGTAGCTTAATATTATTTGACTGTGGACTTTTTCTCCAGTACATACAATAAAGTGAAAGAACAGTTGGGTACTTTCTAGTTTTCTTCTTCTACTAAAAAGCTTAGGTGTTTTATGCTACAGATAACAGATTTGGAGGTACTTTCTTTTTTGGTAGGTTTGTGAATTACTGCTTTAGGATTCGCCTTACATATTGGACGGGATTAAATGTGCATTGTGTTTTATGGTGGAGTTTTAACACGAGGGACACACTGAAGCTGCTGCCAGCTCAGCGTCCAGCCGCCTCTCTGCTGAGTGTCACTGAGCTGCAGCATGTTGTTCAAGTACACCTAATCAACAGGATGCCAGGCCGTCGCAGGGCTCTGCCTTTAAAACAAATCTCTTTGAAGATGAATGTCAGGAAAAGAGGGATTATGTGCCATTTTTAGACCCTTCAGTGTGGCCTGAAGCCAGACAAATAAATAATACATAGATGCTGCGCAAGCTTAACATAAAGAGGAAACAATAAGTAGATAAGCACAGACAAACAATCAGGCCTCGCAGATTGTTCGACTCACAGAATTCCTGCCTCATTAGAAGTTTTGCTTCTAATTTGAGGTGAAACTATTTTTCCATGATTGGATTTTGGACAGGCGGATTTAAATGGGATGCAGTGATATGAAGGTTTTCTGGCTTCGAATCAATCCGAGTGGCACCGGTTCAATCTCTCTGCTTCCTGATTTAAATACTTAATTTCCACACGCTCAAATCATTTTAGCATCATCTGAATTCAGCAGGATGGCTGGAAGTAACTGTCGAACAATGTGCCATAAACATCACACCGCTGTTTGCTTTTCATAATGGGCTGCTGCCGCCACATTTTCTGCTATATAACAACTTCAAGTATATAGGATAAGAAAGGAACAATAAACAATGAAAAATGACTTTTATATTTAATGACGTTCAAGAAGCATCCAGTTCGGTTTCAGACTTGCAGGGACGCAATGAAGTCAAGTTTTTTTAGTCTGTCAACCAACGACAAAACAAATTACAATCTAATCCAATTCATATCCAATATATAAATCTCTCCATATATTATTGATAAATTATGTTGCATTTTGAAATAGTTTTAATAATCTCATAACACATTATGTTTAAATAGGTTACAATGCTTTCCATAATAAAGGGACCACGACCTTCCCCAAGCCTACAACAAAAATTAGAAATGCTGCATTAATTGCTGGACTTTGAAAGGAATAGCTTTTTTTTTTGGCTTTCTTGACTTTTTTTGGCTTTCTTGTTAAAAACACTTGTCTGTCTCTTAAATATGAAGCTATAGACAGAAGCCGTTTATCTTAGCTTAAGCTTTAGACAAAGCAATACAGCTAGCCTGGCTGGGTAACAAAACTCCATCCACATTATATGGTGTTTCTATACAAAAGGGTTTTTCTTAGTAACCTTAGATGAGCATATTAATATTTTTATCCATTCGGAGCTAATCTCATCTGGACTGTGTTGACTGGACAGTAAGAGAAACAGTTTTGGGACGTTATAGTAATTATAGTGAATTTTTCATCCCCATGTGGAAATTATCAGGTCAGTATTAACAAGGATACTATCAGCACCCACTCGCCATAGGACAGCCATTAAAGATGACGCAGTGTGACGTACCTTTTCAGTGTCTATGCCCCGTGACATGGACCACGTGGAGGCGATGTAATCCATAACTCTTTCGCTCAAACCTTTGGGCACCTGGTAGAGCTTGAGAAAGTCTCGGACGCTGTTAAGCATCTCGTGGTAACGATTCGTGTTGGCGTACATCTGCTGGAAGATCGTTGTCACGTTACCGAAGATGGTGGCGTAAAGAAGGGCTGGGAAGATACAGAGACAGAGAAAAGGGAGAAGTTTAATTAGGTCATTTTACACACACTCTATAAACACACTGTATATAAACATGATTTATACAGTTTACAGTTTTTAGGTGCTCGTATGGACTTGACCCAGGAATTGAATGTTTGCTTCAACACCACTACTACAGTTGATGCTTTCTATTTAGTTTTCTAAGAATTTGTTTCTATCTTTTTACAATATCTATTAAGAGGCTTAAAACAACATGGTCAAAATCTCCAAATTAAGGGTTTATGAGGACATAAAAATACCTGGTTAATGAGGATATAAAAATTTGAAAAACATGGTTTATGAGGACATAAAAATCCAAAATCCACCAAATTGGTTGTCAAAGACATAAAAATATCCAAAATTGGGTATAAAAAGACAAAACAACTTCCAAGGTTTGATTTTAAAATGGCTTAAATCTCAAAAGACATAAAACATCTCCCACACAGGACACTGGTGGCCTTTATAGACATCATCAAGTGACTTATCAGACCAAAAGTGCCTTAAGACTTAATAATGTTTTATGTGGTGATTGCTTTAATCAATCACATGAGAAATTAACAATTAAAACTCACGCCAAAAGGGAAAAAAACTTTACTTACACCTTCATATTGAGTGCTACTAAATAAGATTTTTTTTAACTTGTCTTGTGATAGAGGAATTAAAGAAAAGGAGAAGAAAATGTGCTGGTTGGGTGGCTGAACCTGTGCAACAGCTGGAGTCTGTGAGCGGATCAAAGCCGTCAGACGTCTGCTCGGTGTGTGTACTGTTCTCCTGGCAATGGAGCCCTAATTAGCCCTGCTAGAAGGGACGGAGGGGAAACATGCCAGCCACACATTTCAATTATCCTCAGATGATGACAGTAACCTGCGCGTGTGTTTGTGTGTGCTTGTTTATCTCGCCGCGCACAATCAAAGTGCTGAAAAAAACTGCACAGGGAATAATACTAATTAGAAAGTGCTCAAAACTCCTCAAGGGCGAGGATAACCACAACTTTCATCCTTTCATCACCATCGCTCATTTGTGCAGCCACGGCATCGAGCGTATGAGTATAGTATGGTGTTCTTCAAAGAAAAACACATTCTCAGTGCTGCATATTTGCAATCACCAACATGACAGATCAAAATAGTTAAAAAAAAAAAAAGGTTGCCAAACTTTCGGGGCGCAGATGGCAACGCCGGCTTCTCTGATAAGCAGAAAAACGCTGTAACAAAGGAAACTCGATCGGTCCCTGAGGAGCAGGCGCTTCATCTCGTCCCCAGCGCTGCTCTCCGCTTGCTGACGCACACAACTTTGCCGCATCGTTGCTCAGCATCCAAACAGCTGGCTTGTTTGAAGGTAGTTAAAAGACAGTAGTCGGAAACTCAAGCCCCAGGCCAACAGTTGCTATAGAAACAGGACATATGTATAGCCCCCCCCCCTCTCTCTCTCTTCGCTCATGCCACCCCCCAAATCCCTCATCACACCGTGATCTTCTACCACCAGCACCGATCCAGTGCTGGTGGTAAAAATAGAACAGTATCAGGGCATCCATATTTCATAGAGAACAGCCATGGACTACAGTAGATTGCATCTACAACAACCCTCCTGAGGCTGTCTGGTTTTTGGATATTTACGCTTTAAGATGATTTGTATCTCACAATGAAACATTTAGACAAGGCTGCAGATGAGTTTTGAGAGTTCCCCCGAGAGTGTATTCATAAACCTGAACAGCCAAAAAGGTAGAGAGAGAGAGAGAGAGAGAGAGAGAGAGAGAGAGAGAGAGAGAGAGAGGTGGGGAAAGGGGAGGAGGGGGACATTCATCCTCTTCCCGCCTCGAAAAAAAGTACAACGGAGGTGAGGAGTGATTGCGGAGGGATCGGAGGGAGCACTGTGCTAAATTGATCCGGCAGTGTCGGTTATTGCTTCGAGGTGTTGCTCTCCGCATGCAGTCACGCATAATGGCACCGTGCCGTACGCTGGATTATGAGCCACACGAGCAGGAGACACCTTATAAATGTTTAATACAGAGATGTGGAAAGAGGGACATGCTGTGAAAATCTGCCTCCGTCTCTTTGCAGATTAGATGTTTTTTGGTTAGGTGGCTTTCTTAACTAAATCATAATAATCCAGTCATTGTTATTTATGTCTACAGCAGAGACACTATTTCTGTGTGTGACAAACCACAGTAAGTGACAAAAATAGACGTTGCTCATACTCCTAATGTCATGTTTACCCATCTTTTTTTTTTCAGATTTTAACATGCTGATGTGCTGTTTTATGATTTTCTGATTTATATGTTTCAGTTCCAATAAGCCACGAGATTCGTTAAAAATGCTCCACTAAACTCCAGCCCCAGAGTTTTAATTTTAAGGAGGGCATTTCAGAAATGCTGGAAACTTGTGAGTGATGCATCATGCGCCGGTAAATCTCAATAATTCAGCACAATATTCCAGACCAGACGGAGGTAATGAGTCCAATGGAGGCAAGAATAACAGAGCTTCCTCCTGTACTATGTTAAAGTGGACCGACTGGAGTTGACAGCAGTGTTGATGGGCTGAGAGAGAGAAAGCGGTGAAAGCTTTGAAAACACACGCTTTGAAAACAATGTGAAACTCATTAGAGCTTTCTTCACTTTTAACACTGTGTGAATGTCACACACAGTGATTTACTGCATCAATCTCAGCTTTACTAACTTTGGTACTCTACAACAACACTGGGAATGACAGTGACACAGCAGCCTGTTTGAAACATTTGGGTATTTTTTTAAGTGATTGAGATGAGCCCTGTGTTGTGTTCACTGACAACTGAGCCAATCAGATTCACAGGATTGAGTATCTTCCTGAACCAGACCCAGAAAAATACCTGCATCAGTGAAAAATAGCGACAGGAATATGTTATATGCTGTGACATACATGGCGTGGATGATATCAAATCAGCATATATATATATATATATATATATATATATATATATATATATATATATATATATATATATATATATATATATATACACACACACATATATACACACACACACACACACACATGTCTCACATTTGTGCAGTAAATACCACTTGCAGGGCCAGTTAGGAAACAGTACCTGTCAGGCCAACTTGGAACATGCTGCCGTTACTCAGTCGCAATCTCTCTCTCTCTGAGCTTCTCTCCGTTTTCTCTGTACTGTGCAGTTTACTGTCCCGTGACATTTAGTTGTCAGGACTGTAAATCGTTTCATTCAATAAACAATTGCTGGAAGGGGATTAAAGCTCTCAGGGCTGGCTAACCGTCTATAGGGAAGCTCATTAGCCAATGTGACTTCACCTTTACAAGGACCAGTGTGTAGGATGTAGGGGGAGTCTATTGGCAGAAATGGAATATAATATTCATAATTATGTTTTCATTAGTGTATAATGACCTGAAAATAACGATTTTGTTGTTTTCATTAGTTTAAAATTGGCCCATCATATCTACACAGAGAGCAGGTCCTCGTCCATGGAGCCCGCCATGTTTCCACAGTGGCAGAACGGCAGATTTATTATTTTTTTAATGAAAAAAATGAAAGTCACACATTTTTAAAAATTCAATAACTTGTTAAATACTGGAAAAAAAAGTCAGATGTTAAAAGTCACACGTCTATATTTGTGCAAATTCAGGGCACATACCATGATTCAGTAATGTAAATCAATTTCCATACTGTATATGATTACAGGTGAAACTTTCCTCAAAATGTTCAACTGTAAATTTTAATTTCCACTCCTGAAGTGAAGACATGTGCTTGAGGCTGAATGGGAGTGTGACTTTGTCATTATAAGAAATACACTGTGCAGAAAGCACCTTTGAGGGCACAGGCCTGTGATAGTGAAGATTAAATATAAATTGCAGTGAGTTGTTCCAGCACTGAACTGTATTCACCCCGAGCAGTATATTCCAGGCTACAGGAGAGAAGAGAAATATTGCTCAGCTAATCATCTGTAAAGTTATATTTCCTGAACTTCAATGGCTCTGTTCATAATTCATTTATCCACCTACCTCAGTGGATTGTGGCTTTAAAGAGCATAGTTAAACATCTCATGTATCATGTATCTGCTACAGTGGATGAAAAATAAAACGCCCCGCACTCACATCCGATCATCATCATGGCCACGGCGAAGATTTTCTCCCCGTCCGTCGTCGGGGCGATGTTGCCGAAGCCAATGCTTGTCAGGCTGGTCATGGTGAAGTACAAGGAAGTGATGTAGACCGAGTGCTTGTTGGGCCCACCCTCCCACTTCCCCGAGCCGCTGGCGTTGAAGCGGTACGGCGTGCCCACCGTCTCAGCCAGGATGTAGAGCCAGCTGTCCATTCGCACGATGTTGGTTTCCTCATCGATGACCTCGTAATCGCCAATGCTGTACCTGTGGGGTCAGGACATACAGGAAATAAACACTTATGTCTCAGACATTTCAAAAATGGCAGACTACTAGATTGTATTTCTGTTGACGTGGTGAAATTCTGTTATATTTTTTGTCTATAGTTGGAGACTTTTGACTTAGCTAGCTTCTTGGAGAAAGCCTTGGGGATGAAAAACAAACCTTCAGAATATAAATTGGGTGAATCTGATGATGCCGCTGTTTACTCGTTGTTTTCCTTCCTCCCGTCTGTGTCTGGGTTTATGTTGACGTGAACATTCAAAAGAAAACACTCATCTGTTGTGTGAGCCCAACCTGCTTTTTTTTTTTTTTTTCTTATTCACCACCCTGGTAATCATAGTTGATGATGGTTTTAACTTTTGTCAACTCGATGATGCCGCGGCTCGTCGTGTGACCATGGTAACCGCAGAAACCACACTGAGAGAAGCGACACAGGAGCTATTGATGTTGTTATCCGGGTCTGGTTTGATTATACCGTCTGGGCTAGTAAAGGATAGTAATGATACCGGTTAGAGTCTCTTAACAGGGTCCCAACTCTCAGTTTGTTCAACATAATTGAAATCCTGCAATATTAACATTGTTTGGAGTCTTGTAGATGGAAATGTTTTTTTTTAATGAATATAATCATGTCCTGTAATCTTCAGAAGGATGGGTCAAGTGTTTGTCATTTGTGTGTGTGTGTACATGCAAATGTGTAAAAGTGGTTGTTTAGCAGAGTTGAAAGTACATCATCACATAAATATAAAAGAACCGCAACAATCAAACATATTTTCTCTGTTTTTATGTACGCAGGAGATAAAGTTGTCATCGGTTTTTGAGGGCGTGTGTGTGTGTGTGTTTAGACATTCTCATAAACATAATTAAATCAAGGAACAACACACGATGGAAACTTAATGCCTCCGCCACACTTGCCCCCCTGTAGACTCGATGATCTGATTAGACTTGGAGGCCTACGCTCCATAAATTTGCATATTAACGAGGAAAAAAAAGTAATTCTCTTGAAACCACCGTATAAACTCTTTCTGGCTTTAAGGTATGAAAAACATACAGTTGTAATACATGAAAACAAGCATGTTGACAAAAAATGTACAGCTAATTAATGCATTCATTAGCTTAATCAATGGCCTCATTATATTAATTGGCTCTGCTGTTACTGAATCCCAGTGATGCCAGAACGTAGCAGTCTATCAGCATTATATTATTTATATTATAGTGCAGTAATTCCAACCTAAAATGTCTTATTTGTCTATTTTTATTCCCTTTTTTGACAGTTGTATGAATAAAAATTAGAAATCTGGATTGACGACAGTAGTGGGAGTTGATAAAGGCTTCAGAGTGAAAGGTAATACTAAATAATTAAAAATGTCATGAACATACCAAATACAGGCCAGCCAGTGAGCGGCCAGTCCAAAAACACACACCAGCAGGACCAGCACAGCCGCCCCGTACTCGATGTAATGATCCAGTTTACGGGCAACCCGACCCAGACGGAGCAGCCGGACCACCTTAAGTGAGCTGAAGAGACTGCTGATTCCCTGAAACAGGAGACAGAAAGAAAAGGCAGACGTCAGAAGCGATACAGAGGACAGAGGGAATAATTCAGATATATATCTTTTTTAAGTTAAAATACTTAAAATGTCAGTTTGTGATTAACAGTAAGTTTTACCCAACACATTAAACTATATTATATTAATAAGACATTAATAAGATAATAAGAGATAGTGCCACTCTGAAACACTTAAATTGTAAGTCTTTAGTATTTATAAGCACTATATTTACATTGTTTATGACATAGACCACATCCTGAACGCAGCTACAAGGTCATTTATGAATTAATTTGTCAGTAATTCCATATTTTCTCCTTTGAAGACACTATATTGCTTTCATTTCTACATTACTACGACTACATTAAAGTGTGTTATAAACCAGTTATTACATGTTTGAATACAGCATATAAATGTAAAATAGGGAGGTTAAAATAAAGTTTTGCCTTATACACTTCTGTTGTATATTTAGTAGTGGATTTGGCTCTAGTTTCTTTTTGTTTGTTTTCATTTAGTTGCTAGCTAAAATTGTAGTTATTCGTTATGTTTTATTATTCTATTTTCTTATCGATCTTTTTGTGTGCCCCAGTGCTCTTTGTGTTTCATGATTCACAAGTGACTAGGCTGCTGTAATGCTGCAATTTCCCACTGAGATTAATAAAGCCGTTTACTTATTTGTTATGCATCCAAACGTCAAAACTTCAGATTTAGAAAACGTCAATATATAAGTGACCGAAACGCACCGTGAACATTAAGTATGATGATGCACTCCTGTGTTTGCTCAAGGTCTGACTCCCATATCAGATATTAAACAATAAAAAATAAAAAAAACTATGCCGCATGAAATCAAAATGATAAAAAGAAAAAGAAACACTTTAAAACATTTAAAGAGCCTATTTTAAAGTGTATGAACCTGTCTGTTAAAACACTACAGTAAATGTGATATGGCAATAACAAGCAGACAAGATGAGGAATAACATGTGCCGAGCTGATTTTAAAAACATTTCTATGCAACATGATGAAATTTTACAACTTCCAGCGGTTACATAACCAGCAGCTAAACGTCCACTCAGCTTAACTGTATCCTGAAACACCCACTCAGTGACTCGAACAGACAGTCCCATCAGTTTGCTGGTGGTATTGTGTGTGTGCGCTGGGAGGTGTATTGATTTGCTAATGTGCTGTGGTCTGCAATCCGAGTACAACTGCAGCACTCGCTGTCACTCGATCTGATCTAGCTGCCTGGCAGACACCTCAGCTGCTCTGAAATCACTTTACAGATCTGAGATCCAACACAACTCAATTATGAGTGCAATCGTGCTTTTGAGTTCTGCTGCAAACTCCACAAACACAAGACAGGGAGAAAGGTTCATCAATGAACGGATAAAGAGACTTCGGTAAAGGGATACTTCGACATTTTGGGATGTTTATTCGCTTTCTTACCAAATTACCTTTGCTTAGTATGAGTGGAAACAGGGGAAACAATAGATCCCAAGATTAAAATCACACCTTTCAGCATCTCTAAGCTCATTAATTAACACAATGTGGCTCATTTGACTGATTTGGACATGAACTGAAATGAAAGAAACGACAATATGTGGTTTTACAGGCTTGTCTAAATGAGGTTCAGTGAGCCTGAATTAAAAATACAGCATGTGATTATGAGTCTTATTGGCCACCAGACACCAACGATTATTGACTTTCTTGTTGTGAGTGAGATGAGAAGTTTCATGCTGCTCTTGTGTTCGTGCTTTCAGAATGAAGGTAGAGTCAGGAGGTGACAAGGTAAGCTTAGCGTGACTCCAAACTTCAAAAATACACCTTTCAACATCTTTAAAGCTCATCAACAGACACACACTGTCTGATTTTAGTTTAAGTTGGACCTAATCAGAAATTCAAAAACATCTAATGCCTTTATGGGGAGTTATGTGGTAACTTTATGTTATGTGGCATTCCTGTTAAATTAGATTAAATGGTCTAAATTTAATAAATGGCTATCTTACTAAATAGTTCAATTTTAGTTAAAGAAATAATATAAGTAAGAGAGAACCTAATTGATTTGAGTGTAATTTACCACCGCCACAAAGTGCTGGAAAGCTTGAAAAAGACCTTGAAAGATTTGCTTGAATTTGACTTTGTAATTATCGAATTGAACTGGGAACATTTTTACTTTCCTGCTAAGATAAAAAGAAAGTTCATTAAAAAAGTAGATAAGATCAACACTTCTCTCATCTATGTTTAGTATGGAAATAAAGCCAGGGGGCGCTTAGCTTAGCTTTATATAAAGATTGGAGACGAGGGGTCACAGCTAGCCTTGTATGTGCAGACAAACAAACGTAAAAACAACTATTCTTGGTTTTATGGGGAGTTAAACAGCTTCACCCTGCTTATAATGTTTATTGTTAAATTATCAACTGCTGGCTCTGACAGACATGACACTGTTTTCAATGCTTTCACCTCACTCTCTGCAAGAAACCCAGTTAGGATATTTCCCAAAATGTCGAAGTATGCCTTTAAGGAACAGGGTCATTATTTATCTGTTATTGTACAAAAAGTACATTTATTTTTGTAAATTATTTTATGCAAAAGACGCCAGTAAACTCAAACTTTTTTTGTCCCAATTTTTTGTTTAATTCCTTCTTTTATAATTTTCCTGTGCAGCTGTACACCAGGTGTGTAATAAAATAATGACGAAAAGGTTGTGACAACCATTTAATCACAATATTTAGTTTAATTTATGATCATATTATTGTGGATTAGGTGTTGCCCTTTTTTTAATACTTCTAATTTTGGAAATTTTTAATAACTTTCTTAAAAATATATTCTACATTACATAACCCTACATGTTGCAATGCAAACATGCAATCAATTTTACTCACTTCATAATGTCTGACATTTGCTGGGTAAAATGAATTTCAGTCCTGATGAATGCACTAGATTTAGTATCGCAGAGGGAGATTTGTTTTCACAGCAAGTACAACACAGACAAACACAAATATAGAGAAAACATAAAATCTTCATCCCAGCTCACCACAGTGTCAGCAATTTTGAATTTTACTCAATGAAATTAATAAGAAATCAACATTTTGCAGTATTTTTTCTTTTAGGTCTTTCAGTCAGAGTTTTTTCACCTGATTTCTGAATTTTTTTTGGTCGTGATTTTAGGTTTCATAAATGAACATGTTCTACAATGTCCACTATTAGAAATATTATAATGAGATGCATAGATATGATATATGACCTAATTAGCCAAACACAAAACTCACCTGCTCAAGGTGGCAAAAAGAAAAAGATGGTTCTTGTGATGCACATCACACTATGTTCAAAACTCCCTCTGTTAAAGCACATTTTCAATGCCAGGACTTTTATTTTGAAATTTCAAACTGTATCATGTCGCTGCAGTCAATTGTTCGCAAATGACATGTTACCGCTGACGTGTGGACTCAATCGGCTCTCGTGCAGCTTTAATGACGTTGTTTTTCATTTTCAGATTGTAGAACACACTCTGATCGTAGTTATCTCCTGGCAATGAAAAGCTTTAGCAGGAAAAAAAAAAAAACAAGCAACACAAATCTTAACTTGCCTTCTGTGACATTTATTTCACGCACTGACGCTTCTGCTGTCGCGCTGTCATCGAGCGCCACAGCCGAAACGTCGGCGTGGGGGTAAATGTCACGAGAAACGTGGCAAAGCAAAGTGTGCGGCTGCTGATGGAGAGTAGATGCAACGTGTGCGTAAAAACAGGTAAAAACAAAAACACAAAAAAATTTGCTCATGATCATATTCTAAATCAAACTGAAGCCTACTTGAGTGACAGCTCGGTGGTTCCAGTTCTTCCCATCACGTCCCATGCATGAACACAGGCAGAGGAGGAAGGGGGGGGGGGGGAGGCCATGCAAACAGAACGGAGGGGATGAAAAAGAAGAAAAAAACAAAAACTGAGCACAAGTAAGAGAGAGGACACTTGATCAGTAGTAAGCGATGAATAAACACATGAGAAAAAAAAATCAACATTCAATAAAAGGTTTCAAAATAAAACGAAACATAAAGAACAACCTTGTCTGTGCTGGTAAAGCATGTGCAGAGTGATTAAAGCCGAGCATGCACTGAAAGCTTTTACTTTGTCAGAAACACCTGGAGAGCAACGTGAAGTTTCTTTGTTTGTTTGTTTGTTTTGGGTCACCAGAAACCGACACACTGACTGTATTGGTTCAGTCGGCCTCTAGGTGACGTACGACGCTTTAAGGCTGCCGAGAATAACTCCTCACTAATGATCTTTCCTTCCCTATTTGGAAACCTGTTGGGGGGGAAAAACAGCCATCAAAGTTATTCATGTCAGTCGTTAAGGTCTGTAGCAGCGGAGAGATGTTTCGGCGCCAGTTTAATAACGCAGCCAATTGTTTGCTCGCTCTCATTTACCCCTGCCACGGATTGCCTCAAAGCAATCTGGAGCAAATTGGAGTCAGTGAATTGTTGCAGAGACACGCTGGAAGATGATCCGGGAAGTGGACGCTCATAGTGTCGGCTGTCAGCAAAAGTGTCCACAGCCTCGTAACTAAATGTAAATGTACACTTGAGGTTCACAGTAATTAATAAAGCAAAAGGGTGGACCAAATATTCAACAATTGTACAATTTTGTAAAACTGAAAAAAGGTCTGAGGACCACTGAATGTTTTACATCTCAGCTTGATAAGGGATAATGAATTGTTTCTGTGGACAAAAGCAGCACATACAACACATTATCCCTGACAGTGTAGTATCTAAAACACATTTTCACCAATTTTTCTAAAAAAAAAACAAAACCAGCGATGCTAACAAGTGTTGTTTGTACAGCCAAAGCCTGATACAGCTTTATCTTCTGTGCCGTACTGTCCAAAACATATTTAAGAACCACACTGTTGGACTGGGTGACACGTTATCTCATTACGTCACTATGGCAACCAAATTTTGAATGCTGAGACAAAGCCATGGAGGCGTTTTCAATTTCTGGCAGGTAAAATTAAAAAACATGATTGCGGACACTGTTCAGGCCGTTCTTTTCACCCTAAATCTCTCTACATTTACCTTTTTTTCTGTCTGTGCAGAGCATAATGGTAGTTAGCTCTCAAGTTAGTGAATATTAAATGTGCACATCACTTTATGCTGCATTGTGGGATTTTCCTATCTATAACTAGGCTGTTTTTTATTCTCATTCAAAAAGGTAAACCCATTGGAGTTTTGGACCTCTCTAAGCTTTATGGAGCCATTTTTTTCCACAAGTTGGATGTACATGCACTAGCATATGTGCACAATACCCATTCCTGCCAACGGTTTCCCGTTATTCCACTGATTTAAATGCGGCGGTAACGTGCCAAAATGTGCTGCAATGTGCTAGCAAAGGCAGGAAAAAGAAAACTGTTGACATGGATGTTAACAATACAGGTTTTAAATTTTTAAAGGAAAATCAGCTTTGCAAATGTTTACTGAAGCATTCATCAAGTGTGCTAGACCTGGTTGTTCACAAGAAAACTCCACAGATATAGTGGAGTGTATCAAATGCATATCACATTTTCCCTGTGCAGTCCAAAACACAAAGATATTCAGTTTACTGTAAAACAAGACTAAAGAAACCAGAAAAACTGAAGACACCATTTTTCCCCCAAAACAACACTATGGCTCTTTCATTGGTTTTTAAAATAGTTTTTGTACAACAACAAGCACAATACAGCCATACAGACGATACCTGTTGTGAAAATAAAGTCATTTTTCGTTTAGTTTTTTTCTTTACATCACTAAAGAGATCAAATAACCCCAGCGTTATCGTTTGAATCTCAAAAAGCTTGTTGTGTTCCCTTTCTGCTGACCCCTGACTTCTTCTGCTCAGGCCGCTTGAACTTGTCAGCGTTTAGGATGCTGAAGTGTTGAAAGACTAGAAAGGGCCAAAATGCTGGACCTGCAAATACAACTCGGGGCTCGCAGGCCACCAACAAGCCTGCCTGTCCTTTAAAGCGTTACCACAGCATTTCAAATTACCTCGGACTGTGGCAAATGTGCTGCCCGACTGCCCCCGAGAGCCCACACATACTGCTGCTGCTGCTCGCTGTCGGCCATGACGCACCATGCATGGCTGGTAAATGCTATGGCAGCAGCATTTTACACAGCCACGCACACACAAACACACACACACGTCATGAGATGTGACACATTTAAGCCCACGTACACACACGGCACACACAAACGCACACAATGATGCATTATTATAATGAAAACCAGCAAGTGCAGGACCCCGAGGCTCCACTTAATCAATGTTTCTGTGTTTGTGTGTGTATTGGAGGGAAAAAAAATGATCTGGACGCTTGGACTCGATTCAGAAGCTGTACTGCACCACAAAAGATGTTTTTAATCACATACAGCTCGAGATATAGCATAAGTATCAGCTGGATATTTAATGCATTTTTTATTTAATCAGCAAACATATGCAATATTTTAACATGGAAGTATTCTGTAAAGGTATTTTTCCCCTCTGTTGTGTCATAAGTGAGGAATAAATAAACAACCTTCACACTATACAATCTAATTTATTCACCTATATATGTCAAATAAAACATCTATCTAGTTAAAAGTGACCAACTCAGAATGCAGGTTTGGTAACAGGCCCGAGCTTTAATCACATTTTTCCCATGATTCAGTCCTTTTGTCAGCTGTCATAAGGTGTTAATGGTTTTAGGGCTCCAGTGACACAGCGGAGGACTGACGAGTGCCTCAGTTTAATAATGTAACACTCTTTCCCCAATTAAAATGTGCCAATTATCTCAAGATCCTGTGATAGCTCTCCAGCAAACACTTCTCATTACGGTCCAACATTTATGAATTCACAAACAACCATTTTATTATGCCGCTTGTTCCAACTCTGTTTTTTTCCGCTGTCTGTACACAAAACAACAACAACTAGCGAGCGGGATCAGATCCACAGTTGTTATTAAATGTGCTTGTGTGCCTGCATGGCAAACCAAATAACCTGCCAATCGTCTTAGAAATGAGCATCTGTTGGATTTTAACTCGATTCGGTGGCAAAAGGCCGAGCAGACAGAGCGCAAGTACAAACTTGCCAATTTGTTTATATTGAGATTAATCTATTTTTGTCACAGAAGACAAAGAAAGTCAGCAAATCCTCACGTTTAAGAGGCTGGAAACGTAGATGTTTGGCATCAAAACTAATCCATCCCAAATCCCAAATTGTCTAATCCATTAATTAACCCGTAGTTTCAGCTCTCCAAACGCAGACACCGCCGCACTCACCTCATCGACGTTCTCGAAGGCGTTGATGACGTCGTACGGCAGGCAGGACAGCAGGTCGATCACGAACCAGGTCTTCAGGTAGTTCATCCGGATCAGCTTGGGGTCTGAGATGACCTCGCCGGCAGGCCCGACGAACGTGGTGTGGAAGTTCAGCACGATGTCCACCAAGAAGATGACGTCCACGATACTGTCCACCACCAGCCACGTCACGTTGTTCTGCTTGGTCTTGAAGGAGACGTTGTAGGGCACCATGATGGCCGTGTAGAAGGTGAGGATGAGGATGACCCAGTCCCACGTGGTCTTGAAGAGGCAGTAGTGCAGGATGATGTGAGGAGGGGTTTTGGGGGTCTCCTGCTTGTACTGAGGTAGGATATCTGAGCCGAGCTGCAGTACCTGCCAAAAAAAAAAAAAAAAAAAAAAAGCAGCGAGTCAGGAAAATTCAGAAACACAGACGGATGAATACAAAGTAGGAAGCCAAAAATACTGAAGGTGGAGTTTAAATTATGTCATCCTGAGGGTGGCTGTAGCTCACCTGCTCATAAGAAATGCTGTGTAAGTCTTAGAAGTTGACCTGATCCTCTCTTCACAATTTCTCAGTGTCTACAGTTTGTTCTCTAGGTTTACAGTACAGAAATAAAACCTCATGCGTCCTCCGTACCTCAGCTAGGCGCGAGTGCTTGTGGACGTTCTCTCCTTTGTGAACTGTGGGCTGCAGCTGTTGCAACACTCCTCTGCTGCTTGTTAGAGCTCGAGTCAGTCGGGCAAACTTCCCCCAGCCTGCGGATTACAAGCACAACGCGTACAGTGCACACAATCTCTAACGCGATGATATTCAAGATGTTTTCTGGTTATTTTTTTATACGTTTTGGGAGTTGTGGGAAGACTTGCACAATCAGGGTGTGCTGTTTTCAGTACTGCACAATAGAGTGCTGCAGGGGTGACGTATTTTTGTAGGCAAGCCCGGGAGTTTATGATGATGCCATGTTACTGATTTTTGAGACTTAAGTGGAATCACCAGAAGTTAGAAGGTAAAGTAAGGCTCTAAACAAACTACGCCACAGTCTCATGACCTCGCCATCATAGCAGGTTCAAGGCTGGAAAAGGTGGACTAGTCACCGTATTTGGCATGTGGGGTATTTACTTACGTATTTGATGTTACAGAGTAATCAAAATCAGTATCAACTTTTTTGGTGAGTTGGATGTACATGCACTAGCATATGTGCACAATACCCATTCCTGCCAACGGTTTCCTGTTATTCCACTGATTTAAATGCGGTGAGGACTCTGGTTTATGATGCACTCAGTGTACATGCACAGAAATACTCATACATAAGGTTCAGAGCAAGGACAACAGCTCAACAACTACTATGTACAGTTCTAAATATATAAATGGTAGATATATACTGTCACAAACAATAACATATATATAAAAAAATAACAATGCAAACCAAATGCAGTGGTGGAGAGTGCAAAGGATGCAACATATAGCTTCATATAAATGAGGTACTTAAATATGACATTTATACAGTATATGCAGCATGTATGGATTTGTGTTTGAGAGTGCTGACATTTACATGACAAAAACCAGTGTGTATTTAAACAATAAGAATCTATTATTTACAGGTCCTGTGGATGTTTGTGTTACAGGATTATTACAGAGGGCTCGTTTCTGACGCTCTGTGAGTGACATCAGAGTGACAGCCTGAAAAGAGAGACTGGTCATGTGTCCGGTTGTTTTGGTGTACAGAGCAGAGGATTTCAAACAGGTTATGTCAACGCTGTGATGGATCTGCAGTGATGTTTCCTGCCCGTTTACTGACTCTGGGCACGTCTAAGTGTGTAATGGAGGGCAGGTCGGCACAGATGATTCTTTCTGCGGTCCAATCTGCTCCTGTCCCGTTCTGCGGCCGATCCAAACCAGACCGTGATGGATGTGCAGATAACAGACTGAATAATGGCGACGTCAAATGGAATCGGCAGCTCATGAGGCAGGCTGAACCGGAAGTGGCTTTAGCACTCGATCCTACAGCACTCTATTACTAAGCACTTGATAACTGAGCTTATCAAACCTACATTATTACATCTAAATACCTCAGGTTTGTATTTGGATGAACTGGTGAACTGGACGATATCTCTACATGTGTTTTGTCGGGGCATTGCAATCTTCATCACCTTTTAAAAGCATACTGTGTTATAATTTGTAACTTTATACAGGTTAATCTTTTCATTATTCATGTTTTGTAGAGCAGTAATGATCCAAGCATGTTTGAAGCTGATGGTTTATAAAAACAAATCTGTTCAGGTTTTATGTTCCAGTTTTTATCCTACTCTATAACTTTTATAGCCGAGTGGGTCACTGCAGGTCTGGTAAGCTCCTTTTCTACTCCTCACCCACATTTTTATTTACATTTTTCAACCTCATAGTCTTCACAACCAATGCACACTGACTCGAGTGACATTGACACTGACTCTTCCCTTCAACAAATCAGCCTTTAGTATACCTGAACAACCAGACGGTCTCAAAAACACAATTTATCACGTTTTCCTGATATTCTGCTGCTATCGTTAAGGTTTGTTTGGGCTATTTAAAACAACTTTCCTTCAACTTTATGGAGCATTATGGCACCTTTTAGCTGATGTTTGTTTTCTGGCCCACGACTTTAGAGCTCCGGTTCACTCTCACTGCTCTCATTAGCATCATTTTCAGCCACAGCAGGCAGCTGCTCTCAGCAAAAAAAAAAAAAAAAAAAAAACCCTGAAAAACAGCAGATAACATTTTCTACCATAGTGGAGCATTTACCAAGATATTTCACTCAGGAGTTGGCGGAGACTAAAAACAGAGGTGAAAAGGTGTGAATATTCATGACTGCTTAAACTTGTAACTGCTTAAAAACATCGATAAAGGGATCAATAATTTTGTGTACCTACAGCCCCCAAGTGGCCACAAAATCAGTTATTGCAGATTTAAAGTAAACTTGTCTGCTGTAGATTGCAGTCATGGTTAAAAGAAATGTTGATTGTTGATATTACACAAACTCCCTTACACTTGCTGCAGTATAACACCACCACATTACCTTTTCATTTGTTTGCTGTACAAATAAATTATGTTATGTTAGTCATGTTATGTTTCAGGTGAGGACAGAGCTGCTGTTTTTTGTTTTTTTTTTGTCTTCATAGGCAGCACAAAACCATGTCTGTTATCGTTGCCTGCAGGTCACATCCCACGTGTGAGAGTTTTAATAAAGGTCTTTACTGATGCAGCAGCTTCAGCAGAGTGCTACCTGTTGATGCTGAATCTCAATTTCACGATTCAACATCCTGTTTTTTGTCACTATCGCTTGTTCGTAGTCGCTCACTTGCACTAATTCGTGTTCTATTTTGGCTGTCTTCAACGGTTACACAGTCCAATGAGTTCATTTTTTTGTGTTGTGCGCTGATGGTAGCATCATGGTAGCGTATTTGACTGAGTGGGTACTTGCCAGAGCAGATGCACAATGCACAGGGTCAAATGGTGATCGCTGGCAGACTAATGCTACCTCTCGTTTTATAATCTCAATATGAAAAATTCTAGATCACACGTCTGCCAAACAATGTGAAAAAAAGGATTTTTTTTAACCATTTGATGCCCAAGTACACATTTTCCCTTTTTAAATCACTCTGAAGTAGAATGAACTTTCATTGGCATCTTCAGAGAGTCACTCTTTTTGACAGAGGGCATGAAGTTGAACAAATTCAGTTTGTTGCTTCTAACCTTTGGAAGAATCGTCTTCGATGGGCTGCTTAAAGGCTGTGATGTCGCTGAACGTGCAAAGAAACAGGACCACTTTCTCTTGTTCGTTTCGAATGGGAGCAATCTTCACAAAAAACCAAACAGGCGTCCCTGAAAGAACAAACAGAACAACACTTTTATATTTAGCTGCATCATCTGCTTTATTTTTTTAAAGAGGAAATGATGCAGAGAATAGGAGAAAGTTTGATTGCGTAGTGTAAACCGTAAACTTTGAAAACTTTCCATGTTTTTCTGTCACACCTGCAAGCAGAGGGAGGTTACACCTGCGAGTGGAAGCAAACACAGCCGAGCACCACTTTTTTTTTTTTCTGGGGAAGGTTTTTCGCTGGTCTGGCTCTGAAACCAATTAGCACATTTCTACAGAGCCAGAAATGTCCTGGGCTGCCTTTGAACTTTGGCTGTACATTACACGGGCTCTGAACACATTTGCATGACAAGAGAGCGGGACTCGTTTTCCGCCACTTACTGTTCTTCTTGTACATCAGTATCTCAAACGAGTTCATCTCATAATTCTCAAACGTTAGTCGCACTTTCTCCGTCGTGTCCTTGTCCGTGAGCTCCCCGTACATGAAGCTGGAAAACACAAAGGGAAACAACAATTTGAATATTTAATATACGTTGGACAGGCATGCTCAGTCTCGCAGTGGTGAGCACTGAGGAAGGCTCGATTGTGTGAACATCTCAATATGTTAGCTGCCAAGTATTTCCTGGTTTTATTGTGATATATTCGTCTCTTCCCTTAATGCATTCTCTTATTGAACTTAAGTGTTATGTCTTATGTTTTCTTGTTAAATTTAGCTGTATATTGATATGCAACCAATCAAGAGTTACACCTAAACTGTGCTATTTAGAGACCTCCAAAGAGGGGCTGCTGAATAAGGTCTCATTAAATATAGAGTAAAAATAGATTAAAACTCACTGAAATGTATCCTGAAAACATAAAAAAGATTAATGCGTCCGGGTGTCTAATTGGCCAAACGCAAAGTGCGTCTCAAAAACAAATTAAACCTGAAGATGGGTCAAGCAACCGTGAGCACATTTAACCATGCTGCAGAGACATTCATCTCACTTTGCTTGTTACCGCCACCACCCTCAGTGGCAGCCTGTTCCAGCATGATCTAAATATAACTCCGAGTTTGTTATGAAATCACAAAAGGAAGGCTAAATTTAATGAGACTACATTCTGACGCTGCAGAGACTTTTCAGACCAGTGCTTGATGTAATATCACTGATGACTGTCCTCTCGCTCTCTGAGGAATGTGACTTCCTTCAAAGAAAATGACTCCTCAAAGGATTTTCTCGTGAAAAATTCCCACAGGTTTGTCACTGTATGTTTACAACATCCAGCATAGTAAAAAGAAAAAAACACATACATAATTGAAGGGACAGAGTAAGAGCACTTGCGAAGGAAATAACATTTTTTGATCCGCACACAGCTGCAGCAAAAGAAGCCGAGAAATTAGACTGTAACACTCAGAGGAAATGAGTATACATTTTATCTTTGCGTCATCCTCACAAACATTAAACAGACACAATAAATGTTTTATGGCCCCATAATCAGGCGCGTGAAGATGTGACAGTGTTGCACACTTGTGTTGTTAAATGTGTGTTGTTAAATGTTAACGTCACTATCTACAGCTGAGAGTGATACCTGATGATGGCACTGGATGAAAAGTTAAGGAATCACGAAATTGTATAATTCCCTATATGATTGATGATGATGTTCTCTGTACATGTGGCATCTATTGCACGTCTGTCCGTCCCAGGGAGAGGGATCCCTCATCTGTGGCTCTTCCTCAGGTTTCTTCTTTTTCCCATAAAGGGTTTTTTGAAGTTTTTCCTGACTCGGTTCAGAGGGTCTAAGGACAGAGGGTGTCACAACTGTACAGATTGTAAAGCCCTCCGAGGCAAACAATGTTTGTGATTTTGGGCTGCTTTAAATAAATAAATTTGAAATTTTGAATTTGAAATAATTACAAAGCATCCTCTGGAGAAAATGAATATCTGCACCAAATTCCATGACGAGCAATATAATATTGTTGAAATGTTTCAGTCTTGAGTGAAGTGGAGGACCTACTATTTGTGATCATTTGATTTATGTCATGTTATGCCCATGATGTGTGCCCACTTTGCTAAATTATGTGTAAAATAGAAAGGCTTGCCAATATGTCTCCATCATGTATCGTCAAACTGAAATAAAGCCTAATTATTGATGTGAAGCTGTTGTGGTTTTATGAAACTGTGGGCAGTGATTGTGTGTAATTTAAGTATTTCTTGTGCCATTTTACCAAATGAGCAGATATGAGTAAAACATTTGCACGATTTAGTAAAACAAGCACATATTTTAGTAAAATTAGCAAACCAGGAAATTTTGATTTACAGATAAATGTTGAACTTAAAATAAACAATGACTACAATTATGCCAGCATGTGAAATGCATTTCTTTTCCTTTCTGCAGTGACCTTTGATGCCAAATAAATTATAAAAAGTAAGAATGGCATAAACTTCAGCCTAGTGGCAGTTTAGCGGATGTTACTTCCTTTGGGAACTTTGACTAAACTTAACGTTGTTAAATTGTTTTAACAATGTCTTTGGGGTTACATTATCATCAAATACAATTATCACTTTCACTGCTGCTTTCAGTACAAACTACAACTCATTTCCTGAGCCCTACAGTGGTATTTATGCGTATAAAATGGAACACACTCAGAAGATTTTAGGTCTGTTTTCCTTCCTCTTACAAACACTTGCCTCCATCTAGCATCCTAAAAATAAAACCTAAAAAGAAATCGTCACACACTCGGTTCAATATTTGTATTGGCAAGTGTTCTGAAGCTTATGCTCACAGACCCAAGGGTGTAAATCAGTAATAGCCGCAGTGCTGGCTGTGACAAACACCATCTCCCACAACAGACGAAATCACCCACGGTTTCTCAAATCTGGCAGCACCAACTCTTTCCATGTCATCCTGTTAACGTGGTGGTTACTGACAGTTACAGGCACAATGAGCAGCAGAAGTCCACAAAATGTTCACTGAAATAGGAATACTCTTTTATTCCTTTAGGGGGACAGTTTTGGAGAGAGCAGCTCGGAGACACTGTCCACAGCTTCACTGTTGGAGTCAGCGATGTGGAAGCAGTTTCAGTCATTTCAACCTGATTACATCACAGATTTGTGTCTTAGTTATCTAGTTTCTAACTGTATATTAAAAAAAAATATCTTGCACTGTGGGGAAATCATATTATTTTTAAATGTGGGTGTTATTCTCATTTCCTTCAACATTATTTAACGTGATTTTGACTTCCTCTGCAAAGACGTCCTGCTGAAGGTTTCCTCGCTCTTCAGTCAAGTATAAAGTTAGCTGTTCATCTCATCTCCCCCTGAGAAACAGACACCTGAGCTCTTCGTACTCTCACTTTTGACCTCACCTGTATCCACACTTTCATCATTCAGATCACTGTCAGAGCTGATAGATGTATCTGAGATTTGAAATGAAGGCCTATAAATCAAAAGCTTGGTGGTTCTTCGTGGCTCAGTGCTGTAGCCTGACTCCCAGGATGGAAATGTCTGAAATATCTTAACAACTATTGGATGAAATGCACAAAGTCTGGTACATATATTGTGGATACCTAAATGATAAATCCTGGTCCCAGTTGTTTAGAAGTAATCTGATTTAATCTATCAGATTAGATCAAATCTTTACAGTGGGTTGTTTAAAAGACCTTCACTATGTGTTGTTCAAAACTTTTAATATAGGACTGGGATACCTTTGATCCAAACAAATTTTAATTAACCTGATCCAGGCAGAAGGATAGTAATAGTAATAGTAATAATATAAATAATCTTTATATTTTGCACTTGATTTGTTTAACCATGACAGTGATATTGTAGATAAATTAGAGATTAGGTTATCTTTTGAGCCTCTCAGTACAGTGCAAAAATACCCAATATTGCTCTAATAAACAGCACAAAATTAAGATGGATTAGCTGATTCTGGATTGCAAAACATGGGATTTCCAAATCCAGATCATTCTGATCTAGATTAAACTTTTTCAACAATTGGGCCCTGATGATTTTGACAATCCCT
Organism: Scortum barcoo; assembly: GCA_023238725.1. Lineage (NCBI taxonomy): Eukaryota > Metazoa > Chordata > Actinopteri > Centrarchiformes > Terapontidae > Scortum > Scortum barcoo. The sequence continues at coordinate 19,268,956 of CM041544.1, read as the reverse complement.
TGACTCTAATATCAAGATGAGGTTGACAATTGGGTTTTTAAGTGAAATGCTTCGACAATGCACATTCACATTCAGGACTTTGACAATCGGCTCAAAGCAACTTTAGTCTTTTTCTTAACAGACCAGAGGTAAATCTCCAAGTTTGATTTAAAATGAATAATTCAAATATTTTGCAAATGAATACATCACATGATGGCATGTACTTGACTATGACTTGAATATTTGATGACATTTTGCAGTACAGTTTATTGTTTCCTTTTCACTTCCACAGAAACTTCAAAACCACAAAACAAAAAAACTGTAGAAAACTGCACCTGATTACATTATCCTTCACCAGTAAGTCTCTCTACCAAATACCAATAAAATTAAATAGATACAGAGAGTTGAAAATGCCACAACTACAAAATAAACTTATTGTATTTTCAGATTAAAACCACACAAACACTGTACTTATAAGCAAAGCAAAAGTCCATGTCTATATGGTGCAAGGATCTAAGTGAGAGCTCCACACAGCTTTTTACTGCAGGCACTTAGTCAATGACATTAAAACAAACCTTGTAAAGGAAGTCTTCTTCTCTCTGACTGAAGAATAACTGCAGCAAGAGGGCGATTATTTTAGCTTTGCCAGCCGAGATGAGGCTCATCCACATTAACAAGAACTCTGTGGCTGTAACAACGTCTTGCAATGTCACCAACTAATCTTGTTGATATAACACAACAAAATATCTGTCAAAAGGATTTAAATTATTCCATCGGCAAAATAATTGCTCATTATACTGAGTTACAGCTTTGAAATTTGTCCGTAAAGGTTAATGTGGTGGAGTGTATGTAATCGATAAACTTGCATGTGAACATCTCTTTAGTATTTGTACCAAAACCTATTCACACGTCTATATTAAGACACACAGATCCTCTTGCCTACCTGCAGGTGCTGCTTTTCTGCATCACCTCTGCTCTGTGGTACCCTGACAGCTTGCAGAAACCATCGTTGCTGTAGACGATGGGCCAGTCGACTATCTGAGCGTTTCCCAGGACAAAGTTGGTATCTGTTTGAAAGTAAACGGGGAAGAAAAGGGGGAAATAACTGGAGGGGTTGCATTATTTCCTAAAAACAACAACATACAGATAATTAAAGTATAGTTTGGAGTAAGAAAAGGCCGAGGCCCATTACATTTTTATCAAGGATTTGTTGGAGTATATTTGAAATGTTAATGCTTTTAAGTGTCTCACCTTGCACATTTTTGCTGTATTGCTATAATATTGGTGTCAGAGAAAAAGAAAAATGTCTCCTTCAAGGTGTTTGTGGGCAAGAAACATTTACTACACTAACACTAGAGTGTTTCAGCATTTATTTTAAAAATTTGGTCGCAACCAGTGATGATATAATGGAGAAATACGAGTTAACATCCCTTCATGCTGTATATGTTAATCAATGATTTTTCTTTCACACATTTCTTCTATAAAAACAGATTGTCTTGTAATGTCTCCCCTATCATTAAAAAGACTGAGTGATGCTGCCTTTAAGAGCAAACACACTTAAAGATTTTCATTAGTGTCCATGATGCTTTCTGGCCCATTAGACACTCCACATGAGGCGAACGATAGTTGTTTGCTTTTGCTCCCTTGACTTTATTTTTTTATTTATTTTTTTTTTTATTAGTAGTTGCTTGTTAGCGGTACTTTTATATAACAGGCCTGGTTAGCTGTTTCAGGGGTGTCTGGGGGTGAAAAAGGGGGAGTAGTTTCATTTGTGGACAGTGATTATTATGATAAAGTGTTCCTACAGTCTACACATACTAATATCTGCAGTCAGATTTTTAAATGTCATGAAAAACAGTTAAGTAATTCTCATATGTGATATTTTGCATATTTAAATGTTAGCAAGGCCTCCGAGCAAAACGTGTTCATGGTCAAAATGTTAATAAACCTAAATAATCATTGAGATGCATGTACATTTATAATAGCGTACTGTATTCTGCTTCCATCCTATTTTTAAACCTCAGCAGTTTTATAATTAACATTCACATTCGGTTACTCGTTTTTATTAAACTCCAAATGGTCCTCATGAAATTTAAGGTTAGTGCTAATGTTTTTCATTTTAATGCTTGGATTTCTTTTATCTAAAGATGATTGATAAAACATGCAACGACTGCACTGTTTGCATTTAAAGTAAATACCTGAGCGAGTCATTTAAAAGGCGAAGACCTACAGTTCCATTATGAACGTGATTTCAAAATAAAAAACAATTCTGTAATTTTTGCCTTTGATTTGTAAGAAATAAAATGTCACATCATAAATGACATAACTACTTTAATAACAATTGTTTGAGACATCATTAACAAATTAGACTCAGATCTGCACGTTTGCAATTTGACAACCTATTTGAAATAAAAGTTAATGTGCAGAACAAACAAAAGTTTTGTTCCACAGATAGTACAAGCTATGGATTATTTTTCTGGATTATTCTTGACATAATGTTAAAAATACTTAAGTAAAACAATGTCAGATCTTTCCATATAATTATGGAAAAATGCAAAGAAGGAGAAGATGTGATGGCTTTGAATGGGACAGAATTGATGAGAATTGGGGATAAAATAAAAAATAAAAAGCTGTATGGCAGATCTCAAAGCAAACTGTCCTGCTACGCACACACAATACAACGATGTGACGACACAAAGGGTCAAAGAGCGGGAGAGGGGATTAGAAACAGCTGAAACAAAACACATACAGAAATGCAGTTTTTTTACGCTACATATGAAAACACAGGGGAAAAAAAAAACAACTTTAAATCACATCAAAATAAAACACAGTGAAATGACAACTAAAATCATGAGAGCACCGCCAAATGTGACGCACGAGACGTTCCATGCCAACGTGTTATTTTACAATGATCAGACGAACGTTATTATGTGAGTAAAGAAGCATAAAAAGCTCTGTGATTGTTATTGGGATTTGTTCATTTAACCGCTGGGTTACAGCAATTTTTTTTTCCACAAACATTGTTAAAAGCTCAACATGTCTAATTAGTAGACGCCTTGTAAATTAACAGCAATTGGTATAGAACATTTAGTGGTACATTACATAGAGATAGATGCTGTAAGGAAAACATAAGCAGCACACCAAACTAAACTGTAATAGTATACCTGTCTGTCTATGTGACAGTGTCCAAACTGAAATTTTTGAAAAGGAAAGAAGGTTAACAGATTAGAGTGAGAAACATCTGTTGAATGTCAAAAAAAAAAAAAAAAGGGATCAAATGTCAAACAAAATGGAGATACCGCTGTGAACTCAGCTGTTGTAAATCAGGCAATTGTGTGATTATCAAGACCTCAGACTGAAGGTCACTCCAGTTCATTGGTTTAATTCCAATGACTGACAGCTAATTTGTGCATCATCAATCTCTTTTTCCTTTTATAAAGGCAGAAACAAGCTGACAGACGCACAGCTGAACATCTTGTTTTAACACGTCAACATACAGTTATTTACTTTCACTTCCAGCAGACTTGCAGCAACTTTAATTTGTCGTCAGGCATGTTTCTGTCCATCCGACAAATTTAAGTCCAATATTCACTTTACTTTGTCTCTACTCCAACTTCTGAGAGAAATATTTGGCTCTTACCAGCTTTCTTCAGCAAACGTTACTCGCCAGGTAGTACAGTAAGTTTATCAGACACTGATACTTCAGATAGTATCAGTATGATAATGAATACAATCCTACACACACATAACAACACACATGAGGAATTATACATCTCTTCTGCAGGATACATCAATGTCTACATTTATACAGACCTTATAGATTTACGTACTTTCAAACTAGATATGGTATATGTCGTTCACTCAATCCACGTAGATGTATGACAACAACAAACGTGAAACATCTCAGGACACAAGAGATGTTGCTGGAAAAGTTAAAAATATATATATATATATCAGGACTTTTCCTGAATGATCTACCTGTTAAAAGTGAGTATATCTGTGCACTTTTGACTGGTTTAGTGATATAAGGACTGCATGTTTAAGGGCTTTTATTTTGCACGTGGACTGGCTCACAAACTTCTGTATAACGTAAACCCAGGCGGCTGAGTTTCCATGGAAACCACAGTCCCGCGGGTCCCAGGAAATGTGAAAGCTATGGTGGCTTTAAATCCAGTGATATGGGGCACTGAATTTGATTAATTTACTCTTTATCAAACCACAAATGAGACAAGAATTAGCAAGGTAGTGTGCTATTTCCTAACCGTATGCTGAGTGGGTGTCTGGTGTTGAGTAATGGGTAATTACTTGCAGTTTGATTCAAGCATACAGGCTGTATTATGTGTATTATTAACTTGTCATTTATGAACTTATAACTGGCAGGTGAGACATTTCTTCATGATAATAATAAGCTTTATAGGCAGATGTTGGCTGGAAGTTTCCTCGTGTTTTAGTTTATCAGAACGCAGTCAGTTCGATGCAGTTATTTGCTCATACTGAGGAGGAAGAAATAAAGTTGGACTATCAGATGTTGTTTGTCAGTATTCTTGTAACTTTTGAATCAACTGATCTTAGAAAACCACTATTTGCCAAGCTAATGTAACTGCAGGCCTACAAGTGGTTTCATCAAAAGTAGGTTGGGAAAACGAAAGATGTGGATTTTCATGAGTTCACTGAACATCAAAGCGACTAAAATCGATATTTTTATAATCAAATCTTCCATGACAAATCAAATGATAATGTGAGAACAATGTGAAAGGTGTCGCTCGTAGTGATGAGTCTACACGAACCTGCAGCTTTATACAGATTTATCATCGTTTTATCATTGTTTAGCTGTCTGACACACAACTTTACTCTTTACTTTTCTTTCTCAACGCTCTCATGGTGCCATTTTCAGCTAAAGCACAGAAAAAAAATTAAAAAAAAAAACAACCAGCTCAGCACCAAAGAGAAGACAAAGAAACATAGTGGAGCATTTAGCAACTAACGTGCCAAATATTTCCCTCAGGAGTGGGTGGAAGACCAAAAACAGAGCTAAAAGAGAGCAAATATTGGGCTTAAATTCACCTAGTGGACAGAAACATGACTCCAAACATGGCCCACATGTTCGCCATATCAACCTCAATGGTGATGGCTTGTTTTCAATGCAAAAACCCAGTGGGCAAAAAAAAAAAAATCAACATAATAGCAACATAGAGCATGACGAGTTAGTTAATTTCTGGGACCCATCAAAAACCTTATTAAAAGTTTCAAGGCGTTTTCATTTCATTTCACCACATTTCATTAAAGTGTTCTCGTTCTCTGGCCCAGGTGTTATTTACTGACACTCAAATGGTACTGATAGCATCATTAATTAATGATCACGACAGCTGCATGTGTGCATTTCCCGCTATAACATGTGAAAATGTCTGCTGCTGAAAATAAAAGTCTAAGGCAGGTTTAAATGTAGTGAAACACGTGTCACATAAAACCAAACTTCTGTAGGTAAATTCATATTTAGAGTTTAATTTAGATGGTAAGTCACAATAAAAAAAAGAAAAAACAAAAAAAAAGTTCTCCAGTCTTGAAAACTGTTGGTAAAATGAAGCGCAGAGCCGGTTATTTAATAATGAATGATTGAAAGTTACAAGAAGGGAAGTGTTTGTGAACGCCCACCCACCGCTGTGTCTTTAGTGGCATCCTGCAGATTATAGTCTTTGCTCTATTGTCTCTAGCTTGGGAGAGATTTACCGCTCGCTAATCCACGGACCGCCCAAGGTCATAAGAAAAAAATGTGCTTTCATTTTTAGATGGTGGATTTTCCTTTTTCCCCCTTTTCCTTTTTGTTTTTTGCAAATATTATACACCTTAGGGATGCACATTCCCACACTGTTCAGCTCCCGACAGCGTTTGAAGAAATGAATTCTCCTGTTGTAACACATTTTGGGCACATTTCTGGGAACACTGAACATAAATTGTGAAAAAAGGAATCCTAACTTTCACCAAACCCCATTAAAAAAAGAAGTTATTACGGCTTCAGCTGCTGTGTCTCCAATATTGTCTCCAAATGTGTCTCGAGACACAAAACACAACGCTGCTGGTTCTGTTTCACAGCTCGCTGTCCAGTGTCATAACTCAGCAGTCTGTCCTGTCACGTCCTATTGGATCCATTAATACAGAAAGGCCAGAGGATTACTGACAGCCATGACCAAAAATACTGTAAGACTTCCATCAGAGTGTGGCCAAGTTTCAGAGCTTACTTGTCTTCATATTTGTACAGCACACTGGGCACTAATTGGCCAAAATGAATCTCATTTGTCTGAGATACAGGAAAAGCTGCATTTCTGGCAAATTCACATCATTGCTGTTAATGATATTTAATATGTGTGTGTGTGTGAGGGCGTTGAAACTTAAAAAAAAAAAAAACAAGGTTAGATAAAAGCCAGGACAGTCAAGATAACTCAGCCATTTTAACACAAAACATCCTCTAAGGGGGTCGCCACTAATTTGATCGATAATCCCTGCACATCACTGGAAATCAGGGCTTAATGTTGTTTAAGATGCTTTATTATCCAAAAAACTACAAAAGTTAGTAGTCTTAATTAGGCACAGCCTGAGGTTTGTTGGGCAAATTCAGCCTCTCATTCAACTTATTTAGATTTTGCTGGTTAATATCAGCCATTAAAAAGGCTTAGACATCAGCAGCAAAAAGACCAATGAATCATGTTGAATAATACCAAAAACATTTCTGTTTTAACGCTGATCTCTATAGAAACAGACACTTACACTTGCAGGCTGTATCAAGACGTTTCTGGTCTACATCATTTTTTCAATTAACACCTCCAGTGGCCTTTTGTTCAGCAGTACATTGAAGCTTTCTCTCTCCCAGCTGGACACAGGAGCTCTGTCATTCTGAAGATCACTGCACTAATTGAATTAAGAGATTTCAAAGAATCTTGAGATTTTCAATCCAAAATGTTTTTACCACGAAGCTCAGAGAAAAAAAACTTTTTAATGCACATGTTGTATTACTAACTAGCCTCCTTCATTTTCCCCCAATTTTGTTAATTAGTTGATTGGGTTGATTGGGCTGTCTGGATTTAGTTTCACTGTTTAAATCTTTTTCTTCTTTTAATCAGATCAATGCACCATAATTAATCCTTATCCTTACCGTTGGACCGTCTCACAATATTCTCCAAAAAAGTATTTTGAGGGGCCACAAGTCCCCTCCGACCCCCCGCCATCCTGCCTCCTCACTCAGGCGTCTGCAGGTGAATCTCTACTCCTCCATCTGCAGCAGCTCCTCTTCATGGTGCTCTCCCTTTTTCCTGGATCTTCTTGGGGAGGTCTTTTGTCTTGTCTTGTCTTGTCTGGCGTCTGGTGTGGCGTGCTCATCAGCTGCCTCCTCAGCCCCGGTGTGTGCGCCTCTTTACCGAGGAGACGCACCTCCTCCATCCGACAGACGAACAACAAGTCAGGGGCGCAGCGCGCAGGAGGGGCCGCGGCTCCGCTCCTCCATGCACCGCCGCCGCGACCTGGAGCTCCATCTGCTGGATGTGTGCAAGCTCCAGGGACTGATATTAAGTTTAAAATTAGGTTGCACTTCAGAGGTGAATACTGCACATTTTATACTGCAGTACATCTATTTTACAGATATAGTTACTGTATAATTAAGATTTTGCATCATGCACTCATAAAAATGCATACTTTGCATGGTACTTTACTTAAACAAATAATTTTCTGCTACTTTTTACTTTCACTCCTCTGCAGTTCAGATGGGATTACTGCACTGTTTTACTGCAGTGCATTTATTTTTAAAGATATAGTTAGAACAAAGATTAAGATTTAACATAAAAAACATGATACACTTATAAAAGTGCATACTTTACATAGTACTTTACTTAAGTAATTTCAATTTCTGCTACTTTATACATCTACTCTTCTACAGTTCACAGGGGAATATTACACTATTTTACTGCAGAGCATTTATTTTTTTTACAGATATAGTTACTGTATAGATTGAGATTTTACATTAAAACATTATAAACTTGTAGAAAATGCACACTTTGCATGTCATCTCTCTCTGCTCACATTAACTGGACCACATCTCAGTGATTCTGTGATGTGCTTGTGTTCAGGGAAATTGGCAAACTTGGCCTCCCTGAATTTCAATTTCTGCTACGTTTAACTTCCACTTAGGGGAATACTGCACTTTTTTACTGCAGTATATTTATTTTCTACAGATATAGTTACTTTACTGATTAAGATTTTACATTAAAACATTATAAACTTATAAAAATTGCACACTTAAAGATTAAGACATTTTTTAGGTGTTTTTGAATCTGTTAGCAGTTCAAACAAAGGAGAGACTTCACGAACCTCTTATAGGTCTTATTGTTTAATATTTTAAGGAAAACACGATTAGAAAACAGTCTAAAAATGAGACAAATAAAAACGTGTGCTGCAGAATTTCTTCTTTCCTATCCGGTAAATTATCTCACAACCCCTCAGATTTATCTTGTGACTCACTTTGGCTCATGTTGGAAGATCTCGACCAGAAACAGTAAAAACACTAACATCACATCTAATATCAGCCAAAGGTCATTTTTCTGGAGGACGGGTATTTTACTTTTCATACTTTAACTGCATTTTGCCAATACTGTTTGTGTGTTTTTTTGTTAGTGAAATCTTTCATGCAGGGGTCTTTTTTTCTCCTGGAGATGGTTTTATTATCTTACTTGTCGAAGAACTGTAATATTTAGCATATTAAAACAGTGGACTGGGTTTAGTAAGAAGAAGCTGATTTCACTTTGGGGCAGAGTAACCGCAGAGACAGTTGGGGGAGCTTCCTGCAGTCGACCCGGGGGGGGATTTCTGGTTTACTTTTTCATGGATTAATCGCTTACAGTCAGGTTTCTTTGAATGGAAGCAGCGATACCGAGCCGTGTGGATTTTCTCCCTTTTACTCCTGCAGCACAATTGGCCCTTTCAAAGTCAGCGTTTTCCCCACCAGCTCATTAATCCTGTTCAATTATTTTGGGCCTTGCAGCGGCCCACACTGACACACACCTCAAAGAATGCTTCTGGTGGCAACGTTTCCGTCTCAATTAAACAAATAGACAGCACAAAGGTCAGTAATGAACGCTGTCTCACACCTGTGGGTTCTCTGGAGCCCAGAGCGCCGCTGGTTTGATATTCCTGTCGGTCTGCTCGACGCGCTCACCTGTTGTCGCAGGTGTAAATCAGACTGGATGGCTACTATGGAAACCAGCAGGGCTCTTGTGTGCTGCGGAGAAGCACAGAGTATCACAGCTTTATGCTTAACCAGTGAAAAAGGGTGGAAGTAGCTGAGCTGATTAGTATTAGTCTACACATTTAGACACACTTTAAGCCCCCTTTTTAAAGCATTTATAAGCATACAGACATGTAATAAAGTTTATAACACATTATAATGTAGTTTATTCATGTATTTGTCGACAACTACATCTCCTCCTGCAGGCTCCCAAAGGTGGAGGCTGGTGAATGAACAGATAATGAATGACAGTAAAGCTGTTATAAAAATGTCTTCATGGGAGAAAGAATTTATGATTGTTGACAAAAAAAAACTGGTTATAAACCAGTTATGAAATTTTATTGCTTATAAAAACTACATTGGAAGGGGCTAAAATGTCATCAATGAAAACAACCCACATTCAGGCTCCATTTAAGGGCAGCTGATTGCTGAGTCGCTCTGTTTTATGGCGCACACACCTTCTATGTTTTTATTAACCTCCCTCGATGTATCCCTAAAAGGTTATGAAAGTCAGACGCAGGAGGCCGTGATGACGACCGCCTGCTGGCTCTGCGCAGATAATGTTTTGGACCAGCAAAGGGCACGCAACTGTTATCAGACACATCATTGATACGGTATCTTGCATGTTAGGGTCAAATTCCTGCACCGTGCCCATAAACTTTGTCGCTGCAAAACATGGAAGAATTTTACAGAATCACGAGAATCACGAGAAAAACGTGAAATTTGATGAGAATCCCCGAATGAATAAACCTCGGGAATGTACCCCTTCGTGTTTTTTTTCCTAACTTCAAAGGTTCAAAACAGTTAAACGGTTAAATTTCAGCTATTACCGGGGCTTACAGACGGTCGCAGCAGAAATCATTCAGCTATATTACGGTGAAATTAACCCTTCGTAATATTACATAATTTTTGCCCCAACCTCCCCAGTCAGTTTATATAACTCCTCCAACACTTTCCTCGTGGAATAAACTAAAGCAGTTCATATAATTACAGAGATTTTATAAGCAGTGGGAAGCCTGCTTTTCTCAACTTGCAGCTGTATTTTGTTAATGAGCGCTAAAATAAGAACCCACAGATCAAATATAGAGAGTGTAGAGAAGTTTTTATCCGAAGGAGCTGCAGCGTGGATTCATTCTGAGCCACAAACAAGCAGTTTACAGATTTGTCTTACGGAGGCAGATGCAGTTCAAACAGTCTGCGGAGGACTGTACATGGTAGTCCTTCAGCTGAGATACAAAATCCTGCTTCACATAAATACACATTACGAAACAGATCTTCCCCCACACATATAAACATGTTTATATTGTCACATTTCAAAGGCAGTCTTTGCGTGTCATCTCTCCGCGAGCATTAGCTTGACCACGTCTTGGAGATCTTGAGGTGACTCAGGTGATCTGCGATGTGCTTGTGCTCGGGGAACTTGGCGAACTTGGCCTCCTTGATCTTTTGCCAGGCCTGGGCCCTGCGCTCGGCAGCGTGGCAGTACTCCTGCTCCGGGTCATGTCATGTACGGCCGGCTTATCCAGTACTCGTTGGCGGCCTCGCGATCCAGGTGCTTCAGCGTGTTGCGTTTCATCTGCCACGTGATCTGCCGGGGACGCCGGTACTTCCCGATCCACTGCTTCCCGGAGATGCCTTTCCGCAGCAGGGCGAGGGTGAGGAACATGGTGGCGAGTTATTTCTGAAAAAGGGAAAACAGTTGACAAGAGATGAGTGATCGCTGTAGTCACGGTGGAAAAAGGCGATCAATAGTCACGCCATTATAAAAGCCACATTAACAGTAAAGGATTGTTCAGTGTTCAGTGTTCATTTTGATTTGTCACAGTAGGAAAAACAGGTGTCAGTAGTAACATTTACAATGGTTGTTATATTCAAGTGTCCCAGTGTGACAGACAGACAGCCTGCACAACACCAGGACCCTGATACTGGTACTGATAATGTGGGAATCAGCCACCATTGATTTTATAACTTCCACCTGTGCTTTTTCCTCCTGAGCCATGACTCTGCACACCCACACAGTATATTTTTATGTAAACTGGCTGATTGGATCCCTGCTCAGGTTGCATTTGTACACAGAGACTCTGCAAGATAACCAAGGTCCGTGGACTCATAAAGGTGATGTCAGCTTGGCAAAACAAAATTTACACTGGGGCAAAAAGAGGTGAGACAGTAAATAACGTGGGCAGGTTTATACGCAAAAACCTACGAGAGCCAGAGCAGATATCTGCCATCAACAGTATTGCACAAATAGTTGATTATTTCATAATACATTAATAACATACATAAAATAATATCATTATTATAGAATAAAATACATATAATTCTAATTACACATACACTTTTGATATTTTTTGCTGTGGGGGTGGAGATTAAAGAGAAAAAGAAATAAAGAAAAAATAAAAAAGAAATAAAGAAATAAATCTCACTTCTCAGACCTCACTTTTCTCATAAAAGCCCATTTTAAATTATGTTCACTGGCTGCTTTATTACTTTTAATAGTTTAATTTTATAGGCATATGTCTGTACTGCACTGATACTGAAGATTGAAACTTGTTTCTCTTTGGGTTTGTGAAATTTGCAGCTTGTAATGACTGTTTGTTGAACACACAAATCTCACTATCACATCATGCTGCTCGATTATGAAATTAAATATGACTGGATTCTTTTATATAATTACTGGCATGTAGTTTCACCCAAACCTGTGTCAGGAGGGGTTAGGAGAGTTGCTCAAATGTTTCATCATGCTACTAGTTGATGATGTAAGAAATCAGTTCAGAAGATTTGAAGTTGCAAAATAATGTCTCTGTAGTAAGATGAAGAAGGAACATTGTTATTTTATCCAGACACACAATATTAGAAGACATCATCTAGTCTGCACCAAACCAAGACATTACAATCTGTACCACAGAGACAGAAAACCTTGAGGTCATTGTAGTACAAATATTTGCCTCTGAAATTAATTCAATATTACTGCCAGAGAAAAGTATGACCTTTTTAAAGATAGTTTTATATAGGCCAACATTCAATGGACACTTTGTTAGGTACACCTGTACAACCTAATGCAATTCAGTAAATCCTACCTTTACTAAGTTTCAATGTGCACTGGGTGAAAGCACACATCATTGAAGTTGAATTGTTTTGATTTCAGGGACACCAAGCATTTGATTTAAGTCTTTGAAGTTTTTGAGTCATTAATGGAAAGGGGTTACTCATTTTATCATTTTCTGCAAACTCACTAGTGGACATACAGGTTCCTATGTTCAGTTTTTATGCACCACATATCTGGGACAAACTGAGAAAACTACAGGTCAGCTTCAACTCTGTGTTTTGGTCTGGGGTGGAGATTTTATGCCTTTATTAGATGACAAATTTAGATAAATGATAAAAGAAATGGAAGGTCCTGGGCCGGGTTTGAAGTGAAGTGGCAAAATTTGCCCTCCTTGCCTCAAAAAGAAAGGGGGACAGAGTTTTGGCCTGCACCAGAGTAGTAAAGGTGTAAGTAATGTCCACCAAATGTAACATGAGAAAGAAAGAGTCTGAACATGCCCACACAGCTCTGAGAAGAAATCTAATCAGTCAACATAAGTGAAAACACCTTTGTGATGAGAAATAAAGCCAATTAGAGACATGATTAAAGAGAGATAAAGCCAATGCTTGAGCTCGTTGTTTTTGTAAGGACAGAAATCGTCATTCTAAGGGAAAATGAAAACAAACATAAACTGAAGAGTTTGCTACTGTAAGACGTTACCAAACGGCTTTGATATTCACCCTTTCCTTATTATTGGCAGAGAGGAATTTGACATTCGTTAATCTGTGTTACACAAGTCTACGCTCTTTCTTCACTGTTGTGAAGATTGCGCTTGAAAGTCAGATAAAAAGACCACAGGGAAGTGAAAATAAACTGAAGAGACAGATAATAACTGACAAAAAATAATCTCAGGGTGCATCTCAATGAGTCTCCACTTCAAAATGGATACTGTATTACCCACATTGATAACAAATTAAGACCTCTGACACACTGATGAGTCATAGATCGTGACAATGTTACAGCAGCACATGACAATGACATTGCATCAACAACTTTATCTCCCCAGGGTTAGGACTGTTACTCTGTAAAAATTCAAAGGTGGATGTTAAAGACTGTTTAAAGCAACAAATGATCACATGGCTGCATGTCACTGTTCATCAGTGTGGTTTTATGGTCAACAGCTTCACCGTTTCGTGTCTCTCTTACTTCTCTCACACTGTCGTCTTCCGCAATTTCCTGCAACTAAGGCCTAATAAAAAAATCTGTACACCACAAACTAAGCACCAAACATCAGACGGACACAGTTACTGACTAGCTGGTGAACACAGTGGAGCATTTAGCAGTTCAGATAACCACTCAGGATTTGGTAGAGTCCTAAACAGAGCTTAAAGGAGAGTGAATATTGGACGTTGACAAGTGGCCTGAAAAACATCAATTCATTTTCTTTTCTTTGCAGCTTTATCAAGGTCGTTCCAATACCAACTCAACCAGGAACTCCAAGTTCATTTCATGAATTTTCTTCACAAAATTCAAATGGGAACTATGACATTCATGGGACCTTGCAAAAGTCCAACAGATCTACTCTGAATATTATATAAATAAGTCATTTATGTATATATATTTAACTGTTTTTCACTGGATTGGGTTATAAATTTGTGATGAATATTTAAGAAACCCAAAGAATAATTTACAACTTGTATTCACTTAGTTGTGGCTGGATAAAAAGAAATCTTTAAAAAGGTCCTGTATTTAACAATTCACATGTATTAACCATTTGTGTTTTTAATCAAGGCTGAAAATGCTCTGCTCTTATGAAATTTTCACTTCCTACACTGCACTGTGACTATTATTCATATATCTTATTTATATTTCCCTTTTATGTATTCAAAAGACTTTATGCACTAAATGACCAGATAGACTCCAGCAAGAATTAATTATAAAACAGATTTTCCTATGTGCTTTTAGGGAGAAATAAAGCGAAATTGTTGTCATCATTTTGTCATTTTCTTTTCTCAATTAAACAATTCAATTCAATCATTTGGTCTATGAAACATTAGAAGCCAGTGAATAATACTCATCACAATATGTAATCAAATGTCTTGTTTGTCCACTCCCAATATTGAATAAATTGTAATGTAATTTACAAGAAGAGTGGAAAAAATGAACATTTGAAACCTTAGAAAAACAATCAATTGCCTATCAAAATAGTTGCCGATTAATTATCTGTTGAATGACTAATCGATTAATTGACTAATTGCTGCAGATCTATCTGTGAATAGCAATAATATCAGAGGCAAAAACACACAAAATAAACAATAAGATGTTGAACAGACTACAGCCTCCAACATTATGAATAGGCTCGACCCATCTAATAATATGGTATATTTTTTATTATTATTATTATTATTTTTTATTTAGTGTCAGCATCTTATTCTTCATTTTCGTGTTGTCTTGTTGTAACTGAAGATAAAATTTGACCCCCAAAAATCACAAATCCAGAGACAGTGTGTGTGTGTGTGTGTGCTAATGGTAGCTTAGCTGACAAACCAAGGGCAGATTTTAAAATGAGCGCAATTTAACATTTGACACATATCAATGCGCAGGACATATGTCTGCTCATACCTCAGCTTCTCACTCTGACAGATGGACTTCAATTTCTGAGATTCAACGCGAAAAAAACTTCCAAAAACAGAGACTTTCAGAGACGAAGCTCTGCAGGAAAGCGTGAGAGGAAGCTGAGCGGTCACTGCGTGTATTTCCGTGTTATCTACGGTGCGGGAAGAGGCTCAAAATATGTTATGTTTGCGTTTGCAATGATACATGTAGTTCATAATGAGAGAAGAGACTTTTAGCTCCTCTACTTGTTTTGTTTATTACTTTATGCAACTCATCTTAGTATCACCACATTATCAGCCACGTTTATAAAAGATTACATTGTTTTTATTTGTCATGTGCACAAGAATTACACTTAATGAAACTATTATGTCTCTCCAACAATGCTCAAAAATATGTAGAAAGAAAATCACACAAGTAAAAATGACTAAAAGTTCGAGATGTAGGAATAGAATATAGTGCACGAAATAAAATATAATACTAAGAAAAAATAGAAAATAGAAAAAAAAAGATAAAGTGAAAATTAAAGTGAAGCTCAAGAGTTCAGAAGGTCAAAGCCTCACAGCCTCGGGGATGAAACACAACTGCATATTCACATTGCTGAAAGGAAACCCAGAATATTATAAAGAAGTCAAGACAATATATTTTCATTTCAGTCTTGTTGTGCTTTATTTTATATTTTTCAAAGGTCCCAGGCTGCCTTGCTGGAGTGTAAGCAGAAACCCAAATAGACAGATGATCACGAGCCGCCTCTGTTCATTTGTTCCTGGAGCTCTCAATAAGCTCCAGCCTCCAGGCTCCTCCCACTGCAGGGCTGTTAAGGTTACTTGTTTCCCAGCCCATTTCCTCATTTCTCATGTAGCCTAGTTTGTGTCCTGCACTCTCTCTTTCTCCCGTCAGAGGCAAAAATGTTTGTTTTTACAATGTTTTCAGCCACCACCTGGACCATACTGGCTCTCTTTTTCACCCTGCTGTTACTGTGAGTAGCTTCTGCACCTGATAAAGTCGTACTAAGTTATCAGATCAGCAGATTTTGGAGGGTCATTGACTTCTTCTGTTGCAGTACTGATACCTGCTCATGTATCAAATATAAATCTCTTTTTCTTATTATATAGGTATAGCATTTGGCCATACAGGTTTTTCAAAAAGCTGGGAATACCTGGACCAAGACCTCTGCCTTTCGTTGGAACAATGTTGTACTTCAGAAAAGTAAGGCACACACATAAACAAACAAATCTTGGACACTATATATGATGTGTGTGTGTATATATATATATATATATATATATATATATATATATATATATATATATATATATATATATATATGTATATATATATATATATATATGTATATATGATGTATTTAAGTACAAAGTCCTTGTGGAAATAAACTGTTTTATTTATCTGCACACTTTCGGGAAGCTCTGTTGGCTTTCCCACTTCTTATCTCTCAAACATTTCAACTCTGCATTTCATTGTAGGGGTTAACTTTTTATGACCGCTACTGCCACACCAAGTACGGGGATGTCTGGGGGTGAGTTGTTGTTTCATCTTCATCTGACAGGTGTAGTCAGTGGTGGAACGGGCACTCAGTTACTACATCTGCCAGATAAAAGTAGTAAAATGTGGATTATTTACATCTGAAATGTAGAATTATAAAGTACCCGGAAATGAAAATAATAAAGTAAATTACTGTACTTGTGTAAATGTATTTAGTTAGGTTCCGTACTGCGTGACATACTGCATACTATAGCTTCAATTTATTGTTAATATATATTTAATTAATAAAACAGGCTCAAAGTTACTTGTTGTTTTAACCTGACTCTAGATACCAAGATTGGCAAGTAACGGTGTGTAAAAGTATGCAAAAATGAATAAATCACCTTTTTGTATTACTATTTTTTATTAAATATTTACTGTATGCACATTTGAGGTTTAGTTCTGTCTTTGAGCTCACGTAGATGCCATCCAAAATTAATTAATGTAATATCAATCGCTCATACTTTACACTGTGACGTTGTTGTGTGTTTGCGTAGGTTGTTTGATGGAAGAGCGCCAGTTTTAATAGTGGCAGACCCCGAGATAATTAAAACGGTGCTGGTGAAGGAGTGCTACTCAGTGTTCACCAACCGCAGGGTAAGAGTCTCATCTTGTTCACATTACACAATTTTAGGAAGCCCCATTCAACACTCTGCAGGAATGCTGTGTCATGTGATAAAAAAACAGGGTCTGGATGAAACAATGAAAGAATAGGAAAAGTGGAAAGTAAGCAATATACTTTTTCACATTTCCAAATTTGATGCAAATGACTGTACATTCTTCCTCCTGATATAGTTAGGAGAGGTCAGAGAAGGAAGTTTAAATGTGTGATAATGGGATTATAGCACAGCCTCTGAGGCAAGTGGGAACAAAAACAGCAAGAAAAGCTCTACACAGGTCAAAATGAGGCATTTCCTCTTTTCTATTAGGAAACTGTCTCATGTCAGGATGTTACGGTGTCATTTTCATCATTCCTGTTCGGCTCTGTGCAGCGGATTGATTGGATCTTCTGTGGAAGAGTAACTCTTCTGTGGAAGAATCTAAACATTCAGTGTGGTTTCCTTTCTTAACTGTACATATATTTACAGGAAACTTTGGTGGTAGGACCTTTGGCTGATGCAATCACAGCAATTAAAGATGAAAGGTGGAAGAGAATCCGGAGCACTTTATCGCCGTGTTTCACCAGCGGGAGACTGAAACAGGTTGGCAATCTCTGCAGCCTGCTTCTCATATAGAATATATGAGCCTACAGGTATTTCTCCATCTATCTAGACCCACAGAGAAGTCAGCATCAATTATAATCTTGTTTCTTTTGAAGGTTTTCCCCGTTGTTGCTCGCCACGCAGACCGCCTAATTGAGAAACTTCGCCAAACAAATTCAGATGAATCCACTGATGTCAAACAGTATGTTGTTAATCTGTTATATGCTGCTATGTTATTCCATAAATCACAAGATAGATGACCACTTAATCCTGGTTAGTTCCTTAAATAAAAAAAAAACCCTCTCTGTTCTCTTTTTTTGCTGTAGATTTCTGGGACCTTACAGTTTGGATACTGTGACCAGTGCATCTTTCGGTGTTGAGGCAAACTCCATAAACAATCCAGATGACCCTCTTATTGTTCATCTCAAGAAGATTATGAACTTCACTTTTTGGCCTATTTTAGTATTGTGTACGTATGGCTGTCACCTCTGTTATAGGCGAAGATCACCTTGGGATCCCTCATATGCACATTCTGGTTAACAACGCTTCTGTCTCCTTTCAGTGGTATTTCCCTTCGGTGCACGTCTGATAAACCTCCTGAAAATTGACTTGTTTCCCAGAGCCAGCGTGGATTATTTCTACAACATCCTCAAGAGATTTAAAGACCAGCATCTCGCAGATGAATCTGTAAGCATTTCAACGACGCCTTGAAAAAAGCAAGTTGCAGAGAATTAAAGGGACAGTTTGACATTTTGGGAAATGCCTCTTGCCAAGAGTTCGATACCACTCTCATGTTTGTGTGTGTTATCTTATCACAGCGTGAAAACTAGAAACAAGGGTGAATGGCAAACCAGCTCTGTGCACAAGTTGAAGGTATAATGAGTAAGGTTTGTCACACCCCACGTGCTTACGATCTGGCACTTAATCACTATATTTCCCCATCCCTCACGCCCTGAACGTAGTTATTGGCTAATTGTTTGGTGCCCACAAATGTCCTGAACACAGCAAAATAATAATCCAGGCAGGGCAGAGTCTCTGTAGATACACTTCTAGTAGGTCATAGTAGTGATGACTGCAAGTCTATACATTGTTTTTTAGGAAAATCCTACTCATTATACCTTAAAGCTCACAAGTTAACATGTTTAATTTTTTTTCTTTAAATTTGACCGAGGTCTTATAGGAGACGGTTTCTTGGCCGGGCGCAGTGAGTTTCTTGAGTCAGCTCTGTTCATTTTTTGTTTATCTTGAGACTTCAGGAAGTCACTGTACCTGCTCCAAAATCTGCGGCTTACTAGGAATTTCATCAATTCTATCGCCATTTTCAATCAGACTTTTACCACATATCACGCTTTATTTTCATAGCTGTAACTGAAAATTGTGCCACTATGGTATTTAGATGAAGTAAAAGTAGAAAACCTGAACCTATAGAAAGGTGTAGAGGTGCTGGTAGGTGGATTGATTTTTACAATTAGTAAAACAGTTAGTTTGTCTTCATGCACAGCCTTATGGATAGTTAACAGAAATGTGAGTAATAACAAGGTGGTGAATAATCATATTTCCCAAAATGTTGAACTATTCCTTTAAACCCTCAGAATCTGTGTGGTGAAAAATCTGCGTATACTAAATATTTTTATGTCATTGTCTCTCATTTACATAAGTATTACCGATCACATTTTAAGTCAATGTTTTGTGGCAAATTAGAGCATTTTGTGCCGGTGTTCTCTGTGCTGATTTAGATTCGGGCAGACTTCCTGCAGGTGATGATTGAGAGCGAGATACCCGAATCAGAAATAAAGGGTGAACACGATCAGCCAAGTAAAGGTATGTTCTCACTGCAGTAGTGATTCACGTAAGTCGGGGTAACAGTAAGAGTCAAAGGCTCTACTGTCATCAGCACCGCCTGTTTTCACTATTTTCTGACATTTTATCAACCAAACAACTAATCCATTAAGATAAATAAATAATAGCCCTACTGATCGCTTTTATGTTGCCTTTTGATAATATTGCAAGCATTAACCCTTTAATGCCAAGTATATCATATTTGATTCATGAGTTTTTGAGACCACTACATCATCAGTGTGATTTTTTTTTCCTGAAAAACCTGATGTATACAATCAAAATGCCGGAAAATACAAAATAACCAAAAAATGCAATAAAAATGCAGAATGTAGCAAAAATTACACAAATTAAAAATCATACATTTATATTTTATTTATTTTTTTTTTTTATTTGTCAGAAGGTTCAATAAGCACTATTTCATGATTCAGGCTTTACAGGGTGAAATGTGTGTAACAATCTTTAAACTCCTCTTTTGACATTAAAAGTCAATTTAAGGAACCATAATTCACAATAATAGCCACTAATAACACTGGTAGTACAGTAGCTTCCAGTGAGATCTTGACACCAAAAATAAAGTGAATGTGTTTGCTGTGTGACTTTTGCTTTAGGTTTGACTGAACACGAGATACTTTCCCAGGCCTTCATTTTCATCTTCGGTGGCTATGAGACCACCAGTGTAACTCTCACTTACCTGCTTTACAACCTGGCCACCAACCCTGATGCGTTGAAGACCTTGCATGAGGAAATCGACGCCAACCTGCCGAGAGATGTACAGTGATTCTGCATGCGATTCGTTGCCATTTTTTGACTAACTTTTCAACAGCTGATGGCACCTTTCCCTCTCACCTGCAGGCTCCTGTTTCATTCGAGAATCTGGTCGGTCTACAGTACCTGGACCAGGTGCTTAACGAGTCACTACGCATGACTCCCACGGCACCTCGACTTGAGAGGATGTGCAAAAAAACTGTTCAGATCCACGGCCTCACCATCCCTGAAGGTACCCTGGTGGGAATTCCTGTGCACCTGCTACACAAGGACCCGCGCTTCTGGAGCTCACCTGAACTTTTCAGACCAGAGAGGTAAACATACTAAGCTCTCACTCTTTTATATACAGCGTGTGTCTGTGTAAATGTATATATTATTTTAGTCTTATTAAATAATACTGTGTCTGATGGCATGCTCAAGCATGCATAGCTCAGCCACTCTGTGACTTCATGACCTTCAGAGTATCTTTGTGCTCGTCATACGTGCAGGTTCAGTAAAGACAGCGGGGAGGAGGTGAACCCTTACGCGTTCTTGCCGTTTGGAGTCGGCCCTCGCAACTGCATTGGGATGCGCTACGCCGTCCTCGTCATGAAGATGGTCGTCGTCCGTCTCCTGCAGAGTTACACGGTGGAAACGTGCAAAGACACCGTGGTAAGAGTAACACTACGCGCAGCAACACACTCATGAGCATTCAGACTATGGTATTACATCTTTTCACTGATTTTATTCGTTCCTTCCTCTAGATTCCTCTGGAGTTTGACTGGAAGTTCCAGCCAAAATCGCCAGTAAAGCTGAAGTTTGTTCCCAGACAACAGTAGTCAAAGACGGAGCTCTTTTTTTCAGTTGTTGTTAAAAGATGTACCTACTGGTTATTTCAAGTGTTTATGCCACTGAAACTCAAATAGTCACTTCTCAACACAAAGCAGTGGTACAACAACCACTGAATTACAATGACAATAAATCAAATGTGTTTTAGTCACTCCTCCACTTTTCTTTAAATTAATGTTTAATTTTACTGTATCTTGATGTTTGCAATACACAAAAGCAGGGTCAGAGTGGATAATATACAGAAAATCGATCCAAGCACCCAAAGTTCTTTTATCTAATTTTGCATTTGCTTTGACTTTCTTCCTTTTTTATGCATGTTTATGTATTAATGTAGAGGACTTTATAGGAAAAAAAATCTATCAATATACAAATTTACTTGTATGAACTTGAAATCTAATAAAATAAGATCAGATAATAAGCGGTATTTGTCTCTGCGTTGTTTATTTTCATACTGGTGCCCAATCACATGAACTACAGTTTTACTAACCTGATTAAAATTTAACTAACTTTTCATTCATTTTCTTTAAAACTTACCACAGCCTCTCTCTGAAACAAAAATATCGGAGTGGGATGTCAAATGTCTCTGTCTTTTCTCTGTTATCCAGCGCCAGTAAGTAAAAGTATGTTTCCGATCTCGTAGATTTTTACTGAATTATACATTTACCTGAGGAAAGCACAACTAAATTCAATATTTCCACAGACTGTGCTCCATTTTATGTGAGTGTTTGAGTCCTGAGTGTAAACAAAACCACTCAAACTGTCAAACTATATCTTTTGTTATACTCAAAGGTAGGCAGTTGTAAGTTTTAAATAAGTGATTGAAATAAACTAGATGTAACAAGGGCTGCAATAAATTATTATTTTCATTATCAATTACACTGTTGATCTTTTTCTCGATGAACAAATTGGTTGTTTGGTCGATAAATTGTCAGAAAATGGTGAATAATGTCCTCCAAAGCTCAATAGAACATCTTCCAATGTCTTTTTTTGTTTATAACCCAAAGATATTTATTTTACTGTCGTAGGGGACTAAAGAAACCAAAAAATATTCACCTTTGAAATGCAAGAAAAACGAGAATTTGGACCATGTTTATTAAAACTGATTCATAACGACTAATGGATTTTTAGAATAGTTGACAATTAGAACTAATTCATTAATCAACTAATTATTGCAGCTGTAGATGTAACGTTCATTTTTAAGCTTGAGACTCTGACAAATACAACTCAGTTATCAATCTCCTCATGTAACTCTCAGTAAGAATGTGAACTTAAAGGTAAAACTAACCAAATGGCATCCAGCCGTATGGATTTCCTCTGTTTTAATTTGGTTGAGTTATCTGCTGATGCATCTTCCGCCACCACTCCAACATGTTTTCTGTCCAGCTGTAACTAAAGTGCATGTGACAGATAAAAATAATATAGAGAAGCAAAACCAGCAAACTAATGACAAGGGGTCACAGATTGTATACTTCTCTTTAATAACTTTACAACAGGGTATAAATCACTCCTCTGAAGGCTCTGTGAAAGTTCAATGTAAAACAGCTGAAGTCAGTTTTTCTGGAGGATGAATGACTGAGGTTTCCCAATCTGCATTCATAGCTCAAACAAACGGTGCTAATGTCCCACAAAGAGTCACCTGATGGGACATTTACTATTTTAATGGAACAACTACATTTACTCACAGAATGAGGGTTTCATTCCAAAAGAAGACATTCATTAAAAAGCTGGACAAGGACAATGACTTTTAACAAAAAAAGAGTGAAAATTGGTGGAGTTATCACTATCTTTGGCCTCAGTAATGGTGATTTGTGGTACTTTAAATGTTAAAAAACAAAGAGAAGGTAACTATTTGAATTGTAGAAGGCTACACTTCTTGGTTAATTCAATTCGGCTGGTGGATGATTAGTGTTTGGTGAGATATTGTTCAGAAATAACGACACAACAGCTGAAAACTTAAGCTATGAAGGTTTAGGGAAACCTCAGCTGTCCGTGCGTGGAACCACAGACAATAACAGTTCAAATAACAGCCAGCAGAGGGCGCCATTTTGCAGTACGTGTCTTACGTGTCTGTGCATTAAAAATAAAGTTGACTTTCTCCTATTCAGACTTACTAAAAGTAACATTTAAAATGAAGTTCGTAATACACTGAGTTGAAACCTTTCACTCCAAATCACATAAATATGCTGGTTTCATGAGAAATGTCGCCACTGTGTGTCTTGCTTGAACACTGCTTCTGTTTTGTGTATTTGTTAGTCCTGAAAATACCAGTAGTTGAAATCTGCAAAATTATCTGAGAAAAAAAAAAAACCCTCAATTCAGCTTGAGGTCAAAGTGTTTGCGTGGCTTAAAGAAATCCGATCTCTTGAAGATGCAGCGGTATTTAAAAGACAAACAAAACAAACAACCTTGGAAACACTGCTACATTTGTTAAGATGGATCTCTTCTGCAGAATATCTGTGTGTGTGTGTGTGTGTGTGTGTGTGTGTGTGTGTCTGTGTAGGGAAATTTGGCCCAGTTGGCAGCTTGTTGATACCATTTATAATACAAGTGTGCACACACTCACACATTCATGCACAGACGGGGAAAAAAAACAAACAAAAAAAACAAAGAGCAGCAGAGGCTCACACACAAACATCCAGGTTGTAAACAAAAGCTCGTTTTTTGTTTATCAAATAGAGGAGTATAAAACTGCACCGCCACAGTGCGTTCTTGAAAAGCTCTCTGGAGTGACTACTGCATTAGAAAAAAAGCAACGACGACGCAAACGTAAGATGTGGGATAGAAAAAGTTAAAAGGATATATTACAAAGCCTTTAGGAGTCCTGAGTTTATCAAACATAAACAAAACAGACACAAAGGCCAGAGTCCATATATCACAGAAATACATTAAAAGGAGAAAAACAACAAAAATATATTTAAAAAAAAAAAAAAAAAAACAGGATTTCTTTTAACAAGAGTTTCGTTTGCCCTCAGACATCCAGCAAAAACAGGCAAAAACTGATTGAGAAATAAGTTTTCAACACATCCATGGCTCTTGTCTGGGACACGTTATGCAGCATACGTGTTGTTGTTGTTGACAGCATATAGAGAGTTTCAAATGAGGTGCTCATCGTGTGGGAGAAGCAGCATCTTCTTGTAAAGCGTAAAAATGACACCTTTAAAGATCACTGAGAAACTTAAGGACTTGAAAACATAATCTCTCTAAGTAGAACGTGAAAATGTGTTTGCGATGCTCCAAATCAGCATCAATGTGCGTCATCGCTAACTGGACACAGACGTGAGGAAAGTGAGCTGATGGCAGGTCAGTTAAAACAGGGAGGCGCTCTTCTCCTACATTTCCCTTCCTTCGTTTCATGGGCTCTCTTCTTCAGACATTTCTGTGGATCACAAACCGCCACCACGTCCTTCATGTAATCTCGAAACCTTGAATGAACTCGTGTAAAAGATGAAACATTTTGATTCACGCCAACAAAAGATGAAAAGATGAACAACTGGGAGCAGTCCAATACAACCAGTCTTCTTCTGCGGGTCACTGGGACACTTGCGGGTTAAGTACCTTGCTCAAAGGCACCTCGGCAGTTGCTACTTAGATAGAAGTCACTCGATTTTACTCTGGGATTTAAATGATCAAATAATAAATATCAAATTATCACAAATAACTGTGGCTTCGTCATTAACTGTTACATTACAGGCTGATTTAAAATCTGCTTCATGGGGTTCAATTTCCTCAAATCACGTGTGGTTGTAACATGACGGGCAGGTGGGATTTTAAGAGCTGCTAAACACTCCTGACAACTGCTGATACAGATGTGACAGTAAATTTAAAAAAAGGGTAAAAAGAAAGGGAAGCAAAAATGACCCAGAACTGAACCCATCCGAGGTGCGTTCGATGATTTTCACCCGTTTGGATCAGGTTATCTATTTGTGTGTGTGTGTGTGTGTGTGTGTGTGGTGTTTGAGGAGAAGTGAGGCTGATTGTAGATTGTATATTGTAGTTCATCCAGCCCGCTGTGACAGAAAACAGGCTGAGGTCCTGATGCACGCACAGCATTTTGAGGCAAAGTGTATAAGAGTTTCCAAACTCCACCTGCTGATTTCAGAATTTTACCAGCTGAACATTCAAGACGTCTCGACTACAGCTGGCTGCAGTGGAAACATTTACCAGCCACGGATCAAATGATACCAGCGATTGGCTAGTGGTAATTTAAAACCATAATCTAGAAAGGTTGGTTCCTCTTGAGATGTTCAGGATGTCCCGATGTGGGCCAACTATCAAGGCTGAGTGTTGAGACCAGTACAGAAGACATACAGTGCTCAGGCTGTTAGTATTATATTATTAAGTCCACAAGGACTTCAAGCAAGTCTATCTGACTTTCTTCTAACTCTTAGAAACTCAGACAGTCCGGGCGTTCGATATGAAAAGACCTCCTAACTCGTATTTACATCACAGGTAGGTGTTTGCCACTCTGCAACACCAGGTGGTGCTGTGCAGTAGCCTGAAGAGGTAAAACTATCAAGTCTTTCTCAAGAAAAACAAAAGCAAAATCATGCCATTATTGCCATTATTTTCATGTAACAGACATATTTTTTTCTTATTCTTTGAATCATCTGCTGACCCCTAAAAGTGAGGTGCTTGGTTGGAGTAGTTTTGGAAACACCTGAACATCTACACTACATCAAATCTGCCAGGTCAGGCTATTAAAGGCTTCTGCTTTATCTTGAGCTCATGTTTATGATCTGACCCGGCGCCTCTTTTTCAGCATTTCCTTTCACTGGTTTCCACTACAACAAAGTGGAGATTAGCACCATCCACCAACTAGCTGCTGGGAAAATCTGGATGTGGCTGGTAAATCTTTCCTAAATAATGAGACATTTCGATGAACACACACCGGCCTTGCTTCCATTCTGCGCCGGCTGGTAAAATAATGAAAGAGACTGGAGGGGGACATTGTTTGGAGTTTGGATGTTGAAATCTATCAGCCATGTTCGCTGAGAGATGATCCCTCCTTTGTCAGCCGAGGGAAAAAAAAAAAAAAAACCTTTCCACTGCTGCAGAGATTTGGCTGGCGTTCTCAACCAGCCTCGCTCGAGGGCAGTCTGACAGGACTTTTGGCTGCAGCCGGATTCATCAAGCTGCTGCAGGTACTCCGTTACCTGATCTGTAACATCGCAAGTCCCGCCCCGAGGCTCCCAGCAGGCCTCGCAGCTTCTACCGGCGCGGCTGGTGGTGGCGGGAATGACGAGGCAGGGAGGAGGGGCTGGAGGAGGACGAGGGCGAGCAGGGCGACATGGACGCCAGGGAGGCCGTGGCGGCGGCGTCCTCGGCCTCCTCCAGCTCCCCTCCCCCGTGGAGCTCCTGGCTGACGCTGGACTGTAAGGCGGCCGGGGTCAGCCACTCTTTGGGCAGGCAGCTCTGGAGGAATGGCACGCAGGAGCTGAAGTAGGCCAGGCGGTTGACCCAGCGAGGGATCTCCCTGCCGCACAGGATCTGAAGAGAGGAGGGAGGGCGAGCGGTGAGTGGAAAGTTGTTAAAACAGCTATCACAAGCTTAATTTAACATTGTCTTTATTTGAAATTTACCTTTTTCACACTCACACATCATGATAGGATTATTTGATGATATTAGTATGATTTGGTACCTTTTTATATGTATATTTTGTACTTTTTGTATTCATGTTTTTTGTTTTTATTCCATGGAGGTTTATTCACACAAAACAGACACCCCTCTTTCACTGTACATTATTTTTTCAATTTTCTCACACCATAACAATACTAGTGTCAACAAACACAATTTTAAAAGAAGAGGACAGAAGGAGCAGAATTTAACCACAGGTTTGTCGTGCAGTTTGGCATCATAAAATGTGAATTTTCAGTCCACAGAAATAAAATAAAACACTGTGACAAGCTTGAGGGCAGTAACATCAGTGATGAAAAAAATGAACTGTAGGATAGACTGTATATAAAGACGGACGACATGACAGCCCCCCAAAAAAGTGAAGCCAAAACATCTGGACCCCCCCTGGTGGCTGGCTGCAGTATAGGTCATAAAACCCACCTCCCTCCATGTTAGCAGACAGTATATGTCAAATACATTTTGATGGTTGGTTTCTGTCATTGTACATAGTTCTTATTACACTGATGTTTGTTCAAGCATTCATTGTTCTGAAAAATTTGGTTTTAATTAGTTATTTGATGCTATAAAAAAGGGGTGAAACGTCATGATTGACAGCTGTCGGTGATGTTTTTGTGGAGGCAACTGTAGATGTCTTTTTAGGAACTAGAGACAAAAACGTTGAGAGGAGATGTAACTTTAACTTTAGCAGGTAACCTAAGCAGGTTAGTTAGCAGTCACTAATTATTGATAACTGATTGGGTCTGGTGGATGTGTAGGAGTAAGCGGAGACATGTCGCCTGGCTTTATATATACAGTTTATGAATTGTAGAGAATCAGTTTCTAACACTTGATTCTTCTGTTAATAAAGTTACATTTGTCAAATGCTTTATAAGCTACTTCGTCCTGTTTTCTTAATGTTTTCTAGGTCAAGTACAGCTGACTTTGCTGTAGAAGAAAAAAACTCAAACAATGAACACATAACTGGAAAATACATCCTGCCATTCTCTTGTGAGGAAAACACTTTTTCCAGGAAACTTAAATTTCCTGACTTTTTAAGCCTTACAGAAACATAAAAAAGAAATCTGGTTGGAGGAAGGATTTCGCTTTCACCTCCTTCCCTGACATGAAGGCACAGGCTGCAACACCGTCTATGCAAGGCCTAATTATCAACACTTACCTCTATCAATGCTGTTTCAGGCACTATGTTGGAAAAAAAAAGGTTTCCCAGTCAAAGGGCTTAATTATGTTTTAATCAAAACATTCACCAAAGGCTGTTGATGGGCTGCTTTTATACGAGATGCAGGAGGAGACGGGGACGGTGGGTTTGCTTTTAACAACAAAAATGTCTTACAGGGTGGTCGGCTTAGCATGTTGTGCCGTGTCAGAAGCAGCCAACGGATGTTTTGTTAAACTGTTTTTAGGTTTACCAGTCATTCAGACGCGAGTTTTGACAGGAAGAAAGCCAGGCTCTCGACAATGTAAATGACTCCGGCTTGCCGTGTATCATGACAACGACGACGATCACATAGATAAGCCCAGCCTCACCTACTGTTAGAGGACAACAGCTAATACTAACAAAAAAAAGTTACTGGGTGTAGTCTTTACATAAGAAAGGTATAACTGCAGAATTCACACTGCAGTCATGTGTTTTCAGAAATACCAGTTTACACTCAAAAGCTTTCACATCACCAACATGATGTTTTATAATACGATTCCTGATAAAAAAATAACTTATCAGCAGGCAAGAGAAAAAAAAAAAAGAGAGGAAAGAGACAAAAACTCCTTCAGTCTGCAGTTATTAATCATTTGGCCACACAGGGGCAGTACAACAGGCTGTAAAACACAACATTTACATTTTAAATCATCTTATAAAGTTGATCTGGTGGCTCATTTACACATCCAGCAGACACAGAGAAACATCAGAGATGCGCTTCTGGCCACCAACAATATTTTCTCTCCTTTTAATTTTGCTACCCATCAGCTCATGAGAGAATATTTGCCTCTTTAGCTGTTAAATGCTGCCGCTCCGTTCAGCAGCCTGTCGCCAACTCAGCTGGGTCACATGGTTTGATCCATTTTAATATGAAAAATATTGATCAGTGAGTAGCTTTAAGACGGGTTTGATAAGGCATATTATTTCAGTTTTTCTGACTTTTGGGGTTCAGCATCTGACTCAGGGATGCTTCAACGCGTGGACAGGAGGAGCCGGGGATCAAACCAGTGATTAGTGAGCGACAAACACCCCGGGTCCGCCTATCTGATGAAAAACAGCGCTGTTTACGGATAATCTACTTACATAACGAGAGCTGAAGCGTTAACAGGATGCAGTGTGTTAATTTGCTTTTCAAGAACATGAGTGACATGACATAAGACACACACACACACACACACACACACACACACACACACAAAACATTGTCTCTGCAGAATTAATCATTTTGCTTGATCTTTAAAAGATGCAACAACTGCCTTTGTGTCTAATCATTTTCTCCTCCGTCTCTCTTTAAGACAACCTCCCACAAGTTACAGTAAACATGAGAATCAAATCCTGAGGGTAAAGCTGCCTCCCGCGGGATCAACTGTATGTTTGTGTCTCTATATTCTTGTGTAGGCTTGAATTTTAGTGTATTATATTGGTGTTGTGCATTTTTGTGTCCCCATATGTGTGAATATCTATCTTTTATATAATCTGTTTCTCTTTAAGAGTATCTTTACATGTGCTATATACATCTATGAATGTGTATAATCAGTGTGTGTGTGTGTGTGTGTGTGTGTGTGTTTGCCAGCTGGCTCTGCATGTCTGGGCTTGTATCAGTGTGTCTTAATCCCCATCTCAGTGCTAGATGCTAACTGTAAGACTCCCTGCTCATTAGACACACCAGGATAAGCCGATTGAAAGTACACACTCATTTACTCACTCAGTCACACACACACACACACAAACACACACAGAGCAAGCACAAGTGTTTATCCACAGCAGGAAAGACTAAATCTAACTGAGTGTGTTGTTTTTTCCGTTTTTTTTCCAGGTAACTTTACTTTAACTGCATCTTATTGTCCTCTGCTGTACAGTTTTTGCGTGTGTGTGTGTGTGTACCTACCTCTGACAGTGCTGAGGAGAAGTGGTTGCAGTTCTTGTGCATGAGGTGGTAGGCGTTGCCTTTGTACTCCTTCCCCATCTCTTCCACGATCCGCTCCACATCCTCCTCTGTGAAGTCCGTGCTGCCCAGGACTATGGCTTCTCTGCGGAGACCAAAGGGAGTTGAGGCAGGTGTTACTGGATATTATTACTCACCGATGATACATCAACAACCATTTCCATGCATCATCGTTAAACCTCTTTTGCACAATCGATGGGCCTCATGCAAGAACCAACAGCTACGAGCATTTTGTGTAGCACGCACGAGCCATTTACAGATGTTTTTTCTGCATATTTGAATTAGTAAATTTGGAGTTTAGGCAGAGCTTTGAGCTAAATGCTAACTTATGATGCTACCAAGTGTAATATTTATTTCAGTTTGGTACCATGCTAACATTTTCTAATTAGCACTAAACACAACGTATGGCTGTCACAACTTTTCACCTGGAGTCACCGGGTGGGTCTCTTTAAAGTTATAATCTCAAAGATGTTTGTTTTGTCGTCTTTCGCAGCGCCTTTGGCAATAATCAGTAACCACACTTCACGTTTCATCGCCTGTAGTCATCAAGCTTTTCTTTGTTTGTTCAGCCATAATAACCATTTACTCACAATGCCAGCAGAGACCAGAAAAAACAGCATGTTGCCTCACACACAGCGAGTCTGTTGTGTCTTGTTAAAAGCTTGTGATTTTCCTGGAAAAGTCGCTGCCAACGCCCCGTTATACAAATGCTGCAGAGTGGGTCATCAACATTGTGTTATCTCAGCTGAGAGTAGATACTGAAATGAAAGTCTTCGAGATTACAAGGGTTTAAAAGGAAAGAATGTCTTGGTAAAATGTTTTGCAGTTAGAGAGCATTTCATTGGCTTTGCATGTGGCAAAAAGACTTCACGGTGGATGATATGTAGGCATTTGTCCCAGATGATCTATAATTATGGTCTAGTGGCCTGCATGGACACAGTGTGTGTGTGTCGTAAGCCACAGGGCAGATCAACTAGAGCAGAAGTAATACACAGCAGCACAGTAGCTCTGGGTAGACACACAAACACAGACCCTGCGCGGATTCTGGGAGTCCTAAAACGTATTGAACTGACTGGCTGCTCCACTGTCTCACCACCACAACACAGTCGAATTCAGCTGCTGTAAAAATGGGATAAAAAGCCCGGATGTGTGACAAATATCACTGCGTCTTCTCTGATTTCTTTCACTTGTTCAGGACAAGTCAGCTGCCACCAACCATGAAGGAAAAAAAATGTCTGAAATCATAAAATGTCTGTCACATGCTGCACTGTGTTTTTTTTATTTTTTGTCTCGCCATCCTTTAGCAGCAGTAACCAGTGGCCTTTGCTGCAGGAAGATAACAGCTCATTTGACTGACTGGTTGACTGGCTGTAAAGACCAGGGGCCTCATTTATAAATGTTGCATACGCACAAAAGAAGGCGTACGCCTAATTTCTACACAAACTTTGATTTATAAAAAACAAACTTGGCGGAGAATGTGCGGTCCTCCATGCAAACTCTGACCCATGCGTATGCACATAATGTGGAGAACATGAGAAACTGCGACTCCGTCGGCAGAAGGATGAAACACAGAAACGATGTGAAACTGATATTGTTATGGAAACTGAAATATTACTGTTCATGTAAACGATAAAGGCCATTTTTACAGTGAATAAGCCATCACTAAAAACACGATTTAGGATAATAAATACAAACAGCAATATCTGTTACTGCATAAGATCCCTCAGATATGTTCTGTTATTAAACACCTGCATGTTATTAATTTTATTCTAATAAATCAAGAGAACAGTGGGACCGATTACGTTTACACGGATGCTGTTTTTGATTCCTCAGTTCGGGCAGACCCGAGTGTGTAGTTTCATTTATTGTTATCATACAGGACTGTTGTGCTCCATAATGTGACTTTCCCCTGATGCTGGTGGTCGCATTGGGCTCTGAGCTCTGTATGTGATGCATCACTTAAAGTAAAAAAAAAAAAAATCAGCAGTTGTTTCATCATGTCATGTAACACATTTTTAATTTTCCATAAATTCGGTGATAACTTCGTTGATGGAGCCAATTATGTCCCTTTGCATCAGTGAGGACGCTCAGCTGCTGCAGCACCAAAAACC
The DNA here is from genome assembly GCA_023238725.1 of Scortum barcoo. Taxonomy (NCBI): domain Eukaryota; kingdom Metazoa; phylum Chordata; class Actinopteri; order Centrarchiformes; family Terapontidae; genus Scortum; species Scortum barcoo. Next base: position 19,237,010 of record CM041544.1, on the reverse strand, counting down.
CCACTGAACGCTCAGAGACTAAAACTGTTTTTATGAATGAAGTCGACGGTAGAATGAATATTAATTAGTTTATATTGGAAGTATAAGCTCTTTGTCTTGTTTAACTGTGTTAGTGAAAGACGATGCTGATGTTGGAGAAAAGAGGACAGACAGACAGACAAAAAATCTAGCCGTAGAAATCATCTGATCTCCCACCTTCATTATGGACAATGTGTTTCTTGTTTTCGTGACCTTCACAAAATCACATCACTGGAGAAAGTGTAACACGGTAACTTAACTGCATGTAAACACACCGACTGATGAGTTTAGTAGAGGACTGACTGACTGACTGACTCTCTTCCTGGCTCACTGACAGTTGAGCCGACAGACTGACTAACATGCTAAGTGTGAACACAGATGAACTGGCCGCCTGGCTGGACAGTGACTATTTGACCTTCAATAAATCCAGCTAGTTGTGCGACAGACAGACCGACTGGATCAATAGCGCTTGTTGCGAGCAGTTCCTGACTGGCTGAGCTGGCGAGCTGTTTGATGCATGTGTACGCTTGTGATTGTGTGCACAGAAAACAACAAATATCCTGTACTTACTTGAACTTAAAGGTCTCGCCGAGTTCGGTCGCGTCACCTGGTGTGATCTCAAAGATCCCTGAGAATGGGTACGGGTGTCCGCCATAGGCAAACTCTAAACACACACACACACATATACAACATGAAAACACACATTTGAATAGCGAGTCTCTCTTCTCTGCCAGATGACAGCTCTACTGCGTCCTCTCTGAAAACACCACCCACGGAAAGGTGAACGATATGTGGAGTCACGTTTCTGGGTAATCTTACCTCTTCCATAGATCTCGATCCCTGAGTGAAAGACTCCGATACCCAGAGTGCTGGTGAACTCATTGATCCAGTACTGAAGACAGAAAGAGAAAGAGGCAGACACAGAATAAATATTATGCAATATCACACACTGAATTTTATACATATAACATTGATTGATTGAAGTGATTTCTTTGTGGACAAAGCAACACATTTAAAGACATCACCTTGGGTTTTGGGAAACAGTGATCAAAATGTTTCACCATTTTCTGTCATTTTATGGACCAAACAACTAAACGATTCATTGATAATGAAAGCAATCCTTACTTGCAGCCTTTGTCAGATGTAAACTTTACTTGGAAACAAACGTTATCGCTGCAATTACACCACAGATGGCTGCTGAACATCCATGTTTGAATCACACTTTAAGTCCCGTCATGGCTCGCTTTGCCAAAAACTGTCTGTAAAAGCTACAATTCAAACTTTATCACTGGTAAAAGATGACAGATTGCGCTATCTTATTTTTATTATCCCATTAAATCACTCAGTAGAGGAGAATGAAGAGAAATATCTTAACATGCTGGATTAACTTCCTAACACTCGGCCATCCCATGATCTATTAGTATTTTTTACACATTTCTCACACACACACACACACACAAACCCTCAAGCCCAAACACAAAGACAACAAAGAACATACACACACACACGATCAATAATTGCAGCGGCACTGATCTCTGACATTACCGTCCATCTTTTCCAGTGTCTGTGCAACATCTTCAGGCTAAGAGGGGATTGGCCGGGCTGTTGCTAGGCAGAGTTCGCTTGTGTGAAAAAGATCTTTCATCATGAAGGACGGAGTCGGGAAATGTGTGATGTGACAGCTCAGGATGCTGAATAACAATAATTCACATTAGCAGCTGCACGCAAACGCTTTTCAAACGTTCGAAAAAACTCGCCAAAAATCAAGAAAACTGGCACGATTAAAAATATGCCAAATTGGCTATCAAAGCACCTGTTTGCAGTGTACCCATAGATATACAGACGACTATCACAGAACTACTTTGATACTGAGGAAAACGGAAAAATATGATGATTCTCAGGCAAATTCTGTAGTGTATAGTCTGTAGAGTGTCTTTTTTTCTCCATGGAACTGATATTATATATTCTACGTCTATTTACTGACATTTCTTCTGATCAATAATCTGATCAGTGATAATGACTTCCCCGGAGAGTGTGAGTCACGCTGAATCTACAAATATGTGCATTGTGTCAGTGTATTAAGATTTTTTCACATTCTATGGACCACACAACTAATCAATAAATCCCGAAAATCATCAACACTTGCAGCCCTGTCAGCTCATGTTTGATATAAACTTGTGCTAAATGACTTTAAAAGATTAACTGACTATCAAAATTACAGGCAATTAATCTTCTTCTGATCTACTAATCCATTACTTGTCTAATCGTTTCGGCTCTAGTGGTGACGAAGGCATCTTTAAGATCGTTAGTGATAGATCAGATCAAGTTTTCACTGCTTTTATTTTCTTTAATTTACAATCCCACACAGACACTGCACACCAGAGATCCCAGAATGCGATCCAGGCAATTTAACACCAAACTGATCACAAATTAAATATGCTTTTCTGTTACAGCACAGGATCATTATCATCACAGGCACGGGCAGACTCTCCTCCTCTTCAGAGCCTGTCTTCAGAGGCATTTAAAACCTATTCTCATATTTCCTGTCCATTGTTATGCAAATATCGTATGGATGCACGTAATCATCTGTGGCAGAGCAGGCGGTCTTTGCCACACATCTGCATTGCAAATGGTTCTCCGGGCACAGTTTACACGCAAACCGTGATCATAAGAAGGTAACGAGGACGCTGTATGTGCCGCGTACGATGACTTTTTTCACACGTCGCTGTGTAATTTCAGGGCACCGTGACTTGTGACTTTTTATTGAAACTTTCTTTAATTTGAACTTTATTGTTACCTCACTTTAAAAGGCTATTTTTGTCTTAATACTGTTTATCTCGGTGCACACTTCACACCTTTTATTTTAGTTTTTTATGTCTCATCTTGTACTTCTGCTGTCACACTCGATTTTCCAGCACGGGATCAATAAGGTTTATCTTCAATGACGATCTTTCCCCAGCAGCTCTGAACATCTGCGACATGATAGTGTTCATGTGCCTTTAGAAAGAACATTTCTGCCATGAGTGCTACAAACAGGAAGAGCATCGACTCTGCACTGAATATTTCTCAAGTTTCTCAGAACTTAATTTCACTCAAATTTGGGTGGAAGTGAAAACAATCCTGTGAATGATTTATTTCTTCTTTACACTGACTCCTGTCCTTTGCCAGCCACTGCCTGCAAGTAATGAGCAAAATTAATTAAGGTGAGACATGGTTTGAAACCAACAGGCTCAGCTCTTTTTACTTCAGATCTTCTTCAGTGAGGAAGGAAAAAATGATGAAGCACTCCTGTTCCTGGTTTCCTTATAGACATACTCAGACGCAAGTTTCTACAGGGTGATGACTTATCTAGATTTGCATACTGATCTTTTGACAGATAAATGCAGTTCAATTTAATACTAGCTAAAAACCTACTACCGCTGAGCCCAAGTGGTTTTCTTGTGCAACACTTCAGAGCCTCACACTGCAGAGTGTGTTGGTTTCCTGACCTACATCAGGTTGAAATGTTGCACAAAAGAAAAGATGCAAGAGTCAGCACACATCTGTACTTTAATATGGGAAAAATCCCCTTTATGATCCACTTAATTGGACTTTTATTTAAATTTAAAAATATTTTCCAACGTCCAACGCCAATCCCTAATCAGCCACCACCGTCGTTTCAGGGTGTGGGCCTTAACGGAAACATAGCATAGAGGTGGCGCTAAAGACAGGTGAGTAAGGGTCACAGGATCTTATCAACTCATGCATCACATTTAAATAAACCCCAGACGGATCAACATTTAGTCCACAAATTACTACTACAGCAAAACATCTCACTTTCCTGTTTGTATCAGTTTCATGGTTGTTTCTCCGAGCCCAAGAATAACAGCCATCTGTGTCTACAGCAGCTGCCTCTCAAGAACTGAGGAGGAGCCTCAGCTGCTGTAGTCTGCAGGCTTTAAGCAGTCTGCTCTGAAGTGTAGACACCAAGTGAAGCAGCTTTTTTCTCGCCCGCTTCATTTCTCTATCCGGGGCTTTTCCTGAAGAAGAGAGAGCTTTGGGTGGATCCTGTTCAGAAAAATGAAAACTCTCAAGAATCCACAGCTGCGTTAAAGTTGCAAAAGACTCCACAACTGACTTTATACAAAGAGAACACCTTAAAAATGAATCTAAGCTTATTCTGCCGTTGCACTGACTCTAAATCCCTCTGAGTGACGGTTATATGCCAAAACAAATAATTGCAAATGTGTGTGTGGGGGGGGGTATTTTAAGCAAGTTAATCTGCTAGTTTAGTACGCTATCCCTCCACCCCGCTCTGTGGTGAAATAAGACTCTTATCTTAGCCCTCATTGCTTCAATGCTCGTTAAAACCTGCCTCCTGCACAGCACAGAGAGCGAGCCAGTGACGGTGAATGTGTGTGTTGTTGAATGAATGAATGTATGAAAGGCAGAAAGGGGGAGAAAGGGAAGGAAGAGATGGATGAACAAAGAAAAAATGGGTGCAGGTAAAGCCTGTATTTTTAATCATCCCGCTCCATGCTGCTTTAATTTTCTCCGTTATAATACCTGACGGCGTTAAAAGGAATAATTAGCAAGGAGATATTAAATTAAATCTCTCTGTCACGGACACATGCTCAATGAAACCAAAACCAAAAACAGTTTTTTAAAAAGGAAGCTGCGAGCAACGAGACAAGTGCTGGTGCATTTTTGCTGAGCTGCAGCTCTTGCTCTGCTCTAAAGTTTGCCTTTGCTCTTATAAAGGTACTTCTGCTCTCACAAAAATCACACTTATCCTGCCTTCTTAGAATGTAAAACAGAAAGTTATGTTTGTATAAAGCACTTACAGAAGACAGATTATTGCCAAAATTAAGTTTAAGTGTCTTGAGAGCTGATGTTACAGAAGCAAAACGCCTGTTTATCTTTGTAAGGCGATTGTAAAACAGCAATAAGAAGCATCCTCTTATAGTCTTTAAAAATGTGTTGGCAGTGGATGAGCTTACTACCAGGAAGTTTTGCTTGTAACTAATGACTGAACATACACTGGAAATTACAACTCACAAAGCGATGATGGATAAGGCTCATAACATGACTATATTACTCAATAATCGTTTCATTTCACTAAAACAAAAGCAGCAGGTCCTCACACTTGAAAAGTTGAAGAGAGGTAATGTTCAACATTTAAGCTTGAAAAAAGAAAACTATTAGTTGATTATCACCATAATTACTGATAACAAGAACAACAACAATCGAACATGACCTTAAAGTGCGGGTGAGTGATGTGTATAAAGCCTCCTCCCACAGACTGTATATTTTCATACAGCTTTGTACAGTACTGCATTACAGTGCTCCTAATTAAGTGGCCACTGAGTGTAAATCATGTTATAGCAAAATAGAGAGATTCAACAACCAGATTGGTATGGCTATTTTTTTTTTGTGAATAAACTACCTAAATCAATCAATCAAGAAACTTCTTCTCGTTGGTGCAAAAATCTTTTCAGTACAATGCTTCCATAAAGTCAAAGTCAAAGAGTCACAATATGTCTGCAGTGGCCTAAGACAACCACAGACATTGAAAGGATATTCAGGGGATAGCAACCTCAGAATGAAGTGCACAGAAAAGCCTCTGAATGACATTTAAGGTATATTCTGGCTTAGTACCAATCACTGACTAATTGTTGGTTTCAGTTTTGTACAAAGATGACATAGCAGACATAGCAATGGCTCTATCCATTTTAATACACACTACCACACCGACAATGGTTGCTGTGGCGTCCCAGCTATAAACACTAACTTATTTCTTATGTCTCCGCTCAGGTTGATCTGTAAACTACACAGTAAAAAAAGACGAACTGGGATCTTGACTAATGCATGCCCCCGACTGATCCAGAGCAGCATCCACAGCGCGGCCGACACAGAGCGAGTATCTGGCTACGTGACGGTGTTGAACCTAATGCCCTAACACGCTCTCTCACACAGATACAGTAGACCACGGCGCTGGCTGGCTGTCTGGCTGTCTGGCGGGCAGACAGGTGGTGTGCAGATAATGCTGTCTCATTAGAGCGGCGTACTAAAGCACTCAGAGCTGCCCAGGAAATCCACTTAGCAGATGGGACAGCGGGGAAAGACCTGACGGAAAGGGAATTGTGGAAGGAGAAAGGATGGTGGTGGTGCTCACATATTCCCGAAAGTCACGTGACAGCATTGATCCTCGAATAGGAAGAGGAATTTGCCTTTCCCTGAGTCTTCCTGCCGTTCAGCGCCCTCTTTTCCAACATGACAGATGCTCTCGCTGTGCCACCACGCTGCCCCCTCACCAGGCTGCACCTCGGTTAGTTCGGTTCAGTTCAGATAGGAGTTTTGAAAAAGGTGTCCAAAATTCACAACCAGCGCAACTGATTTCTATTTATCAGCTCGCCACCTTGCCTCTTTAGCTTCATCCCTCAGGCCATAAGACTTCTGAACTCCTCTTAATTGCATCATAAGCGTTATTTTGCACCTTATTATATTTGCACATCCACCGCCAACAGTATTATCTGTATTCTATTGTATATTTGTTGAGTTATACATTTTATTTAAGTTGTATAATTTATATTTCAGGTCTATATTTCATTTTATTACTTTAATATTACTTGTTTTCAGTTTGATATCTTTTTTTTTTGCTTGTGTGGATTTTTTTTCTAATTATTTTTGAGCATTGTTAAAGGGATGACTGACTGACTTTCCAGCGACTAATTGTCGTGAACATGACAATAAAGTCTTGAATCTTGAATGTGTTAACTTCAGTACTGCGTTCTTGAGCCATTTTGGGTTTTCTTTGGATGTACAAAGAGGCACTAGTTTTGTCGTTTTGAGACTGGGCAGGGTTGTTTTGTTTCGTTAAATGCATTTGGTGTTTTTCTACGCAACATTTGCTCCCTCGTTTTGACATAGATAGGCCAGTATTTTCTTTGAGTTCTGAATTTTGCCAGCTATGAATTTAAGTTAATGTTGTGTATTCCTTATGTGCCAGTACCAGGTGTTTACCAGGGCTTGTAGTTTTATTTTGGATTGCTTGTTTCCTTTGGTTTTCTAACAATGTATGGCAATCTACGTCTGACTACACCAGCTTACGTTCTTCCTTTAACCCCGAACGTCACAGGGGCATAACACACTCACTACCACGGTTCGTAACACGTTGCGAACATCTGCGATAGCGATGCAGTATGTGTCACCACTGTCTTGAGCTCTGCTTTATCTGATCTTTTTTCAGATCCCCTCTTTAATAAACAGCCAGGCACCTAATGAGTCATTCAGCTGGTCATTAAGACAATAAATAAAGCCACGTTCTCCCAGTGCTCGGGCAAAATAGTTTATTTTGGCTAAAGTTTTGCAGGAGTGCAGTCCAGTGTCACATTGATGTGGCTAATGAAATGTGTAGTCCAGATGTGGTAGCTCTGAAGCATGTACCCCCTTAGCCTTGTGCTAATTACTGAGCTATATACACAATTTACCAGAGTGGAACAATTAGACAGTCATTTTTCAAACACTACCAAACATTCCCTTGTTCGAGCCTCTAAACTGTGAGAGTTTTGTTCTTTTATTTGTGTTATGTGACAATAAATTGAATATTATTATTATCATGAAACACCCGAAGACGTCCCCTTGGGTTTAAGGAAGTTGAAAAGGGGAACTTTCGCTACCCCTGACATGTAATGGACCAAATGATTAATCAACGCAGCCTTAATCTTTACCTAGCCGATACGCCGTTAAATTTGCAGGTGTATTAAACGACATCTGCGATTTACAAAGGGTTGTGTGCTGAAAAAATTTTTTGGTGATCGGGTGCAGTGCATTTCTACATAGTCAGTAACACATTTTAAGAGTAGCACCAATCTTTTCATCTAAAACGTGGGCAGGAAGGTGAATAAGCATATTTCACAAAATGTCAAGCTGCTCTTTTAACCCTTCAATCAGCGAGAGTCAGAGACAACTATCAGTCTGTCAGCCTGCAAACAGTGAGTCAGACACAAAGTGACTCAACTACTCTGTAAGAAAATCATCCAGCACTCACTGAAATTGATCGATAATGAAAACTTTTTTCTGAGAGTTCGCTCCATCGGACAGCAAGTACCAGTTGGAAAGTCGGTCAGTTTTCCTACAATACTCGGGTCAGAACCACCTATTCGATAGACAGAGGAAGTGTTTAAAGTAGAGGAATGAATGGATGGACCGCAGCCATCGTCTCATTGTTTGCAATGGAGCGCTAGAAGGCCACTGCGAGCAAGCCAAAATCTTGTTCCCACGCAAAAAAAAGAAAAAAGAAAAAATACAAACACCAAAAATATGCATGGGTGTGAGTCGATCTGCATACACAAGCACAAACCACAAAATGCCTTTGATAGGCAAAATGTACACACTCATTCTGCCTCTCAATTACATACTAAAGATGTTAACCTCTTAAAGGAATTAATGAGCAGAAAGCGCAAGAGGGTCTGTAACTGTAGCAGCAATTTTTACGCGTGTGTGTGTCAGATACATGGCTTTTCTGAGCCTTTGTGTGTCGAAGTGTGCCAAGGCCCCTGCAGCCGTTCACGTGAATGAAAGGGAGACAGAGATAAAAAAGCTCTCCGGTCTTTACTGAGAAGAAACTAATGTGGACTGCAAGTCAAGTGAGAAACGAGAAAACTAGTGAAGGAGAAAGAGAGAGGAAGCGAAAGACAGAAGGGGGGGAGGAGAGAAGAGAGAAAGAGAGAGAGAAGGGGAGTGGGGGAGGAATGAAGAAGAGGAGATGAGAGTAGATAAGGGGAAGAAGGTAGAGCAGAAAGATGGGAAGTAAAGAAGAGCGTAAATCAATGATTAAAGAAAGAGGGATGGAGCAAATGGAGTAATTATGGGGATAAATATGAGAGGGAGCAGCACTTATCAAAGTCGTGTCCTGATTTCACACAGTGTGCTATGCTGCTGCAGATAACACACACTGTACTACTGTAAGAAAAACATATTTGTACTGCAGCTCTTCGTGTTATTCCTCATAAAAAAACAGCCTCCAACCTCCTGACCTCAAACCTGTGGTGATATATTGCAGCTAAAATGGGAACACAACTGCAACTGGGGAGGATGGAAAAGGAGATGAAAACAAGTGGATGTATAAGGATGAAGAAAAGCCTGGAGAACATTTATGGCAAGTTGTGGTTTTCCATGTACATTATCCCCCCAAAAAAACAGACTCTTGATGTTTTATAACCCTTAACAAGACAATTCCCATTTTACTGCCTGCCAAGGGGATCCATATCAATCAATGATTCATCAACAGATTAGTCAATTTCCAGCTTCCCACTGACTCACTCCTGCGCAGTGATAACATGGTGACTCAAATTCAACCTCACTCTGTAACAAAGAGGCACACATTTTCCACCATAGCACAAAGGCAGACTGGGTGAAAATTGCCGGTTTACTTTCACATCCACTTGTGGTTTGGCCGGCAGTTTAGCGTGGACTCCTGCGATTTCCTGTTTTTCGTCCAGAGTGCGCTGCAAATCCTTGAAAAACGAGACTATGGTTTGTTTTACGCACTGACACGGATGGATGAAGGCAGAAGGACACACTTGAACAAATGGTGATTCCTTGTTTTGATGACTACTGTAAAATGTTTCACCCGTGTCACTTTTCTGTCAGCAGATGAGATGAGATGGAAACCCATTCTTTGTAAGATGTGTGAAACAGTGTGTGTTTGAGTCACCTATGGCTCTCAAAGTTATTCTCTTTATTCTTAAAACTTTCTGACCTGGCCTCATTTGAAAACGCTCGTTCTGCAGATGCAGTCTGGTATTGTATTAAGTGTGTTACAAGAAACACAGCAACAAAACACTGATATTTTAAACAAGATCTGAATGGTAAAAACCCTTTCCAAAAGCACTTTATGTCGAGTTAACTTTTTGCAGTTGATTCTTCCTCTTGCTGTCGTTTTTCATTGTGCATTTTGCTGGAAAATAACTGAGGAAGAACAGCTGAGCCAATCCACAAAGATGAAATTGCATTAAATGTAAGGGATTTGGGGTTTGTGAATGTATGCCGAATTGAAGAGTGGCTCATAAAAATTTGAAAAACATCTTCAGTCTTTGACTTTCACTTTTACATGTGCGCTGATAACCAACACAGAATTAAAACGTCTTTTTTAATCATGGAATTTGGCGTCGCGTCCTGACATTATTTACATGGCAAAAAAAAATAATTTCTGAAATAAAGTAGCACAGAAGTAATTTAACACACATTTTTGCGGCTCTCTTAAGGTTTCTACTTACCATATCATACACATTTAGGATGATCGGCTCGTTTGCCATCACGGGCATCAGGATTTTCTCCCCCCGATGCGTCCCTTCTTCTCCGCGGGGTCTTCTTCCTCCGCACGCCGGCCCCCCTGCTCCTTCCTCCGGTGCGGGATCCAAACTCGACCGGACTCCTCCCTGGCTCCCTTTTTATTATCCCTGACACTTTCACGGCGGACGATGAGGTTTTGATGATTCAGTTTCAAAAAGCGAGGGTGTTTTCTCCCCCCTCCTCCCGCGGACAGATGAGCCTCTCCCGGTTGTCAAAGCGGACCGACTCGCTAAAAAGCCACCGAGGTCGGAGTGAAAAAGCGGACTTTACCGGGGGGGCTTCGTCTGCTGGGAGGCGTGTTGGCACGGCAAAACAACAACCTCATTTTCCCCGAACGTATTAATCAGCAGAATGACACAAAGCTGAGATATTAGACCCTGAATTTCCTCGGTAAAAAAAGACACCTCACTCCGTTATCAGCTAGCTAACGGGGTGACGGATTCACACTCGATTAATCAACCGTGCTGCGCTGAGCATTGTGGGTAATGTGGTTCTAACTACAACATGTGGCCAAAAGTTTGTGGACAAACTTCAGTGGACGTTTGGTCTGTTTTTAATGATTTGGCCATTAGATCCAGTTAAGATAAGTTTAATAATAAAATATGATGATATTAAAGCTGAAAACCTGACAACTTCAATAAAAGTAATCGTATGAAACATTTTTTAAGCAAAAATACAAAAACATTCACTGTGTCCAGTGTTATCGATTAATCTGTAGATTATTTTCTCAATTATTCGTTTGGAAACATTAGATAGGTGAAAAAGACCTGTCACAAAAATGTGATGACCTCATCAAATGCCTTGGTTTGTCCGACCTAGAGCAATAATGCCTGAAATATCCAATTTGTTATACTGCATTTTCAAGAAAAGTGGCAAATCTTCACATTTGAGAGCCTGGAACAATTTATTTTTTTAAATTTCTGGTGGAAAAAATTATTTAAAGGTGTTATTAGTTATCATAATAGCTGCAGATTAGTTTTCTGTCTATTGCCTAATAAATTCATTGACTAATCGCTGCAGGTCTACATCTCAGATGGGAATATTTTCTGGTTTTGGGTGTTCTGTAACAGTGAAAAAAACTTTTTCTGATATTTTAAATACTAAACAAATTATCTGCAGATTAATCTATCACAAAAATAATCATTGCCTGGAACCATACATGATATTTTCGTTCATTATTGTGGGTCCATCTTTGCCCTTTTCTGTTTCAACGAGACAAACTGTGCACTTCCATGCACTTTAAGCCACCAGGATACTAAGAGAAACCAGGTTACATGGAAAATCAGAATGACCCTCTGCACTAAAGAGGAGAAAGGTGAAAGTTTGGTGTGGAAGAACTTGACTCCCCTGCAGAGAGCACCAAACTCAATCAACACCTTTGGGACAAACTGGAACGCGGACTACAATCTCGGCCTCATCGCCCAACATCAGTGCCCGACCTCACCACTACTCTTGGAGCTGAACGGGAGGAAATCCCTGCAGACGGAAACCAAAATGTTGTGGAGAGCTTTGCCAGAGGAGTGGAGGCTGTTATAGCAACAGATTGATGCCCACAGGTTGAGACGCTTAACAATCAAATGAGTGTAATGTTCGGGTGCCCACTTTGTTCCAGTGCCCATACACTCTTGTACATGAGTTTGCAGCTCTTGAAGATAAGGCAACACACACACACTGCTCATTTTAAATGAACAATCGCTCACCAAGAAACATCCTCTTACTGACCAAATATTTGGAATAAGATAATATTTGCAGTGAGTCTCTCAATAGCCAATAGACCTCAGTATCGGTTAAATAAATAGAATAATATCCGTGCAGCAGAAACTTTCCAGTGTCTGAAAGGCACTGATAATGAGTCAATATTATTACAGCTCATGCTCAGATACAAGACTTTATGATCACTCAGTCAAGTCATTTTATTAGTCACTGTGCTGACGTTGTCACTCCTGGACACGACTGTGGGAATTCAAATCTGTCTTTTTTTGTTTGTTTGTTTGTTTATTGTTTTTTTTTTGTCTGGATGGACACTCTGCCACCCCCATAATCCATTTTCCTCAGTTTGTCCTGCAGAATTTGAATCAGAGTAGGAATGATGGGCAGTCTCCGTTCCTTCAGAGTCCGCGCCCCTCAAACTCATGAGCCCCCCTGGTTGTTTTCTTCCAGCAGTTCCATGACCGCCTCCTGGTTGGAGAACTCCTGCAGCGAGGAGTTCATCTCGTCCAGCAGATCCTCTCCCAGCAGGAATCCCTTGACGTCGTGCACCGTCATGCCGATCCGGTGGTCTGTTATACGGTCCTGGGCAAAGTTGTAGGTTCGAATCTTCTCCGATCTGCCTTTGGTGCCAATCTGGAGGACGAAAATGAAATGAAATGAAAAAGAGAAATGGGAAAGTTTTAATATATTAAAATATGTAAATTATTCCTAAAAATGTGCTTTCTTGGGATTGCATATTTTACTTTTATTTTAAATAGTTTATTCTTTTTAGCAAACAATATACAAAATCACTAGAATATTCAAATGTGTGCAGCTTTTCATAATGTATCCATTCATTTTTTGGCTGCTTAATTCATTTTTATTTACAGTAACTAATGAAATTCAGCATCCTGGATATTTCACAAAATAAACGTCATCAGAAATCATCACTTGTCAGACCTGTATTTTACATTATATCTAAGAAACTTACCCTCATAGATTACTTTAAGCTGTATCTCACCTGTACTTTACGCTGATTGTAGCGCTTGCTCATCTCCTCCTCTAGTTTCAAGCTGTACAGTTTTGCTCGCAGAGCCTTCATGGCTTTCTCCTTGTTCTTCAGCTGGGACCGTTCCTGCTGGCACTCTGCAACCATGCCTAACGAACACACCCACAAGTATTAAAGTACTAAGCCGATGTGAGGCATCACACTTAACTTTTTCTCATTTCATAATAACTACTCTGCGGGGAAAGACAGGCCCATGTAGACAAACAGCACTGAAAGCCTTCTTAAACTAACCTTGATTTTTATACATGTGACTGTTTTAAAGACTACTTACAGAAACAGAACCTCGTCATGTGAACAATATCAGTCTTATAAGTCATAAGGACTGATAATTTCTATTCTCCTGACAGAGAATTGAATCAGACATAGGCGACATTGAGCAAGGAGTTCTCTTCAGACATGGCTTGTGACTACTGTCTGGTGGTATAAAAGGGTTTTATGTCAATGTGAACTTCCTGTATTTGCTAAGTTCATAAATACAAAAATGTTGCTATTTAGAACATTCAGGAAATGCCATGGAAGTTGCATTTCTGCCGGAGAGATTTATTTACCTGTAGGCAGATGGACTATTCTGACTGCGCTGTCTGTGGTGTTGACATGTTGACCTCCAGCTCCGCTCGCTCTCATCGTGTCTATCCTCAGGTCCTTCAGGTTTATCGTGAATGAGATCTGAGAGGAACACACAAACACGAATACTTTACTTACACCTAAACTGACAGCAGATGAGCAGAAGAACAAACCAACTCATATATATCCTAACTGCATGGTAAATGAGTAGAAAAATGGAGAAAGAACCAAAAACCAAAATAGGCATTAAAATGAAAACAGATGATATAAAACTCTACAAAGTCACGCCAAAATAAAATACCTGTATTTCATATTTCTGCAGTTTGTTTCCATGATGTTCATACTATATACAGATTATCCAATGAATGCTAAAAATACAGAACAAAAAAGTGCTTTTGCTTCAGTCCTCCCATCACAACAAACTGTCTCTGATAGATGTAGATATCCCGTCAGTCCACAGTTCAGAACAATTCCCATCCTATATCCTATTTCAACAGGAAGGAATCATATTAAGGAAAACAAGATGCTCTCAAAGTGTTTTTTACTTGATCTGCAATGGCTCTTGTGGGAAAACTGGGCTGTTTTAACAGTAAGAAAAAAACAAGAGATGAACATGCTGTATGTGTTTGTGCCATCCATCCTGTAAAGCTGTACCTCAGTGGGTTGGGGCAGTACAGCCACTGTCATGGTGCTGGTGTGCATTCTGCCCTGTTTTTCAGTCTTGGGAACCCTCTGAACTCGATGGACTCCAGCCTCAAACTTCATCCTTTTGTAGCTCTCAGGACCGCTGATGCTGGCCGAAGCGTGACGTAGTCCTCCTGGTCGTAGGTGAACAATATGTATCGATAAGAAAATGTTACTGCCAAATGGTGGCAATGACATGAAGATATTTCAAGTGTTTATATCACAGAGAGAGACTTTGAAATTGTTTAAATGTTAGCCCGTGCTCAAAAAAGTGATAAACCTGCAGCTTCTTCCACTTTTTCTGACATTATATGCGCACATTACATGTTATATGGGAAAATCTCAGTGTTTACAAGTATGTGGCAAGGTAAGAGCTCCCCCTTGTGTTCGGTCTCAGTTACTGCAATGAAAAAAGAGCATGGGTTTGCATTTTTTGTTGATATACACTAACTATCCAACTATCACCTCATCCCTTCTTTCAGTCACTACTTGAAACATAAAAATGTGTAAAATGTGTATTTGTCCACAATCACTCACCATCCCTCTCATACAGAAACACCAGATGATATAATTCACACTGTGATGTTTCTGGCCTAGATTTTAACTACATGACTATGTAATCCAGAAGACTGACAAGTAATTGAGCTCTCCATTCCAATTTGACTTTAATTGGCAAGGTTTTAACATACCAATCACTATGACATCACCACCCTGAGGTGGGTGAACTGACCCTTTAAGCAGGCTGTGATCAAAACTGTTTATGTCCACTGACCTAAGTCACTGGTCACATGTTCCAGGATGTCAAAGGACCAGCCGTGGTGCTGAGCGTAGCCCTGGTACATGTCAAACACCTTCAGCAGAGAGGAGACGGCAGAAGTCAGCGTGTAAATATGCAGAAAATTTTGAAGGGTTTGTTTCCTCTTCTTCAATCTCTGTTCATTTGTTCTGGGGTTCCTACTGATGTCCTGGTATAAAATCATAGATTTTAGTAAATAGGAGCATTCCCACTAGTTAAAAATACTCCATGCTGGTTTGCTGAATTTTACATGAACCAAAAATCTGTATTTATGCCAAACTTATAATGAAATCTGTTTACTGTTCTCTGAATAAATGAATACATCAAACTTTTGTTTTAAAACGTGTGATCTAATCACGAAAAATTTTAAAATAACAAATGATCTAAGGATGTAGTCCCAGACCTCAGCAGTGAACAGCATCGCCTCCTGGCCCCCGACGCCGGCTGTAACCTCCAGGACGAGGTCGCTCAGATCTGCGTCCTCCTCAGGGATCAACAGTTCCAGAATCTGATGGTGAAGTGTGTTGATTTAACAGAGATGAAAAGAGACAGACGCGAATAACCAAAGGACCAAACATCAGCAATTAGTCACATCACAATTAGTTCATGGTTTAATATAAGTTCTGGTGAAGCTTTGCAATGACAAAGGCTTTTTTTTCTTTTTTTATGCGATGTCAGAGCGCTACCTTTTGACGAAGATCTTGAATATCTTGCAAACAGCCTTCTCTTTCCACCTCAGCCAGTTCTCGCAGGGCGGGGTCTTCATCTTTGAAGAAAAACAAAAACATGTTGTGTAATATGAAGATTTACCCTCATTAGACATGTATTTAAAACCCTGCATGAGCCTTAAACAGCTGTTCTCATCTAGTCATTTTGATTGATTGATCGATTGATTGAAAAAAGGTGTTAAATCTCCAGTTATATTGTTTTTTATCCATAACTGCCTGTTTGAATGCACTCTGTCCATCTCTCTCTTTCCTATTTGACTGACATAGACATGCTGGTTGAAGCACTGAGCACTATTTTAATTTAGTGTGTAGACGAGGAGCAGCCTTACCTTTCAGGAGCAGCTCGGTCTCAGAGATCTCTCTTTGTTTTGTGTCCAGCTCTCGGATGCTCTGGATAAGAGGGGCCAGCAGGGACACTCTGGTCCTCTTGACCCTCAGATCATCATCGTTGTACTGTTCCTCCACCCCGCTGCTGTTGACCGCTCTCAGACAGTCACTGTACTCTGTCTCCATCCTCCTCAGGTATTCCTGCAGAGACCTTTTGGAAAAAAGCTCATCCGCCGTCAACAGCTTGGCCACCATCAATGATGAACCAGTGTGGAGAGTCCTTGTAGTCCGGCCACAGTGATTGTTGAGGTGTTCACTAAATCTAACAGTTTGATTGATGACATTTGGTGTTTTTTTAAAGGGATGTATCCACAGACTACAGACACACTCCTTCCCTCTTGGGAGAAGGTTTAGTGCTCTTCTGTAGGACATTTTTTGGCAGACTGGTTTAGAAGATTCACTGTGTGGCAGAACAAACAGATATAATTTTTCTTACATGTTCCTCTCTAGTCTCGCAGGAGCAATAGACCAAATCCCATTGCAAAATATTAGGATTTTAGATGTTTTTATTAAAAACAAATACATCTAACTGTATAACTGCTATATTGAGATATGTTCTGTATCCATTGGAGGTATTCTTGAATTCGGCATGGATTTTTTACTTTATTTTGAATTTATGGCAGATTCACGTCGTCAACAACCAATCAGTCGTGTACTGTATTTCTGCAGAAGACGAGGATATAACCGAACCTGGAAATTATATCGGAGACTAAAAACACCAGTGTTTTCGCAACTAAAGGCCGGATTTCAAACTACAAACCAAAATAATAGCATCTGATCAAGTAAACAACTCACTGAAGATTTCTTCTGATAAATTTCAGATAAATGTGATCTTGAAATGAAATAACAGTAAGACAATGCGTTTTCCTGTTGCCGGCAACATCAGTGTTGCTTAAAGAAAACAGGTTTCAGACACATATTCTCTGAAAACTGTATAGTAAATGGTTGTTAATGCTCGTTAAGAAAATATTGGTCCTTTACCACCTTGCTGTAGGGCGCAGACATATTGGATGAGACACGCATGCGCATTTGGGTACAACGTCTCTTCTTCTGCAGACAAAATAACGGCAGCAAATGTTGCAGCAAAATAAAAGTCTCTGACTCAGTAAAATATGAAAGAATGTAGAAGTGAAGAGACATGACAAAAGTAAATCCGGATAACATAAGTCCATAGGTTTCATAATTCCAAAATAATATATTCAATTTTACTGTAGATTAGAGATTTATTTTATCAGAATCACAATCAGCACATATAAATAGATGTAAAAGTATATGGTGCAGAGTGTAAAGGATGCTGAAATAAATATGATTACTGCAACAGCTAACTTTATAGTATATATGTTTATAGTAAATCATGAATTTGCAGGGCGACATTTACAAGGTGTATTCCTGCTATTTCATGGCTGGATGTGAATATATGAAGTGTAGAAATTGGCCATGTGCAAAATACAGACCACAACAACAGATTTCATGTATAACCTGTACTACCTGCCACCATTCTTTGTGTCTATTAATGTTTTTTGGTATATTCAATAACAACATCATTTAATTTAAGAAATGCACCATGTATTTTGACTCATGGCCCCTCTACAAGACAAGGGTATGATGCAGGAGTACAGGCCGCTTTCACTACAGTTGATATTTTGTTTTATCTGTGCAAAATGAAGTAAATGTGAGGTTTTCAGAGGCATTTGTTCACTTTCCCCGTGCAGTCCCGTGGCTGTAGTTGAAATCACTGTGTGGAATTGTGAATTAGACTTTGAATTGACAATAGGTTGACACTGAGATCATCGTTTAATTAGCATTATGCTCACCAGTATGCAAAGATGTTAAGCATTTAAAAGCTTAGAAACTGTCCCCTCCCCAACCCTACATACACAGCTTCACACTCTCTGTCTGTCTCATTCATGTCTGTCACTAGCCTTGAAGAGTTTTCTTATTTCATTTTACAGCTGTTTTGCTCTTTTGTTTCACTGTGTTGAATGTCAGCATACTGAAAACGTCCTAATGAAGTCTGGTCATGACTTGGGTGAAGATTTGTGCCCCTTTGTTGTATTTTCCTGAGGTTCTGTATCAATACAATCACATTTCACAACTCCCCCATCTGGTTTCCACGAAAGAGCCACTTCACACATTCCTGATGAGGGTGTGAACTGAACTGTCCTGTGGATGACCAGTCTTAGCTCCTTTTTTCTTGTTTTTTTAACAGTGGGATTCCTGATAGTACTGAAAAAGAGAACTCTGCTTTCTTTTAGTCTCATCTTTGTGTTTGTAGCACATCCGTTAGTGGTAAACAAATGAGGCTAAAATAAATTTTTACTTCTTTTACTTTCTGATTTTATTTGCCTCAGTCCGGAAATGTTTTAATACAGTTTCAACTTGAAAATGCTTTTTATATATACAGTTTATTCGATATTTATTAGTACTATTATTGTTAATGGTAGTATTATAGTGAAAATTGTGCAGTATCTGAAGCTGTATTATGAATATATGGCAGCTGTCTAAACAATGTTGTCTAAACCAAACTTCACCACAAACTCCCTTAGAAATATTAAAAAGTGAAAATATGATTTAGATTTATCAATGTTTATCATCCACTGCCTCTGCGATACTCATGTTTATATAATGGTGTAAGCCTTATGGTCAATTTGGCTGAGGTTTTCTAACTTCAGATACTTCTGTAGGTAGCTGTAGCTTTATTCACTTTCTACATTTTTTTCTTACAAGGAAAACAATTTATAGATTCCTAAAAAATACTTTTAATACTGCTAAAGTTTTAACTGCCTGTGGTTTGGAGTATTAGATTGAAATAATGCATAGTCTGAACTCTTTGGTAAAAGCAATAAAGCAATGTAAATTTACCTTTATGAATATGGAATTTGGCCTTTATAATAATAAGATTATTTGTGTGTATATTTCTCTGTGTGCCATTGTCCAAGAGAAAAGTAAAATTTTCATCAGTATTTTCAAAAATAAAAGCATTTGTTTGCTTTCAAAACTGGGCGATGTCAAAATAAAAGCACGACAGTTACAGGAAGTTGGGGGGGGGGGCACGTCGACTGCGCGCTGACGTCAGGATACGAGCGCTCCAAAAATCTCGTCTCCCATTGGTGGATGGTTTAAAGGGACGAGCGCCCGCTTCGCTCTGATTGGTCTGCGCCTTTTACGCACGGATTTCAAACGTGGGGAAACAACTGGCGGATTTTTCAGTCGAGGAGCGTTTTAAACTCGGGCGGCAGAAGAGAGTTAGCTCGGCGGCTAAAAGGAGGGAAAAATCACCTTAAGGAAACAACAAACACCAGGTAAGAGCCTTAACTTTATTTCTCTAAGCTACTGACACACCAGCATCAGTGAACAAGCATCATAAATACAGCAGCCGCCTTAGTTAGCTTGATGAATTAGCAGTTTGGGGATTTAAATGTCCACTAACAACACGAAATATGATGAATCTCACAGTTTTATTTGTGTTTGATAGTTTGTATGAAGTCTCACAAGAGGTTACAAACTAATCCAGTTTCCTTTTTATGTTTTAAAGCTACTTCCCATGCTGCTCGCAGTAGGCGCGTAATGATAAATGCAAGTCATTAAACGAGTCATCCATTGAGTTTATTTGGCGCGGTGCTTTCGACAATTTCACAAGATGCATGTTATTAGAGCAAAATGCAGTAAGTTAAAGTGTGGTGGTTGTAAGAGTGCAGAGCGAGTATCTTCACGTCACTGCTGCCTTTCCGCCAAATCTCCATCGCGCCAAAACTCAATTTCGAAAACTCATTTGGCGGAATATCTTTTAAAATGCATTCAGCTTTTTTTGTGTAAACAGTTTAACAGCAGTGTAGTTGTGTTATTTATTTATTTAATGCCAGGATACTTACTAGTTAGCTTTTTGATTGGAGGGAAAGAAGCTAGTTAAGTTGCATGAGGGATGCCATGCTGCTTGTTAGGCTTGATACCCACATTTTGGATTTAAACCTAACAAAATGTCTTTATTTGCCTGTCTTTATGCAGACATCTACATAGTGGGTGGTGTTTATGTTTCACTGTGAGAAAGCCACCATGAAGTGTCCTGGCTACGAGGCGAGCATGGCCAGCAACGTGGAGAACAGCTGTGCTGCAGGGTCAAGGGTGCTTAGCCTCAAAGCCTCCCCGGTGAAGGAGCCCTCCCCTGTCAAACCTCAGTGTCCGCCCGCAGGAGCGACCACCGTGCTGTTCTCGCTCAACAAGGCGGTCCACAACAAGGAGAACAGCACAAACAGGGAGCACGACAGGACTCTGGACGAAGGGTTTGAGGACAGCGGCTACCTGTCTTTGCACAACAGTCAGATTGATGAGGAGGATGATCACAAACCCTCAATAGCCCCACTGCCTCCCTCTGCTTCTGCACATCAAGGAAGGACAACATCGCCAAAGAAATCTCCCTCAAAGTGTGAAGGGAGGACAAACTTTATCCGTCCAGCGTCTGTGGTGGCAGCTTCTACTCCTGTGGGTCGTCACAGGAGGAGAACAGCGGCGTATTCGCGGTCATCCACCCCATCCAACCATCACAGCGACCCCAACCTGCCTATAGTGAAGTTCCAGCAGGCTGTGTGTGAAGAGCTCGCCAAGAGCTATCGGAAGAATAAGAGGTAGGATTACATTTTCATATCGTGACTTCGCAGCTGGCAACAAAGGCAGCGTCCTCCTTCCTTCCTCATTTTTGTAAAATAGGTGTAGAAACACAATAATCGTTCACACTGGGTGGTACCAATGCTTGAGCGGTATTTAGAGGGAGAATAACTAAACTTCTTTATGCCAAAATTGTAAAAGGAAATTGTTTTGGGTAAACTAAATAACTTTAGATTTAGTAAAGATGTGAATTACAGTCGTTTTCATTT
Source organism: Scortum barcoo (assembly GCA_023238725.1). Lineage (NCBI taxonomy): Eukaryota > Metazoa > Chordata > Actinopteri > Centrarchiformes > Terapontidae > Scortum > Scortum barcoo. Next base: position 19,215,869 of record CM041544.1, on the reverse strand, counting down.
ATCTCAGGTATGACTGGAGCGTCGTCACAAAGGTAGCAGAGGATCATCTGTTGGATCGGGTGATTGGGGGCCAGATGGGTCAGGAGTTCGTTGATGTGTTTTCGTCTCTGCTGTCCAGAAACATGAGAAGCATCCTGACCAACATCCTGTCCCTGCTGGGAGACATGGACCTCATTAGGTAAACTACAAATGCTTTAATATGTGGAGGGATACTCGGATTACATCACAAATCAATACTTTGTTTATAAAATCTTAAAACTTTCTCAACTTTTCTCATCTCACAGCTGCAGGAGAGTGAGCAGGACATGGAGGAAGATCATCTGTGAGGACACAGCGTGTCTGAGCAAGGTGTCAAAGAGCCGAGCAGGCCCTCAGGGTGAGGAAACACACACCGGCCCACACAAGTGTACTCGCACTAAATAAAACACAATTGTGGTATAAACATTTGGCAGTTTAAGGCCCTGGTCACTTTGTGTCTCACCAGCACCAAATCCTACATACATGTTTGTACAGAGTGTGATTCCTTACCGAGATACTGTGTGTGGTGAAATAATCCTGTGAATTACACAACTTTACTGTTTTGTCCACTGTTTTTTTCCTTTTCTTAATTTCTTAAACCCAGTTCATCCACACATTTCTAAATCTATGTGCATGTTGTGGATGATTTAGGACAAGGAACACTCAAATTCCACAATAAAGACGCATTTATCCAATTTTGGCAACTATGAGACATTTAACACCTCTGTGTCAAAGCAAACATTTTCATTTTAAGGAAGAATGAACGTTTGTTAATCCCCCTGGGAACTGGAGCAACAGGATGATGTAATACAGCAAAGACAATACATAAGGGCAGAAATTATTACTTACCCAAACATTTCAGCTGAACCAAGAGTATTCATGTTAAAATGTTGTACTTTAATAACTTAAATGAAGATGAAGAATAGGACAAAAACATTTGAATTACTAAATTTGTGTCTGAAATGTATTTCAGATGTCTTTCATGTTTTAATGTGTTACCTTTTTATTCTTTTATTAGGAGTCAAGAAGCTCTCTGAGACAAACAGGCCTGACTAGAGATATGACGGTGTCCAGGGTGGTGCTGTCCTGCATGCAGACGCTGGCCTCGTCAGGCACTCCGTCTTCTTCCTCTTCCACCCCGACCTGCAGGCTCAACAGACGGACAGCTTCGTCACAGAAGGACGGCACGCCCAGCTCCCAATGCACACGGTTCAACGAATACATGCAGGTGAGTGCTTGTGGCTACGTTAAGGTTGCATTCAACATTCAATTATTTTCATTATCAATTCTTAACTTTTTTAAAAAAATTCTGTAAATTAAGTAAGTAAATTCTGTCACCAGAAACTGAAAAATGCCGCAAATTTCCTACAGATCACAAGGATTTCAGCAAATGTTTTGTTTGAACAACAGTACAAAACCCAAAGATATCTTCATGCCAGACAAGAAAAAGTAGCAAATTCTCGCGTTTTAGCACTTAGACCCATTATTTGGTGAACAAGTAACCTCAATAGTTGCTGTTTAGTTTTCTGTTAATCTATTAATCAACTGATTATTGCAACCCTCCTATCAGGTTATATTATCAGAGTGTCACACAGCAAAACCTGCTGCAGTGAGCTGTGGAGTGAAATTTCTTATGCACACAGCAGCGAGGAAATCAGCTTCACATTATGGACTTCAACATGGTTTGGTTTTGTTACACTCTCCAGGTCGCCAGCAGCCTGAAGCAGCACCAGTCTCTGCGTCCGTGCAAGCGCTGCGGCTCGCCGGCGACTCACCTGGCTGAGGTTCAGAGGGCCACGTGCACGCGCCTCAGCTGTCTGTTCGACTTCTGCACCCACTGCCAGGAGGCTTTCCACGGCTCGACCCCCTGCAGAGTGGTGAAGCCCCGACCCCACTTCCCCTCTTCAAAGTCCACCCCGATCATACCAGGCAGCGCCCGCAGCAAGAGGAACGTCAGGCGCCTGTGACGGTGTTACTGTGCTTTTATTCACTGACTGTTTTAATTTGGTGGGTCCTCTTACCGTTTCTAGAGGCTCCCTGCAAAGCTTGGCCAGTGGAGGAGAAAATTCTTCAAGCTCGGCCTTGGAAGAGCTTCTGAATGTGTATTGTGGCATTAATGCTTTGTTACTTTGAGCCGTAGTTTACTGAATGACCGGAACTGACTGAAGCACTTGATAAAATACTATGTCATCACACTACTGGGACAATCAACCAGAAAGTGTCATCTGGCTAAAACTGTTGTTGTTTGTGAGCGACAAACAAATCTGAAGCCAAAAAAAGAGAAATGCAGACATATAGGCTTTAAATTGTACAGTTTTATTATGTTTTAAAATGAAATGGATGTAAATATATTGACAATACAATGTGTATGTCACTTTTAAATAGTTTTTGTATAAGTATTTTAATAAATGTTGATCCTCAAGGGGTTAAATGTTCATATTTACTCTATTTGTATTTCCTGTAAATAGATGTTTCATAAAACTTATCTTGTGTTTTTGTGGTTCTTTGATGCAACATTTATCTGACTGCAGACACAGTTCAGTTTGTAAAGACATGCAGGTTAATTGGCGACTCTAAATTGCCCCTAGGTGTGAATGTGAGTGAGAGTGGTTTGTCTGTCTTTCTATGTCAGCCCTGTGACTGACTGGCATTCAGTCCAGGGTGTACCCCTGCCTCACCTCTCGCCCAATGACAGCTGAGATAGGCTCCAGCACCCTGCTGTCCCTCAGTCATCAAATCGTCTCATTTCTTGTCAGTGATTTTTACATTTTTTATGGCTTGAATGTTATTTAATTATTTTTAATTTAAGGTAAAATATAGGTTATTTAGAATTTGTTTTAATTATCTATAAGTATTTACACTTTTTCTCCACTGACTTAACACATTTCTACTAACTAACTTAAAACACATTCATTTAACTTTAAATAGTTCCTGGTTCTCTCTCCACACAGTCCTCTTTTATATTTGTGCTCGTATGAAACAGTAAACTAATCTACAAAGCTGAGACTTCTCTGCTCTCAACTTTTTCCAGTCTTTTTTCCAATGCAGAGAAATCTCTTTCTGCTATGTGATAATGTACAAAAGTACAAAATCTGACTCTAATCAGTGTGAAGTCACATTTAAAGGGAGACGGCTGGTGATTTTAAAACCTGTAAGGCAGCCCTCGGTCAGATGATCTGATATTTCAATTGCAGTCATGTCTTGAGTTTGTTCACTAGGGGGCAGCATCTCCTCCCTCCTGCTCCTCATCTCTGGATAAACTGTGCTCATCGTTCTCCTTTCAGAGTATTTCTGAAAGTCAGTAAAAGAGCCAAAAGTAAGTAAGAAGCTTTAACTTCGGCATATTCTAATACAGTAAACTGTCTTTCACATCCATAGACTGCAGCAACTAGTATTGTATTCTATCAAAGCACAGAAACAGCAAAAACTTCACTTTCACTAATTGGTCAACAAAATGATGATAAAAAAATAAAATGATTAAAAAACAAACAAACATCATAACCAAAAGGATTGAAAAGAAACCTCAAATAAGGAAAAGAACAACTATTAAGGTTCTTAGCTGCACTCTGAGCCGTTTGAATTTCACATACGTTTGAATTTCGATAGATTAACATAGATAAATAGGTAGACCTGACTTATTTTATTCTGTGGTATTGTGATTTATTATTCATATCTGAACAACAAAATGTGCTATATATATATATATATTTTTTTTTTACATCGAACTCCTCAAGCAGTATATGCTGGGCATTTAAACAAAGTCAGTATAGGAAGAAACCTTTATCCTGGTGAGAGAAATTTGTCTTATAAGATTTATTTGCAGTCTTGTAAGTGTAACAGCTTCAATTTCACACACACACAAACAGAAAACAGACTGAATAACATATTTAAATAATATTCAATAAGTGTTGGTTTGACATATACCCTGGAAATCATTTTCTCAAAGCAGGTGGGCTATTATTCAAATTTAAGATGTGACGTATTAAATAACTTGAAGGCAGATCAACAGTGGTATCTTGTCTTCTGTGGCTTTGGAGCATCTTTTAGTCCTCAGAAAATAAGTGTCAAAACTTGGAGACTACCACACCTTTGGGAAACTTGAATTACAAAGTGTTTCGAAAGACGAAAAGACGACTTTTTCGATCTAATGGAAAGATGCAATCAAGTGGCATCATGGGAAGGGTAGGATCCAGTTTTTTTTTTATTTGATCTATATTAGAGACTAAAAAGTCTTAAAAATACCTGAATCTGAGTATTTTCTTTATCAAAACCGCTTTAGAAGGTATTAAACAGCCTTGAATTATGTTTACAAAAGCCTTATTATTTTCTCTGTCCTGCTACACGCAGTAATGTTGAAAATGTTTTGCCTCCGATTGGAAGACATCGTACATCTATAAACTAAAAGTAGGGTTGTTTCATAAGTATTTGTGCTGTTAAAGTCCCTTTTCAGTCAGCACCAGCAGAAGTAGCAAACACTGCCACTTGACTCATAATGGACAAGTGTCAATTTTACCAAAAACTGTAATGAACTGAAATGAAGAAATCATTTGTAATCGTTATTTAATACATTTTTCTCTTTTCTGGGTCCAGGTCACATTAATTAAGTTTGTCATACCACTAGGATTTATTGTTATATAGCTCTGGGAATCAGTGAAAATGTGATTTAATAACAAATAGGCCACAGTGTCTCTGCTGGTTTTCCATTATACTTACATGTTAATGAATTAAATTGTATTCTCTGTGGTATTAACAAGGTCTTCAAAAGTCTTACATTTAATGTGATGACTTCTACAATCCTTGGCATCTGCAGCATCGATTTCTGTCATTTCTTTTGTAAACCTGTGTCATGTTAAGTTCAATACTAGAAACAATTAGACTAACTAAACAACTACACTTACAAAAGTAAAGTTTTACAAGAAACTTTTCTTCCAGAAAAATCATTGAACAAAAGTCAGAAAATGAAACAAAATTTAGTTTGACGTCCCTTAAAAGTGTTTCACATTATATTTATCTTTTATTATGATAGTTTCATGCACTCTGAGTGTGCTTCTGTTGTACTTTATAATGACTCATAAAGCCTGATAATCACCACCAAACAAAGTGAAACAAAGAGCTTTTCTGCATATTAGCCCATTTACTATCATTGTGTTCATTTTGAGAGAGAGAGGGGAAAAAAAAGGATTTCATGTGATAAATGATTTTAATGGCTGAGAATCTGACCTGGAGCTCTGAGAAGATACCAACTGAAAACAAACACTCAGCAGCCATTTGAGGATGAAAACAGCTTCCCAGTTTCCCCTTAAAAAAGAAGTTCACTTGAATCTGTCATCACTCGTTTCGGAGAGTTACGAAGCTTCAAATAGCATCACTGACATTAGATAGTTACCTCTGACATTTTCAGGATGACCCATTTGTCTCTTGTACAGCTGAGCTGCTGCATGCGCACGTGTGTGTGTGTGTGTGTGTTTTGTTGGGGTGACGCATGCGAACATCAGTCAACTTTCATTCATGTGTCAGCTCTTGCATGGAAATCACTGCTGTTCAGTTGGATGTCCTGTGACGTGGAAAACGCTGCTCGGTCTCACAAAGCAGCGTGCATCACTGCAGGACCGTCAAAGCTCACCATAAAACACTGTATCACCTCATGTTTAGTCTTTAAAATATAGTATAATTTAAATATACATAGTTTAGTGTCAGTACTTTCCCTCACAGGTCACAACACGGCTGAAGGAGCGCTGCCTCCAACTTTTCCTATAATTCACATATTAAACTAAAATGTAAAAGGTTAAAGTTCAATCTAACAGATTTCTGATTCAATAGATATCACATGTCTACAGAGTTTCTACCTTCAGTGATTTCTTTAGTATTTATAGTGACATCACAACTTAAACTTAAAACTTTTCTACTTTTACATTTTTTGTTCTGCTCTTTTTATAGTAGGCACAAATAAGACACCAATAGTGCAAACAGCAAAACTGCCTGTAAATAAACACAAATCTGGGGTCATTGAATAAAAAATTAAACTCGACAGGTTGATTTTTCTGATCTCTGGATTAAAGTGTGTGAAGTTATGATCGCTTCTGTGGCGATGACAAGAGCAGCATGCATGTCAGTATCTAAGTGAACTACTGACGAATCACCATCACTAATAGCCTCATTTTAAGCACAATCCATGATGCTGAAGAAACAGAAAAACAGAATTGTGTGGGAAAAATAGCAAACAATCAATATTTTACAGACCTGCCAAGAGTTTCACAAACTGTGTTTTCAGGAAAACTCATGTCCCCTTGTGGTTCACGCCCCAAATAACACTCTGCTGGAGCCGCCAGCTAGCTGGTTAGCTTAGCTTAGCATAAAGACTGAATGTCATATTTCATTTGATCCGTACAACAAATCTGTTATCATATATAATCATATCAGCCAATTTTTCCGTGTTGGAAGTAGTTTAGAAACAGTGTCACCAGTACAAGGTGATTTTTTAAACTGGAAACTTGTCTTTAATAATAAAAAAATATATATAAGGAAATATGTTTATGCTTAAAAACTAACGGAGAAATAACCTTTGTTGGCTTTAAAGTGACACAAATCTGTTTCCTGAAGATGAGACTCCGATGTGTTGCTAGAAAGGAGGAAAGAGCAGCAGCTGCACACCTAACATGTAAGAAAATGTCACGATGATGGAACTTAATGGACTATTTTGTAAAACGTCAGAGCTGCTGATGTCGCTGCGGTGGCGGCCGCTGATTAGTCTGTGCTGTGGCCTTTCGCTCCCTCTGCAACTCAGGGTCATTTATCTGGCAGATTTATTGATCGGCTGCTGCACCGAGACACATCCCAAACACAATCAGACCTGCTGCTAATTGTAAAAGTCACTCCAGCTGGCTGCCACATCTGTGTGTGTGTGTTAATAAACAGGTGTTTACCAGGCAGGTGTTGTTGTTAATATTTGGGGCAACTTGGTTCCAGGTAAATATTGTAAATGAAAGGCAAGGAAATATGTTTTTATTTGATCATTACGTGTGTTTTCCTGACAGCAGGGCACACACACACACACACATCTTTCTTTTTCCCACCAGCCCTTTCTCTCTCCTCTTTTCTGGCACTACTTTTAGTGTTTTATCTGCTCATCCTTTGAAGTTCACTCTTTTTCAGTTTTATTTTGTGCATAAATAGCTAATTTCAGCCCAAGGATAGAGGAGGGAGGAGAGGTTGGTGTATGACAGGGGAACATCTGGACCATGTGAGCAATATGTGTGTGTGTGTGTTTTTCAGGTTGATGATCTTGATGCGCAGTGACTTCCACATGTCAATCGGCCGTATGTCACCAAAGTTAAACTGTAAAAGCCCTGAAACGAAGCTGTCACCCTGCACCCGCAGGGAGACCAGAATGAAGCCGGAAATGAATCAAGTCCCCAGACTGAGGCGGTTACTTCATGTTTTTACTCTGAAAACGGCAGAACAAATACACCAAGTGGACTAGCAGGGTGGTAGTATATTGCCTGTTAGGGAGTAAGATGTTTTCTACCCCTTAATTCATCTCCTTTTTATGCATTTAAGAGGGAATGTTTGTTTTTTCGGGACTTTTTGAAAAATGAAACCAGTCAGAAAACATTTTTGTGAGCAGTTTGGAGGAATGACAAGCAATGAGCTTAACTTCCCTCCAATGGGAAGGTATTTGAACAAATAAAAAAAGCCCTGTACTTTTCAGCTCCAGTGACTTTTGTGACAGGTAAAATCCCCCAAATTACAGCTTGGGTCTTAGTCAGACAATAACACAGTTATTACAAAAGAACAGGCCCATGATGGCCAAGAAAAGTGAAGGCTATCTTAAACTTGCTGTTTTAACTTTGACCTACAACCAGGGCCTGATTCAACCACTATGGGGCACTGGGGCGATAATGAGCTTTGTGATGGCTGTGTGCAATCATATTTATTTAGGGATATGCACACTGTAAGTATGATGTCAACTGAGATATTAAGGTTCAGTATAACTAGATTTCCGTGTGCTATATTTACTGCTACATAAATGTGTTCAGAAAATTTAAATTGCTTGTTTAAAATATCTCTTACTGTCTCACTATGATTTTACCATGTTCCCAGATTGCAGAAATATCTTTGGTGAGTGTATTATGGTATTTTTATCACCTCTCATCACCACATATCATAAGATTCACGATGGCCAAAGCAACAAAAATATGAGTTAGGTTGTAAGAATGACCCCATAAGATTTTAGGTGATCCAAATTTCTGTGTAGTGGGGAAACAAGGAATGAAAATGTTTGTCCTCTAAAAATAATTTTATCCACAATATGTGGCAAAATTTCTGTACTGTACAAAGTAAAGCTTGGTGATTTATTTACATTATTCCAGAACAGAACAATAAATTAACCTTTAGGTGAGCCTCAACAGGGACCTTTGAGGAATTGAATCTGCACTCATAAACAGCTTTTCTTACTTATTTCTGTGTCATGAGTGATTAGCAATGCATTCAAAAGTAAGAATACAGTGATATCACCCGAGGAGACTCACAAAGCGCTTGATTTATGAGTCATATGTATGGATGTATGGGTATCTGCAGCAGAGCTACTTGAGTCTTTCAGCGTAGATAGGAGCGCTCAGCTTAAGCACACACACACACACACACACACACACACACACACACACACACACACAGAGTGATTTGTGTTAAAAGGTTGCAGCCCTCTCTGTCTGTCTATTTTTACTCTGTTTGGTCCATTAAGATCAGCAGTGATGAGAGTTAATGAGTGAAGCCTCTTCACAAAGCAGGCAGTAATCAGAAATGTCCTGGAGAGTGGACACACACACACACACACACACACACATATATATATATATATATATATATATATATATATATATATATATATATATATATATATATATATATATATATATATATATATATATATATATATATATATATATATATATATATATATATATATATATATATATATATATATATCACACACAGAAAAATTCCACACAACCACAATGCTTACACAAAAACACACATATTGAGTCTTTTTGTTATGAAGACAAACCTGCCTCACTCTGGGACAATCAGTGAATAGTCGACACACACACACTAAAGACAGGCACAAAAACAAAAATATCAAGAAAATAAGCACAAAATATTAATGGGTTTAGGCAGGCAAACATATTATGTTTTAGAGCAATTTAATGATGTTCATGAGTATAATACTGGAGAGTTACTCTAATGACATTTTAGATGTTCTTTATTCTTTTTGTTTTGCTTTCTATTTTTTAAACCAAAGGAATATATTTGGTAACGAGTTTGTAATTCTTAAATAATTTCATAATATTGCTGTAACAAAACAAATAATGTAATTTGGAACCAATTATAGGGAAACTAGAAACATTCTTCAAAAAAAAAGCTCAATTTAAACAAAAGTTTAATTCAATCATTACTCATTTATCACTGTAAATATTCTTGTTAATATATGATGATACCTGCTGTGCACTGAAACGAATGGGAAATTACTGACTGAAGAGAAATGAGCTGGAAATTAGAGAACTTTAAAATGAAAGGTTATTGTACATTTATATTCCACTTTTGTGCTTAGGTTCAGTTATCAAATTAAAACATGTAAGATTTGATTATATGATGACTAATTTCTCTAAAGCATGTAAGAAGTTAATGTCCTCTTCCAGTGTCTTTAATAACCAAATCACCCATTTAATTTCCATCCATTATCTGTAGCCACTTACAGCGATTAAGTGATTATAGATGAAGAACGAGTTACGTGACACATGAATGCTGCTGCGTTCTTTGTTAATAATCCTAAATGATCCTAAGTGGACTTTACCAGCTACTAATAGGCCTCAACATCCCCATGAATAGGAGAGAGGCCTTACCTCCCGTCTCCTGAAGCACAGACTTACTGCAAGGTGGGACAGTGTTGGTGTCATTTAATTTAGGATAAAACATAAAAAAAAAAACTGCACCAGCACAATACTTTACGGATGATTGTTGTCATTCATTGTCCATCACAGTCTCAACCAAAAGAGCTCCTCGGTATCTGTAATATACCAACTTCCTCCTCTCCTCACTCTCTACCCTTTCTTCCCTTTGTGGCAGTCACGTGGTTATCATTTATTATGATATTATTATTATTCATTATCATTTTATTGTTGATGGAGATTCATTGATCAGGTTGCAGAAGATCAAGAGCAACAGTTGTCTCGTTTTGTTTTTGAGACCGTGATCGACAGTGAATGATAAACTCCAGTCTCTCAAGTATTTTGGTTTATCTTCCGCCCCACAGAGCTGCTAGCATGGCTGTCGACTCCTAGCTTTTTCTTTTCTTTTTTTTTTTTTTGCTGCATGTGAAATCAAAACATCTGATTCCAAATTGCAACTAACACTGAATCAGCAAAGTCCCTCAAGTGTGTAATCCGTACGCGGGGTGACACCTCTGCCTCTAATTATAAGATTGTCTGATCTGAGCCCAGCCCTGCAGAACATTGCTTATGACATTTATGAGTCAAATATCCGCTGCCATTTTGACACTTGTAAACAAAGTGAGTCACAGAGAGAGCGAGCGAAGACGTTTTAACGTTTTAACGTTTTAACGAATGTAGTCGTTTCCTCGGTCACATCGAATTTGATGAACTGTGCGGAAATGCTGTTTTCCATTTGTGCGTTTAATTTTGTGACTTTGTTGTGAAAAGCCTGAGGATAGTAGAGGCAAGAAAAGTGTAATAAAGAATATCTGATGCTGAATATCTGAACTACAACTACAGTCTTGTTTAAGTAATTTACACATCTGCTGTTGACCTCTGACGTCTCCAGAAAATTCACAGTTTGGCCTCCTTGTCTAATAAGCAACGACAAAGCTTCATGTTAACAATAAAGCTTAGTTTACAGATGTTTAATAAGGTAAATAAATGAATTTGCAAGCCTTCCAGAATATTGCAGCAGTACACTCATTGCCTGCAGATGGTGCTAATGGTAAAACTGCAGCAGCTATGACTTTCTTAATCAGTAGGAAGCGACATCAACAACAACAACAACAAAATCTATAAAGTAAACTTTTTTGCTTACTTTTTTTCTCCACTGAGCATTAGAAGCTTTCATGAACTGCATACAGGCTGAATCACTCAGTGTGTCAGACATTTACAGAAATGTCACAGACTTTGACCTAAACTTTGCATTTAGTTGTCCAGTGGCGCTAAATCATGCTGAGATGACACTCTGGATTAGCAGCTTAGCCGGAGAGCTATTAAAGAGAGAAAATAAAAGACCCTTCTTTCTTTTAAAGCCAAAACATCGTGAAGGACAGAAGAGTCCATTTGCACCTCGACTCCTTTCATCGGCTGTCTCTGGTAAACATCTCCTCCTGCAGTGGGAGCCATTACAGAGCAGAGCTGTGGAAACTCACAGTTGGTTGTGAGCCGAGAAGTCTGCTAATGGTGTGAAGCATGACAACATGACTGAAAGCATGGCTACTTTCGGACCCTTAGACATCACACAGCCATCCATTAGCAGCATCCAATAAAACCCACTTCAACTAAAACTGTGAAAGCCGGCTGAATGGGAATTATTAAACTGATTCTAAAGACTGCAATGTGATTAGATGGATAAAATGTACGTATTGTGGTCCATGTTGTTGATCACAGCTGCATAACACAGACAGATTTTCATTGGCATAGCACTGATTTTATCAGCTGTTTTGTTACAAATGATGTTGATGTTGACCAGATTCATGCCACTAATGCTGAATGACAAAATATTTTCAAGAGAAGACTGAAAATGTACTATATCAAAAGGAATATATATATACTTTTATTTTTATAAAACGTTATTTATGTTTTTGCTTAAGCTCCAGACCCATCCTTTAAGTGGAGCGACTTAGAACAAAAACAGTCATGTTTTTCATTTGTTCATTTTTGTCCAACTCTGAGCTGAACATAGCTTTAAAATATTTCTGCTCAGTTGCTTAATCCTACCCAATATCAAACCAAATTTCTGTCAATTGTTAAAGTTAAACCTGTTGAGAGAGAAAAAAAAATTACCCTTTCTCAGGACTCAACAATCTGAGCAAGAGAGCGACAGACGCAGGGAGGGAAAAACAAATCTGCTGATTTAACCTGTTAATCCTTGTTCCTGGTTGTTCTGAAGGTCTTTGACTCTCTGGATGATTTGAGCTTCCCAGCAGGCTTTGCAGCTACGGCATCTTCAGACCTGCCTGAGCTGAAATGTTATCCTCCTTTCTTTTTTTACTCTGGTTCTCAGAAAATCCTAGTCTATTAGGATATAGACTTTTATAGCAGACATCTAAGAGATGAGTCTCATAACAAGTGATTTCAAACAAGAAAATGTCTTTTTAAAAAAAACAAAAGAAAAGATGTACAAAACTGTACAAACTAGATCAATATCCCGCTGCTGAGAGTGCCGCTGTCCGTGGTGCTGAACTTGTTGTTTCGTCCATCCAGAATCACACAATCCCTTTGTTCTGTCTCCCTCTCCTATTTTGTGTCATTTATAGAAAAATATCATGGAGGAAGTGAGGAAAGGTGAGGAGAAGAATGAAAGAAATTGAATGTACTGAAAAGAATTGGGAAGTAAAAAAGTTGTTTCTGACTTGGAAAGAGAGTGACAAAGCATCTTGTTGGAAGTGTTGCAAAAGACATAAGAAGCATATATGACCATCTTTAAAACTTTGCCTATACTACTCATTTTTCAATAGTAAATTTCCTTTTTGTTTCTATAAGCTTAAACAGGATACTAATGTTTTTCCCTCTATTCATTTATCTTTTAGCTTCTCACAGAAATGGAAGAGCTGGCAAGATTGTGCCACTTAGATTAGCTTCTGGGTCAACGAGGAAAGAAGGAGGCATTTTAAAGGAAAAGAAACCTCTCGGTGTGTACCCAGTGTCTTCATGTCAGTGTTACTGAACTTCACGTCCATCAGTCGACACCCATGGGGAAGAAGTGAAGGTCGCTTGCTGCTTTGTAGTCATAAATGTCAAAAGGTCACATCTGTCTACATGATCACATCCATGACTTTTTCATTTAGAAACTATGATGAGTTGACCTGGGACAGCAATATACATTACAGCTGATGTGGTTGTATAATATTGGAACTGACATTCTCCTATAAAGGGCTGCTGAACACCCACATGTTAGCCAGACCTTTAGTCATGATACTTTAATTTGGGGAAAAACACAAACAATAAAATGTTTTGATTTAAAGCTGTCAAAAAAGCATAAAAATATCAACCATCAGCAGCTTAAATTCTACATTAAACACATTATAGTATTTTCTTTCAATGTCCTAAAACTGCAGTCGTCAAACAATCAGCCAGACAAAAGACTCAGCTTTGAAAAATAAACCCATATCTTTTATTTGGTGAGTGGTGTACATCACTATATGCTCTAAAGGCAGGTCTATGCTCAGTTATAATGTCTTTGCTCTACATATTGAATAGTATAAAGTGATTATATGCATCTGTGTCCATTCAAATGTGTTCCTCTTGTTCCTGTGTCTCCCTTTTTATATCATCATATGTTTGGATTCTCTTCAACAATTCAGCCAGCACTGAGATCATGACTGCACCAATGAAAATTGATGCGACAACTGTTATTTTTAATGCAACACAACAGATGTTCTGTTGAAACTGCTATCATCCTGATGAAACAAAATCAATCAAATCTTTCACTGTAATGAAGGTAAACCAATGGTGCTAGAGTTCTCAATTGAAAGTTAACATGAATCCAATCGGACAGATGTTCCATTTGAAGATATCTGGACACAAGATTCACTTAAAGCTAAAAGGCTAGTAGATACACTGAAAACAAAATAAATATTTAAGAATAAGTGCTTCAAGAGAACAAATCTTTAAATTAAAGTTACACTTCACTCAAATTTGATGGAAAATGTGTGCCACTACATGTTATTGAGAGAAATATGTCCATTGAAAGTTAATAGAACAGTTGTTTTGGAACAAAATGTGACAAATATTCTATTGAAATTTTGTGATAACACTGAAAGTGGTGGCTGTAGTTCCATTGAAAATGAATGGATCAGTGGTTAGTCACACAGATAGTCTATTTAAAGTCAAGTGGACAAATGTTGGTCACTAAAGTGACAATATATTCAATGAAATTCAATGAGAAAGTTGATCTCAGTTGGTCAACACTTTAAATGAAAGTTGATGGGACACATTTCACTCAAAATGTGACAAATGTTCAATTTAATTCAATTTTATACAAGTAGGCCATGATTCAGTTGAAGTTCCACTGAACAGTAATGGGACTTTTGTGAGTGAAAAACTGAACAAATGTTGGTCACTTAAAGTTAAAGTTACAGTAGATCCACTGAAAATCAATGGGAAAGGAACACAATTTAACGTAAATACTGCTCTATTGACATTCAGTGGGTCAAATGTTTTACAGAAAGTTGATGGGACATACTCCAAATTTAACTGGGCTGGACATTAGAAGATAATTGTTCCAGTGAAAGTTAGTGGAACAACAGTGGTCTCAGAATCAAAGTAAACCTTGCACTTCTCTTCATATTTACTGTTGCCATTTTCAAACAATGATTAAACCAAACTGCACGTGGACATGTAGCTCATAGCGACCCACAGAGGCTTTGGGCCACAAACTTTAGCGACTAGTATTGTATATATATCGTATATATACAGTGTAAACATGTACTGTGTGTGAATAGATAGATAACCACATTGGAGAACACATCATCATTGGTTGGTTTGGCTTTTGAATGTCCTTTGGATTAATACTGTGTTGTTTTTTTTTTTTTTTGGAATGGACGGTCTCATGAGGATGACTTGAGGTATTCACTCGAGCAAATGCCCCTCCTCAAAGTGGCTGCAAAAAAAAGGGGGAAAAATGGAGAGAAAAGTTTGTTATTGATCGAGAACAACTGAAAATTGACAATCAGAAAATTTCTGACATTTCTAGGCCATTTTAAATGTTCACATGTGAGGACATCATAAAGATCAATGTGAGTTTAATGTGCAGTTTTAGGATTAAATATGACTTAGATTAAAAGGCATGGATTGGTTTTAGGCATATTGTTGTGAAAATTAAGTTAAGGTTTGGGGTCTAGGGAATGCATTATGTCAGTTATGAAAATACAAACATATATGTGTGTGTTTGCCTACCAGTTGAAAGTTGTTTAGGAGGTGATCTACGTTGATGTCATTGTAGTTCTCCTGGAAGGCGTTGGGCTCGTCCCTGGACTCCTCCAGGTCGCTGGTTCCAGGATCTTCTAGGCTGTGCGTGTTTTGTGTGAAAGAGGAGGGAACGTAAATACATATAAATAGTTTTACTCCATAACATCTTAATCATGTATAAAATATATAAACAGGATGGATAAGGAAAACCTATTTTGGCTTCAGTTGTTCTTGAGCATTATTGCTTAATCATACATTAAAATGTGCTTTCTGAAGATTT
The DNA here is from genome assembly GCA_023238725.1 of Scortum barcoo. Taxonomy (NCBI): domain Eukaryota; kingdom Metazoa; phylum Chordata; class Actinopteri; order Centrarchiformes; family Terapontidae; genus Scortum; species Scortum barcoo. The sequence continues at coordinate 19,200,386 of CM041544.1, read as the reverse complement.
GTAGTTTGAAACGTCTTTTGTTGTCATAAGATCTAATGAGTTTGGCTATTTTATTATTTATTATTATTTTATTGTTGTTTTATTTTTGCGTTATTTACACTTATGCTTGTACTGTGTTCATATAATGCTGGGAAAGTCCATATTAACTACTAAATGGTGTTTCATTTATATGCTTTTTTTAGCAGAAATATCAATTGTAAAGTGTTGTGGAGGAGGATTAGTAAGTATTTATCATTTTAGGGCTTTGGCAAATGTCTCGAAGAAGGGGCTAGCAAGAAGAGAAAAAAACACTGATAAGTTCACCTGCACTGGCTCCTAAAGCATAAAATGAACCTAATAAAGCAAATACTGACACCTGGAAGCAGTCAGAAGATTTTGCTTCACTGATTGTTAAGCCAAATGATGCCTGAGCTATTTTCTTGCTTTTGTTTTTACATTCATATAAGGTGGAGGTCATCTCAAAGTCAGCCTAAGGGTGAGACTGAAACAGAGATGGACAGGTGGAGGTGAGGAGGACTAATTCCTACCTTCTCTTTCCTGTTAAGACTGAGTTCAGGTACTTCTTGACGGCCATCTGTTTGCGGAAGCGGCTGTAGTTGTCTGTGAAGATGGCGTCTGAGTGGCGCTTCACTGGCTCCTCCATCAGCTCGTCACTGGACAGAAGAGAAGAAATGAAGGCATTAGAATGTCACTGCGGTTCAGAGGGCAGCAGGTTTCAATGCAAAGACGGTGCAGCTCGGGATCTGTGATTCATGGTGTGTGTGTGTGTGTGTATGTAGATCCCTCCTGGCTGTATAACAAACGTGATGAAGCGGTAATGGCATGAATTAACCTTTAAAAATGTTTTGTCAATTACAAAATGCATCATCAAGCAGGTCGGGTCTTTTCATTGCAAATGTCAATAGGTCCTCTGGTGTTAAGCTGTAAACATTACAGTAAAAAAAAGAAGAAGAAAATAACCTCTCTCTACGTGAAATAATGAAACATGATGTCGTTTAGTCTACACAGATGTAAGGAAAAAGGCAGACAAAACTAAGTTAAAAGAAGATATTTTCTCCTCAAACAACATCCAAGTGGACAGTTTGTTTTTCTCTGAGGCGACATGTCTCCCACAGTTTTAGGTTGACTTGCTTGTCTTGTCTTCAGATTCCTGCGCACATTTACATTTTGTGGCATAAATTAAGACAGAGCTGTATGTTCAGATTAACTCCATCTATTCTCTTACAGGTTTGGGTTCATCTTTTTGAAAGGAGTTGTCTTTATCTGTTTTTCCCCCCTTTTCTATCTTCAAAAATAAAATGAATCTTTTATAAATCCGTAACCAGGTTTAGAAAAAAAAAGCTTCTAGTCTCTCATTTTCATGCTGTCCAAGTTTCACGGGTTTATACATCAGTGTCTGAAGAAGTCTATAACCTGGTACTTGACAGAAAACTGAAAGATTTTTTTGTTTCCTAAAAGTTAAAGGGTGTTTAAAATATGATTTAGGTTTCATGAATTCAATTTTAACTATTCAACTATTTCAGGAGGTAACTATGAGTCACCTACCTGACCCTCTTTCCGATCAGAGACTCCAGGTACCTCCGCGCTGAGAGCTGTCCGAGCAGTTTGCTGTATCCGCTGGTGAACAGACCATCTGCGTGTCTCGTCGGTCTGCACAACATCACACAGCAAAGTCACATTGAAGTCTGATTTCTTCTGAACACATTAAAACCCAAAACAGCACATTTCAAATGGTTAAGGGAGCCAATTCTGTGTTGGTTCATGATACTAATAATGGTGTAAAGCGGCACTGCCAAGGTTTTCATTTTGTTATAAAACTTACAGTATCCTTATATTGTGACATTAAAATTATTTCTGATTTCACTCCTAAATGTACCAGTACTTGTAAAATCTCCATGGATTTCATAAAGACTATAAAGACTGCAAATATTTTTGTAGGAGATAGAAATACTCTAATGGACTATAAGATCCAAATTTAAATATCACATTTTTCCAGGTTCACTATAAGATGTTATAAGAAGATAACGCAAATACTAAAGAAAATATAATCATAAATACACGATTTTGTGATTGTGGGAAGTTTTCTTAGTTGAAGAAATACTCTTTCTAAGATACATTCATGTGATCTACGACCTTTGGCATCAGCTAAACCAGAACACGGTGCAAATATGTGAAATGATTTCTGACATTAGTGATATCAACATGAATAAAAAAGTCAAGAATTAAGCTTAATGAATCTGAGCAGGAGATGCTCAGATTTGTCTATTCCGGTCTAATCATGCAGCACATTTAGCAGTTTTAGTCGGAAATAAGGCAGAATTTTCTTACCTCATGGATGTGTATGGGAGACTCAGAGTCCGGGAGTACAACACACTGCACAGGGCTATTAGGAAAAGCAGCTGGGGGCCGGTTCGCTGTAACATCGCTTTACACCTGAGGATGGAAATGCTCGGTTATTCTGCCTCTGACCTGAACACAATCAGCAATGCCAGCAGGTCAGCCCTGCAGTCTGCCGACGGAGAGTGGATGAGCTATCCCGAGCTTATTTCCCCGTAAGTTTGATTTCTTAAATTACGCGCAGCAGTCAGGTGGTGAACGGGTGGCTGAAGGAAAAAGATGAGAGATAAAAGCGTAGTTTAACCACGAAAAGCCATTGAAATTTTAATAAATCACTCATGTAATGGGGATTTTTTTTCAGAGGAGAGCAAACCAAAGCAGCGGAATCCAATGCGTAATTACGCACGGCTACAGGACAAAACCTCTCAGAACCTCCCCGTGACGCTGAAAATCTGTTGCCCCAGAGAAACCACAGGTTTTGAGCTCCTACTCACAGAAACGTCGTTGTCGCCACCTGAAATCACTGTCCAAATTCTTTTCATTTCCTCCAAAACAGTAATAATATTGAATTCAATTACGAAAATGTAAAAAACAAAAAAACAAAAACAAAAACAAAAACGTTTGAGTTTGAGGGAAGAAAAATAACTCAGGGGAATCCAAAGCGTAATTACGCACAGCTCGGACACTGGCGAGCACTAAACATCCGATTAGACTGCGGGGACGCTGCAGTTCTGTTGCCATTATTGACCACAAACCTAATTTAAAGTATCGAGCTGCTGCTGACACGAAAACGAGCAATTTATACGACGTGAAATTCAATATTCAGTTATTTGGCGGGGATTCATCCAAAACCTGGCTGGAGCGCGCAAAAAGGAACAAAGCCACAAAATTATCAAACACTGAGACCGAGCAAAAAAAATAACCTCACCATCTAATAAACCTAAAATAATTTCTATGTAAATATAAAATCTTACATGTGCTCTAGAGAAAGTTGTCTGATTTTTGCTGTGTCCGCTTGGCTCTCCAAAGTCCTGATCCCGAGCAGCTGCTGTATCTCCACTCTGTTGACCCGGTGCGTCCTGACTCGCTTTGTCTTTCAAGGCTTCAGGTTTGCTCCCGTTTTTATACACCTGGACGTTTCTCATGGAGCAGGAGGGGGCCCTCAGATTTGATCAGGGGCCTGAGACGTCAGTGGGTCGCTGCTTCCGTCACTGGTTTTGCTCACGGTTGGAACCAAACAGGCCTATGGTGAAATTAGTGGGTAGTGTTTTTTTCCCTCTCCCCCCCACAACTAATCATAGAAATAACTAACTTATGTGCCAAGGTTGATGCTGTTGACTCATCGGATCATTTTCCCTGGGCTCTTGGGCTGCAGGAAAGGAGAAATTGGACAGGAAACAAAAATGGAAAAGATCTCAGAAGGGAAGTTAAACTCAAGAGCTTTCTGATCTGCTCTCCAAGATACTGAAGTAATCTCCATTTACATGAAATAAACATCTGTGCCAAGGTTCTCCCCTAAATGTACCAAGGTTTTAAAGACCCTCGATACAGACGTTGTAAGAGCTGTTATATGATGACAAGGTCAGTGTTTTAAAGTTTTGAGATAAGTTTATTTATGGTTTGTGAAAATTGAAAGTTTTCCATGATATTTCATACTTTCACTGTATAGCAATCTTTCTATTTTCATCTTAAAATGATAATCTCACATTTGAAAGATGTTCTCATACAGTCAGTGTTGTGCCTAGAACTGGTAAAACAGGCTAAAATCAATGGAGTAAAAGCCTCAACATAACTAGTTACCCTGTATTTAAAGAAATATTGGCATCAGTCACCTATTGTGTTGATTTTTTACACAGTTAGACTGATGATTGTGGCTGCTCTTTGTTCAAAGGATATCTCCAAAGATCGTCATTGATCTTCGTGTCTTTTGGGAAATACGCTAATTGTGAGAATCCTTTACAGAAAGATCCTCTTATTCAAATGAGTGGAAAATGCCAAAATGCCTTCCACTTCCCCAACAAAGAAATCAGTAAGGGTAAATTTGGCTGTGAAAATAACAGTCACCACTGAGCCCTTTTTCAGCCAAGAGATCATTTACCCATTTTCATTCTATATATAAAAATCACATAATAAAAGACCAAGTGTCATCACTAGTGGAGACTTTTTTAACATTCACACTTTTTTTATTGGCCTTGAGTTATCAGACACATTGGACATACATGGAAGAACCTTATTTTATATTAACTTCATCCTGTTCTGTTTCATCAGGCAGAAAAAAGGTTATCGCAGGCCAACGTTAGCTTGTGGATTTTCTGCACTTAGAATAATCTAGATTATTGTCATATAAAATATGTATTTGTGCAATATATACGACAGCATGAGAGGTGTTTCCAAGGATATTTTTGAGCCATTAATACCTTTTTATCTTATGCATTGTCCTGTCATGACACAAATACTTAATTCCACAACAATGTTAAACATCCTATAGCCATTTATATCCATTCGTTTATATCCCAAGATATAAACAAATCCCTAATACAATCACCGCTTAGCAGGTGTTTGCAAGACACTGACACTGTTTTCTATTTCAGGTTGCGCTGGGCTTTTACAAAAGAACGCCACAGAGGACTGAAGTGTTTCTGAATCCGCCCACAGTGTCCCTGATGAGGCTCTGCTGGAATGGCGCAGCGAATTAGCTGTGACGTTGGCCGGTGCCTCATCTGTCTGTCCGTCTGTCCATCCATCCATCTGTCCAAATGAGTGTGAGCCATTTACCCAATATCACCGGAGAGAAAAAGATGACTGGCTCAGACTTATGCAGAGACACAGATGGGAAAAGAGAGACTGCAGAGCTTCTGTAGGTGACAGCAAAGGGATGAAAAAATGGATTAAAACCAAAAGGAAACAGGTGATATTGGTGTTGAATTAAACAGATAAATAGAATAATAATATAATAATCAAACAGTCATTATTTCACGGCCCACAACTTTACTGTTTTAGTTCATTCAAACTGCTCTTATCAGACTTGTTTCCAGCTGCAGCAGACAGCTGTTTTCAGTAAAAAACAAAAAAGAAAAGAAAAAAAAAGCAAAAACCTGCTGCACACTGCCTGTTCAGCACCAAATGGCAGACAGAGCAAGTTGGGGGAAATATGAAGCATACAGCTACAAATGAATGCTACTGTTTCTGAATCTGCTAGATGTGAAAATGATCAGCGTCACATAATGATAAAATGTCCATGTTGAGTTTACAGCCAGTGTTGTTAGATTTAATTAACACCATGCAGCCCAGTCTGTGCCTCAAACTCCACTAATTATTATAAAGGAGCCTAATTCTTTTATATTATGTGCTAAATGTAGATTCAAGTCCTAAGAAATGCCTCAAGTCTTTTATTTTATGTTTTACTATGGAAAAAGGCAAAAACCAACTCTCACCAATAATAATTTGAATTTTAAAAAAGTATAATAGGTATAATAAACAGAAATTTCATTTGTTTATCATATCAATATCTCCATGCTAAGCTTATTGAGATATGCCTGGTCAATTTTAATAATAAGTATATGCATTTATACTTTTTGCACTGCCTCCCAGTGGCCCCAAAAAATATTTGAATGCATTGCCAGTGATTCAATGTATTGTCCATTTCACCCACAGTCTTTATACTTTTTATATTTATACAAAATAATAATATAATACATAATATATGTAATTAAATTCAAATCTATTCAAATCTGCTGGGACAGTATGCTTGCCTTTGTTCAAAAACGTGTCCGCTTATTCAAATCACAAAAAAAAATGCAGATTTTTTGTTTAAAAAATATATGTCAAGAATTCAAAAGCACTGAGAGATATAAGATGATATATTTGAAAAAGGTGGGAGCTGACATTTTCTGAAAAATATGAGTCAGTTTGCCATCATCTGTGTTTGCGTACCTGATGATGATCACAAATTTTATTCCCCTCTACGCCGTACATCGTGACAACAACATCTCTGGCCTTCCCGGTTCCTTGATATCTCCTCCCAGTCAGCAGATGATCCCCCCTCTCCTCCTCACCCTCCTCCTTAACCATGATGGCACCATCTGAACCTTAATGTGATCAGTCCAGAAAGAAAGTGGATTACGTAAAAGTCCATGGGAGAAGGAGCTGGTCTAATTGACAGCTGTGATTGGAGACAGATCCTTGCAGGAAGAGGAAGCTGATGGAGGAAACATCAGCGTTATTATGTTGATGGAATGTGCGGAAGAAAACGTTCCTATAGACGAGCAGCAGCCCGCCTCACCTCGGTACGCAGGACGACCGAAGACAACAGGAATGTGACGTCTTCTTTTTGTCTTCCTGATACTTTGACTACTCCGAACAGTGATGCCTCTGCTTGTACTGCTGAGCCTACTTGTACTACTGCAACAAGTGCTACTGCTACCACTGTTACTGTTAGTTCTCATACACACACAGCTACTGCTGCTAATAATACAACTGTCTCTCAATGTATTCAGGAAAATGCATTTAGGAATAGATGAAGTATATTTATTCATTTATATGTCTGTTTATTAGATACATTTATCTAATAGTTGTTTGGGTATTTATCAATTGTTTTCTGTGTTGATGAACACGCTTATTTTTTATGTTGCATTGATGCATATTGAATTTTTATAGACAATAAAATAAAAATAATACTTCTTCCAGGAAATGGAAAATTGTTTTTTTTTCAGTCACATAAACAAAATAATGCACAATCTTCTATTTCAATCAAACAACATGCAGGAATATGTGAGTCTAGATTTCTATATTAACACCTGATGTCTGACGATCATGTGCAGTGCCCTCTGCACGGTTCACTTCGCTGCTTCTTTGCTTTCTGTCTGAGTGGCATCAGACCCACCTGGGCCCAATGTGCCTCATGTATTTAAGCCAGAGCAGCAGTTAGTCCTTAAGGCAAGAACATCTCCTCACATCACAGCTTTATTTGATTTGAGTTCCTTTTCATTGTTTTTACAGCACAACATCCCTGCAGCACATTTTCACTTATTCACACCCTGAACTACTGACCTTACAGGTTCCTCCCATCTATTAGTTCCATCCATTAGGAGTTAAGTTTTGATTATTTCTGTAAATTAACTTTATTGTTCAGTACACCAGTGTTTTTTTATAATCTAAGAGCCAGACTGTGACAGAACTGACATCAGATTATAAATTATTATATTATATATTAGTTGTTAGTAAAAAGTACACTTCAGTATCTCTTTTTTAGTTCTTCAGTATTATCATTATATGCTACTTTTTACTACTACAGTAGTGCAAGAACTAAAAATAGTCTCACACATGGATCTTAAATTCAGTATGTTAGCAAAGACAGCCTGATGCTCTTTACAGAAAACATTTGTTGAGCAGCAGCTTTTGAACGTGGACATGCAAGTGTGTGAAAGTGCCTGCAGGCAAGCACAGCACACCCTTCAGCTACACAAGGTCTGGACCACAGTGAGCAGTGCAGCTTCATCACAAACATCTCGCATCAGATCTTCCAGCAGTTGGTAGAAGGAGACACTGAAGCTAACCACCTGGAGGAGATGGTGAGGGTTTTATGAGAAGAAGGGCTGCATACAGATCTCTTTTGTTCGGAGATTCACATCTGAACTGAGTCAAGTTTTTAGCTCCAGTTAATGCTCTGGGCTCTCTTTTTAAGATCAGATCAAGGTTCTCCCTGGAAGATAAAAAAAACATTTATTTTATTTTTTTTTTATGCAAGATGACACTCAATTGATTAACTGCAGATTTAATATAATTTCCAAAAGAAAATTATGCTGAATGACAAAATCTTGAGGCACCATGATCACACAATGTAGGAAGAACCCTAAAAACTCTTTAGTGGTTGTCATTGTTTTTTTATCTGTCTGTGCTTATATGCATTTTTATGTTTTTATGCAGTCAATCTGCCATGGATTGCAGGTAAAGTTAGCCTGCAAATTCATGTGCATTGTCCCCTCTACAATAAAATAAACATAAACAAACCCTTGAAACCTGATTAAGTATGACAACGTGGAGGCGGAGTGGATGGTCAGCCATCATCAGGTTTTTTGGTGTGAAAGCAGCTGGAGGTGGAGCCTGGTGAAAACAGGCAAACTGACTGGAAAAGAAATTGGGGTGATCACTGACCCACTTATGGTGTGTGTGGCAAGCACAGAAACTCACTCACCCCGATGCATTAGTTTCAGATAGATACTATATATAACTGAGAGGATGGGCATTTTCAGGATCCATTCCAGTTTCCACAATCATTGACCAAATTCAACCAGCACAGAATAACTGAATTCAACACTGACAAAAGATAAAGACTGTTACATACACATGAGAACCCATTATAGAAACTAAAAATGGAGCTCAATAATAGACCTGAGCAACAAAAAATATAGACCACACAGGATGCCAAAGCAGGTTGCACTGACTGGTACTGCTGCTTGAAATTCCAAATACTTCTGCATAACTTATAAATATTCACATTACACTGGGAATACTGCTTGCCAACAGATCAGAGGCCAAGACAAAGAACTGGATCTGCTTTCAACAGAGAAAAACCTTTTTAATAAGAGTTAATAAGAGTTGACTTCTTTTTTTTTTTTACCAATGTCATATTAGTTATCCATATTACATAACCACAGATAGATACATACCTCATTACTCCTGGAAACAGCATTTTGTTTTTTTAAAAAGTACTAAAAATAAGTTTCATCTTTCTTCTTCTCTTGTTTCCAAAACCAATACATGTGCAAGATCTTTACAGGAGGTGAAGGTCAAACACCACCTGTAAATCAAAATCAGCACAAAATGGAATTGCCATATAATTGATTTATTTACAGCACTTTAGTAAATGTACTTAGTTACATCCCTCCACTGCCGGTATCACTACTTGACTTCTGCTACAACTGTTTTCAACGACTACTGTTTTACCCACCACTGTTACAGAATTATCTTAGCGGCGCAGACGACTTTACAGACAACTGAATTCAAAGTTGTTTGAATTAAAGATAAAATACAATGTGGTGGAGATCGCCAGTAGAGTATACTTTTAGGTCCAAATGGTGGATGTCTTTGTAATGACAGTCTTTGCATCACGACTCTCCCGCCAGCCAGTGTGATGAGGGGAATCCCCCGGCTTTGCTGAGTGGCTCCTCCGCACCACATTATCCAATTAGCAAAGCACAGAGTGACGACTCTGATGGCAGATTACTGCTGGCAGCCCTCGCTGGGGTCTCTCTCTCTCTCTCTCTCTCTCTCTGTCGCTCTTATGTGTGTATCTGAGTGTTTGTGCTGCAGGTGGAGAGATGGAATAAAGATGATAAGACAGAGATAGAGGATGATGGAAAGAGTGTGAAAGAGAGACTGCATTAAGGACAGGAACTGATGCAGAGATAAGACCGGACAGGAGAGTGAGTGAAAGAAAGTGTCGTGGTGCCTCTAGTGTTTCCTTGTTTTTCGCCTTCCTCCTGTTCCCAATGCTGCCCTGCCTGTCTGTGTTTCAGTTGGTGTGTGTTTTCTATAGACGTGGTCCTCTCTTCCTCGTTCCCTATTCAGACCCTCCAACACACCGGTCTGGGATCAACTCAACACCTTGCCCATCTGCTCACCAGTCTCCACACCCTGATCAGTCACTCTGTTTATATCAGTCCCCCTTGCCTTGTTTTTTGTGAGTGTCTCAGTTTTGTATCCTCCTCGCATCCTCCTTGAGTTTCTTGTACCCATATCCACTTGTTTTGTCTAATTTTCTGTCTTTTTTTTCTATACTTACATTAAGTCATAGAAACATTTGTCTTTGATGCCCATTTGAAGTTACATTGAAGAGTGAAATCATTGCTTTTTATCTGGTTACTGCACAATCTTCTAAATGTGTTATTTCATTCACAGAAGAACGTTAAAGATCTGGTTCACAATACACAGCGGTCAACACCCATGGGATTCATATATGTGCTGCAGTTAATGAGAAAGAAAGTAGAAATAGGACTAAAGAAATGACCACCTCGGTAAAAAAAAGTGACAACATGAGAAATAAATGAGAACACTTGCTGGCACAAACAACAATAAATGATGTTTTTTTATCCTGAATCTTAAATGCAACATAGTCTTGCCCCACCTGTCTAACACTGACATGACAGGTGTGAATGCTTTCTATTGTATGTGCATATCTAACATATAATATAATGGCAGATACATGTGAACGGTGATAACACTTCTGGATAAGTTAACTGAAAATCTTTGTGGGTTTGTATGTGAGCGATGGAAATAATTTCCTAAAAAGAGATGCTGTAAAGAGAGACCAATATCAAATAGGCATCACTGTGTGTCACAGTAGAGGAAGTGACCGTCATACTAACAGTGTTTGTGCAGAGATGACAGTATCATGACATCCATCCACAGACAAATGACAGGCCTTTACGCTCATCTGAAATATCGTCATAGGTGCCGGTGTGAAACAGGTCTCTGTCTCCCATGTGGGAAAAACTCTTCTCTTCCTGACTCAGTGTGGACCCAGTTGGGTTTGGTGATGGATTGCCGTCCACAACCAGAGGAGATTAAATAAATTACAGCTAAACTCCCCTGATGGCTGAACCTGGTTTACTGCAGCAGGAGGCCGGCTGCATCCTGAGCTGAAAATGGAGACAATGGGTCAACTCTGCCGGATGAAATTCGGGAAATGAGCAGCATCAGCGTCGTAATGCAAATGACATGTTTATTTATAATTCATCATTTGCTTTCTTCATAAGCTGAGAAGATTTATATCGATCTCATGTCATGTTAAACACTGGAGTTGGAGTCACACTCTGGTTAGCCTAGCTTAGCATAATAACTGGAAGCAGTGGGAAACAGTTAACCTGGCCCTGTCTAAAGCTTTCTAAATGTGTGTCTCATACAATATTAGCAGAATGTGTAAGATGATAAAACCCACATCCGACTTTGTAGCCTAAATTATCTTCTCTTGTTGTGTTTCATATTTGAATCAGATCATATTTAGCATTATTGGCCAGGTATGTGTATGCATACAAGGAATTTATGTTTTTTATTGCTCTGAATGTACTTGTATATAACAGCTCCTGATTAAAACAAGGACAACAAATGCAATAAGGTAAACATAAACATTAAACTAATATTGTTAAGATATTAATATCATATATATTACAATATAACAATAACAGCAAGACACGATTTTACTGTAACTGGCAGCTTTATATATGAGGTAGGTGGATACATCCATATATAAAGTGTACATAATGTGTATAAGTTTGTGCTTGATCGATGCATGATTATAACAGTGTGTATTTAAACAATGAATGGATGTTTGTGTCACAGGGTTATTGTGCAGGGACTGTTCCTGATAGGACTTGCGTGAACTATATTTGAAGGAGTCTGTTAACAAATAAAACCAACACAAATCTATCCTGCCATCATGGTGAGGCTGTGCTCACTGAGTGAACCTTGCAACTTGTTCTTACTCTTAAGTACTGGGTGGATGGATAAACAGTTTTTCATCAGGAAATAGTTCAAAAATCTAACTTATTGTCATTTTTTGTTTTTGAACAAGGTACATTTTGCTTATTTCTGAGCTTAAGAAGTGTTGGTAGATGTATTTTTGAACTTTGGAGCTGGCTGTGGAGCTGGCACAAAGACACGAAACTAATATCGATCTTCTCAAAAATGCAGGTGTGTATTTAGCAAGATGTTGAACTGTGTCTTTTAAAGGTTAACATGATACAAAATATATAATCCTCACAATAACCTTATAATCCTTACACACCATCCTGTCGGTGTGGTCAAGAGACAGCTCAGTCCACAGTTTCATTATTTAGTGGTATTTTATTTCACACAAACACACAGAGATTCATCTTTCTCTCTCTCTATCTCTCACACACACATGCACTCCACACAGTCATCGTAGCCCGAGTCCCCGGAGATTCCTTTAATGGAGGCCTTGTTTTTGGTGTGCGGCCTCCTGTACACAGCTCAATTAGACCACCAGAGCTCTTCATTGCATCCTCAATTAACTAAATACATAAATACATTTGGCCTGGATTCAGCCCCATGGCAGACATTACGTACAGCAATGCCATCCTGAGACTTCAATTAGCGCAACACACACTCACACACACATACACAGTCACATTTCCATCATTAGCTCTCATTAACCAGCAAAACCCTACACAGGAAGCTCTCAGGTCTGGCTCTCAAGGGGACCAATCAGATGACACTGACCTTGATTAATCTGACATTGGAATCTATCTATCTATCTATCTATCTATCTATCTATCTATCTATCTATCTATCTATCTATCTATCTATCTATCTATCTATCTCATCTATCTATCTATCTATCTATCTATCTATCTATCTAGAGGTCTTCCACTGTAAACCAATGTTGGAAAGAAACTATGTATATTTACTAAAGTACTGTACTTAAGTACAATTTTGAAGTATTTGTACTTTACTTTGGTATTTCTGTTTTCTTTCTACATTTCAGAGGGTAATACTCTTCGCTGCACTGTTTATGTGATAACTTTAGTTACTTTGCAGATTCTGATTAATAATACAAAATATAATCAACAAACATACATTCACTATGATTACTCTCAGTATGTTTATATGTGACAAATAAGCTAAACTTGAACTTGAACAATTAATTATTATGATATTATAGATTAAAATGAAAATGTATTCCTCCTGTGGGTATAAAGTCACACGGTTTCTAGCTTGTAATAATAAAAATGAACTCCATCTTTACCAGCTGTAGCATTAAAGTGATAAACACATTAATGCATCAATAATTACAACCCAGTAATATATATATTATTCTGAAATGGGCTATTTTGTATAAGTAGTACTTCAAGTATTTATATTCTACTATGTGATATTGCTCCTTTTCTTTTTGAGTACTTCTTTCACAACACAGGATAAACATAAGCTTTGAATATTTTTTTTCTTTCTTGGTACTTTTACTCAAGTATTTTTATTCTACTCATTCTGCTCTGATTGTGCATAGTAGGACTACAACTGCATTCAGTTATTGTATATGTAGTAATTCTGTATTGTGTAGTGACAAAAACATCTAATCTTTGAACTTAGAAAGTACACAGAATTGGATAAAATATTGCAAGCTTTCAATGCACTCTGATTTAATACAACCTCTAATTTTAGTCTTGAAGATGACCATAGATTTTAACTAACATATCTCTGATGCAACCAAATTATTGACCTCACAAGTAAAGGTTGGTGTAATGAGGCTTGTACAGGTGTATATGATGTATTTATGATCTGCATTTTTCAGTTTGTGATAAGTAAGATCTGAGATGGACTAAAATATGTGAAGCAAACAATGAAAGCCACCATGGGAGCGCCATCTCTGTGCAGATTCGACAATGAATGCTACCACCAGAGCGCGGCTCTATCATCATCCCTCCCCAGGCGGCTGCAGTGCGTCACCACAGACAGTTGTTGCTCGTGGATGCTTCAGCAGCCCTGCAGTAATGAAATCTGCCTGTTATGGCAGGATGACCTCAGCTCAAACAGCCAACCTGCCGCAGCTAAATGAATATAATGGACGTAAGTTGAGTTACAGTACTGCAAACTTTATATCCTTGTTTTCATGGAAAGGCAGCATGAAACAGACTAATTTTACCCGACATAATAACAACTTCTCCAATCATTACTGGAAACAAACACTGCATACCTTCTTGAGAGTTTTATGGTATGAAAGTATACACCCTTTTCAGATGTACTCATTCAGTGCACAACACCAGAAGCTACCTAAACTGTTTTTACAGCTTTACTGTAGGTTTTCTTCAGGCAAGAGCAGTTTTGTCTTCAATAAACAATCCACAATCCCCAGCTCCGGAGGCTGATGCCTTATCCATTAGGCCACTGGGTCAATTGCATGCAACCTTTATGTCACAATACACAGAAATCGTACAGTTAATACATTGTGGGACAAACAAATTTTTCTTCCCAAAAAAGAAATCACAAGAAATGTATTTATTGATCCTGCCATAGAAAGCTTGTTTTCTCAAGTTAAAAGAAAACATTTTTTGTCATCAAAAACCTGATATAAATCCCATGTTATATATTTTTTATTTAACAAATGTTTTCATTGAAATCAAAATTCTGTACAACTTAGAGGGGCAGCCATCAAATTCATTTTGAAATACAGAGATGCAAAAAAAAGTGTAAGTTAGAGGAAAAATAAGAACAATAACCTTTTGTTTTATCAATTTGAGTCACACCTGTGATAGCACACTTTCCCTTTTTGTGTTTTCTATCTTTTCTCTTTAACATTTCCCTTTATATTTCATTGAGAAAGCATTGTCTCTCTCTCTCTTTATATACCTCTCTTCTTCTCTGACACACACACACCACCTAGGGAGCTCCACTGATATTGTCTGGGAGAGTTAACGCAGTCAGATCATACCATGTTGTTGTGCAACATCCATCACATCCATCAGCACCCGCACAGCCCAGACTCATTTTCCACTCAAGTGTAATTTTTCATGACCAGCTTTTGCTGAATTTGATTTCTTAGATGCAGGAGGAGTTACATGATATAGTACAACATGCAACAAAATGAAACACAGTTATATTTTGGATAACACTGATGCGTTGGATAAATATATATATTATGTACTAAGAGGAAGTTAATGTATTATAAACTCTCTATGTATGTATAAATATTGTATGTACTATACTTTTATAGTATAGTATATAGTATATATATTATAGTATATATATTATAGTACTGACCTAAATAGCATACAAAGCTAGCTTTCTATAAATAACTATTCAAATAAAAGATGCCAGACAAATGACAAAAGTAATGTACAAGTAAAATAAAATAAAAACAGAATCTAATATAAAAATAGAATGAGTAGTTAAATAATTATTATCTGAGTCTGAATCTTTGCGTGACTTTAAACAGAAGCTGGTAATTACTCACCACTTCCCCATATAAATATCAGCTTATTTATTCTTAATTGGGGTGACAGTGATCCTCTCTGCAGCATTTATTAATATCCTCCACATTTAACATTGTTATCAAGTCTGAAAGTCAAGTGAACTTTAATGTTTGTCTTTGTATTTAGACCTCTTGTCAGGGGGTCACATCTTTGAGAGTCCACATTAATTTCATCATGAATTAAAATCAATATGGTTAAATGCAGCCCATACATGAACAAAATAAAAATTATAATCACTTAGAGAGAAAGCAGGAACTCAGTTGTGCTATTGTTTAAGTTAGTTTACTTTATATGTTGACAAAAATATTAGAGGGAGTGATTTAGTGACCTGATGGTGTCCCCGTCTGAACTCACATGTGGCGTGTGACACTCTCAACTTTTCACTACTCCAGTTTGTAGTCTGTCTGAATGATGACCGCCCAGTAGCACTCACCTCCACCATCATGAAGTGCTTTGAGGGGGGGTCCACCTGGACCAGAGGGAAACGTGAGAATATTGTTTATTGACTGCAGTTCAGCTTTTAATACCACTGTGCCTTCAGAGCTTGTCACTAAGCTCAGAGTCCTTGGGCTCAGCACTGCCCTCTGTGATTGGATCCTGAGCTCCTTGACGGGTGAACCCCCAGGCTGTGTGGATAGGCACATGTGCACGCATGACAACATGGCCACCCATATCTCCAACGCAGTCATCAAACTTTCTGATGACATGACTATCATCAGCCTGATCACCAGTGACGATGAAATGGCCTGCAGAGGGGAGATCGGAGACCTGACATATTTGGTGCCAGAACAACAAGCTCCATCTCAACGTCAACAAAAAAAGGAGCCGACTGTGGACTACAGGAAGCAACAGCAACCTCCTTGTCCATCAATGAGACTAAGTTTAATATGATGTTTTCATATGTTGGTGCCAAAAATATGTACATAGTAAGTCGAAAAAAAAACACAAGGGCGAAAGCAATTAAATTAAATCAAGTCACATGTATAATTTAAATATAAAATAGACAATCTTACAAAGTAGACAGTGACATAAAAATATAAAGTAAAGATGAAAATAATATGTGTTATATAACTGTTGTTTAAATAAAAGAACTGTACAGATTGAATTTGGCCTTTATAACAATAAGATTATTTATATGTATTGTTGTCCAAGAGACTTAGCAATACATTCTTTCAAAGTAAAGTAAAACTTTTGTCAGTACTTTCAGAAATAAAAGCACACATTTTTTAAATCAGTTGTGAAGTCCTGCACACTGATAAAAAAATGCAAAATACATCTCAAAGTGTTGAACTGAGAGAGTGTATTGTTTGAACTCTTAAAACCAATAAAGCTAGGTTTGTTAATTTACACTGGCCTTTATTAGATTAATCATCCATATTTAAGTGTTTTTCTGTGTGTCATTGCACACCAGATCAAGCACTACATTCATCAATATTTCCAGAAATAAATGCACAAAGTTTTTGCCAGAAATCCAATTTTATCCTCATCACTTCTGCAGAGGAGGCTGAGGGAGTAAAGTGGGAGGGATTCCGCATGAGAGCAGCCTATCAGCGCCGTTCTTCCTGTCCTTCTCTCTCCTGATTGGCTGACTCGAGGAGGAAGAGGGATGTCGGGACTGCCAAGATGTCCGCGCTCATTTGAAAACCTGCTGCGGCCAAAATCATCACTTTTGGCAGCTGATCTGAGTCGTTTTCATGTTTGCACCGCGCTCAAACAAGGTCCACACCAGGGAAATACGAGGACTCCGCCGCAAGAGCCAGAATATTCCTTATTATCAGGTTAGCGGCTAAAATGTCTCCTAACTCAACGCTAAGATGAAGCTAACTTTAGCCGGCGTGCTAATGGAGCCGGTGAGAGCAGCGGAGCTCTGCAGGTGTTAAGATGACTTTGTAGGCAGACTTTTACTCAAAACGTGCTGTCAGTCTGTTTATTAGTTATTAGTTTATTATCTATATCTAACGTGTTGGCTGCGAAGAACTGGGTTTTGTTTTGGGGCCGTTTTGAGCTAGCTGTTAGCATGTAGCGTCTGTCAGAGTCAACAACAGCTTCTTAAAAGTAGAAATAATATTTGAGATGATCATTTGGAGATGTATAACTCGTACTGTGCTGTGACTTTTAACATTATTATGAAAAACCATGAGGGATAATATTAACCTAAAGGCCGGTTTCATCCCAGCTAACTCAATGATGGATGGAAACAGAGAAATAAAGCATATGTATAAACATGTAAGTCTCTTTATTTAGATATTTTTATCCTCCTCAGACATTTAAGTTGCGCTCCCTCATGTCTTTCTGGCATTTCTAGCATTAGTATAGTGTTAAAATACTATTGTATTCTTGATTAATGTCAATTTTTGTTGTTATGATTGTTGTCCTCTTTATGTTTTTCTGTTACAAGGTACCTTACCTTCTTCAATGAAAACCCTGCTGTCACCAATACTTTCCCTAAACAGTAATAAAACTGAAGTAATTATTCTGTATTATTAAGTAGTATATAAAAGTAGTAATGTACCCCTCCAGGTCAGTTGCTAATAGGGTCCTATACTCTGTCTTGATAAACTGATCAGTTCTGTTGTTAGAAATAGTTATTATCAGGTCAAATCGTATCATATATCACAGACCTTTTTTCTCTCTTTGATCCGAACAACAAAATGCTCTTGCACGTCTCACGATCACAGCTAAAACTATGAATTGAAAGACTCTTTCCAGTTGCAGCTCCACAATTGTCCCTTGTTCTTGTTTATATATTTCTGTTCACTCTGCACCTGGTCTACAACCTAAAATTAATAATTCAAATATTATTTTAGGGGAAAAAAGGTTCCTATGTGTTTATACAGGCTGCAGTTCAACTGGCTGTATATCCATTTTTCATTCTTGTCTCGGAGCCCCACACTTGATGTACCACTCATGTAGTAAAATTACTACAAAAATAGCTTTTTTTTACTTTAAATATTTTACAAAGATTTAGATTTCTTTTATGCCAGAGAGAGTCCTCTTTCCTTTGTCTCAGTGATCTTATACTTTTATCTACATACACAGCAGAGGAAGTGTCTGGTAGAGTACGTTCTTGCTTATGGTCTTGCTTATTTGCAAACATTTTTCTGCCTTCCTCATCCTCGACTCTCCTCAGAAATAATGCTGATATCTGGAACTCATGTCGGAAGTCGTGTATGAAGAGACAGCCACGATGATTGCCGCAGGGGAATTGCAGTCGTTTGTCCCGTTTGGCCGTGAGCACTGCAGGAACCATCCAAATGCCTTCAACCTGCAGCTCAGAGAACTCCAGCCCGCCTCCGAGCTCTGGTCGTCAGACGGCGCTGCCGGCCTGGTGGGGTCCCTGCAGGAAGTCAGTCTGCAGGAGAGAGAGAGGGTGAGATTGGATGGCATTACATAGTAACAATATTCCACCTATTCAAGTACTTCTGTTTGTAAAACATTAGAGAAAATTAGGAAATAAAAGAAAGTAAGAGAAATAAAAAGAGACATTGATTAATTATATACAGTGTATTAACATTATAATTGCAGTAGATGCTAAAGAATTGATGCAACATTACATTTTTCACACTTAAAAGTACCTAAGTATAACTCTATACAGCTTGTACTCTTGATTCAGACCTCGTTCCTTTGATCTAATGGATAATGGATGATTTGATTGGCAGGAATGCTGGCAGCTTAGGAAGGGCTGCATGGGGGCCAGGGAGGAGGATGTGGAGTTTGAAGAGGAGCTCTACACAGCAGGAACTGTGGTTGTCTGGAGCCAGGGCAGCCGTAGCCAAGCCTCTAACGTGTACAAGGCCTTCACCGTCGACAGCCCAGTGCAGCAGGTAATGGTGAATGCTGTTTTTAGGCTGTGAGCTGCCATAATACTGTTTGTCTGCTCCAATTCTGTTCTTTACCATCAGTATTTTCTGAGACTCACTGGAGAACGTAGATGAAAAGTCCAGTGCTCATCAGGATTGATAATGTCTTTTTTTTTTTTTTTTTTTTTTTCAAGCAAAACATTTTCAGGAGTTGACACTGTCTTTTATTCTGTCTGCAGGCCTTATGGTGTAACTTTGCTGTACCTCAGAGCAAGAGAGATGGTATTGTATCATTACAGTCATTGTATCTTTTTTTTTTTTCTTTCTTTTTCTTTGAGAGGCAATTCTTGTTTCAAGTTACCAAATAATTTACACTGCAGTTCATAAAGAAGATGCACGATCTTTAATGTTTTACAGAGGAGGAAGTAGAACAGACGGTGTGTATCATCCAGAGCAGCTGTGTTAACGTTCACACTGTCACTGGGAAGGATTTCATCTCACCTCTACCCTTCCAGGTGAGGGGGCTACTTATGGGAGATATTTTAGTCAAGAATTAAATACGGCTTCAAAAAATCTTTGCTAAAAAATCATGCCTGTTGGACTTATCAACCTTTTGATATTTTTCTTCCATCTTTGGTCACTTGGGTTTCCGTCGTTCCTAAAGACCACACGATCATGTTGTACGAGGTGCAACATCAGTGACAGTGTTCAAACGGCCGTGCTCACTGACTTTTATATTCCCCTCAGTGAAAAGTACCTGGGTGTTTCATTTCTACATAAATGCTGGGTGGTTGTTGTGTTAATGTTAGTCAGGTTAGCAATATTCCCCCAAGGCTGAACCATTTTCTTCCTAACCAATAATAATGGAAATTTTGGATTGTTGACAATGAGAATGAACCCCATCAGTATCAGGTGTGTGTTTGTGTGTGTGTGAGAGTGAGTGACTCCTAGTTGTGTTTGTACACTTACTGAACTAGAATGGGTATGTGTGTTTTGTCCCATAATGGTTTGTCCACGTGCATGTGTTTATGTACGTGTGAGGGTGCAGATGTGTGTGTGTGTATTGTTCTCATTAGTCTGCTGCACAGCAACAAGCTGTAATTTGATTCAGGGATGTGTTTTTAGCAGTAAGTTACAGAAACTCTGGGCTGATCACAGGAAATCATCTTTTACTCCTGTGTTTGTTTTTTTTGCTTGAGGCCAGTGAAGGTGGTGATGAAATGTTGGATATTTATATCCACCCTCATTAAATGATTGAAATTATTTAAGAGAGGAGGAGACAGCAGGTTGGTGTTTTGGGAGAAGCATAAGCACCACTGCCGGGGTGTCCCTGACCCTGAAAGCCTGAAAGAGTGCTGCATTTCCTTATGATGGGCAATTAAAAGTAATATTATAAAATATTACAAATAGGGCTCCAAGTAACAGTTATTTTCATTATCAAGTAGTCTGACTACAACAAAATTATTTTCATAATTTCGCTTTTAGAGCTCTCACTTGTCAGAAAATATTGAGAGTAGTCCATCTCTGTTTCCTTGAGCACAAAGTGACATGTCCAAATTGCCAGTTTTTTTTCTGCCTCTTCTTCTTTTTACAATTTTTTATAGATAATTAACAGTTAAAAATCCAGTAAACCCTAACCATATAGAGCCGGTGGTGTAAACTAATAATGGTAATAATTACCTGACATTCATTACTTGAATTTATTATTACTTAACTTAATGTTGACCAAAATTGAGCTATGACATTTTCATTTACCTCCCATATCTTTGTTGTTCTGTAGTCATGAACTGTCTGTTTAAAGGGAAGTTCTGGTTTTTAAATGTTCTTAAATACATTCAAGGAGACTGTAAAGCAGCTATGATGGGTGTTTATATTTTAATAATACCAAGGTGTCAGATAACAGTGTCTAATGTAAGAGAATTATCACCCAAATCTGCAGCTCTCAGCCTCGGCTTTACTGGGCTTTATGGTCAGTTTCAGCTCATTGTTTAGCTGTCCGGCCCACAGCTTTACTGTTTTGGGACACTGTCATCATATCGTTGATTTTGGCCCCAGCAAACAGCTGTTTTACAGTGTATGCTCCCCACCCAGTACTAAACAACAGACAGACACAGCTGGTGACTAAGTGAACATAAAGAGCCAGGTATTTCCTTCTGGAGTTAGTTGAGATTTAAAAAAAAGGCTTAAATGAATGACTAATGGACTTAATTCACCAGGTGGCCAGAAAATGATTTCAAATGAAAGAAAATGTTTTTCTTTAACTGCTGGACATGTCATGAAGCAACGGTTTGCTTATTCATACATAATTTGACTCCATATCAACTCTGAATTTTTGGTAAAATTGAACAATAAAGATGGCCATTTTATTGTTGCATCAACATGATAATAAAATTTAAAATGTCTCCTTCAGGTCTCAGATGTCTGGGCGACGAAGTTTGGACTTTTGTTGGAGCGAAAGAACACAGCGACTGACTCGCAACTCAGCCCCCCTGGGTACACTTTAACACTACACACACACACACACGTGCAAACACAAGCTCACGGCAAAGAGAAACAGCATGAAACACACATCCATCCAAACACCCAAAACTTGAACAGACGTGTATTTATTAAAGATAGCTCGACACGCACATATACACATACAAACAAACATTTGGTAGGTAAATGAGGTAACTATTTTTCTCTACAGGGAACCTTTACCCACAGTGTTCAGCATGTTGCATCCTCTAGACGAGATCGCACCAGTAGTGTGTAAACCTGCAGGTACGACACGCACACACACTACCTCCCTCTCTGTCGCTGTGAATGAATAAATTGCCATATTCTGACTTGATTCTGTGTCTGTGTGTGTATTTTTCCAGGCCTGTTTGAAGGCTCCCGTGTGCAGTATGCATCTGACGCCACAATGAAGATAGTGTTCAGCTGCTGTCAGCCCTCTGTGGTCGTCTCTTATGACACTGTGCAGGGAATACACTCTGTCTGGGCTCTACGCAAGGTCACGCCTGATGTGAGTATTCACAAACACACTCACAAACGCACACACACTTATCCTTGACCTCTGCCCTTTTACCACCACCAGGAGCGTTCTACAGTCCTGCGGTATACAGCAGATCCGATTGGCACACCGCTGGGTCTGATGGCATCGGGCTTCCTGACCTCTCACCTCCGTAACATCTCCCGCCTGGACTCCCCGGGTGGCAGTGGGGCAACAGGGCTCGGCCCTGGAACTGGACCAAGGTAGTGAAAGTGTTGGTAGCACATAATGCTGCAATGATTAGTTCATTAATCATTAGTCAGTTCATTGAAATTGGTTGTCAGCTATTTTTAAATTTGAATGCCAAGCATTTTCTTGTCCCACCTTCTTGCTGCTGTCCATGTCTTACATGATAGTAAACTTTACTTTTTGTTTGCTGGTTGAATAAGACAAGTTATTTGATGACATTATCTTGAGTTGTGGAGAATTATAATGTGATATTTTACTGTTTTATGATATATTGTAGAAAAAAAACAATAAATTTGTGGTATCAAAAGTAATCATCAGATTCATTTATAATAGAAGTAATTGTTATAAATCTTTTCGAGTCTTTGACTTTCACAATCACATGTGCAACTGTTATTAAAAATGTATCCATGACAAAAATGAATCAATCAATTGAATAAAATGTCTACATGGACTAAACAAAGACAACATTACGAATGAGACAGTCAATCCTACATTTGTGAAATAACTAAAAATAAAGAGAAACAGTATCCTTGTGAGATTGATAGAAACAAAATCAGGTACAGAAAAGAGAGGAGAATAACCATAAATTCTTCATTAATTAATCCCTCTTCTCTCTTGCTGTCCTCTGACCCCTCCTTGGTTTTCTGTTTGTAGCTGTGCTGTCAGTACCAGCTCTCCTCTCCACTACAGTGCTCTGCACAGCCACCAGAGCAGGATCATGACATCTTCACCGGGATTACACTCCCGTGTTCACTCCCCGAGTATATCTAACATGGCTGCCCTCAGGTGAGTCGAATAACTAGATGTTTTCTTTTAAAGAACACAAAGGGAACACATCTCTGATACAGATGAGTATATGTCATACAAGTTAAAAATATCCTGAAACGTTCAATTTTAAAGGTGCTAATTTAGCCTTTTTAGCATAACTGATACATTTGTGAATATCAAAACATGAAAAAAGTAAACTCCGCGTAGACACAACATAGACTAGTTAAAAAATTTAACATAATCCAAGCTGAAAATTGTGTAAATCTAAGCAAGATACAAACAAAACACATCAAAACTCTTCTCACTGCGACTTGTGGTCAAAAACGGACTATTTTCTTCTTTTCCTCTCTTCCGCTCCAGCCGTGCCCACTCTCCAGGCATGGCAGCTCCGTCCTTTTCAGGCGCCTCTCGCTTCAACGCGTCTTTCCACAGCCCGTCCCCCAGGGGCCACCACCATGGCTTGTTACCCTCTCCCAACAGCACGGTCAACGAGACGGTGCTGGTGCCGGAGATGGAGCCCATCGTACCCGACCTCTGCATGGAGCAGCTCTGGAGTGAGACGGTCACAGCCGGCTGTCAGAGGTAATTACCAGAACTGAGCGGTACTGAAAACAGATACAGAGTCTGTACAGGCACATGATTCGCCGACACTGATGACAATTACTAAGAATGAATTATTGATTTGTTATTTTATTTTTATGTGACTTCAGTTTGACTTCTAACTGATAAATTTATTTTGGTGAGTTAAACAATGTCAGCAATGTTTAAGATTTACTAATAAATACCAGAAAATATACTGGCCTGTTGTCATATCCCCCATATAGGACGTTTCGTAGCCTTCCTGACCGACCAAGCCAAATTTGTCACTTTATTTTGAATGACTAAATTACTTAAAGTAATTTGTTGTCACTGACAGCATCAAAAAGAGAGCACAATATCCAGAGGCATCCTCACTGAATTGAACATCTTCACCATTTCTAGATTAAAAGTTGCTCTAAGATAATTTCTAAATCACCTATAGGCTTGGGGCCTCTTGCAGCGATCGTAAATGTGAGATTATTCTTGAAATGTTTGTGAAGTTAGCCCTTACTTTGTGTTGTTTGTTTCACTCTTGTTTTTGTTGCTCTTCACGTTTAGTTACTTCTGCTGTTTTGTCACCTTTTTGCGTTCTCAGGGACATGAGCAGCCAGGCGTCTAAAGTATTCCTGACCTCTGACCTCTGTGAGAACCGCTACCTCTGTTTCCTGGTGGAGTCTCACCAACAACTCAGGTCAACAAACCAACACAATGAATATTTGATGCAGAATTTATTTGCATGCACGTACTGGCCTATAAAAAGTCCGGAAAAAGTCAAATGAAATGATCTAAATTTGAGGTCCTACGGAGCAACTAAATTTGCTTATGGAAACATTGATTGATCATGTACCAGACAAACAACTCAAAACTGTAACCCTATTACTCTTTCACACTCTCACCTGATTTTAATGGTGACATCTCTATTCACAAGTTGACACATTTTTCATTGTTTCCACAGATGTGTGAAATTTATTGAGAGCAACGATACGTCTCAGCTCATCTTCGCCTCGGTCACGACCATCCCTGCCAAAGATGCAGAGCCTCTGCAGGTAGATTACTTTATTTAGGCTTTGTTAGATATAGCGTGAGGGACAATAAGTCTCCTTAATGCTCACTCATTTATTAAGTAAGTGTGAATGATGCATTGGTTTGAGTCTAATAATAGATTTATACACGCAAGCAACCCTAGCCATGTATTTCTGTGTTTCTTTGACACCCCTACCACTGAACCTGTGAAAACCGATACTGGAAATATTCTCTACATTTGTGAAAGTAATTCAGGTTTAAGCTATGAACGTGCACACAACACTGTGTGTTTGTGATATCTGAATGGATATCTCTGCTGGCCTGGGCTGCAACACCAGCATATTTATGTGACATAAAGTTGTGTGGGAAGTGTGAAGTTGTGAGCATTGCGTAGGAGGCTTTGCTGAATCCTCTTTAATGCATCTGGATGT
This sequence comes from Scortum barcoo, assembly GCA_023238725.1. Lineage (NCBI taxonomy): Eukaryota > Metazoa > Chordata > Actinopteri > Centrarchiformes > Terapontidae > Scortum > Scortum barcoo. The sequence goes on along the minus strand of CM041544.1, from coordinate 19,175,239 downwards.
TTCCGAGTTCCGGCTGATATAATTAGATCTTTACTTGCTTCCCTTATAGAAGCTAGTGTTTTTATTCAGGTGAGGTTAATCTCTGCCTCAGTGTATTTTACTGAATATTATCATCAGACCAGAAGTCCACACAACCAGTGTTACTCACATCGCTTTATTGATGAGCTATACTGTGAAATAATAGTTAGTTAGTAGTAATCAGAGAGATTAAACTGAATGTAAATCATGTATATTATTATAAGATGCTACTCTTATTACAAATGCAAATAGTTATGTAAGCAACCAAGAGTAGAAGTGAAATGTACGGTACTCCAATATTAAGTGAAATCTTGAGTGAAACACAATATCATAAATAAATAAATACAAATGCAATGCAAAAGAAGTTTTGGCTGTAATGTTTTAGTTTAGCTTTGAGCACCCTAGTTTGTTTCATTTTTCTTTTTCTTCTGTCCCCAGATAAGTAGACACAAAAACAATTAGCTGAAACAACAATTTGAATAATTGTCATTTTTCAAGCATGAATGTTAGTTGTAATTAAAGTTCACTAGTTTTTATCCTCTTACACGTGAAATTTTTTTTTTTTTTTTTAATTCTTCTTGGATAGTAAACCTAAGTATCTTTGGGTTTTGAACTGATAGTTGACAAAATGTTATATTGGGTTTGGGAAATTTTGATTTTTCACAATTTTGAGTTTTTATAAATCGAACAGATGGACAATGACAATAATTGTGAGTAATGACTTAACATGTTTCTGGTCCTCAGAATATAGACGCCATGCTGGTTCTGGAGGCCTGTGGCAGTCTGGTTCTCTACACAGGAGTCACCAGGGTAAGAAACAATCAAACTATCCAGACTTTATCAGATGAGTTCATCACAGCAGACTGACACACAGCAGTCTTTACATGCTGAAGTGCGTGCAACAACTACAGATAACATTTCTGGTCTGTCCCGTCGTGGTGTTGCTCCAGGTCAGTAAGGTGTTTGTCCCCGGCCTCCTGTCGCCCACCTTCAGCCTGACCAACAACCTCCCTCACCTCAGCACGCCGGTGGAGAACGTTAGCACGCCGGCTAACGCTGGCAGTAGGCACCTCCAAAGACTGGATGAGGTAAAGCCACGTGTTGTAAACATATTGTTCTTTATGCATTGAAAAGTTTCAGTAATTTGATTTAAAAATTTTTTTTTTCTAATAATGTAATTTTTTTGTTTAGTTTCTTTTTGTAGATATCAGTTTCTCCTTGCTGCCATTCAATCTTGTGCCATCTGACAATTTCCACAGAGCAAGATAATCTGTCACAGTAAACATGGCGACTTGATTTGATTTCCTGTTTTTATAATTATCCAATTATGCAGCTTGAAACAATCAGAATATAGTCTCTCTTAAACATTAAACCTTGAAGCCTGTATTGCTGCACCCATGTCTGTCTATACACCGCCTGCTTTATAATATGAATTCTGTCACCTCCTCTTGGCTGCTTACTTTATTTCCTTCCGTTTTCCCTGATTTTCTTTTTCCTCTCTCCTCCAGGCCGCTATGCCGTCACCAGTCTCAGAGCTGAGGGGTCCAATCATTAAACACCATGAAGCTTCATTTTTGGAAGATTATACTTTCCAACAAACCACGCCCTACATCCACGCTTTGAGGGACCCCGTCTGCAACCGGGTCACGCTGGTAGGTGTTTGTGTGTGTTCAAGAAAGCAAACAAATTATGTTTTCCTATCTTCAACACTTTGACAAGTAGCTGGCTTTTTCTAATTTCTTGTCTACCGGCTATAGAGGTTACAAATAGTGTTCTGATATGTACGCCAACTCAGACTGAAAAGAGATTTTAGACATCAGTTATATGAATTTTGACTAAATTACATGTACCTAAATAACCCAACTGGGCTGACATTAGTTCTTTCTTTCTGATTTTTTTACGACTGAACTGGAAGAACTTTTCTGGAAACATTGTCAGATTTTATGTAAATATAATATTTATATATCCAGTACAACATACTGAGTAATTTCGTCAGACGTCATAGGCCTTACTGTTCCTTAATCTTGCTAAATTTTAAAGTTAGTTTACGTTGGTGTTGATGAAGTCTGGTAATTTTCAAGCAACAATAGTCCTGTAGTCAGGACTTACCGTAGTTTACTGACTGGATTAATTAGAGATATTTTCCAAACTTGAATGTTGTAATGAAAACTGAGCTCACAGGATATAGTCTGAGAGGCAAACAACACACAAAGAGATGCTTGTCTTATCTGTTGTCTGTGCAGTGGATAATAGAAGAGCAGGAAACTTCAGACTGAGTGCAGCTGTAGTTATGGTCATTCATAAAAAACAACTAAGTCTCCCTCCAGGTGTTGTTTCTTGTCAGTGATGTGTTTGTGAATCGGGCCCATAAATATTTATGAATGAAAACCACAAAGCAGCGAGTGTTTCTGTGTGTATTTCTGCCTCCTGGGTCAGTCCTGTCAGACTTGGTACAGACAGTCTCTTCAGCCCTGGGACTAAGGAATTAAGAACAGTTTTTCTCTCTCATGCACACATCAACAGAAACTCCCCGAGTGAAAGTGCAAACATGTCTGCAGGCTGCTGTTTTTTTTTTTTTTTTACCTTTTACATATTCCATCTGTTCATTGATTTTCCCTTTAACCCCTTGATGTGTTAATCTGAAGACTAATTGTCAGCGTTTGCAGCTCGCCGGAGTTTGCAAAGCACTAGCTGCTCTCTGTATGTTGTCAGTTCTGCGGTTTATTTTCTTCTCAGCATTTCTTTTTAATCAGTTCTGCAATGCTGTGAAAGGATGACAAGAACAGGACTTACCCTCCTGGAGGAAATGTGACATTAAAAAAAAAGATGTTGGTCTGTTTTTTTTTTTCCATAAAACACAACATTTCTAAATATTTAAATAGTCTGTAAATCACACTCTGAGCTAAAATGACATCGGTCATGAGATATCTGGCATGTAAAATGTAAATCCTGCTTGGTTTTCCTTTTTACCTTGAGTTAGTTTTTTTTACACAGTGTTTTACATTTCCAATGTTTATATAACTGTAGTACAAAGACAATTTATAAATGTTTGTAAAAATTAAAATATTCTGCTAGTGGGTTTTTAAAGTGTGATGGATAATTCAGGTTTTTGGTGTTAACAATCTGTCAGAAATGAGGTGTTAATCCCTGGTTCATGCAATTTCTTAAGTATACCACCTGATTATTTACAGGTATTATGGATGTTTTATTTCTGTTTGCCATTTTCAAAAACGGATAGGATTTGTGTCATCTTGCATTGATTATATTCCTCAAAACCTGGATGCTCTAGAGTTTCGAGCAAAAGGGCATAAAGAAAGCATAAGAAAAAAACTGTGTATAGGATGTACAAATAAATATACACAGGAAAACACAACTCCCAAAACAAGTGGTCATAGCTCACTTTTCCATACAGTCCACGCTGCGTCTGTGTGGTTTAAAACTTTCAAGCTTTTGGTACTTCCACCTGCTGCAACATCACTGATTGGGGTGATCGAAAGTTTTAATCTGATGAAGAGAGCAGCAGCAGTCTGTGTGATTCACTGTCGGTGACTCACTGCGCACACCAATTTATTTTTCTATTAAAGTGGAGTTTTGTGTCTGGTCTTGTCTTGCGATAGACAATAGGTCTTATTTTCACAGCAGATATTTGGACATGTCACAGCAGGAAACACACAGGTGTAAATAATAAGATTAATGATTGCTCAATTCCAGCTGTTGCACTGATATGAAATTGAGCTGAAAGTGTGTAAATTGAATTTGTGCTCAATTTCTCTCTAGGAACTAAGCAGTGGCACGATGCTGAGGATTTCTATCCCAGAGATTGCTACCTCAGAGCTCGGTGAGATTTACACACTCACACACACACACACACACACAGATTCTTTCTATGATTGTTAACACACAAACACAAACACACACACACACAATGAAGATAGAAGAAAAGCCAAACATACTGTGTGCACGGATACCTTTAAGACTGTGTATTGTGGCTGCTGTTGCTTTCTGTTTTGTTGAAATGTGTACATTAATCACTTAAAGTACACATTTCAACTGCACACACACACACACACACACACACACACACACTCACACAGACAGATGGCTGAGTCAGAGCAGTTAGGACGTGGAAATTAGGTTTGAGAGCTGCCCTATGTTGTTACACGATGACGTATAACTTGATGTATTGAGGATGCCATTACAGACACACACACACACACACACACACACACACACAGAGCAGCCCTTTGATAATGATTAATTCACAACATCAGTGAAGCTTGGAAAGAAATACACATGAAAAAACATTTTTCTTGTATCTAGGCCTTTTTTTTTTCTTTTCTTTCAATCTTTTCACCTCTCTTTTTTTTTAATTATCTGTGGCAAATGTGCTAGTTACAACTCTAAATAAACATGACTCAGATCTTCAACTCCCTTTGGAAAATTCTTGTGCCTAAAGACCATTTAAATCAACCTTTTTAGTACTTTGAAATAATTAACTACTGGAAAAATGAGAGTGTGGGGCTGATGTGCCTGAATGATGTGTTCGTATGGGGAAATGCGTAGTGTGGGAACCTCAGTTCATTAACAATAATAATAATAAACTTTATTTTTACAGCACTTTTCAAAGAAAAGTTACGAAGTGCTTCACTTGGTTTAACCAGGATGAAAACATTTCAGGACTGCAGTGAGGCAAATAAAATGACACAATAATTTAAGATGATGGAGATGACAGTAATGATAAAATAGATAAGACATACGTAGGAAATTAACCCACAACCTGTCTGTTCCTCGGGTCAATACATTTCAAATTCTCTTTAAACAGACGGCCCACTTGGTAGACTGGAAAGGTGAAAGGCTTGTTTCCAGGTCTGCAAGTAAAGCACAAATATCCACGTCGGCTATTAGTGGTAACATCATAGATGTATGTCATTATTTGTGCTAAGGTCCACAGGCTTGATGTTAAAGTTCATCCACGGACAAATTGAATGTTTTTACTCTAATTTTGTGGGCCTGTCAGCCATTAGAACACATCTGCAGACCAGTCGAATCCATTTAGTTTTTGAGCAAAAGTTATTCATTCATTTGTGTTTTTGTGATGCCCTTTCCTAAAATAGACGTGACTCAGCCTCTCGCCACCTCCCGTCTGAGTAAACACGGGAGTCAGTCTAACTCCTGCATAATCCCAACTTTTCTGCGTTGTTGAGGCTTTAGTGAAGTCTGTTTCTCCTGTAGTTGTTCACATTCACCTGTAGACAAGAAGTATAAAAATGTAAAAATAGCTTCCGATTTGCGTAGTCTGTCGCCACCATGTTAAAATACAATCTAAAGCACTTTTAACAAAATATATCCCTCAGTCCCCATAAAACCAAATGTCCTGTTGGGTGATTGTTCAATTACAGCTTTCTTTTAACATTATGTTTCCTTTACATGTTGTATAAAACACCAGCAGCCTTGTCGAGGATGGTATCTGCCAGCCAGACTTTTTAATTCAGACTGGAGCTCTGTAACATTTAGTTTTTCCATTTTGATGTGGAACAGATAATTACTTGTGCAGTTTTCTGTGGTAAAGAGTCCGTTCAGCTGTTAAAATGGGGAGCTTGAAATTCTTGTAAACGACCGCAGACACTGACCAAAAAGCTTTATTTTCAATCTGCTTTTATGTCTCTTTAGCAAAACCAGCTGACGACTGGGATTAATGTGTGTTACACCACCAGTATATTTTATTTTTGAGCCAATTAAAGCTCCAGTGATCATTTATTAGTGTTGTTTACCACTAATGGGTCTTTTCAGATCCCAACATCTGCTCTTACCATGAACATTCAAGCTTCTTAATCTCCAGCTTTTGTTAAAGCTCGTCTTTTGTTCCTTTTAAAAGCCAGCATCGCTAAGGTGTGTGTATGACTCTGTCTGCCTCGTGTGTGTGTGTCTACCTTTATGTCTCTGCCAGGCGTTGGTCCCCATTATTTTGTAATCGATCCTACAGACGAGGCTTTCTCCCTCCTAATGAAATGGCATTTATCCACCTCTTCCCTGACCTTTCCCACTCTGGATGTCCAATTAAGATGGCCTGGTGACGCTGATTAGGAATCTGATTGGTCAGGGTTGTTAAGAGACACAGTAGCACTAATTACTGTTGTAGTGGTGGGTCTTTTTTAATTTCCTTTTTTTTTTTGTTTTTCTGAGGTAAAGGAGAAGATGCCAAAAATTGCCAAAACAGGATGGGATCATCAGAAAAAACCTAATTGTGTTAAAATGAATGATTTTTTTTTTTTTTTTTTTTTTTTTTTTTTTTTTATGTTCTAATCATCCAAAGCTGATAACAGAAACACAACACTGAGTTGACTTTGCTTTTGCATGTATTTGTTGGAAGTCCTAAACTCTTTCTCCAGATTCAAACTAGCAACCCTCTGGTGTTTCTTTAAACTCTAGACTAGAAAAGGTCCCCAAAAGATATCACGGAGCCCTGCAGAAAGTTTAACACTATATCGAATAATTTCACATTCATGGTTCATTTTTAAACAGGATTGGTCTCGAGGTCTTGGTTGTGTGTTTTTTTTTTTTTTTTTTTTTATTTAAACGCCATTGCTCTCCTCTGTAAAATAATAGATTTTAGGAGATGTGAGGGATAAAGGGAGAGAAAGTACAAAAAGTACAAGGACTTTGTTAAACAGTATTATTTTGATTTGATATTTCACTGATATGGAATGAACATTGTTTTCCTAAATTTGGTATACCTTTTAAAATGTATTGTCAAAAACTATATCGTATATTACAGAGAAAGTTGAAAACCTTTTTTGGTAAAATGTCTACTTGTGTTTTTCCTCCTTTGATTTATTTCAGTGAGGAAATGCCTGCAGGCAATTCGATTTATCCTGCCCAAGGAAGCTGCCATGAAGGTTTGTGGAATGTTAATAGTTAATACTCGAAAGACACTGCAAAAAGAAACCACATCAGGCAAAGATGGCACTAAATGACTTACCAGAAAATTTTCTAGGTAATCTGTACCTACTGAATGAAGAGAGACTCTACTCTCAAAGAACCAGATCTAAACAGATGTTCTGTCTGTCATGAAATCTAACCATAATGTTGTTGTTTTATTAAATATTACATAATCTAAACTAAAATGTTTCCTTTGTTGAAGTAAAATAGTTGTTTCATAACAAAGAAACACAGTCTACATTCTATTTCAAGATGTCTAATTTAATGAATTCAATAAATAAAATTAAAAACTGTTTACGTCATTATGCAGGTTTTGGTGAAGTGGTATAACATCTACAACGCCCCCGGTGGTCCGAGCGCTCACGCAGAGTGGAACCTGTTTGTCACCTGTTTCATGACGCTGATGGGCTACAACACCGAGCGCCTGACCTGGACACGAAACGTGAGTGAGCTGCGGGAGTGTTTTCTCTTTCTAAAACCATTAATTCACATGTTTTGACCTTGCTCTCTGTCCTCCGCCGTCTCTCCACAGCTGCATTTTGAAGTGCCTCTCTCCCCGGTGATTGCGGCCAAGAAGGCTCGTCCCTCTGATGGAGGCTCTGACGAAGTATGTGACGAATATATGAAGAGTTGTGACTTTTTTTCTTTTCTTTGACATGTAGGTTAATATTTGCGGACCTGTAATCTCTGAGGGATATTTCATCTCTGAGAGGTTTTGGGAATATCCTGGTAAATCTTTAGTTAATCATATTATAACCTAGTTAAACGTTTCTTGTTTCTATATTTTGAACAAATATGAATACACATTTTGTGATTATAGCAGTTCGCTAAGGTAGGAGGAGAACCTGAACACATTTCACACAGCTATGTAATTAAAAATATAACATTACTTCCCACACAGAAACAAATGTGGCAGTTGTTTCCTCGTGGCATAGAAAGCCAGTCAGAAAAGTCATTTAGCTTTCATAGTTTCCTGTGGGTGGGAAAGAAAATTGTCACCCTAACAGTTTTGGACACAGGGAAAGCCCAGCGATGTAGACAAACCCCATTAGCCCAGGGGACAGCCTTGCTGTGTGTCTGAAATAAACGAGTGACATAATGGAGAAAATAACCTGTAGTCTGCCCTGCAGTCCTAAACACACACACACACACACACACACACACACTCTTACTCTCAATGTAGCAATGTGTGTTTGTGTGTTCTCATCAGAGAAAAACATGACTGTCAAATGTCAATCAGCTGGAGGCTTAGTGTGTGTGTGTGTGTTTGACGTGAGCAACTGCGTGAGCCAGATTAAAGTAAAGCCTGCTGTTGACCAACAAAATCAACATGCATTACAAAATGTGGTTCTATGCCCTATACCTTAAACATTTATTGGTAAGATGGCTCACCTTTTATAACAGCTGTCATTTGTATCTCCTCTCTCTGAAGGACTGGGACTACTTGTTGGGGTCTCATTACCACCGTCAGATGATTTCCCAGCCTGTTTGTGGTCCTGTGGACTCCAGCGGCTCCAACAGTACTCTCACCATGGACAGTGGGGGCCTGTCGTCTGTAAGTAACTGAGTGATTTAGCCGTTGTTCTGCATATTTGGGTGATAACACTTTGTTACGTAGATGCATCTTGCTGGAGGCAGACTAACATAGTGCCTGCTAAAATAGATGAAATAGATAAAAATGCATGCCACTCAACTAATAAAATAGCACCAGTGCAAGCTTGACCAACTCTACAATCCCAAGATTACTATACCTAACATGAAACAAATATTGTAACACTATGAACTTTTAGATAATTATTAGAGTAAAATTAAAAAACAGTACAGTCGATCATATTTGTAACATGGCAGGTGGTGCTGATGAACAGATATTAGAGCTCATCTGATAAACTGTGGGGATAATTCAGACAAATCTTTGGGAACAACTGGTCTAAATATCTGAAAGGCCTTTTCATACTAAGATGAGTACACATATCCAACTCAAAATAGTTAGTATTACTTGTAGTCTTCTTGTTTGCACACCATTTAGTACAAATTTACTGCTACATAGTATAGTGACAGTATCGCTCCTCTTACCTCATTCGTGCCTTGTACCTTTACTATCTTAACCTCTTTTTCCTCTTTCTTTGGTCGTAGGTGTCCTCTCCCTCCAGCCCGTCTCTGAAGTTGGACAGTTCAGCTCCTCTCTTCCCTCACATTCCTGCTCTCTTCTACGTTCTCCACCTGCTCTATCAGGAGCTGCAGCTGGACGAGCTGCAGAGAGCAAGAGCTTCATCACTGGTTTGTCTGCTGCAACAGCTGGCCAGGTAACTTACCGTTGTTGTGTTTTTCATGTCTATCAGCTGCTACAAGGAGAGTAAATCACATGTGACTGGCGCAGGCTGGCCAGGTGAGCAGATTATTTGTATAGCAGATTTATAAATTGATATGAAGAGTAGAGTAATACTTGCGTTGTACTTAATGAGTGTGAAACACCAGAAGAAGCAAGAACTGTTGCCTTAATACATAAAGATTACAAAACAGAGAAGAGACTTGTACCATTTATTGCAGCAAACAAAACCTGGCCTACTCCTAACCCAACTACGTCTAACTCTCAGCGTGAGAGGAAAAGGACACATTTTATTGTTTTCAGTGAATGTGTGTGTGTAATCAAGGCTCTTTAGTGATGTGCACTGAGCAATAAACTTCAACAGGTTGTCAAGTGACCGCTGTGATTGGTGACAATGACAATAACAGAACAGGTGGAGTGGGAGAGTTAAGCGCTCTTCAGAGTAATTGGCCTGTGTTGATTAGTATGTGGGCTGTTGTGAAAGATGGTACAAATGTTCACACTCTTCCTGCTTTATCAGGCTAACTGCTTAAGGCTAAAATTATGATCCTGATTGTTTTAACAGGCACTTTTTGGGAGTAAAATACATTGATCTAAACGATATAAGGAAGAATTTGGTTTTGATCCTCCTTATAATAAGCTGTTTTTAAAATAAATCTTGTTTGACAAAGTTCAAGCTAATTCAGTGGAATATGAAAGTATATGCAGAAAAAAATCTCACTCAAGTAAGCAGAAATTTAACCAGACTATGTCGAGGCATCACTTTGATTTTACATTAATTTCTGTTGGAGGAATTAAAACACAGCAGAACTTGGCAAGAGCCAGAAGTGTCTCTCATGCTGCAATTAACTGTTCTTCAACCAGACAGGAATAGATTTTGTAACACTGATTTGGACATCTTCACCACCCATTACACCCGATCAGATACACTGATGTTATTTAGATGTTACAGTTCCATTAATGTACATATTATATCTTTAATATCAGATTTAAATATTTTTTACATTCAGTTCATTAAAGCTTTATTTATCCCTGTAATCTTGTGTAATTGCGTCAAGCTGCTCGCCACCCAGATCAACAGATATATACATTAATAAATAACTATTAAAAAAAAAAGTACAGCCATATAAAAAGATACCTGAGGTAAGGAGGCTGTACAAATGTATGAAAGCATGGAGTGAAAAAGGAAGTGAGAAGGCTGGAAGCAGAGGGGAAAAAGCTCTTTTTTAGATTAAGGCTTATTTTTACAGGCATACATGGTGTATGAACATGTTTTACAAAGTTGGATAACTGTACGCTCATTAAGCACTTCCCAGCGTACTATATACACACACACTTTTACACACGCACACACACAGAGCTGAAAATTGTATGGGAGTCGGGGCTTGGTAGCGGGATTAAAAACTATTGATTTTCTGATGTTAAGCAGAATGGTAATGACTCACAGCTGTTACTTACTCAGTAAGTATGCTTTTAATTTCTGCTCAGAAACAAGTTAAATGCCACAGAGGCTCTTTGAGAACGTGGAGCCATTTTTAGATTCAGTTCAGTGTCCTGCAGCAATTTATTGTGCAGCTGTGCAGAGAAAAAGGCACAGTGAAAGACCTGGTACAAGGTAGACTCAGTTACCCACTGATAAAAGATCAGAAACTTTAACACTAAGTGGAAATGGTCATTTTCTTCACTATGGTGGAGTGTAAGCTGTATGCCTCAGTATGTGAAGTGTGATGTGTTTATGTGTGTTTTATTTTGTTGTTGTTTTTGTTTGCAGAGACCTCCAGTTGGAAGAGTATGTGGATCTATACTGGAGAGACTACCCTTCATTAATTAGTGGCTTCAACGAGAGCTGCCTCATAGACCAGAGTAAGAGCCATTTGATAGTCCAATAATAGGATCAAGTCAGGAAACAGACAAGACATGTAGTAGGTCAGTAAAGAGGAGGGATCGTCTGCTGCTGATAAAGGCAGACTACAGTGCATAGGGTTCCTCTGTATGTCTGAGGTTTCTTGTAGTACAATGCTTACATACTGAATATACACAAGGATTGGACAGATTAACAGGGAAGGCACTTAACAGGAGCTAGGAGGGAACAGGAACTTAAAGAGTATGTTTCTGTGATTTTGTCCACCTCAGTGTATATTCAGTATTCTACTTGTGCCTTTTGTAATGGTTGTTTGGTGGAGAGGGATGACATTATATACATAAATATGACAAAAAGAAAGGGATCATTAAAAGTAATTGCTCAGATGTAGATCCAAGAGACTACCTCTAAAGTAGAAGTAGGTCATTTATTTAAAAAACACTTTTAGTCACATTTGCTTAAACTGTCACCATGTCTTGATGGTAGAACAAGAGACTGATAATCTCTTGGGTTTGGGTTAGGCTAACAGAGAATAAAAAACAATTAACGGTCAAACAACAAGAAAACACAGTTAACACAAAAGATAAATTAACAGAAGAAGAGCAATGAAGAAAAGCAAAAGAAAGAATTAAGCTCAGTGATGCTGTGGGAAAAGGCTGGTGCGCACCGTAGAGAGAGGAGCAGGGACCGGGAACGTATTCTGCTAATTTTCAGAATAAAAGCACTTTAAGTTGATAAGATTAGAAAAATCTCACAATCTTACAAACTGGTGCCTTAAGGAGGTATTTCCTTAATAGTACTGTAAAGGACCTCAAAACTTAAGTTGAATCAATATTTTTGATTGTCTTGTATTATTTTAGTTTTACAAAGATAAAAAAAAATGTTTCCACAAATTGAACTCTCACTTTCTCCCTCTCGTCTCTCGTTTTGTCCTCTGTTCCCTCTTCCTCCTCAGCCCTGTTTGATCAGATGCAGCATCCGTCCTTCCTGAGGACCGAGCCCCCCTGTATGCTCAGCTGGCTCAGTAGCTGTCTGAGAGGGCAAGAGATCCCACCTTTCCCCTACCTGCCCGGCATCTGCCAGAGGACCAGGCTGCTGGTTCTGGTACGACCAGAGCTGTTATTGTTTTTTTGTTTGTTTATTTTTCTAATGACCACATGCAGAGAAAAGAAAAAAACAAAAACAGGAAGAGACTAATCTGAGTTCATTATTGATCATCCACCTTGGCTCCTTTTGCAAACTTTTGAGACAAAACAAAGTTGAAAAGAACTTTAAACACACATTTGATCATTTCATGGAAAAGTAACTGTATTAAATCATCATAAATTTACAAAACTATACAAACGAAAACTTACTTTCCACTTCACTCAATCACAGAAAGATGCCCAAACTGGTATCTCACATCATCAATGTATTTTTATGTTTTGTTCCACCTCACAGGGATTGAGGAACTGTAGCTGTAACTGAAAAGTTAATAGGATTTTCACAGTATTTCAGGTTTGATTTATCAAAAATGATATCGTGTTTTAGAGAGTCTTGTACTTGTAATATCATGAGGTTCTGTCAGTCTTTTTTTTTTTAAGTTGATTTTCCACCTGCTTCTGGTGAGTGTGTGCGAGAGCCGAAGAGACAGTGAGGGTAAAGAGTTCAGCTTTGATTGAGACGCAGTCAGATAATCTATTTGTGCAGAACGTCTCCGTTTCTTTTTCTGAACATGGAGAGCAATTACGCCGTGGTATGGCTGGAGATGTGTACATGCATGTTAGCGTGCAGGGCTGATGGATTCAACCTTCACGAAGAAAGAATCCTTGTTTTCCAGTGGCCATCGTTTCTCCAGGTGATGACAGAAGTGAAAGCAACTCAGAAAATGGTTAGAGACACAGGCATTAAAAAGGCATTAATCTTAAAGGACAGAAATGTATATAGTGATAAACACTCACACTCTCATGGTCTAACATAACCTGAAATCAGAGTTAATTTCCATTTCATTTCACTTCATTCATTCTATTGAACTCACTTCAGATGTGGGCGGTGAGTCAGAGGTCTGGTTCAGACTAATTTGAACACACATTTCGAAACAGCTTTTAAAGAAGTCAAGAAATGACCGTGATGAAACTCAGATGTCATCACATAAAGAAATGAGGGACAAACAGAAACATCGTAGTGTTTAATATAGTAACCACAAAGTGTACACACATATGGTAAAGCCCACACTGGAGAAGTAAATATCCTGTTTCATTAGATGTTTTTCTTGTGACCTCTAGTCCTCAGGCCGTTTTTTGTGTTTAACCCATATCACACCATAATATTTGAGACTTTTCTTTCTTCAATGTCACATATTTTGTAGTGATTACAGTTGAAAAAGTGATCTGACCAGGAGCAGGTTTCACAACCACAGACTTTGACTATGGCTTAATTTAACAAATGAATTCTTGGTAAATAGTTATGAAGTAATGTTTCAATTAATGCAACTCTGAAACTTCTGCTACTACTGTCAGCTCAGAATAGTTTTACTGGACAAACAAACTGCTGTTAAAAAAAGTTACTGCACTCTCTAAAAACTCCTTTCATATTATTAGCTCCACAACCTTGCCACCAGTTGTGAGCCATGATTTCCTCATTAATTTGTTATTTGGTGCAGCTGGTCAGCAGTTTCTTACCATGTAAATATTAATCTTAGGTCAGAGTCAGCCTGGAAAAAGGGTGGCTAACCTTTTAGCTACTCAGTGTTAGTTTACTCGGTGCTGTGTGTGTGTATGTATGCTTTCCATGAACACACTCTTCTTCATTTCTTCAAAAGAAGAGGTGTGAATTCATTGCTTTTTAGAGCTGATGATAAAATAAATCTATTGACAGAAAAATATAAAATATATACCCTATTTACGCACAAACTGTGTGTTACTCTGGTACATTGAACACACAGAGGCATTGATTGTAGTGATATAATTCTGAATATAATTTATGTGATATATTTCTGTAAAGAAATCTGAACATCAATCAGTGGAAATTTAAATGTAGTTTGAAAAATCATATTGCTGTTTTGAAATCAAGGTTTTGACTGTATACAAACGATCCCAATTCATCTTTTGAGTATTTATCTGTGTCTCTCTTCTTTCTCTTTGTTTTTTGTGTCTCTTTTTCTTCAGAGTTATGCTCTTTACATCGCTGGAGATGAAAATGCTACTTCGACAGATGTATCAAAGTACCTGGCCAAGCTCTCGGCAGGTGTGTGTGTGTGTTCGACTAACCTCATTTTACTTCTCTCTTGTGGGACTGAACTCTTTGTCTGTGTTTGAGTCTGTGCACGTGTGGACATTTATTGACAACCAGCCCTTGTTACTTGTCAGTCCTGTGGCTCTCTGCTTCGGGGCCCAGTAACACACAAAGAAAGCTGGTTTACTGTGACGCAGGTTTGCACGTCAACTGATTTTCCTGTATTTGTTTTTGCTCTGACAAAAAACCCAATACATTGCTGAGGTGACAGCAGTTGCTGTAGGTATTTGATCAGGCCTTTTTCCACTGACACAGAATTGGTCATTGACTTTGTGGGTGGTGTGGGAGATTTTTTTTTTTTTCAGCTCTGTGTTGACATTTTTCTATGACAGAACAAAACCAAACAACAACAGATGTCAGCCCACATAGATGCAGTCCTCCACTCATCAGGAACAAAATGTCACCCTCATTTAACCCGTAATTTAAGTGCATGTTCTTTTTAGTGACAAAGTTTTAGCAACCAGGAAAATGCGATGAGCAGGATTTGACATCTCACAAATAGGAGAACAAATAAATTAAAGTGTTGACCTCTTTCCTTGATCTCTCCCTCTCTCATCTCGCTTTCTCTCTCTCTCTCAGGCCAGAAGTCCTGTGCCAGTGAACCACAATATAGAAGGTAATCCAGCCCACAGCAATGAGAGGAAGAGCTTTAAGATTTATATATTATTTTTAGAGCAGCAACAGTAAAAGGATTTGTTAATTATCATAATGCATGGATCTTGAGTTTATTTTATTCTCTATATTGTACAAAATACAGCATTATACGTTTAATTTAGCTGTTTTCATGCAGTTACAGTTAGTCTTCAGTCACCTGTGTGTTATCTTGGGGTGTAGCAAACATGTTGGATGCATGTTCTTCCTGTTCAAACATTTACAAAGACAATTTTCTTTCAACATGTAGTGTTTACACCCTTGTTTCCTAGACTATATCTGCCTCCCCATTGCATTATTGAGTTTCTTGGCACATTGCCGCCACCTGTAGATCAGTGGAATAGCATGAAACCATGTGCAGAATGTGTATCACATTGTGCAAGTGGGTCAAGACAAAAAACCTGCTCTTTAGTGCTTCAAGAGGTCAAAACCTCCGTTGAGCAGGTGAAGTTTATTTTGAAATACAGTACAATTTGAAATCATACTTATTTTAAAAAATGTAATTTATAAAACTAATGTTTCTTATCATTTCATCTTATCATATTCCATGTTTATTCTAATTTTATATATGCATGTTAGATTTTGACAGTCTGTAATCTGTATCTTAAGTAATATTTATGTATTTATTCTAGACAAAGCAGTGTGAAGATTAAGTTTTCCAGTGAGAGTCTGGCTGAGCAGCTGGTGGTCTGGCTTACCTCAGAAGGTAAGACCAGCAGGTCTTCTTTCAGTTTTTATCTATATACAGGATGATGCGCTGAAGCCATATCCTCTTTTTCAGCACCGCACTGGTTCACAATAATGCAGATTTACACATTCACACCTGTCTAGCAACACCACAGGCTGTGAACTGGCTCTCTCACAGTCACATCATATTTCTGAGAGTTAGGAAAGTCAGATATTTTGTTAATGTCTTTGTTTTTTTTGTTTTTTTTTACTGTTTAGTAAGTACAAAGGTAAAAAATTATATCACTGTGTTTGTGTATAAAACAGTTGCATCAGTAAAAACATTTATGCGTTAAACCCATAAATAAGGGTTATTATTTGGCTCTCATTCCTCTCTTTTTGGTTCAGGTTTCACCCTAAAAGACCTGGAGTCAGTCCCCTTTGGCGTGGCTTTGCCCATCAGGGAGGCCATCTACCGCTGCCGGGAGCAGCCCTGTTCTGATTGGTCAGAGGAGGTCTGTCTGCTAATTGGGCGACAGGATCTGACCAAACAAGCTCACAAGATGACCCTGGCCAAGAGCAAAGCTGTGAGTGTGAAATAACTAATCAGCGTGCACACATCGTTTAATCTCAGCTGTCTCTGAAACTCCACTGTTATTGTGGCCAGTATATAGTATTTAATTATTACAGCCAGCCCTTATGAAGACTTTCAGTTCAAAATTCCCCCTCCCGGTATTAACAAAAAATGTGAGTGAGAAAACAGTGTATGCAAATTCCACCAATCCCTGCAATTTTTGCAAGGTCCTGCAGCTTGGTCCAGTCCCTTGCAATATTTTATTTTGGGAGTAGCAAACTTTATTTTTTATCTCAAACGAAGGGATACTCATCTTTGGAATAAATTTTAAAACCAGTACGGTTGTTGAGATAAAACTGAATACTTTCCTGACTGTCGTTTTGGCTGTATGTGAATATGTGAATGATTTCTGTGTGTGTGTGTCTCCAGTCTGTAGGTTCAGGTCTGTCCTTGGAGCCTCCTGCAACCACAGAAGCAGATGAGGAGGAAGATGGGATGTCGGACATTATTCAAGAGGTAGCAGATGCAGTAAACATTATCTCTTCACTCTTCACCATCTGTCTTCACTCAATCTTCATTAGTTATCTAAAGGCTTGTTGTTGGTACCGAGGTGTTACATATGGGGTTCCTGAGTCAAAATGTATTTCGTCCTCCTCTCCAGGTCACAGGACTGATCTGGAGTCAGGACCTGAGAGTCCAGGAGGTCAGGAGGCTCCTGCAGAGCTCCAGGCCGGTCCGGGTCAGTGTTGTCCAGTTACCAGAGGTTTCTGACCACGAGTACATCGAGGAGAAGGAGAACAAGTCAGTATTTTGTTTTGTTTGTCTTGACTGCCTTTTGTCTGGAACGTAGATGCTGCAATTTCCAAAGACATTGCTGTAATCAAGAGTGGCCTACACCCTCCGTCAGTTACAGACTTTTCTGTAATGTTTTTTTGTAACTTTTTTTTTAATTTCCTCCTCTCTTTTTGTCCACACCCTTGTATCGTTCCCAGGCTCCTGCAGTTGTGTCAGAGGACCATGGCTCTTCCAGTTGGCAGAGGCCTCTTCACTCTCTTCTCCTATCACCCCGTACCCACTGAACCTTTACCTGTCCCAAAACTCAACCTGACAGGTAAAGTGATCATGTAAAACACTCACATTCTCACCCCTTTTTATGCATCGGCTAACAAAGTTAAATATATGGAACAGTGTGTAGTTTGTTCTGGACAGATTGGACCTGATAGGAATATAGCAGAGTGTATTTTTGTTGGCTGTGAAGTAAATTAAGGTTTAAATATCTAGAAAATTATACTTAAAATTAGGATCAAAACTGTAAAGGCAAACTTACATGTGTTTAACATTTGTATTCTTATGTTTAATGTTGAAAAAAAACTCAGGATCTTTGTCATTTTGTATTTATTTCTAGTTTCTACTGTGTATTTCTGTGTTGTTCTCCTACCCCAGGCCGTGCCCCTCCCAGGAACACTATGGTAGATCTGAACAGCGGGAACATCGACGTTCCTCCCAACATGACCAGCTGGCCCAGCTTTCATAACGGAGTAGCTGCTGGACTCAAAATAGCCCCCGCTTCACAGGTCAGTCTGAAACCACATCTTCACTACCTCCACACCATGCCTTGTGTTCAGTTTTGCACACCTGCAGCTGATCAGTCACTTGTTTCCACACTCTGCCTTGCTGGATTTCTATGAAATCACTCATGTATAAACACTTAAATTCTTTGGTGATGCAGGAGGGTACTCATAATTCAGGTTTGCATTGTAAACTGCTGTAAACAACCCCTCCTCGTTCTTGTACAAATAAATGTGACTTTGTTTGTTAAGGTGGACTCTGCATGGATAGCCTACAACAAGCCAAAGAGCCCTGAGCTGGCCAACGAGTATGCAGGCTTCCTTATGGCCCTGGGCCTCAACGGACACCTCACTAAGCTGGCCACACTCAACATACATGACTACCTCACCAAGGTACACAGACATGCAAAGACAGTGCGGAAACTATCTCAGTATTTGTGTCACACCTTAGTGTTTCACAGCACAAACAATGAGAACACACAAATTGCATTTATAATCCTACAAATGTACATAGGCAGACATATTTTGGGTTTAATTGATAGTTTCTCCCTTTTTATGTTCAGTGTACACTAGACAGTGCTCTAAATTACTGTTTCTTACTGCGTTTTTTTTTTCTTCTTAACTTAAATACAGTTTACACAAAGGTACACCCAGCTACTGTCATTAACACACAACTTTTTGCACACACACACACACACACACCTGCACGCACATTTTTCTCTATATGACTGTGAGAGACGTAAACCCGCATCAGAACCAGGCAGAAAGTCAAAGCGAAACTCTGCCCTCTGAGAACTTTGAAATGAGACGAGTCCTTCCCACTTTCAGGTGAGAAAAACAACAGGATGCTGCAAGCTAAAGCTTATTTTTGCCTAATTAAGAAGTCAGTGTAAAGATGTGGTCAGAGATACAGAGTAACCATTGCACCCAATCCACACACAGAAAATCCAGACTGGGTTCGAGAGTGATTCAGTCATTTTCAGTTCCCATTTTGATTCAGGATGTGAATTGAAGCCGCACTTCTTGAAGATCAAAGTGCTCCCCTTATTAGTCATT
This sequence comes from Scortum barcoo, assembly GCA_023238725.1. Taxonomy (NCBI): domain Eukaryota; kingdom Metazoa; phylum Chordata; class Actinopteri; order Centrarchiformes; family Terapontidae; genus Scortum; species Scortum barcoo. Next base: position 19,156,307 of record CM041544.1, on the reverse strand, counting down.
TCTCTATAAATGAAATTTAAGAATGTTCTCATACAGATTTTAAAGTCTTTGAAATCCATACGCACCAACCCAGATCCATTCAGAACAACTTGGTCCTTAAATGCTCAGTTTTGCAGTCTCAAGTGGTTTTTGACCAGCTTGCTTCACGTAGTTGACCATAAAGGATACTGTATGCATTTGATGTTAAGATTGTTTTGTTGGTCATCAAAACCCTTCATTAACTACTGTCATCTTGTGTGTTAAATATTTTGTTTAACTGTAACACACACTATTTTTATTAATTGAATTAATTGAAATAAAACAGTTGCTCAGTAGATGGATAGCTGGTCTGTAACTGACAGCCTTCAGTCTGACAATGAAAGTTATGAACGTGGTTGGCAGTGAAGCCTGTTTGTAGCTGGTGGTTTTTTGTTGGTTTCTGTTCTTGCTGTAAAAGAGAAATTACACTGACATACTTAGGATCAGTTCATTAGAATTGTGTATGGTTGTGGTTTTAGAGAGAACGTAGAGCTGCGTCTGTCTTTGACTGTCGGTCGTCCCTCATCTTTCAAGCATCCCAGTTGCCCTTTTACAACCGAGCCAGTGTCTTCTTTTCTTTTTCTTTTCTTTTTTTGTGGCTTTAAATGCGTCAATGTGCTGCTCTTTTAAAGCAAATGTGTTTTAGGTGAAGAAAATGGTTCTATCTAGTTTTTATTTTAAAAAAAAAACAACTTTCCAGTGAATCTTCAAGAGAAATTAAACAAGTAAAACTTTGATATTTAGATGTTTTCCTTTTTTCTTGAATATTTTTCATCATTTCTTAATAAGATTAGAATAAGAATAAGAAGGTTTATGTTGGAAAAAATGTGTGTTGACTGGCTAAATGTTTGATCGTTTAGTCAATAATGCAGTGATTGATCTCCAGCTATCCTCTGCAAAATTATCAGTCATAAACATATTCAGTGCATTCAGTGTTTTTTAATATAGAACTACACTGTCCAGTCTTAGAAATTTGTAATTTGTTCATGACATATATCAGAGTGTTGGTGGTGTAACATGTTATGGGAATTACGTATGCTTTTGTGATTATTAAACACACACACACACACACTCTGAGGTGATCCACAGGGGTTTAATGAAAACTGTCAGTCATGGTGAGCTGGTGACTGGACTCAGATTATCACAGTTAGAGCTGATTGCACTGGAAGTTATTTGTTGCAGCAGATGTTTAGTGCACAGGAACACACATCGCACCGTGTGGTCTGAAGTAATGTGCTGTCCATATTTGACTAAAATTGACCATTCTTTCAAGACATTAGTTTATTTGAAGAAAATACAGAATATAATACAAAAATACAAAAAAAATCCCTCAGATCTCAGCTTTCCAATTGTTTGTTCACTGTATTGTGTTTCAGGAAGTTATAAATATTCTTATCATTGACAACCTCCTGCTGTTTTCTGTTGCAAAATTTAACTTTCTGTCCCCATGGCTCTGTCAGGGCCACGAGATGACCAGCATCGGGCTCCTTCTGGGCGTGTCTTCAGCCAAACTGGGCACCATGGACATGTCAATTACCCGCCTGCTTAGTATACACATCCCTGCCCTTCTTCCACCCACCTCCACTGAGCTGGACGTACCACACAATGTTCAGGTAAGAGTAAGTGTGCATACTGAAATGCCTGCATGAGAATGGATCATTGCAGAGTCAGTAGAAGTTGCGGACTGTGAAATTGCAGTGTTTTAAGTGATTATACATGAATATATAAGTAATTACACGGCTATCAGTGTGTCTGTGGGGGTTATGTTGACTAAGATCTGCAAACTGCCACACATATCTGAGAGTATGTACAGTTTTCCTACACACACACAGATGAAACAATAATCATTCAACTATCAGCTCTCTCTTTATCTGTTCTGCAGGTTGCTGCTGTAATTGGCATCGGGCTGGTGTACCAGGGAACAGGACACAGACACAATGCTGAAGTGTTGCTGTCTGAGATAGGTAGGTGTGTGTGCGAAAAATAGGCAGATGAAATAAAAACACAATAAATATGTTTAAAACAAGACTTATGAATATAGGTTTATAATAGGTGTACTGAAGCTTTTTAATTAAGAGATGCACATAAAATGATTTTACATAAGTATCAGAGGTGCTGTATAATGCTGTCAAAATGCACCAACATAAATAGAGCTAATAGAGTTGTCATTTGACAAGAAATTTGACAATTCAGCAACTATTTTCATATTAATCAATTTATTTTTTGTCACCATCAAGTTTTTTTGTTTTGCTTTTGTTTTTTAAAGATGGTGGTAAACTAGAAGTATTTGGATTTTGTACTGTTGGTTTAATAAGATAAGACAAGTCGATACATATCATAGGGTTGCGGGGAAATAAACAGTAAAACAAGATCTTATCTCTCTTTTATAGACCAGTGAATCAATTAATTGAGAAAATAATAGTCAGATTACGTCAGAAATAATAGTTGATTGCAGCCTTAAACGTATAAAAGGTAAAAGACATACCCTCACCTTGTTTTTTATGCTCTGTTTTTGTGCCCTGAAGTGATTTTGATCATCACACTTGTAAACCTGTGAGCACCTATACAAATATGAGCACTTTTAAAATAAACTTTCAAACATTAAAATCACAAACTTTACTTGTATTCCTGTAGAAGTGGTTGTTGTGAATAGGTGGTATAAATCTCTTTTTCCGTGTGTGTCTTTCAGGTCGACCTCCTGGTCCAGAGATGGAGTACTGTACAGACAGAGAATCTTATTCACTGGCTGCTGGACTCGCCCTGGGCATGGTCTGTCTGGGGGTAAGTCACACACATTAAAACACTCTGCTGGTCGCATGAATATTTGCAGAAACATTTTCAGGTTTTTCGGCCAGTTGGATGTATCAAGTGAGAATCACAGAAAGTCATATAAAGTTGAACTTATGGTATTATATATTGTTATGGCATTTTGATTATTTATTTCAGCACTGCTATTTTCCTCTGGGTTTCTCCCTTTATATTTGATGTTGAAGGGCACCTCCAGCAATTGCAAACTCACAAGATCTGATGTTTGTCATTAATATTTTAAAACTTTGACACATTTCCTGCCATTAAACGTCATTGTGATTATTCTTCTTTGTCTTATTTTTTTGCATTTGGTGAGGCATCTGCAGCAAGAAAAGGATTGTTTCACTTTCACTAGAGTGATCAGTAGTTTTTTTTAGTTTTTATAGCACAGAAGTGGTAGGCTGAATGTTTCTGGGAGATGAGGGCTGAATGGAGAAAACAATCAAAGGGATGAGAAACTAAAGTCAGCAGCTCGCTCTTGTGAAAGAAACCACTGTAAGGGTTTTGTTGTTTGTCATGCACTTAGTGTGATGCTTTGTGTTCATGCCCACTGAGAAAAAGGAGGAACACAAGTTCTCACAGAAATTCACAATGACGTCTGTGTTTTTGTCTGATATTGTTCTATAACTTTCTGGCGCCTGTATGAGATTAACCTTCATTATTATTATCTGCTGCTTTTCTCTCCACTTAAATTATTTTACTCCTCCTCTCTCTCTCTTTTCCATCTCTTCCTTGCTTCACCTCCAAACACTCGGACCTTAATTTGCTGCTCTCCACCACTGCTGCCTACCTCTGCTACTTCCTGTTCCCACTCTTGTCTCGTAATTTTCTTCTCTTCCCACCCTGTTCTATGTCCCCACTCTTCCTTTCTTTTCACCATCATCTCTCTCTCCTTCCCTCGCCCATCCTCCCTCTCCTCTCTCTCCTTGCAGCATGGCAGTAACCTGATTGGGATGACAGACCTGAATGTGCCTGAGCAGTTGTATCAGTACATGGTCGGGGGCCACCGCAGAGCTCAGGCCGGGGCCAACAGGGAGAGACACAAGTCCCCAAGTTACCAAATAAAGGTGCATGGACCTTTTTTATTTCTGCAGGAAAATAATTGCAATTGTACTGTTACGTCAAATGTACTAACAATGTTATTTCACTGTACTGTAATTATGTTGAATGCTGTTATCAATGCAAAACTATATAATTTATTATATCTTCATGAAGCTGCAGTTACAGAGGAAAACTGTTATCAATACTCTCATCAAGGCATTATATATGATGAATGCGCTAAAACTAATTGGTTTATCGGCCAATTGTTGCAACTCAAATAGCACAATATATTTAGCTGACTAGTTACCGTTGTTAGCTAGGTAATGAAATAATTTTCTTCCTCCAAACATTATCAATGGTCGTTCCAGGAGGGTGACACTATAAATGTAGATGTGACGTGTCCCGGGGCCACACTGGCCCTCGCCATGATCTACCTCAAGACCAACAACAGGTGAGAAAAGACAATCAGCTGATAGATCTACCCATCTTTTCACGAATAAACAAGAAAACCCCTTTTTTATGTACAATATCAGCGACTCCTTGCACACTGACCCGGTTCTACCTCCTTTTTGTGCAGTGGTGCACTTCACTTGCAAAGACATTATGCAAGTTATTCTCTTTCTGCCACAACTGCTTTTACTGATTTAGTTTTAAATTGTGATTTATTTCTTTGTTTATTTGTGAGCGTCTCTTCTCTCACAATTGGCATGAATGTATTTGTATGCATGAATGCCACATGTCTGCATGTACTGATTTATGTTCTACGCCCTGGTTCGAGTTTTGAACAAAGAATACGATATAGACACAATAACAAGTTGGTGTTAAAAATATATATATATTCATTCTTACCGTATTATTGTATTATCATTGCAAATTATCAAAAGACAACTGGTTGACAGGTAGAGAATCATTCACCATTATTGCATTATCCATGATGCTAGGTTTTTATGAATATAGCCAAAGTTTGGTGCTTTCTATTTTTCTTGTCCGTTGAGCAGAACATCCTAACCTGCCAGATGATAAATCTCCACCCTCATTGAGTCCAGGTGTCACATTATGCTACCAAGGAACAAGACTCCTCCATCTTCTGGCTTTCTGTTGTTAGTCAAGGGCTTCCTGGCTTCCTTGGGGCTTATCAGGTCCCGTCTGTCTGTTGGTTGAGAGGATGTTGAAGAGGTTATTTACGCCTCCTTGTCTCTTCCTGGGTCTGTCCACAAGGTCGATTGCTGATTGGCTGAAACCTCCAGACACCTGGTTCCTGCTGGATTTCATCAAGCCAGAGTTTCTGCTGCTGAGGGTGAGTGTGGCACAAACTGCATGTATGTCTGTGTGTGAGATTTTCCCACCTTTCCATAATCTGGTTCATTTATCCTCTCCTCCCTCTCAGACGCTTGCTCGGTGTATTATCATGTGGGACGAAATCCTCCCTAATACCGAGTGGGTCAAGAGTAACATACCCCAGGTGAGAAAATTCACGTGATGCACAAACACACAGCATTATTGAGCTGACATATTTGGGGCAGTGATGCAGCAGACCTGGCAACACGTCACAGTGACTTGTTGAAAACTCCCAACTGTGAAGTTTGGTTCATTTCTTTGAGGAGGGCACGTTGAACTTTTTCAGCTCAGATATTTGGTCACTGTTTTGTAGCTCTTTCCTGATGCACACACACAGAAGAACTGGATAGGTAGTATGAACTGAAATAAACCAACCGGGATTAACAAGAAGAGAGCGTCATGTATTTCATTAGCTGAAAATTCACAGATTATTTTAGCAGTGCTAAAAGCAACAACTCAGAAAGAAACAACTCAGTTATACCACAAGTACTACCACAGAAGAGCAGTGCAGTGAAGAAAGTGATAAAGCAACAAAATGTGTGAAACCAGTGTGTAAGGCATATTTTGACTATTTGCCATTTGACATCTATTGGAGAACTACGTGAAATTTTAGGTCAGTGCAGCAGTTGGTCGGATTGAGAAGAGTTAGATTTGCACTCGAGCTTCAAGGTCGCTCAGCCTAATTCTTTTCTTTTTTCTTCATTGGTGTTCTTCTGTTAACTTGTCTTTGTCATCTAAGCGTTGCTGACAAAGGAGGGATAAGCAGTTTTCTCCTCTCTGATTGAGTGTTCGGTAGTTCCATTGCAACCGCTCACTGAAGATACAGTGAAGATACACCTGTGCACTCTTTGCAGCCGGTGCAGGAGCAGAGACTGACACGAATAACATTTGTTCAGCCTGTTCAGTATGTTGAAAGGCAATAAATATTAGCAACAAGAGCTCAAGCACAGTCAGAACACTTTGTCATTGTAATCTGGTAAAAAAAAAAAAAGCTGCACCATAGTGAGTTGATATAAAATTGGTCGGTTTTAATATGTAATTGCTTCATTTATTCAACTATTTCTGCAAATCTCATACAAACTCCTAGAAAATACTGTGTATAGAAACTATAAATAAAACACTGTCAATGTAATTTGTTTTGTTTTCAGATCATGAGAGGGACTTTTGATCCTTCAGAAGACATTAATATGGAGACAATGGCGTGAGTGTTCAAGCCAAAGACTGGCATTTAATTTTTATCACAAGTTCTGGGTTAAACCTTGGACATTGTACTTCCTCTGGAAAATTTTGTGTAATCCATGATTTATTAACGTCACCACCTTCTGTAGTTGTGGTAGCGATGTTCACTATGTGCACTACCACCATGACGGATCACCTGACGTTATTTGTTTCCCTCAGCCAAGCTCAAGACTACATAACTGCCGGCGCCTGTCTGGCTTTGGGCTTACGCTTTGCTGGCTCTGCCAACTCTGATGCCTTCGACTGCCTCTATGAGTTTGCCAGGACTTTTATGAAAATCATGTCCTTTGCTGGTACAGCTGCTGTTGTAAGTGTATATAAACAGTATATATAACAAGATTGTCACAGTCATGAAAAGTGTGGCCTCGCTTACTTATGCTTTAGATACTGATTTCTTGGATTTCCCCTTTGCTCTCTCTTTCTCTGCCTGTCAACACGTGTGCTGGTTCCCTCAGCAGATGGGTTACTACAACCTGCAGACCGGTCTGTCCATGATCCTGCTGGCCATGTCCATGGTAATGTCCGGCACCGGCAACCTGAAGGTCCTGCAGCTCTGTCGCTTCTTCCACAAGCGAACCGGGGGCGAGATGAACTATGGCTTCCACATGGCTCATCACATGGCACTGGGCCTACTTTTCCTGGGAGGGGGCAGGTGAGAGGCCATCACAGACACAAACACTGTACAGATACGACACTTCCACAGCAACCAAATAATGGCCCTTTTCCACTAGCACCCCCTTCGACTCGACTCGACTCAGTTTCAGTCGTTTTCCATTACAATAGAATACCACCTCAGCGTGGGTGGGGTTGTCGTGGCAACAGCGCAGCCGAAACTCCAGCAACGTCATTTGTTATGCGACACAAACACGAAACAACTATGGAGGCCACCAGACAAAGAAATGTCTGCACCTCGTCTTTGCTCTGCGGGGTTGATTTCTGTGCAGTCATTTCTGATCGTGTTCGTTGTTGTTATTGGGTTTTAAAAATGGCGCGGTTGACTCTTATGAACGAAGTCGCTCTCTTGACTCATCTAGTGACGTCACGCCCTGGCCAATCAGTGGCCTGCCGTCTGCCGACGTCACATTTTGGGCTCGACTCAGCTCGCTTGGAACCCCGGCTGAGTAGGTACTAGAAAAGTACCTGGTACCAGGTACTAACACGTAATGGAAATGGGCGATGTAAAAACCGAGTCGAGTCGAGCCGAGTACTTACTAGTGGAAAAGGGCCATAAACGCTGTATTTGAGGCCAGAAATGTTAAACGCAAGGATTTGCACATTTTTATCTGTTGTATATCATTTTAAATTGTGGCATTTTCTCGCACACCGGCTCTTCTCACAAGCTGCTGATATTCTTTTCTGCCCTATCAGGTTCTCTGAGCGAGTCGTAATGGCCCTAAAATAAACCGCCTTAACCAAGGGGACACTAGTTGACGTTTCACCTAATCTCGTTCTCGCCTGCTTGCTTTTTTCTGTCAGCGGCTGCTCTAAGTAATGTTACACTTATCTTAACGATAATTTTTGCCTGGCTCCAAACGGGGGCAAAGAGAACGTGAAAACAGTCAGATGATGACACAGAAGAGATTTGAACATGGCGATGCATAGGTGGCTTTCTTGTGTGACACACTAAAAGTTGGAAATATTCATAGATACAAACTCTGGTTCGAATAAGTGAAACATGTCAGCCAGTGCATCAGCGCTCTTTGATGTGTTTGTAAGAGTCTTCAGACAACAATGAAGGCACAGAGGAATAAGATCTATCAGACTTAGGTAGGATCAGTTCATTGTTGGTTTTGGTCTTTTCATGGGATTTGCTGACAATAAGGAAAAAGGCCACCTTGAACACAGTGTCAGTTTAGGAGGTAAAAGCAGGTTTGTGTAGACACAAAATACTAGCAAGCACGTACACATGCACAAGAAGACATCAGAAGATGGTCATAGTTTCAAACATCGTTGGAATTCATAAAAACTGTCACACACACACACATAGACTTTTGATTCTGGCTTACACCTGAATTAATGTGCCAACAAGAGTCTAATTACACACACACACACACACACACACACACACCATATTTGGACCTGCTGTTTCTAGGAAGGACCAGGTATGCCGTGTACACACACGGTATGTGTGTGGGTTAACCACACAAATACACACAAGTCTGTTTTGAGTGCTGTCTTGTGCATAATGAATAACATTTATACACACACACACACACACACACACCCCCAAACAAGGTTCCTCCAACCACTGACCTTGGCCTGTATATTTTCGAGAGAAACAACGGCTCCCACTCTCTCATTACATGTTGCAAATGTTTCTCCACCTACAGCCGTAATCAGATGAACCTTTTGATTTTATTCGGATGATGTTTTATTTTCGACCTGCCAGCTGAAAGCCCACGCAGCTGCAGGGACTCAGTTTGAATGTCATGCACAGTGGTGTGTATTGTAATGAGTGTGTGACTGCGGGTTCTGCAGAGGTTAAAGTTCATGCTGGTGAGAAAACTCCACGCCGTGGCATTGTTGTATTTCCTTCGCTCTCTCCCTCTGCTCGTCTGTCCGTCAGCCTCTCGCCCGTTTGCATTGAAATTTTCTATTCAAATTCAATTCAAATGCTCTCAACGCATTTCTCTGTTATCGCTACATCGCTGTCATTCATTTTTTTCTCATTCATTTTCTCACCTTTGCCTTTCCTCATTACTGCTGATATCTGTTGTGTGGGTTCCTCCCTCTCTCTTTCTCTTCACTCAGTCAGTTTCTCTTCCCATTTTTTTAGTTTTTTTAGCAGGAAACCGAAGTGAAACTTAAGTTTTTCCACCCAAAGTCACAAATGGCATTCAGCCCAATGATAGCTACAGCACACTGTAGGTCTGTATCAGCTTGGCTTTGCATGTTCTTCCCGTGTTCGCCTGGGTTTCCTGTGAGCGCTCTAGTTTCCTCCCAAACCAAACACTAGCATGTGAGGTATTATGAATACTTCTGCCACTGGCCTTGACCGAAACCTGGCCTCAGATCTCAAGTTTTTCCCTGAATGCTGCCCACTCCCCCTAAAATAGCTGGCGTAGGTCAAATGTAGAGGAAAAACCTCCCCACATGGACTAATAAAGTACTTTGCACGTCTTTATAGACAGTAGAAACAATAGTAAAGTTTTTTTTTTTGTTTGTTTGTTTTTTTTGCATATACTAACAGAAGAAAACGTTGAGCCTGGCATAAAAGGAAAGTGACTCAGACGAACTGGTTGTTAGTCAGCAATCCTCTCTTTAACGGCTCCATCATCCTGTTGTTGTAACAGAAAAGGACCAAACCCCTCAAATCAGGAAGTTTCTAATGTTGCTGTTAGTCAGTTAGAAAGTTGTGAAAATGTCGATTTCATTTAATTGTGGAAATCTGTGATGTTGTTGATTGAAAATGCTGACTGTTGACGCCTGGCAGTTTGACCTAGGTGCTACATCAAGGCAGTTTTCAACCATGTTTGGTCAATATCTGCTTGCGACTTCTCTTTCTGTTGGTTGTGAGCAGTTTGACCAAGAAACGATTACATTTTTTCAGGTTGTTTCATTTGAAGGAATTTTAAAAGCCTTGGGAGGCGAAAGTTTCCAGTATCTCAAAAGAAAATAATGTAACAAATAGGGAAAAGTCAGAGAAATACATCAACTTATGTGTAATACTGCTCACTTGAATCCTGTAACTTTTAATCAGCCCCTTGTAGCACTGCAGTGAACTATTGTCTTCATTATTGATCAATTAACTGATCATTTTCTCCATTAATTAATTGCTCTAGAAAAAGTGTGTGCAAAATGGCTGTCGCAGTTTCCAAGAGTGCTTGTTTTGTCACACTAATAGTCCAAAACCCAAAGATACTCAGTTTATGAGACAATGATCAGATCAGAATGAAGAATCAAGAATCTGGAACTCGATTCAACGTTTTTCTTGGAAGAAAAATTAGTTGATTATAGCTGTACATTAACTCTGTGTTGTTTGCGGACCTTCAGGTTAGAAACTGCTGGAATAGAGGATTTAAAACCTTTTAGTGAAACACACTGATTCAGCAGACTTTCAGTCAAAGTGTTCCTTCTTCCTAGTTGACATAGTGTGACAGAATACTTTTTCTTTTTCAGTACAAAATCATGGATTGGACTTTTTGCTATACATGAAGTGACACCAAAGGTTGGTGTTTGTCTGGAAGAAAATAATTGCTTTAAAATTTAGTCAGGTGGTTTGTCATCAGCCTTAAACAGGTTTGAAACAACTGCAGCTGCAAAAAGTGCAAAGATGGCAGTGGTATCTTTTATTTTATTTATTTTCACTCTTCCAAACACCACAATCGTCACTTTACCATCACTCATTTGTCACTCCCCACTGCTGGTGACCAAAGTATGCCCCTCTATCTTCACCGTAATACACTGAGAGACTCTATTTAAGTTGTAAACTTGTGATAAAATCTAATGGATCTAATATTCAGGGTTAGCAAGGCTTTTAAACATGCTAAACATTCCTCAAGCCATTTAATTGCGAGCAACATCTTTTACCTCAGTTGACCGTTATTAAGTACTCTCACGAGAAGCTCTCCATCTATAAGCAGCCTTTATCGTCTGACCCAGCTTTATTGCAGTGACTCAATTAGCCAAAAGCACACACTTAACTGCCAACTATTATGTTTAAGAGGCTCTGTTGGGGCCTGTGATGATGTTGACCAGATTACAACACACACCTGGTTTCACAAACAAAGGAAAGTGTTTTATTTGGAACAGTGAGTTTTTTTTTTTTTTTTTTTTCCAAAAACTTGTGCAGCATTTATTGTGTTCATGAACACTGTGATTTTTGATAATGATTATGGTTATTTTTATTCTCCTCTCACAAGTATACTTCACGTTACCCAACACTGCTGTTTCTTTTTTATTTTGACTGTTTCAGCAAGTAGGCAACTTCAGTGCACACTTTGCTGATGCTTGTGGCAAGTGTGAAGTGTGTGTGTGTGACAGAGAGAGAGAGGAATGTATTCTCAGTATTTGTGTTGATGCTGTCCTATGTTAGGTACACCCTGAGCACCTCCAATTCAGCCATCGCTGCTCTGCTGTGTGCCCTGTACCCCCACTTCCCTGCTCACAGTACTGACAACCGGTGAGACACACACACACACACACACGAACACACACACAAAATACCCCAAATCATTCAGCTCAGATGCTGACGATTCTTGAGCGTTTCATCTCTCCTGGTTATGTTTTATTAACAAATGTTGTGGACATGCAGGTAACTATAAGCTAACCATTGCTCTCACAGGTTGAAATGACCAAGCCTTAGATTTTACATTAATATTTTCAGCTCTTTAAATTTACCTCTGTTATTTGTAATCAGGTGTAAAAGTTAGTATGTTACAGCTGTTTTTCCCTGTGTGTTCATGTCTTCTGCTGCTCGTCTCATTTTCAGGTTTTAGCCTCTGTCACAGATGCAGTAAATAGCTCCTGAATTACAGGAGCAGTCATTTCTAAATCTCTCTCTGTGAGGTTTTGTTTCTGCTCTGTATAGATGTGGCGAGTTTCGAAGTCTGACTTTGTTGTCCAGTTTTTTGCAGCACTCTGATCCTTTGCTGCATTTGTTGTAGCATTTTTTTGCAGATTTGCATTTTGTATTTTAAATGTTTTTGCAAGAATTTAGAAATGATGTGTTTCCAATTTCTTCTTGAAAGCACACAGTAGAAAGTGTAAGCCATTGTCTCTGTAAGCTGTATAGAAAACACTGAGAAGAGTAGAGGTTTGCACATCCAGTGAAAGGGTAACTGGTAGTTTTATAAATGCAAGATGCCTTGTGACTGGAAGTTTTTAAGTCCCAGATCACCTGTAAAAATCTTGTTGAGGAAAATGAAGGAGCAGTACCTCAGTTTCCTGCAAAAACTAAGGCGCTTAATGTTTAAAGTACTCACGTCAATGCACACAGAATGTGACGTGTGTCACACTGTGTGTATTGACCTACACCCATTGTATTCTGTGTGGGTTCAGCTCACTGCTGGTGTGCTCACGTGTGTCAGTAGAGGCTGATGTGCGTCATCTCATCAGGACACACTGCTGTTTAAATGATTTATGAATTCATCAGGTTTCCTAAACGGTTTTGCTTCGCTTTGTTTGTGGAACTTGATGAACTTCATGAGGAGAATGACAACTCATCTGTAACAAGTCTGTCTTTACTTTTTTAAAAGACAATGTACTGGATCTGTCTGACCCTTTTTACTGTAAAAGCTTTGTGTTGATGTTGCTCTTGTTTCTGCAGCTACCACCTGCAGGCCCTGCGGCACCTGGCCGTGCTGGCTGCAGAGCCACGCCTGCTGGTCCCTGTCGACGTGGACTCCCTGAAGCCTTGCTACGCCCTCCTGGAGGTCACTTACAAGGTAAGTTCATCAAAGTTGGTCAGGCTGACACAGACAGCCACACACACACAATTTCTCATGAGTAAGGCACTTGGCCCACCAGTACTTTAGTGTAAAGGCTGATTTTGTTTTTTTGTCTTTTAAAATGTCAAACTGTGTGTTGGGAGTTTAAAAAAATCAGATGAGAAGCAACCAAGACTATAATATTTCATATTTTATACCTACAAAATGTATAATTGCTTCACCATTGCTGAATATGGAGGTCTGATGCATGCCTTACTTTAGCTCTATGTTCTCCTTTCACTCGTGAACACACTTTTTTTTTGTCCCATAGCATGCACTTCCTCCCCCTCTCTCTCTCTGTCTCTCTCTCTCTGTCTCTCTCTCTCTCTCTCTCTCTGTCTCTCTCTCTGTCTTTGCACATACTTGTAAAATTGTCCTTCCTCTTAGCAAGCAAGTTTTACACGCAAACACACACACGCAAACACACATGTTAACATGAACTGTGATGTACACTGTGTCTCAGTATATTTTGAGCCTTAGAAAAAAACCACATCTGTCCACCACAGTAGCGCTGTGTTACTGCTGGCAGCTGGATTGGCTTCCTGAAGCTCACAGTTCAGATTCTTGATTTGTAATTTGTGCAACTTCCTCGTCACCATTCAGCCAAGGCCAGCTCTGCACTAGCAGCCTGATAAATGAAGCTCACCAGAGTTAATACAAAAAGTATAGTATACAAGTATAACTTCCTACCACTGTAAAACAAACCTATTGGTGGCATTTCCTTCTTATTATGCACATTTTTAGAGCAATAGTATGTATCTTAGTACCACTTTCTAACTGGCTGAATTGTTTTGTAGGATCTCGTCTGCTAGTCCTCCTGGAGTCTGTGAAATACACACAAATATACACAAGATCACACAAGATCTATATTATTACAGTTATAAAAGAAAAAAAGAAGAAAACAACATGAAAAATGTGAAAAACAGCTAAATTAATGACACAGGTTAAACAGGTGTGGTCCACACTGATATATGACCCAGAAGGAGCTGAGAATGACAACCATATGATTAAAATTCTAGTGTGTATTTAGTGTTTTTAAAGCTAACCCAAAAAGCCAAGTTAACCTGATAAGGTGGTTTTCCTGATAAAACCAGGATGTTTAGTAGAAGTCTGTTCTTGACATATAGTGAGGATAATTGCAGTCGTTGGTGGTGTAATATGACTTCTCAAGGAATTGTGCAGGTTTATAAATAAATACAAATGCATTATTCATATAGATGCAGATAATGAGCTCTGTATAGATATGAGAGACATTGAAATTATTATTATTCTCCCACCCCTACTGGAAACTGACAATCTGGAATTAGGAAATAGTTAGGTTTTTTTTTTTGGTTTTTTTTTTTTTCCAAGTCTTCTTTGTTAGTAGCTTTTTTTCCTTCATTTTTTTATCTTAAACACTTTTACAGTAATCTGAAAATCCCCTGTTTTTAAAGTCAGTCATGCAATGTGGCCCAGTGCAACTCTGACCTGTATTTCTTTACTCTAAAACCCCCTTCTCCATTTTCCTTTATTCATTTTTACTTTTCAGTAGCTTTTGTGTTACACCCCTTGTAGTGACTGAAGCCATCAATTTTTTTAAGTTGGATATTTGCCTAACTTCTCATCATGAAAGGCTATAACAATGGTTTTACCGGTGTAATTGTAGGTCAGATTTAGGTTCTGACCTATTCAGTGGTGTACACAGGGGCTCAGACTTCTGGCATTGCATGACCCTGCACAGCGACACAGTGCATCCATTCATTTGGCCACAGTTCACAGTGTGATCATGTGAACCAGGAGTCAGACGTCGACTGGCAGCTGGTCCTGATGCCCCACTTTTATTTTTAGAGACACTTTAAAAAAAACAGATTTTTAAAATATAAACAACCATCCACTGAAATGTTCAACCAGAAAATTAGATGCTTAGATGAGAATAACCAGATGTTTTTCTAGTGTTCCATATTTACTCAGCTATTATTTTCGCCCAGTCTCTCTGGAGAGCCCCAGCATTTTCAAACATGTACATTCAACAGCTATTGTTGCAATACTGTAGTTCTGTCTTCTCAGATGCAGTAAATAGCTCCTGAATTATAGGAGCAGTCATTTCTAAATCTCCCTCTGTGAGGTTTTGTTTCTGCTCTGTATAGATGTGGTTAGTTTAGAAGTCTAACTTTGTTCTCCAGTTTTTCTGCCGCAGTGTGACGCTCGGGTACATTTGTTGTATCATTGTTTAAACCTTACTGATTTTGTAAGGAGTCAGAAATTATGTTTCACAGTTCTCCTTTAAAGATTCCAGTAGAAAGTGTGAGCCAATGTGACTATGCTAAAGCAAACTATGGCCTGTATATAAAACACTACGAACAGTAGAGGGTTGCACATCCAGTGAGAGGTTAAGTGATAGTTTTGACTGGTTGTAGAGAAAGAAGAGGAAGTTGTAGAGAAAAATGAATGAATAGCATCTTTCTGGCTAAAGCTAAGGAGCTAAACATTTAATATATAAAGTATTAATGTCAAAACACCCACACTCATTGTTTTCTATGTGGGACCATCTCACTGCAGGCATCTTCACGTGTCAGCACGGGCTGATGTGTGTCATCTCGTCAGGGCGCGCTGCTATATAGCCAGATTTTATGGGTGCCAACTATGAGGAGAAGCAGCAATTTTATCACATTTGCACCCCGTATTTGCACATTTCACTGACTCTAGTGACTCTACCAGAACTACTACTTTTGTCTGTGTGATATGTCCAGTGTGGCCTTAGCCTTTTGTTACAGATAAATGAGAAATTAAAGAAAATGTGGGAGATGGGATATTCAAGAAAGGTCTCGAACCTGGCAGCCGATTAAAGCTTCTGATATTTCAAGGATGGTTGAAGGTTAAAGATGGAGGTTGTTGTCCACAGCGAGGACCACCTCTGACAGCATTCCTCACTTCAATTTAATACACAGCAGAGAGCTCGGCTTGATGATGCTGTGAGCATTGTCAGTCACTTCGTCACTCCCCGTGAAAGAGAAAAGCAAACATTCATACACATTTTATGGACTGTATGAGCGGCCCTAAGTAAAGATATTATTATAATTAATTTTACATTTAAACTATGTGAGAATACCTACAAAGACTCATAGACCCTTCACCTCAAAATAATTTTGAATAGGTGAAGGAATTCTGTTAACATTTGGAAAGTTTGGCGTGGAGTAAGGCATTTGGAGATCTCAAAGTCCAACTTAAAGCTGCGAGAGTGTGGAACTGTGCATACATGACCCTTTGTTCTTGTGTATGTTGTAATAATGACGTTTCCTGTTGTTTCAGGAGACCAAGTGGTACGACGAGACGACCGTAGAGCTGATGGCTCCCACCATGCTTCCTGAGCTGCACCTTCTGAAACGGGTAAAGCCTGAGAGCAGCACTTTGTAGTCTGGTGGAAGTTAGACTGTTCAGTGTAGCTCCCTCTCTGCAGAGGATGAACGAAGTGATGTGGGCATATTGATAAATGCACAAAATAGTATTGATTGTTTATGCCATCAAAACCATTTGTGGGTAACAAAGCACGCCCTGAAATCTTTATTCTGTTTTCTAATTGTTGTTTATTGTAAGTGTTGATGTATTTATTGCAGGTAAAGGTGAAGGGGCCACGATACTGGGAACTGTCTGTGGACCTCAGCAAAGAAACGCAGCATCTAAAGTAAGTAGGCAGTCACTCAAATGAAACCACTTAATACTCAATGTGTGAAAAGGAATGGGGACATAGATGGATCAGTGGAATCCAGGGGGAAGCTCTGAAGTCTCGTATTGATTTGATCTACTGATTTAAAGGACTTTCAATATATCTCAATATATATATACATCTCAATATGTCTCCCTCAGGTCCATCCTGTCCAGGGATGGGGTGTTGTATGTAAAACTACGGGCCGGCCAGCTACCCTACAAAGACGACCCGCAAGGCTGGAGGAGCCTGCTCGCATCCACCGTCAACCACCGCAACTCTGGAGTCAGAGCCTTCAAGGTAAAGGCGGGGAGATGTCACACATACCCAATAACACCGATATCCATCAGTTAGTGTCTGTAGAGCTTAATTTTATTTGCTCAAATCTAGCTTTCCAGGCTGTGAAATTTTCTATATATGTGGAGTATATGACGTGGATATTACCTTTTAATAAGTAGGTAAAAAATAATTACATTTTAAGAAATACGTCTGCACCAATAACAGACTATAAATAGAAGTGAGTGGAATTGAACTGGCCTTCTCCCCAGTGGCTGGCTGTATCCAGCCTTGGCAGGTTGTCACTACAGGTTCAGCAGGCAGCTGTGCAGTTGACAGACTATTACTGGTTTCCTGATGGCCTCAGTGTACGCTGTCCATACACCTGCAGCTCTGGAGGGGAATAAAAAAAAAAAACACAAAACACACATTGTATATTCCACTCAATCTCACTGTCCCCCCTCCACTTCATCTGTTTCTTCTTAAACATTCATCTTTCCTTCATTTGTTCCTATTCTTGACTCTATCCTACTTGCACCCTTTAATTCATCCACGGGACTGGATTTTCTAAAATGATCTTTTCTAATTACTGTCCTTACTCTTCCATGACTGTCTTTTGTATCCGTGTTTATTCTCTGTTTCCTTTTCTGTTTTTGGTTTATGTTTTCTTGTTTGTTCCTGCAGCCTGAAGCCATCTCCACGTTCACCTCAGAGCCCGCCTTGGTCTCCTTTGCCGAGTTCTTCTGTAAAACCTCTGAAGGAATGAAACACGTGAGTTCAACACACAGAAATAGACGTAGGTGTACTCTGGAGCCAGTTCTGCTCCTTAATTGCATGCCCCCGCAGCCACAGTCTCTCCGGTGCTGAGAGAGGCTGCTTCAACCGATCAAAAGTAACGTGAGTCTTGTTCCACAAGTCGAAAACGGTGGTTTATATGATCTTGTTCATCATCCAGTATACTCACCAGTATACTGCTTGATTTTTTTTCTTATCCTAAGTTAACAACAGATAAACATAAAACCCTGTGATACAGCTTTGTTTACACACACTGGGTTGCTATTCGTAAATCCATCCCTGAATTATTGTGTCAAACATCCAGAGTCATTGCTGCTAGCTGGTTTCAAACCGATGATTTCCAAAATTGGTTACCGCATTACAAGTTGAGGTGTGTCTTTGCTAGTAAAGGAGTAAGGTCTTTGGTGATTTGTAAATAAGTTAGCATCCGTAGCACTGCCCAGCATCACAAGCTCTAACATAACTTTCAAATATAACAGCGTTAGTAAGACTATCAGTAATTAATCTCAACTGTCAATCCTTTATCAATGTAGCTATTGCTTTGTTGTTAAATGTGTAAAGATTTACTTTATAAGTAAAGTAAGAACTAACAAACAGCAGGGGCTCGTGGGGAGTTTGCAAAATTTTCTCAGCAGGTCAGAAAAAGAATCAGGGAATTTTATTCTGTCAATGCTGTGTGTTTTACAGACTGATTCTCACATTTATTGTATCATACAGGCCCACTGTAATGAAAATGAAACTATTCTTGCCTTTTCGAGTAACATTCACAAACCAGGAAGGAGTCAGGTTTTTGTCTCCTGGAGGTGCTCTGACTCTAATGATGGAAAGTCCCAAGTCTTTGAATGTTTCATCAGAGTTTTGAGTTAGTGAGACACCGATCTGACCATCACTGCAGAACCTCCCTACTTCATTGAAATTCATCTGTAAATGCACTGCCAGCTGGTTTAGCAAGAAAAAAACACCCAGACATGTTTGTTGTTTTTCTCAGAAACAAAATCAACACATTTCCATGCAAAATAAATCCTTATCCTTAATGATCTCTTTGGCTTTCGATATGCACATAAACACACATTAGAAAGAGCAAAATGATTCTTTAGACAATCTCATCATCTTTCAAGTGAGATGAATTAAACATATTTACCAGACTTTCTGTCTGTTCATCTATGTTATCTGATAGATTATATTAAAGGAGCCTGTGCCTTGAAACATGTGTCTGGATTAGCTAATGACTTTCCAAGGTTCAACAATGTCTGTGGTCTTGATAGAAATCTTGGAAGTAGTGTGAGAAAGTCATTCATCATGGCGTGGAGTCAAAGCAGCAAACAAAGATTTTTAAATAAGATTAATGGAGAAAAATTCTCTGATGTGGAGCCGCTTAAATCCCTCTGACATACATCTTTAATCCCAAGTTTATCCAAAGTTTTGAGTTCATGTAGGATCCCATCTCACAGAGAAAACAGGTTTTCAGGGCCTTTAAATGCAGCATACTAAGAGCAGATTTCCTCGGCTTTAAACAAAAGGCAACTTCATATGTATAGCACGTTATGTATAGGATAATTTAATTAAATCCTCACTCTGCTCATTATTCACTTGACTCCTATTTTCTGAGTAAAGAGGCTTCATCGCAGCTTCAGGTTAATTAGTTGGATTGTACAGAGGTCACTGGTTTCAGCTGGCACAGTGAAAAGGAAGAAAACGTTCGTCGTTTTGTATCTTAATGTTCTGTAATTTAATTTAACAATGTGGCAATTTATGGTCCTTCAATTTCATTTACAAGACCTTCTGAGTCATTTGAGCGTCATTCATTGTGCATATAGGAACCATTTAAAGCAAAAACTTAAAGGCACGTTCTTGTATTTCAGAAGTATGCTCAAATGCATAAACACTGCACAAATAAAAAAAAAACATAAAATCAATAGTGTTTAATGGAAATTTATCAGTATAATAGACTGCATCAGATGAACACAATATGTGCTCAAATGGAATTATGGAAAATGTTTCCAAATTTCACCATTACCAATATCAGAAAATAAAATATAGACACGAATCTGAAAATGTATCATTATTAAACTAATACATCAAAACAAGCTGAGTTTTTTTGTGATGTCATCTACATATTCTCTAGTATCATGTTAAAGAGAATTAATGTAATGTATGCAAACCTTTTCCTGAACACTCGCTCTGTCTGTGTCGTGTTTACAGAGAGAAGGCTCTCTTGCGTTGTTCTCGGCCATGCTGTATGAATGTGTGACGCAGGAATGTCCAGAGATGCTGCCTACATATATCGCTATTGAGCAGGTAACACACACACACACACACACACACACTGTTGTTGACATGTTGAATTGGTCCCTTTGACTCTTACTTGTTTCAGCATTCGAAGTGCAATTAGACAATTACAGAGAGCAGCAAAATGAAAAATTGCAGAAAAATATGACTAAATGAAAATAAGTGTTGTGTTCACTGTGAAAGGTCACCAATCTCAAGTTAGTTTAAAGTCTTCAAATTGATTTTCACACTTTAGTGAAACAGCTGCCTGTAAGTTTGGAAATCAATTTAAAAACTTATGTTCTGGGGAACAATTGGAAAATATGTAAACCATGTGCACTTTGTGTATAACGGGATATAATTTTACCCCTGTGAGCATTAGTTTGTTTTTTGTGAAATGTTGCCACAGCAGAGATTACATTATCAAGTCTGGAATTATGCCTCTCTGGAGGTGCATGTAAATGTCTTTGTGAACCTAAGCAGGGAAAGGTGCTCTGGGTACCTCTGGGTCGCAGAGGGACCAACACACACACTCCTCCCAAGTCTTAACTGTGTGTCGTGTAGACTTGCAGACATCCTGTAATAAAAACATGATTTATTTTAACACAGTTAACAACATAACAAGCCACAAACTTTAGATAATATGATGTTTTATGGGGAAAAAAGAAGGTCCACTGGCAAAAATCACAGATCTTAATCACCAAAATCGTATCAGTTTTTCATTTATCAGAGGCCAATCTGACAATCACATGTAATGGAAATCTGTTTGTGAAGTTTTGAAATATTGAGTGACAGATAAAAGTCACTGGCACAGATAAAAAGTCCATCTCTCCCATATTAAAGTTTGTTTGCGTTGTCTCCGTGTCGTCTCAGGCGGTGGGCGCTCTGCGTCGGGGTGACCTGCTGCAGACCTTCCCACTGTGGCAGATGCGTCTCGTGGTGGATCTGTGGGACGGCAGGGTGCTGCGGGGTCCCGCTAACCGCCACGACGCCCTGCTCACTTCCGAGTTTCTGCCCGTCATGAAGAACATGGTGGACGTCGCACTGGACGGCTGGCTCAAAGGTGAGGAGGGGATGGATGGATGGAGTGTGTGAATGAATGAGCTGTCAAATCAGCGTGGACAATGGATGGAGTTTACCAGAAGTTTATGAGAAATGTATTAATAATCTAGTAGTAGTTTAAGTTTTACCAAGTAAAAATATAACTATTCTGCGGCTTGCGCTGTACAAATGCTAATGTTTTCAAGCCTGACATTAGCCGCGTAATTATTCCAATGTAACGTTTAATGCAAATTACAAATTTGTCAACAATATGAGGACAAAATGACACTGAACATGTTAAAGAAGCGTCACTTCTTCACATAATTCAATTTTAGCTTGACTTCTCTGTTGAGTGTGTTGAGTGTCTCAGTGTCATTGGGTGAGCATTTCACATGCTGGATGTGTTTCAGCTTGTTTTCCTGTACAGGGTGTAGCACAATAATGTCATAGTTTAGGAGTAAAACTGACTGTGTATACACCCAAACAAACACACATTCCATCACTTCCATGCACGCGCACACACCCACGCACACACACTCTTACAGTAATACGTGCACACTGGGAGGCGTGGGAAACAGGTGAAGTGGTTGAACGAGGCTGTGATCATGTAAACAGTTCTAACATGCCTTTACTTTCATGTTACATGAAGCCTTTTGGCTCTGGCTGGCGTTTCAAAGGAAAGCCAAACTAACTTGACCTCAAACATCAGGAATGCTGCTGTTCTCTGGAACTCACCCATGAATGAAATATGCGTCTACTTCTGTCCTCGTTCTCTTTGTATGATTCTTGTTTCTACTCCTCTCTCGGTGCCATTCGTATCACTAAATAGTTTCTTTTACTGGCAACTGTGCGTGTTGTACAAAAACAAAATAAAAATACATAAATGCCCCGTGTGTGTGTGTTTTCTCCTAGACAACAGCTTAGTGCTGAGGTCCTACATGAGGGGTGAGGCCCTCCCTAAGGACGCACAATCCATCTTGCTGGCCTGCTTCCTGGTGTACCGCTCCATCCCCTGCCTCAGGAACACACACACACAACTGGAGGGTAAGATAAACACACTAAACTCCACAGCTTCATTGGTTTACACTAATTATTGTATATATATTATTAAAATACCTGCTGTAGACTAGAAATTAATGAATGAAAGTACATTTATTCAAGTGATGTACTTGAATGCAATTTTGAGGTACTTGTATTTGCTTGAGTAGATCAATTTAATGCAACCTGTGTGCCTGCTTCACTATATTTCCAAGGACAATGTTGTACATTTTACTGCACTATACTATATGTAATATACAGTTACTTTTCAGATTAAGATTTTGTATTAAAAAAATACTTAAAGCTTGTGAAATCTAATACATTATTGAAGAGTAAACCAGATTCTTGGCTTGTGTCTACAGGGGCTCCTCGTCCCTGGTTTCAGATGTTTGATTTGTTAGCTGGAACATTTGCTCCCTAAACTTATATTGTTAAACTGATCTATGTGAAGAGAGGCTCAAAGAGATGAAGTTATTAAATATTTCACAAAAATATTTCACAAAAGATGACCTTAAGTTGGGTTTATATCCGCTAACTGTTTCTAAAGTAGTTGAATCTAACTCCGCTTTGATCAGCAACAACAGTGAAATGCTGCTTACACATTGATGCACCAGTATTAACAATCTTATGTCATACACACTCGTATATCAGTTACAGGGGACATTTCTTTGATACTTTCACATTTTACTGTCAATACTTTTGTACTTGTGAGGCTTTTGAATGTAGATCTTGTTGTATTTTTCCACCACTGTACTTACTTTCATCTAATTACGTAATTGAGCCTCCTTTGCAGAAACCAAACCCGACATGCTGTTCATAGGAAGCATTTGAACATGACTGTAATGTTGAACCTGCCTGAAGCTCTCGCCTCTCTCCCTGCAGGCTGCAGCTCACTTGGGGATTTATTGTCGCGCAGCAGCCAGCTGGGCGTCCCTCTCAGAGACCTGCTGAGGCTGGTACCCATCCTACTGGGCCCTACAGCCGGACAGCAAATGCTGCAGGGATTCCCTCTGCAAGCATTTTGATCCCGATGCGTGGTACTAGTCACCTGGCTAGTAACCTTTCAGAGATGCAGCTCATAGCCTTAAGTTCCCACTGTGAGGTAGGACAGACAACTGATTTCTACCTGAAACACCTGCAGGTGTGTCCAGGAGGTGGGACAAAGCGTGACCATAAGAGGCCTTGTGTCTTACTGCATCACTGCAGCCTGGCTGCCTCTGAGGAGAACTGTTTGGAAAATACAGACTTTCTTTCCTTCTCAGCCACCAGAAAGTGGAATAACTAATATTATAGTTTTGTAATATAATATTTCTATTTAGGTTTTTTTTTTTTTTTTAAATAAAGCATAAAAAAACCCTGCAGTAATGATGCAGCACATGTGCCATTTTTGTGGTAAAACCAATCCAGAACAGGGACTTTTTTCAGTGGGTACCACTTCATCAAAAGTCCAGGGGCAGACAACTTTTCTTCACCGCCAAACAAGGACAGGAAGAACAAACTTAAAGGACTCGTCTGTAATCGTACTGGTGTCCATGCTGCCTGTGAGGTCTGACATGAACAATAAAAACAGAAGTACCTCCACGCTTCATGAATACTGTGTTTATTCTGTGTCTAGATATTTTCACATTTCTTGTGGCAATCAGGATGTTGACTGCCTTTATTGTTGTATTTTTTGTTTTACGTTCACCGCTTTGAAGAAAATGGTTCGGAAAGCACGAGCATTTCCAGGATATTTTATGTTTCTGACAAAGACCAGCTGAGGTCTTTCTGCTCATTAAAGCACTGAGAGAACTGAGCTCTATCTGTTCTTCTGTATTCTCTCATTATCTGAAACTGGTCAGCCTTCTTATACGTCATGTATTGTTTATTTAACAGATCTTATTTGTGGTGCCGGCGTTACATCGCAGGTTTCCCACATGAATGGAGTCCCCTGATCTTCCAGAGGGATTTTTTTTTATGAAGTCCACCACAGATCAACCTTGGCACTTACTGGGGAAAATGGTTAGCTTTCCACTTTGCTCATCTGTTTTTGTCTCTGATACTTGATGAGTTAAATAACCCAAAAAATGCCTTAATAAAATCGCTTTGTGAATGTGAAACTGTGATCGTCTTTCAGGGCCAGTGATCAAAGTGCCAGCCTCTGATGTTCAATGTTATTTCGGCCTTTTGCAGAGTGATACAGCAAAGGTTCATAAAAACAATGACACCATTCATGGGAAGAATTGTTTGTTTTGGAAAGATTAAGAACTATATTTCACAAAGGAAATGTCAACACAACAAGCAGGGACTGAACTCAAAAGGCACCTTCATGAGATCATTAGTTCACCATGTTACCACCAGGTAATGATGCTTTTTTTGTAGTGATCATTTTTACAGATTAGTGCTCTTGCTCAAACTGTATAAAAGCTGAGATCAGTTTGTCAAATATGATGAAGGCCACTCATCACCAGTAAAATCTGTCTTAATGGTCTGTTCAGAAACTCACATCATCTCATCTCTGTTGCAGTAAAAAGTAAAATACAGTCTCAGTTATGAATCAGATATTAATGATCATAAAAATAGTCCATAGTATTGATCTGAGTGGTCAAAAAATTTCAAAAGCCCAAAAAACCCGTAAGCATACATACACACCAACAGTGTTAACAAAAATAAACTAACACTCATGGTATAAGGTATTGTCCACAGTCTCAGGGTATTTTCTTGAATATTTTTACACATATTGTGTGATGGTGTTGGTTTTTCTCAAACCGTTGCATGCCAGTGTTATGTTTGGACAGCAACTTTGAAACCCAGAACTGTGGGGCTTTCCTACATGGCCTGAATGCCCAAAACTGTCTCATGGTGGAAATCCCAGATTGCCACCGAAATTCAATCGCCCATTTCTTGGGCTGATGCCTATCTGTCAAATGAGATTTTAAAGAGTGAAACTTGAAGGTCGAAGCACAGAGGATGTCAAGGGATGTGAGGCAAAGATGTTCGGTGAAAGGGACAGGTGCATGCCAGTGGTCCACAAACAACAGTTTTAGTTAGCTAGGTATCTCAGTTTAACATGATCATCAGTTGAAGCTGCAGCACCGATAGAGACACCGCTCATGGAGGCAGTTGAGGTCACTACATTAAAACAGCGTTTTGACTGAAACGGTCCCACAGTTTCAAACTCTGGAAACCCCTGATTTAGCTTTTAAAGTCGCTCAAAACTCTTGGATGTCCGACTGGATATGGAAAGCCTAATGTCGTGTAAGTTGGTGTGTGTGTGTGGGAGGATGTGCAGCTTGTGATCATTTCTAACCAACAGCTCGGAGAACATTCCAAAGCAAATGGAAAACATCCGAACAAACAAGCGGCCCACACCCTCCTCACAGAGCTGCAACACAGAGAGCAGCTCCTCCCGCTCGGATCCAACTCTTGAGATGGTAAAAGTCTTTCTCCTACATTCCTCCTTATTTCCTACAGTGAGATTAGGTGAACAATGCCGTGCCGAGGGAAACGTTTCAACTCCCTCAGGATCATTTGCTGCCTACAAATGGCAATGGCAGTCAGCAATTACCTGCACTAAAAGCAGGTTATAATGATGGCTCATGTCTTTTCTATCTACTGTAAGTCTACTCTTCCTCATACCACGGCCAATCCCCCTGGTTTGAGCAGACAAAACACAGGATTTGACACATCTGTTAAGCTCTAAAATTGCTGGTCCACCCACATTTAAACACCCATTGTGCTTCATGCCGAACAAAATATTAAACAAAGTGTTTCTCAAGGATTTTGTCAGAAGTTCAACCTTGAACTCCCCTTCCCCCAAAATAGCAACCAGACATGACTTACATACTTTTTCTGGTTTTAAAGAAACTGAGACACACAGCTGCAAGGACTTTTATTTTGCTGTATGACATTTTGCGGTTATTTCTATTTCACATGCGAAGCACACTTTCTGGCTTTTATCAGCACTTTCATCTGTTGTCTGTGTGGCAAGGTTTATTTGCACCTTGACTGCATTAAACTAAATCAGATTGTCATGCATTCAGACCCCTTGCTGTCTTTACTGCCCTTCCTCCTCACTATGCCAACATGCCACCCGTGTGATATCATGTTTGACCAGGTATCCAGTGTCACAGCATAATTTGTCAGATCACCAAGCCTTCAGTGTCTTGCTGTGTGATTAGCTCGCTGATAATGTGCGTGTGGTTTCCTGGAAACACGTGGCGCTTCAGTCAACATGCCTTAACAAACATTCCAGGGAAATGTCACGACATTAAAAGTAAACAGAGAATCCGGGGCCAACAGGAACTGGGACAGTCTGTGGGTGTCTCGGTGTGTCTTGAAGATGATCAAAGTCTGGTGGTTTTAATAGTCCCGGAGTCTCCCATTGAAGGCTGTTTAAATGACTCTTTTTCTTTCCTGTACTTGTATAAGCTACTTGTGTGTGTCTGCTTTTGTGATGCCGCAGGGCCGGCCTAAACTTCCCAACACTAAAAAGGACTCACATATTTTACTTGCGAAGTGATGCCTCGTGCTGACAAGGAGGCACTGAGTCTGATGCACTTTAGTTGCTGCACCTCACGACAAGATGCAGGTTGCTTGTTTATCTCTCAGTTTTGCCTCTCAATCAAATGCATTTGTAATGCAAGTGGCATCTGCCTGTTTTGATACCCCGCTGAAAGCACGGACAAAGGATAAAGGGGTGAAAGTGAAACTAAACTAAGCTGACTTTATCTGGTCTTCAATTTGTTGCGGTTGCTTTGTAAATTAAAAATAACAGCAGATAACACTGAGCAACACTCAAACAGAAAACGCCTTTTACCAGTGTGACTCTCTTAAGACGTGACTGCTGCATTCAGGAACACAACGGGGAATGAAATGAGGCCTTTATTCACATTATCCAGATCCTGACTTGAACCAGTCCAGAGTATACATAGGCACCCTGGTAAACATTAGTCTTGATCCTGGACTAATACCGTGTAAACTTTAGCTTTCCACTGCATGAGGCAAGAGATGTTGTTGAGTTTTAGCCACACCAGCTACGAAACTTGAGGGAAGACGGCCCATTCACGGTAGCGGTGTTTCTCTACGACTAATGTTTGTAGAGAAATTATGCCAATGGTGTACATCAAACTTAAAGAACTGCATGATGTAGATGGTTTTGCAGGAGCACAGAAAGCAGTGAGGGCTATGGTCAACGAGACCCAATCACATCAAAATGTTCGTTTCAAAATGACCACCCAAAGGTCACCACCATTGTCCGAGGTGGCCTGCAGCTAGACAAAACAGTTTATGCTCTGCCTTCACAAAATCCCACCAACCAAACAGACACAAAACTGGAGTCGATGCAACAGGCATAAACCAAAGTAGCAAGTTTAAACAACAGAACAAAAAATCCTTACGTGACACGTCCAAAAATCTCTGTAGTAAGAGGCACTTTAATCGTTACTCCTGAAAAGGGTCACAAACCAAACTGGCCACCAACGAACCAACCAGCAACTCCTGATTTCTCACACTAAGCCTGGATTTAACCTTTACCAACAGGATCCTGGACGAGCGCACATTTGTCAAAAACGGGCTCAAGGAATGTGGCAAGTTGGGAGTCCATGCAGGAGATCTCTTTAAAACAAACATACTTCATTAAAAGGTCAACACACACCGAAAGACAATGATGCAGGGTGGATGCCAGCTATTGAAAGGGAGAGCGAGTGAACACGTGGGGCCAATTCAGCAGATGCTCTTTCTTGTCAACCGATTGCCTGGTGAGCCTCCAAGACAACGAGGAAGGGGCGTCACAGGGTACTTTGAAATTACTTACCAATTTCCAGTCAGCCTCATCATGACCAGAATGCTATCTTGCTAATGATAATAATTTGTTGTCGCGCTTAAACTTTTTTTTTGTTTGTTTTTTTTCGTTGGAAGCATAGTCCACTTCCTGCTTTCTAGTTTAGCAACTAACCACATTTTATCTGCTCTGTTGCAGCAGCAAACATTAATGGGGTGTGGGAATGTTGCACAGCGATACTGAAAAAAACAAAACAAAATGAAACTATAAAGCAAGTGGAACCTTCACTCTTGCCAGAAGGTGAAAAGCTATCTAGTTATGCTAGCCGTCAAGGTTCGTCCATTTGTCATCTGGAGGGGTGGTCTGTCACCGGATCGGTTAGACCTGTGATGTTGGAGCTGAGCCTGGATTCATTTTAAGTCATTCTGGATCCAGATTAAACGCCTGACAGAATGTAAGATTGTGTAATAATGTGGGAGTTGTGTTTTCCTCCAGACTACGCCGAGGCATGCGTTGGGAAACAGACAGCCTTGGACTCTCTGTCTGTACTGAGCCTGTGGGAAAAAGAGCGCTGCCTCCAGGGAAAAATCCTGCCCTGTTTGTTTCCACAATAAGACAATCTAAGTGTGTCACAATGAACACACCCTCCAACCCATGGGTCTTTCCTATGTCTTAACTTTACACACGGGGGCACTAAGTATTTAAGTGCATTTTGTTTTAACCCTTACTTAAACAATGCAACAAAGGACACTTTCAAGGACTGATCTGACTGCAGCTTCCTGATAAAGTCACAACCCAACTGTGGACCACCAAGGAGACAAAACTGAGTAGGTAAAGTAGTAAAGATTAAGGTTTTTAGATTTCTTTTTTTTTTAAGTCCTTCATGATATCCTTTTCAAATCTTGTTAGAACATCACAGGAACTGAGACAACTGAGTCTCAACAATTACAGATGTAATGTCCTTCTTGCAAGTACACATTATTATTAGTAGACTTTAATTTGGAAACTTCAGTGGACCAATGCTGTGAACTTACTGGTAAATATGGATAATATAATGACCGTGAACTATAACAAGTACATTGTAGGACGATCATCAGTAGACATTCAGCAGCATTTGTGGGACAAACTCATTGAAACATCTGTACTGGGGATGACACCACATCTGTACTTCCCACTCCTCTAACGTTCACGCTTCCTCACCAGGTCAACTCTACGTGTAGCGGCGTTTGCACACAGTTTGAACTAAAAGAGGAATTATGTAAATCTTAACAGGAAATTTCTCACGTAGCATTTAAACAGAAACTGGGCAGGGTTCACCTCGGCCCGCGTCATTAATTACAGAACTGTGTCCGCATTAGGAAGTCACCGCATCCATCCCACTGAGATGTGAGTGAGAACAATTTGGATGACACTTCCAAACATGCAGAGTGCTAAAAAAAAGACAATTTCCCCTCCACTAATAGCCCCTCTTCTTTTAAGCAAGGCATCAGGCGCTAAACGAAACAAGCTGCAGGGAAGTCGCCCCAGCTTTTGCCACAACTTCTGCTTTTAATTCCTCTGAGTGTGTTCATGAAAATGTGCTGAATTCCCCAGTCTTTTTATGCATGCCAGCTTTTAATACATCTGCATAATGCCCTTAATTATTAGTACATGAAGCATGGGAGAAGAAAATGGTTTTGTATGGTTCTTTTGCTTTTGGGGTTTTTAACTGTGGAATATAGTTCTGTGTTGATTCAACCTGTGGTTTCAGGTACAGCTTGTTCTCTAATCGGCATTTGTTAATAAGGATGTGAGTACTGCAGTTTCCACCAGTTTTTGGATGTATAAATTGTTCATGAACTGACCGACAAGCTCCAAAGTTAAGACTCACTGACTTTTTAGCCACACATTTGGGCACCTTACTAGCTTACACTCCTCAGCTAACCTCCCAATTGTTTCCTCCAGCGCCACCAGCAGTCTCGTTTGGACGAATAAATTGAATCTTGAAGTTTGTCAGCTTGGATCATCCCTGGATCATCCTCTTTTTGTTCACATCCCACAGTGGAAAATATTCTTAGACTTTCTTGTGTTATCGTGACATTTTCATGGTTGCGTGTCACGTAAAGTCTTTTTCTGTTAGTACTGCCAAATAAAGCAAACGTATTATGTTCACTTTACACTGCTTGGACTCTCAGACAGGTGGGAAAAAAATGCCACGTAGGCCATTGCAATGAAAACATCAAAGTTGGCCTAACCCAAGTTCTCATTCTTACATATTTACTTTTAAATTACTTATTTGACTGTATTTGTTTTATTTCCTGAACACCCTACTCTGCTGGTTCTAAATATTCAAGTGTACTTCACTTTAACACTGATACTCTGCCTGCACTGCATTGTTCGTAAATGTCAGAGACAGGTGTGTTTGTACCTTTAAGCATTGTTAAGTGAATAACTGCACCTTACAGTATGCCTGATCTAATTTAACACTGATGACACACAGAGGGCTCCATTCATGATGGGTCTTCCTCTGGTGCGGCAGAGAGAGGGGAAGGACCGACAGGAGGTGGGTGTGACCAAAAATACGAAAATGTATTACAGTGCAAGTCTCGCAGCCACCTCAGTATGAATGGTGGAGCTGAGGAGGGCAGCTCTGGTGCAGAAAGTTGGTGAGGAGACACACAGAGAAGGAAAGAAAGAGAGAGAGAGTGGAAAGAGGTGAGAAAGCACATGGTGCGTTCAGGATGACTCTTTAGTCAGCGCAAAAGTTTGAAAGTGAAAGAAAATGTGTCAGGTTCAGAAATGTGGTGCAAAAGCGCGCCTCGCAAACGCTGGCTGAGCTTTAAAAAAAAAAAAGAAAAGAAAAAAGACGTGTGCAAAGTTTGCGCCTGGCCGCCAGTGATGTGGGGTAAGTGTGCCAGTTCATTTTCTTTCATGAATTCAAACTCAGATAAGTTTTTTTCCCTTCCACTTCACAGCTGTGAGCGCTCTTCAAAGTCAGAACGAGGAAGCAGTGTGAGGAGAATATGTATATATATATATGTATATATATGTATATATATATATATATTAAATGCATCCACGGAGGTTAGATTTGTGCAATTTCACACCGATGTTGCAATACTTTTCTCCTTTTTTTTTTGCACAGAATTAGACTGTGACTGCAGGTCTGTCAACTGTTCTCAGAAGTTGAGGGAGGTTTGAGGGCCGTGCACAGCGCAGTCATGCGTAATGGGCGGTTTGCGCACAGATGAAAGGAAGTATGTGGCGTCAGACAGAGATAGTAACCCGGTCTTCCTCTTCCTTCAGTGTCTTTTCTATTTTTTTAAAGTCGTTGAATGACTTGACCCTGAAACACTTTTTCTTTGACTTGTTTTTTCTTTCCTCTGCGCGCTGCAGCCATGGATGCGCAACAGGCGTCAGGCGAGCAGCAGGATATTATCAACCCACAGAAAAAAAAAATCTTCTGGTGCCACTGATCTTTTTATAGTCGGATCCCTATCGGTGTGCGAAGTTTGGCTGGTGAGCGTCACCTCCTGGAAAGAGTCTTACCAGAATGCAGTGGGCGTCTCTTAAATACTTCATGCGCTGGGAGGTGCTGCGTTCAAGTGTTGTTGGGAACAAGTCAGGCTGATCTATAGTGCCCATGCCTCAGACTTTATACTTCAAAAACACAACTAACTGTACTTAAGTTAAAGAAAAAAAAGACACAACAAACTGATGAATGATATACTTGTTTGTTGACCCAACATGCTTTGAGGTGCAACATCAGTATCATAAAGTCATAAAGAGGAAATCAGACACATAATTGAGGTTTTCATTGGGAACTACAATTTGGGACATCTCAATGTTACAGTGAAACATTAAACATAAATGAAGCTGCTGATAGGAGGTGTTGTTTCTCAGCAGTTTGGAGTTTATTTAGCTCTCATGGAAATGTAGTTGCTTTTATTTCCACTTCTTTCAAGGCACTTTAAGGACTATTCTCATCCATGTTGGCACAGTGTCCTTAGTGCTCGGAAAAAGGAAATTTAAACACCCTCAGCTCAGTGTCAACTATGCAAAATGATAAAGGAACGGATCTTGAGTTGAGGTTGTTTTTTTTCAGCTGATGTTTTCAAGGTCGAGAGAGAGCTCTGAAACTAAAGTTTACATTTCATTACAGTAACTTCATTCATTTAGTTCACACATTTTTTTTTAAACTTTGGAGCTGAGCTGCCCTAACTGAAGGTTGTTGTGTAGATGGCGCAAATAAAAGAAGATCTAACAAGGCATGGGCAAACAAATGACTATTAAGTTGCTCAAATGAGGGAGCCATGTGGCATCATGTGTCTCACAGGCCTCCATCTTGGATGCAAGTTTCTTAATGGGGGGGAAACTTTAGCAGCAAGACTAATACCAAGCATGAAAGTGTATTCTTGAGCTGGGAAAAAGTAGTTTGACAAAAAAAAGGTTCTTGCAATCTTCATGAGTGGATGGTGACAAGCTAAGCAAACTCCATACACAGTTGAAGCCTGTGAGATGCGTTTGTAAGCTCTGGAAAAATAAGTTTTACTGAGTTATTTTATCTGTTGATGAGGTATTGTTGACATCTCAGAAAAAAGAAAAAAACAGTACGTGGATCTTGAGTTAAGATTTTCTTTGCCAGCCTAGTCTAATATCTTCTTTGGTTATTTGGGCGCTCCCTATTATCGTCTATTGTGCATAATTTATTTTTAATTACATCATTAACCTCTTTGGCTGCAGTTACACCTCAAATTAAAATGACTCGTCATTAATTTATTAGGTGGGACTTCAGCACTCCTGTTTGCTTCCACGTCATTCTAATATTTCCAATGGTATTTGAACTCATCGCCACACTGAAGACTACTTTTCTGTCATTTTCACTTTCTAAGAAAAGTTTTAGTTCTGTTTTCTCCAGTGCAGGCCTTGAAGATTCAAAGGAGGAGCTTTAGATAATATTGATCGACTTCCTATTAACTTTCTTTTTTCTTATTTCCTCTTGCCCACCGTCATGCCACCACCTTATGTCTCCACTGTTTGGACTCCTCAAAAGTGAAGAGATGTAGATGAACTGCTCGGTGGTGTAGTGTGTGTGAGTTTCATAATGAGTGACACTGGGGTTTCCCTGCCCCTGTTTCCTCCATTCATGTGGCTGGAGACTGAGAAGTATAGGGCTGTCAACCCGGATATGAGCTGAATATTGAGTGAGTGTGTTTAAGGGAGAGAGAGGAAGAGAGACTGTACGTGTCTGAGAGTGAGCGGGAGAGTGTGTGTGTGTGTGTTACGGAAGGGAACAGAAAGTGTGTGTGTGAGAAAGGGAGACAATAGGAGGGAGTTTGCATGCATTATTTATACAACCTTTATTTTAAGAGGCTTGTTCTTTGAGATCATGTATTGTAATTCCTGCGCGTGTGTGTGTGTTATATAAAGTCAGCAGCTCTGTAATTTCCTCATTGTGCTTCCTAGTGACCTCAGCCACTTCCTCTTGTCATCTGCACCATTTTGCATCCCCAGCAACTAAAGATGTTGCTTAGCAGGAGGAAGCAAACACACACACACACACACACACACACACAACTACACGTTGCCTGATGTTAGATGGTATCATATCATACACTTTTTGGCACAAGATGACAGATTACCTGTAAAATACTTGATGTGTTCCGTGTTGCGTGTAATATGTGACTCGACATCCAGTCGAAACCTACAGTGGTTATTTTGATCTACGCTTCTCACAAAAATAACAATAGAGGCGTATTTTATAATCACACTACAATCCTGAAATCCTAATCCTGCATTATAAAATGAAATTTTCGTTGCATCGTCCTCTTTTTGTTTAACTTCTGAAATACCACTAGGGGGCAGTGTTTCCAAAATAGTTCGTCACCTAAAACATGTTTGCTATTGTCTATGTTTACTTACTAGCATTGTTAACATTAATCATTTATATATTTGAACATGACTCATAAGACTTTAAGTTAGGCTATATTGTTTTATTATTTTATGTACAAAACTATTAATAATTTACTAATGAATTAGTCATTATTCCCATCCCCACTAGCACAAATTATTAGCATACTTCTCTATTAAGGTCCAGGATCTGTTAGCGTAGCTTTGAACAAAGAGCGGAAATGGGGAAGCAGCTAGCCTGATTATTCCCTATTTAAAACCTCTTCCACTGTACTTTTTTTCCCGCGTGTATGTTCGCTAAATTGAAATAGAAGTTTCGCTCCATACAGATGTGGCTATATCGGCAGTATAAAGCCATGAAGGAAATAATTACCGTGGTGAAGTCACAGCTTTGTTAAAGCCGTGATCACAGTGCAGAATGGCGTCTCCAGTATAGCCATGATATTCAGCCGTTGTGTTGTGAGTCGGTGAGCATGGAAATAAATTCAAAGCGGGAACTGGGCGAGTATAGGTTGCCCTGTGTGCTGTGCATCCGTGTAGACAAATTAGGGGAAATGTAAACGAGAGCTGTCGCCATGGAGACGCCGGCAAAGGCAATGAAGTGAGAGGTGAAGGTGTGAGATAAATTTCAAGCTCGACTTCCATCTGTCATCCGCAGCCAGGTGAGACACGGGTTCAAGTGAGGTTCTGTTTCATTTATTGTCACTCCGTGTGTTGAAGGATGGGGAAAGTGAAAGCCTGTTGAAAGTGTGACCAAAACAACAACAACAAATGTTATTAAAGTCAACGCTACGTAGCCAGACTTGTTTCCTGTCAGGGAGATGTGAGGAAATTCAAACTCAGAAAGTGAAGAACCCAAAGAATCCGACACACTATCGATAAAAAGTTGGACAGGAGACGAGAAAGTAGGGAAGAAATGAAATGACGAGGCCTCAAATATCACCCTACAGAAATGGTTAAAAGTTACTATTTGTTCGAGTTGATGTTCTCTTGCAGCGACTTCTTAAAGACCTTACCATGCTTTTTCAAACTATTGTTATGAGATATTTAACTTTAACCTGCACAATTGACTTTTCTAGCCACTTGGCGGCTGCAGAAATGGACTTAATACAATGACATATTATCACCTTTCAAGTTGATGCGGCAAAGTCGTTAGGAAGTAGCTGCGTATTTACACATCCAAACAAATACGGAGCAACATTATCATTCATTTGCATTTGCTTTTGTGGCCGCCAGATGAATCCAGTGTTTCCTCTCTTTTAGCTCTGCTTTGGTCCCTACCAACTGCTGAGGGTAATCTGGCTTCTTAGATGCTAAATGCGCCACTTTGTTAACCAGCTAGTTGCTAACTTTGTCTGCCTTTTAGTGCTGGGACAGATGTGCAGTTGGTGTAAAGGTTTTTTTTTATATATTCATTTTTTTCTGAAAACAGCTGCCTATTGTGGCTTGAAACAAAACAGCTGAGAGCGATGAGAATAAACCAAAACAGTGAAGTTGCGTCCAGAAAACAGAGCTGAAAGACTCTAAAAGGCTCCGTAGACCTAAGGGGAACTGTGTTGGGTGATATTTCTATGTAGATTTTCCTTTGCGAACAACTCCTTTTACATACATATAATCATTTGATCTATCGTTAATATGAATATTGATTATAACAGCTTTAAGTTACCCAGCACCTCCAACGTCAGACCATCAGAGTATGCAGAAACTCCAGGAACACGAGAAGCATCTTTGTCGAGCCAAGTTGGCGCCAACAAGACGATTTATCTTGCAGCCACCGCTCAGTAATTTACCGAACAGGCTCAACTGCTGCCTGCTCACACTGTAGACACTGTAGTGGGGTTGCTTCTCTTTCCTGCGCATGCAGTCAGCAAATGCCTTAAGAGGCGACTGCTGCTCTTTATGTTGCAGAGAGAGAGAGAGGCAAACCACAGACGGCTCATTCAAATGAAAGTAAACCTTGTGTCTATTTGTGCAGCAACAAAACCAAATGAGTAGGCAGCTTTTACATCACACGTAGGCACACATACTGAAATTAGCTCAAGTCATCTCACTGTCACATTTGTAATCTTTATCGGCTCCAATTCAGCCTGAATCATGACATCTCATTGCTCAGATCAGAACTGAATTAGAGCTGCCGCTACACAGATGATAGACTTTTAATATGTGATTCACCATGTTTGATTCGATATTTCAACATATGTCATCTGAGAGGCCCTCAACCAATTTTTCAGTAGACCAGCACTGAAAAAGCTCCTCCATTTTCATGTTCTCACTTCAGTTGAAAGGGTAGCTTGTTCCTCTCTGTGTTCCACCTCTGATACTACCTTTGGTCTTGTGAAACATTTGTCCAAAACCGCCGTGGATAAAGTAACAAATGCAAAGTGCTTGTTCTTCACACTTTTAAACACTGGCTAGCCACTACGTTTCATTTCCAGCAATAGTAGTTTCAGTGGAGGATGTTAGGGTGTCATTTTGGTCATAAAGGAGCAATGTGACATTTTAGAAATCACGTTTATTCAGCGTCTTTCTGAAAGTTAAATTAGAAGATGCAGGGGGAAATGTTAAGATGAAAGTGCAATACAAAGAGTACCCACACACTGGAATCATAGCTTTACTTTAAATTATAAGCTCTCAAATTATCTTTGGATTCTTGGGATTCTGCAGTGTCACAGGTTTGGCCGCTGACATTGTGATAAGACAACGATTGACAGCAGCCTATAGTCTGCACTTGAATCAGGTTTAAAAAGAATACAGTAAGCGTACAGTACGTGTGTCACCTCAGTGCGTCTCAATGCGTATACATGCGTCACTCACTGAATAGGGACAGCTGAACTTCCTCTTCTCTTATTGTCAAGCCCTTTGCTAAAAAAGGCCTCTTATCTTCAACACCTCAGCTTTTCTTGAACAAATATTTGAGTTGGTGAGAAATGAGATCCTCCTGAGGTTAAAACACAAACACCACAAAATTTGTGTTATGCAAAATCCTGAACCAGCACTATTGTCAAGTGAACATCCCATGAGTGTGTAGGGGAGTTCAGAAGAATGCATGTCTGTATTCACTTACATGACATGTGTGTGTGTGTGTGTGTGTGTGTGTGTGTGTAAGCCTGTGTGTGTGAGTTTTATGAGTGTGTTTGTTCACACTGTATGAGTGAGTGTGTGCATAGCTGTTGCTCCTGTGACCAGCTGGCACCTCTTATGCTTTTATTTTGTAGGTAAAGTAAAAGTCAGTTTGGAGGCAAGCTGATCAGTCGAACCTGCCAGCAACATTCATATCTTATCACACTCGCTAACACCTTATCAGTCAATGACTTACAGAACATGTAGTTTGCTCCGGTGGCTGTCTTATCACTGCTGTGTTTTATTGTACCTCCACCAAGGAGGGTGGAAGGAGGGTTGTATTTTCATGCTTGTGCGTTTCTTAGAAAGATGTCAGATTTGGCTGCACAGAGCAACCTTTGTCAGTGAGCCACATCTGGTATTAAACCATTGATTGATTATTGTTTCTTTTAGCCTTGATCACAGAAGAAATTAATGTTTTTTTTTTTTTTTTTTTGCACCAATGCAGTGTCAGTGCTGACAAAATGGTCCTAAGTTTTAGATAAGAACGTTTAATGTTCTTTAAAAATGGAAATGGGCCTTTAAAAGCTGCAGTGGACATCAATGGGGAGAGCCGAAGAAAGCAGGATGTAGTTTTTTTTTATTAATATTCATGTCATATAGGATATTCATTGGTTTATTCAATAGCTGTTGTATTATATTCATGGAAAGTTTTAAGTAGTTATTTTATATAGAAGTTATTTCACATTCAGTGACTCCTGCAACTTAATTGGAGACAATGACCGAATGTAAACTGTTTGAATGCTGTGGTTTTTGGTTGTTGCAGAGTTCTTCTACGTTTGTGGAGATTTGAACTCGAGCCTCGTACTGTAGTTGGACAGTGAGACCATCAGGAAGTGGTCTCTTTCCATTTTCGGTTCAGTCAGAGAAACTCATGTGACTTCAGCAACAACCTTCATTTTTATACCTTAATAGGCAACACCCCCCATGTCTGCTATCAGCACCTGAACTTTAAAACAAATCCTCTTCCTGCTGTTGTCAGAATTGCAGCAATAACAGTTTGCTCACACCCATAATACAATTAGGTTTTTGTGGGCAGGTTTTGCTGGGCGACCACGCTGGTTTACAGTTAAAAATACTGGTTTCCAGTAAAATGCTGCAGTTGGGTGGATAAAGTATGTGTGACAGTTCTTATGTAGATGCCGCTGAAGGGTTAACTGTCTCACACTGCAAGTTATCAGTAACTAACGGCTGCCACAAGCACAAGTGCTATATACTGTGGGGTTTTTAGTCAGAGCTACTGGTTTCCAGTAAAGACCTGCACCCAGTGGCTTCACAGTAGAGGAAGTAGTGGTGGTGGAGCCTGAAACTCTTTTCAGAAAAAGAAAAAGTTCTCACGTGTCAATTGCTTATCTTTTCATGCAAAATGTTTTTTTGCCTCTCATGCATTTACAGATCTGCTTTTTATTTCATTGAGCTGTTGCTCCAGCAGCTTCCTGTGAGCACACAGTGGAAAAAAAGGTCAAAGGTCAAAGCCACACCACACTATATAACAAGCAGAGCAAATGTCTGTTTTATGTGCCTTGAAGTATTGCACCACTTGATAACATATTTATTATTTTATTCTTAAAAACAGAGCTGACATACATTAGTAATACTTCTGTGTCACAAAAATGACCAACAAAGATTAGATAGACCTGAATATTCAGAGTTCCTGAATGTAAATCAGTCATGTTTAAGGTTTCAAAAGGCTCAAAAGTAAAAAAAAAAAAACATGTTAATACAATCTCCTTTTTTGATTCTGTACAGTATATATTACACCACATTTACTTTGTGAATAGCTCTGGAGCCAAAGTCACCACCCTGTGCTGTACACAGGCTTATATCGCCACTTAGTGGAAAAGCCAAGACATTACATTTAGTGTACGGCTCTGCTTAATATCCATCTGCATCCCTGTGGTGAGCTGCTGCAGCAGAGGTCTCACTTTTTTCACATGTAAAGATATTTTACTCTGTTACTTTACTTAAATTAGGTGAAAGGAAAGTGACTATGTTTTGGTTTTGGACTGTTGGGTGGACAAAACAAGCAATATGAAAACATCAGCTTGGCTTTTTCACTCTTCCTTTGTTATTGAAGTGATCGATTGATCAATCAATCAATCAATAAAAAAAAAAGAAATCAAGAGATTAATCAGTGTGAGGAAAATAATTTGCTGCAGCCTGACACAGTGAACTTTTGAGTCTCATTCAGGATGACTCTGCCTCCACCTGCTGTTTGAGTTTGAAAGCTGCTGAGTTTGAAAATCATCCTTTCAACCTTTAAATCACATCATAGCCCTTCTGGTTATGTTACCACAACATTTATTTCTCCTATTATTTTATTATTATCATATTTCATTTATGTTCTTTGAAATTGCTTATGTTATTGTTAGTATCTGTACTCTTGATTTAAAGCTTTAAGTCTTGATTTACCATGACAAAAAAAGTTATGCATCTAGTTTATCTATTTTTTTAAATGTATTTATTGAACAGTGATAAACATTGCCACATAAGGAGAAGGCATGCAACAGCTGAATATAAGGCATCCAGCTCAGTCGTGTTAATCAGGTTAAACAGCTGAACAAATGGGTAGATAAAACAGATTGTGTAGCCACATGTGAGTACTCATGTGTGTAAATGACTTTCAACAAATAAGTGAGATTGTGTGTGTCTACGAGTGTACGTAAACATGAATATATTACTTTAGGTATCCTTGAGTCACCACATGTGCACGACTGTGGTTCAGTTATGGACCTCTGATCTCCTTGTGGACGTGATTTGAAACATTTTCATTGTAATGAATAAACTGCCTCCATCCATTACTGTGTTCATACTGGACTAGAAATACAAATTCATTGTCTTCATTGTCTTTTTAAGTTATAGGAGCTGTATTTTATTCTGAACACCTCACTGACTAGTAAAAAGTTTAAAGTAGATGAGATACTCACCAGACCAGACATGAAAAAGGACCCTGTGGTCTTTAGTGTGAGTTTTGCTTGTTGCCAGAGGAGGACAGTGTTTTCCACATCGCCCCCATCAGCTGAGTGTTGGAATTAAGACTCAGTGTCTTCCTGCCCTCCAGCAGATGTCAGGGGATCCTTTCAACCTCTGTCATTTCCAGAGGGTGAATGTTTGAAGCCCCCCGCCCCCGGGATATGGGTGCTATTGATTGGTTGGCGGGTGCCCAGCTGGTGGTATTGATTGGCATACTTGAAGACAACAGTGGAGGAGAGCAGTGAGAAGTCATCAGGTTTTGTTTCACACACAATCAGCTCAGTGAAAGCAGAAACAGCTGTGGCAGTGCGTTAGGCTAATTCTGTGTGTGAGAATGTGTGTGTGTCTCCTTTTTATAGTGAATATTGATTAAGCTGCAGTTTTCCAGTATTGATTGGACAGAGGGGCAGCTGCACCTGTGCAGACACTTTGGACAGTACTCAGTATGTGAGTGTTTGTTTCTTAAAGGAGCATACCCCTAAAAATCAGTATTTTCAGTTTAAAACACTCCTCACACTCATCGTGGTGCTTCGAGCTGAATGCTAACAACAGGTATAATGTCTACACAATCGTAGTGTAGTATTTTAGCACTATTTAAGTGTGTGTGTGTGTGTTACTTTATTTTTTGTCCTGATGGTGATGCTAGATGGGGGATCACCAAAATGACTCCAGTTCACCGTGAGGAGAAAACACATTTCCTGGGATATGTCTCTAAAAGCCAAAAATGTCACCCTCAGGGTGGCATCAGAAGAAAAGTACGGGGATCAGCGTAACAAATCTAATGCATCATATAATTGTTGAGATATTTCAGCTTGGACCAAATTTGAGGACTGGCCAACCAAACGACTGACACATGGACAAATGCTGCAGGTGATCCACAAAACCAAAAACACAACTTCTATTGTCGCTCGCACAATGAGCCGTTAACGTATGTTGCCTCGATGGATATTTTCATATTTTCTTTGCTGTGAAATGGAGTCACCATTGGAATAAACTGTAACTAACGTGAAGTCAAACAGACCACAGCTCTTGTTGTCCATTAAGGACAAAAAATGCTAACCTGTCGAAACCATCTTTCAAAGGCTGAACATTTAATACTAGAATATATGTGTTGTGGTTGGATTACTTTAACTGGTTTTGTTGTAACACCAAGTAGTATGTCCAAATCCCAATGTTTCCTTATATATCCCTGTTTGAAAGTTGACGTGGTGACTCAGGAGGAAATGTAGGGATTTTGGTGCCAAATAGAGCATTACATACAAAAAATGAACTTTATTTTTGAACATTACTTCAACACATTTCGCATTGTCCAAATAATCTTGTACATAAGCCTCCTCTGGCTCAGGAGTTTGTTCTTAGTGCTGTGTGCTCTTAGTTCCCTGTGTGATTTCACATCGCTGTAGATGGGTTTTCTTGTTTTTATCATGTGTGAGATAGTAGTTCTTCATGTTTGGTGTTTTTTAGAGTTAATATTTTGAAGCAGGTTAATATTTAACAGCAGGTCGGAGACTCTGTGTTTGGTATGTCTTTTGGTTTTAATTGGGCTGAGATTGAAAGACTGGAGTTTTTTTTTTTTTTTTTTCTTTTTGGAGTTCAATATGTGAAAGTCAGACACAAGCTGAAAACTGTGATTTCCACTTTCCGATATGAAAGCCGTACGCCTCCTCCAGAGTCGTCTGGCTTGTGCTGGTTAAAAGGAACGTGAACAGAAGGCGTACAGGCTTATCGCCTGATCGTCTGCAAAGTGCAGCTGAGGGATACAAAATGCAAATGATGATTATAAGAGGAGGAGGTCACTTTATCGCAGAATAACTCCTGGAATGATTGACGAGTTGCAAGTGCACTGATCCTACTTTTATCTCTCTGGTTATTGTTAAAATCTTAAATCACGTGTCATTTTCATTATAAATCCATTTGCAGAGGTGAACCAACAGCCTAAAAATCAGTGATAATAAATTTACTGTCATTCAAAGACAACTTTGAGAGCTTGATATGTTTGGCATGTTTGCTTGAAAAATGACTTAAAGTTTCTTTTTCTTATCAAATTAGTTGCTGAAAAATATTTTGTCAATCAACTGATTAATACACTAATTGTTACAGTTCTAACTGTACACTTTAGTGACAGTAGTGGCAAAGAAAAGAGTATTTTCTGTGTTTCAGTCATCTCTGGGTGGTTCCCAGTGTAATCACCGATCCAGTCTGTCTCCTTACTCTTATTAAAGTAAGATTTTCGATGAGTCTCCGCTGGACCCTCGAGGGAGACAAAGACATCCCAGCTACAGCAGCAACCCCGGTGGTCCCACTCAGGCATTAATCGTAGCGGTAACACGTACACATTTTCTCTCTTACTGTCACTCACCCACAGGACCACACACACAAAACTGTGGGAAATGCATACAAATACCTCCCACACTGATATGCAAACTCATAAGATGAAGACATTAGCAAATGCACACAGACTCCCACATCAACACAGGATAACCCAATTTTTCTGAGGGAAAAAGTGCCTCACTCACCACCCCCCCTCGTCTCCCTCCCCCCGGTCTGTCCATTTGTCTCGGCGGGTTAATCAGAAACACAATAGCGTCTCAGTGTACCACCTGGAAGCTAATACTGTTTAGACTCAAGAGGAGGTGAGTCAGATCCTCTGCAGCCTCTGACTCATGACCCAGACCGGACTCTCCCAGACTAGATGGGGAGGGAAGAGAAAGAAAGTCTTGTGGAGGGGAAGGGGGGAGACATAGGGAATGTGGGAGGAAAGGCGAATGAGGTGAGGCAGGGAATTAATTTAGTAAGGGCAGACAAAATAGAATAAACACTTAAATGTAATAGTATGTTTTTTTGCTGAGACTTTAGTCTTGGTGGTCACATTGGAGGCCGTAGCTGCTTTGTGTTGCTAAGTGAATTTCCTGTTTAAGATCATCAACATCACTGTTGCCGAGTGACCACCGTTCTTCTTTGATGGTGCCGTCTTCCTACAGTGCGTTTCTTTTGGAGGCTTTTTACATGTGTATACGCGTTTTTGCATCTGCCAGTCAGGCCACAACTGTTCAGCCTTTATGTTGCTCTATTTGTCCCGTTTTGATTGATGAAAATGATGACTTTAGATTTATACTGAAGATGACACATTCTGTCCATTCAAGTGTTTATGACTCAGCTGTGTAGGCGCCTTTTGTAACAGTAATTTACAGTGCCTCAACTGTGGGTGCTTCAATAACAAATAATGCAACATTTTTTTAGTGTGGCACAGCCCACTGTTCTCAGATTTACACTCAGTATTATACAAATCTGCACCTACATCCACTGGCAACCTTAAGTGCCCTTTATGTCGGAATGGGGGTGAGCGTGTTTCATCCGAAGGGCTTATCCTCTCCTGCCCACGTGTTTTCGACGTCAGTGTTCATGTGCAGCCGTTTTTGTAGCTTTCTTTCCGAAACTTTGCAGTGTTTGACAAGGAGTGTGAAGGTGAGATAAAGTATGCATGTTTTTAAACTTCTCTCTCGAATTGTTCTTTTTTTTTTTTTAATTCTTCACACAGCCGCTTTTGTCACTTTCGCATGTACAGCATCATGCATGCCTTCAAAGAGAGACTGTCTGGGACGGCAGACGGTTCACCCTGCCTCGAGACACTTTCAGGCAACGCTGGATGACACATCATCCGGTAGAAAGCCTATCCCGGCCTTTTGAGCGTGAAGGGCGAGGAGGTAAACAGGCGAGTCTGAGATTCATGCAGAAGACTGGAGATTGTGTTTGCAAATGTTTTTTTTTTTTTTATTACACCACGTGATCTTTCCCAAACTTTGACCAGGAGTTGTCTAACACTAACCACACCTTATGATTCTTATCTACCAAGCCCAATCAAATTGCTATTTACTGCAATAGGAATAGTCTACTGTATTGATGGATGTGTCTGTTATTTTGTCTACTCCTCTACATGTGCAGGGATGGATAGATGTACATTAACGGAGAAAGTGAGATACAATAAGTGTGTGCGTGGGTGCTGGTTCATTCCCACCCGTTATGAAATCTCTGAGCCGTCCTGCCCAGCAGTGTTTCCATGGCAAAACCTCACCAGACAAATTGTTCCACTTTACGTCAACACGGCAACAGCAGCAACCAGTAATTGATAGTTTAGAGGACAGAGGTGGAAGTGTTGTTTTGAGGAGATGGAAAGAACTGAAGAAGAGACAGACTGATGGAAATGTTCTGCTGAA
The DNA here is from genome assembly GCA_023238725.1 of Scortum barcoo. Lineage (NCBI taxonomy): Eukaryota > Metazoa > Chordata > Actinopteri > Centrarchiformes > Terapontidae > Scortum > Scortum barcoo. The sequence goes on along the minus strand of CM041544.1, from coordinate 19,112,378 downwards.
ATAAAGTGTATTTTTAACCTGCATTAATATAACCTTAACATATTATGGCTGTGGAGATGATGCGACGCTGGGTTTGTCAATGAAGTTACCTTCTCATTCTGACGGAAGTTAAAGACCGAAAAATGAACGGCTACACTTGAATTTTATGCTTAATATATATTGTAGACATTTTAAATATATAATCTTTTACACCAAAAACAGTCCAAAAAGTTAGATTTAGCTACCTTTTTGCATTGGACCATAACACTATGTAATGTAAGAAAAACCCTCTGAACATTGCAAAATCTTGTTAAAGGGGGGGTAAAGGCTGCAAAGGAAGCGACGCAGCCCACTCTGACTCTAATGACTGGCAAGTACCTCGGAGTGAGCTCATCAGTTGGACCCGTCCTACCTGCTGAGTCACCGGGACGCCCCGCTGAAGGGGTGGAATCTGCTGGTTACTCAACACACTCATATGGGAGTGCTGCTGAACAATCTGTTAGTGAGGAAGAAATTATCTTTCACCATCTTGGATGTTACATGGTCTGAGTTTACTGTTTGCTGGTCCAGTCATAACGTAGCACAACGTGGCATTGCAAGACTGTCATGCAGAATGAGCGTTACTCTGCACATAAAAGGGTTTTCTCTTGTCTTTTTTTAGTCTTTTCAAAGCCAAAAGCACAAGAGAAAAAGTTAAAGGACTAATTAAATTGTTTGTCTGCTCTAAAATTAGAATACCTGGCTAGTTAGATTACTACCTAGAGTAGAAACCTAGTGTTACCGAGAAAGTTAAGAGTTAAGTTGAGACTTTAATCTGCCAGAGTCAAGTCATTTCAGTCAGAAATATCACTGCCTGCAAGCTAAAAATTAGAGGCCTTTTTCTACTGCAGTTTGAATTCAACCAGCCAATGCTATAAAAATGACCACAATCTGAGTAAGTCGTGTTATGTTACTGAAACATTTTTGGACATTTTTAAAGGCCAAAATGCAGGAAGTGTTTTAGAGGGGAGAAGCAAAAAAATCACAAACATAAAACAGAAAGTACAAAGTAAGAACACAGTGAAAATGAGATAATACTTGGTTAGTAAGGAGCGAGAATGAATGAATTAGGGTGTTTAAATGTCAGAATCAAGTTATTAGGAAACTTTTATTCAAATGACATGAATGGTCAGCTGATACAAACCGTCGAAGAGCTGCTCATACTGACAATCCCACTGAGAATCAACACCCAGCACAGTAACTTTCACTGTTGTCAGCTCATTATGCAGCAGATTGACACAAGCAAAGAAGGACCAGTTTGTATAAAACCATGCAAAGATGTCCAGCTTACAATCGTACATAAGCCTACTGTGTGAGAGTCAAACATTTAGTGAGGTACCAAAGTATTTTTATCAAGAGTTGATCGACTAAATTAACACTGCCTCACATTCAAAACAACTCCAGTGAGCGATGCTGCCTTGGATTTGTTGGATGTATGAGTGACTACTGAAAGCTGCTGTTTCAAAGAATCGTATTCTCACAAGATACATTCTGCGGCTCTGGTTTGAGGCACTGCAGATGCATCCAACCACTGCCCAGTGGCAGATAAAATGTCCTGCACATCCAGAAATAATACAACAGACATAGTAATACAGACAGACAGCGCAGTCTCTGCAGACACAGATGCTGACAGACTGCTTACCAGCCATAAGTAATGACTCTGTTGGAAAAGTAATTATATGGCATTTTAAAGGAGGAAATTCCTGCACAGTGCCTCGAAAAAGTCAGTGTGTCTATATAAAGAACAAATGGATTCTTCTTCTGTTTAAATACCATCATAGGGTACTTAAAATGTTGATGCAAGCCAGACATTTATGTGTTCAACAGCTGTTTTACTTGTAAGAAACCAGGCCCTCGGTTGTAGGTCATACATTATTACTTTTAGTTGAAGCGTTGCGTTACCTATGACTAAAATTGTGCAAAATATAGTTCTATTGCATGGTTTTTGGATATTTTTTTTCTTTAACCGTAGAGTATTTTTGGTGCCAAAGAGGTATAAAAACTATTCCTAAAACAATACCAGGAGATTTGAAACCCTTTTTAAAACATCTTTCAATCTTACCACATCTCAACAAGTTACATAAAAGATCAATTAAATGTTGAACACTATCTTATTTTAAAGAGGCATAATCAGTATGCCTTCAGAGTTAGGTGGTCAGTATCCAAGCATGGTTACATAACCCATGGCACTGAGTGTGTGAGTGTTGACGGTTCGATTCCCACACGGATACTAAAGATAGACCAATGGGGCATTCATTCTTATATTATATGCAATGGTTCTCCTTGACTCATCTGTAAACTCCATCTCCCACAATCCTCCCACAGTGAGAACTTTAGTGAGGCAGCAGTTCTCTTACATCTTGCTTTCTCTTTATGAGTCTGTAGAGCTGCAAGTCAGTCAGGTAAACAAGTAAAGGCCTGCGCACTGCAAAGACATGAGAAACATGACCATCAGAGTTCAAGTAGAAAAACAGCAATAGCAAATACAAAATATAAGTAAATAAAAAAACATTTCCAACACAGTATCATAGCTGAAGGGTGATGGGGATGTACAGTGATGATGCTACTACCAGTAACTGGCATATAGTGCAGCAGTAACACTGCAGAGCTGTCATATCCTGTTCATCAGCAATATACACCATATGAAATTAACCAGGCTGAACTACAGTGGCATCCGGTGCAATGATCTGTGTGTGTTCCCCATTTCTGTCACTGCCAGTATGACCACACATAATATGCATGAGGCATCATGTCTGCACTTGCCTGTGTGTCTGTTGTTGAAGGGGTTGTGGGGCTGTGTGTATGTGTGTGTGTGTCCTGAAAAAAAACATGGGAACTGCAGAGGAGGATGTGTGTGTTTATGAAGTTGGCTCTGAGTTCCAGTGATTTCCTCCGGATAGGAGACTGAGCTGGGCGGAAATTCAGTTCTCTCACATTAACCCCAGAGACAGACTGAGTTTTACTGTGAGTGTAAAACTGAGGTCAGCACCACGATTCGTACTGATTGGTATTATGGATGATCGCTTCTCTGCCGCCCTAAAACGTGTCCTGAAACACTGCACGCTGTATCAGATTGAGTGGTCCTACACTTACATCTGACTGTACAAGAGGCTTGAATATCACAGACAAACAGGTCTATACGTTCTCAGCATGATAAAGTAATACTGATTTCACTACATCTGTCTCATTACCACTGTGTCATAACTGTGTGTAACCCACCGCAAGACGACAAGTTCGTAAATGTCACAGAAAGCGCGGGTCGGGCTGCAGATACACATGTTTCAAATGCTTCGATTTACAGCAAGATTCTAGATAAAGAAAGTGACATAAATTGAAACTATTTCCAGTAGAGCCCAAGTGAATTAAAATAAATGCCCAGGCCTGAACTTATACAGTCGGGCCCATCCCAGTCAGGTTCAGACTAAGAGCCGAAGATATGTTCATCTGTAATGATTCACAGGTCATCACACGGCACCAAACTGCCCCATGTTTTGAAGTCATATGTTTTACCGTCTCACGTGGCTTTGACGATTCTGAAGCTTGCTAATTACCATGCTTTACATGTTTGTTTAACAAGTACATAAAAAAAGTGGTTTGGGGGGGAATCTATATATTTGGTGTAAGTTTTTCTTGCCGGATAACAGCCGAGTCTTGTTATTGAAGTGAAGTTTTAAAAAGTTTTTTTTATAGAACCAAAACTGAAACCTGTGCTGTGTCAGGATATCTGCATTAGCCAGATATGCTGCTCAGAAGATAAGTATGTATTAGTCCCGGCGCAGAAAAAAAAAAACACACATCGTCATCATCACTTCTACATTTCTGTTAATGCATGGATTAAACAACCAAGATAATTTGTGTTACAAGTCTTACAGTTGTTGGCAGGCACAGCTTCTCCACAGAGTGACACTAACTATCTAACTATCTCCTGCTGCTTCTAGGCTTGCTATGCTAAACTTCATTAAACATGTCGGCTCCATACTTGAAGCAAGTCTGTGTAACCTTTTGGTGCCGGTGTAGCTAAAGGTGACAGTTACGGGATATTAGTAAAAGCTAACATGTTGTTTGTAACGGTGGCATAACAGTTTCATTTGTGAAACAAGTAATCACAGTCTCGATCTCCTGATTTCACTTTTGTAAAGAAACTTGAATGAAAGAAAGAAACAAAATGATGCAGTGTTCGTTTTAAGTGAGGCGCTTTACGCTGCAGTGAACAGTATGGTATGGATGTGAAGCAGAGTGATCAGCAGCCGCACCCCCGATAGAGAAAAGTTTAGAAACCAGGCCTCTGGGAATTCTGGGAAATGCTGTTTATTTCTGAGTTTAGCAGCAGATTGTTCCGTTTCTCATGACACATGCAGCAAGGTCAGTTCATGGGTCGACTTCTCAGGCTTTCTCTGAAACACAAACACACACTCTCAACCACACATGCACGTACACACACAGTCATCCCATGTCTGCTCAAGGGAAAATGGTGTGAGCAGTTTGAAGCTGGAGGAGGAAGAAAGTTTGCAGCTTAAGTAGGAGATGTGTGTGTGTGTTTCAGTGTGTTTCAGTGTGCGTGTGCGTTTCAGTGTGTGTGTGTGTGAGCGCTTTCTTTCTTGCTTTAAAATTGGCCACTCATTAGTAGAGTTTGGAGGAAGTGAAGTGGTAACCGATGACTCAGCCAAGCATCAGCATTCAGCATTTTTTTCTCTCTCCAGTCTGCGTCTCCTCCTTCTGTCATCTGCCTCTCTTAATGCATTCTATTCATTCTTCTTTCATATTCTGGCTCTTTTATTTTCTGCCATTCTCTTAATCTCTGAATCTTTGTCCCAACTTCTTTTTTTCTCTTCCCCTGATTCATCTTGACCTTTGGAGGTATCTCAGTGTGATTTTCTGTGTGTGTTTGTGTGTGTGTGTGTGTGTGTGTGTGTCTCTGTGTGTGTGTGTGCCTGTGTGTGTGTGTGAGTAGGACACTCAGCAATGTGTGTGGGAAGACAACTGGCTTCCTTCAGAGTGATTAAAACATTCCTTCTCTCTTCTTTTTCCCCTCGTCTCTCTCTTTCTCTGCCCTTCTTAGTTTTCAGTGAAGACTTTCTGATGAAGAGGAGGATGAAGACTGACAAACTGGTGAGTGAAAGCAAGCTGGACATCTTTTTTTTTTTTTAAACACTAGCTGGTATTAATCCAACCATGAGGAATGTAGGTCCAGAAACTTCTCTGTCTGATTTGAATGTATGGGCTGGTCGAGGACAACCGTTCTCATTTTAGGTCAGCATTTCAGCTAATATGTTTTGTTTGTTTAAAAAAAAGGAAAGTAAAAGAGAGTCAGCTTTTAGGTTGTATAATTGTAAGACTGGAGAAAACATAGAGCTGAAGAGCAGGAAGGATTCAAGGGCTGGATGGAAAATATTACAAACGCTTTCCGAGCTTTGGTGGACCGGACGGCGATGTTATTTTTATTTCTATTTAAGTCTTCAGAAGGCAGCTGAAGAATCCCCTTTTCTGTATATGAACCTCCTTGAGTGATTCTCTTTGATCAGTAAGTAGCACAGCGTACATGCAAGCGGGTTCTCTTCCTGGAGCGTTTGGTTAAAAAAACAGAAATGTAATATAAAATCGAACAGTGGATTGGTATAGCGCTGAGAGGGCAAATGTGTTTAGTTTATTGGCAGCCAGTCAGGTTGCAGCAAACATTGGCTATATTTGGCACTTGGCGCGTAGCCTGCTTCTCCAAACTTAGTCATGAAATCATGGTGTGACGCATTGACCGCCACTTTCACTTCAGCCCTTCACAGGTGCGGTGTTGTATATGCTGGTGACATTACCGCTGCTCGGTCTTCAGATGGTACAGGGTGATCAAAGAGCTCCCACAAGGAGCACTTTAATCACCTTGATCAATCTGTGTAGAGAAATGAGTCTTTTAGTGACGTTAGTGGGAGTTTCACAATCTGGACTGACGCACATTATACCAGATCTGTAAGCAGTATGTTATTCTCAGTGTGCATATGAGGAGGCTACATGTACTGTGCTGTACTCCAGATTCACATTTTGAATCAGCTGAAAGGCTTTTATTGAGTGGGCAAGCTCTAATGTGTTTCTGCACAGGTTGCATGTTCTTGTGTAGTTTTGTAATAATGTGTCGGCGATGCAGGGTATGCATTCAATCACAAATTGCTTTGTAGATTCAGTAATATTTGCAGTGACCGAAACTTTCAATGCATCATATTTATCTAGCCAAACTGTGTCAGCTCCACTTAGCATTGAAACTTGCCATTTCACACCTTTTACCAGCCATGTTGGAGTTCAACTCTTGGGTTTGCAGTAGCTGCAAACATACACATACTTGTGTATGTGAACATACGACTACCATCTCAGCAGACTAGGCATGATAAAAATCTATGTGGTTGATTGCTTAGTGATAATTTCTGGGTTGCGATAACTCCTACTGTGTGACTTTCTGTCTAATACTTTAATTAAACCATCCCCTCTATGGATGTATTAAGAGATCTGGTTAGCGTGTTCCAAAATAGTGCCCCATTCATTCCAATGAACGTTTTTTTTTTTTAATGACTGTATGGGGAAACAATATTTTTGGTACAGTGGGGGTCATTACCAGTGACTGCAATTTCAATTGTTTTCATTAAAACAAAAATCACTTTACAGCTCAGCGCTGTTCCAGGGGACTTCATCGCTGAAAATTAGCTACATTAGTCTCATCACTATGCAGCTAACAGCTGCATCCATCCATCCATCCATCCATCCATCCATCCATCCATCACCTATACAGCATATCCATAAAGGGGTTGCAGGGTTCGGGGAGTCAATCCAAGCTGGCATTGAACGAGAGGTGGGGTACACCCTGGACACCAGTCAGTCACAGGGTTGACATATAGAAACAGACAACCATAAACAGAAGGTTTGTTCAGACAGAACTTGCAGTAAATTTTCACTTTGTGATTTTTGTCCAACTTCGACTGCTGGGACTGTTTGTGCAGTCCATGTTCATTCACCCCAAGCAGCCAACTGTACAACCATGGGCTGTAAGCTACCTAGCAACATATGCACTGACTGTGCATGTTTGTTTTCAGCTCAGACTTTTACCACTCTCAGAGCTCACCGCTGCACTACACTTCTGTCCTTACAGCAGTCAGAGAAGTTGCACTTAATGGAGGTCTCAGAAGAGAAAGTAAGCAGTTGAGGCCCCAAAACCGACATGAGCGGATGCGCTGGTGCGGATCTGTATACACTCAGCTGGTTTTTCTTCATGCATAGACAGATGAGTCTAGTCAGCACATTTCTAAGTGCTTATAGCCAGCGGCTGTCATGTTCTACTCATGTACAGAACCTTGAGGACATCCAGATTTTGTGTCGCTCAGATCCTCGTGGCTACGTGGATGTGGACAGTATAATTTGGGCTCCCAGCTGCACAGCTGGAAAAAGTAACAAACGTGTCATTCTTGTGTGCACTGTGCACAAACTTCAGAAACAACATAACTCTTCATTCAATCTGGGAAAAAAAAAACCTGAATCACCCCAGAACATGACCAAGGTCAAGTGAGTCAAGATGGCAGTGATTTCTTATGGCCTGTTGATGCCTTACATACGCCGTAAGGAAAACATTAAAGTCATTCCCTTTTCTGATTTAAAAGTATAAAAGCTGACATGGAAAAAACAGGCATAACTTGATATCAGGGGTAGTTACGGCCTGTTTTGTATTACAAATGGGTTGGTATGAACACAACTGTACTGTTGAGAGCTGTCCATCCACAAACACTGAACCTGTTTGAAATTTAAGTTTAGTTACATCTCATTTGAGTTGTTTGCTGGTCAGATGTCTTACTAGAGCCATTTCTCCACTGGACTGTTATAGTAAATCTTGATATTGACCTTCACAGATGTCCTGGATATCATTAGATTGCGGCCCGGAGACTCGGGTCTCAGGAGTCGGACAGCAGAATACTGTGCGTTTTTGTACCTGTAATATCTCTTTCACTCTCTTTTTCACTCTGCTCTTTTTCTCACTCCTTTCATTCTGCACAGGCTTCATAATGTATATAATAGGTATCAGTTTCTGTATATTGTCAGAAGATGGCTAACAAACGCGCACACACACACACTCACACACACACATACACACTCACACCCACCTATGCCAGCCCTGTTCCGTCAAGGCTCCCCTCGTTTACGGTAAATGTGTGTTTTTGTCATCTGCGGGCCTGGATCAAGTGATGCAGTTAGTTTTGGTATCGTGTCCGTGGCCATGCATCTCCACCACTGAGAGAGACCGAGAGCAGAGCAGCGTGGGTAGGCGTGGGAGGGCAGTGACAGAGATGACTCAGTGCTCTGTTGCCGGGTAGAGAAGCACCAAACACTCTCCCACCCCCACATATTTTAAAAAATACAGTATCTGATGTAGCTGTCATTCATGCCCCAGCAGTGTGATGTGTCCACCGAAGTACATTACTCAACTTAAATAGTTAGCTGTTAACTTAGTTAGCTAGCAAGAAAAAGCAACCAGTGTCAACCTGAGCATGAAATTAGCCACTTCTAAAGATAAGCTCTGCTACACACAGAAGAATTAAAACTGAAAATGTGTTCTGAGAAACACAGCAGTGACCAGATACTTTGATTTGCTGATGATGGTCTTCTATTAACACAGAATCAACCGCGATGAGTCAGTCATTAATTTAGTTTCTTTCTAAAAATCCAACTATTCTGAAAGTGACTCCCAGTGACGAAAATGTAGCACTGACTGGATTATACTTTCCATAAATCAGGAAATGTTTTTAAATGCATACACAAATGTTAAATGACAATGTGTACAATCTTTCAATACAATAGCTACTCGTAATGTGAATGGCATTAATTCACTATTTTATGATTAGCTCTAATAAATTCTGATGACAGGCCATCTTTTTAGGCTGGGCAAAGCCATTATTACTGAGGAAATATATCCATTTGTGTCGTTTTAATTGATTTTATGTTAAATTGCGCAACCTCTAAAGTTCATCAACCATATGAAGGCTCCTTCTGGAATGATTTTAGTTTGAGTTTATTAAAGTTAGCGGCAAGTAAACCTGGTTTTATGTAGATTTAACAGTTCTCACCTATAAGAATTTTGTTAACCCAAAGGCTTAACAAATTTTTTTAAATTTATTTTTGGCAAGGCCTTCTTTTTGAAGGTTGTGAAATATTATATTGTTGGCCGAAATTCTCTTTGAACGTTCATTGGCTAATGACTTTGTACTGGTAGAAACAGACAGGTGACAAACTAAAGGAAAAACCAACATAAAGTGTCTTATTAAGGTATTTGGCCACCACTTGCCTTCAGAACAGTTTCAGAGCTCCTTGGTATTGATTTTCTAAGTCTCTGAACCCTCCTGGAGGGATGAACGCCATTCTTCAAGAGATATTGCCTCATTTTGTGTTTGGATGATGGTGGCAGAGAACGCTGTCTGACACATCAGCCCAAAATCTTGGTCGGTGTTCACTTTGGTTGAGATGTGGTGACTGTGAAGGCCATAGCATATGATTCACATCATTTACATCCTCGTCAAAACCATTGAGCGAATGCTTGTGCCCAGTGGATGGATCATAGGATAAAGGTGATCACTCAAAATAACTTTGTATTGACTTATAGTGACCCTTTCCTCTAAGGTGGTAAGTGAATCAAAACCATGCTAGCAAAATGTCTCCACACCATAACAGGTTAAGAAGTCAGGTTTATCCTTTAATTTGTCACCCACCTTTAGGTGTAAGTAAGGGGAGATATTCAGATAATTGTTACTTGTCCAATTACATTTTCTAAAATAGAAACAGAAAAAAAGAAAATAAATCAGTGTTTTTCTTATCACTTTCCTCTTTTCTGTGTTTCCTTATTGTCCTCTCGTCTTCCCAAAATGGTCACTTTAACAACTAAGATGATTATTATGAAAGTCATACATGGGGGACTTAATCACACTGTAATTATTATTTTTGGTGGTCACATGGCAGATAAACTCGGTGAACTCCTGGGAGTCCCCTGACTTTGAATACTGCTGTAAGAAAAAAAAAAAAGGTGGGGGTGTATCTTTGAGTCAGAAACAAGTAATGAATAATAGGACACCTGTGACTGTCTGTGGGTTTATAGTAAGCCATCAGCTTTGTCAAACAATTTGTCAAGCACTTTTAACATTAATATTTTAAAGATATTATGAAGATACATTATGCTTATTTGGCAAAGAAATATATATTCATCGTATCTTAATTTACAGTAATGGCAAATATTGCAACTTCTTATTAATTCATGATTATAAGAATGATCAAATGAATCAACGATAGGTTCAAGATTTGGAAATAAATCCCTTAAAGCCAGAAGTGGGGAGAGGAACTCAAATTCAGCACCACTCAGCAGAACCGTGAAGGTTTTAAAGAGGTTTCAGTTGGCTGATGGATGCAACAAGATCATTTAGAGACTTTTTTTTTTTTTCAACTGGGTTGGGAAGATGAACTTATTTATATATTTGAAAGTTTTGGTTCAGCAGATAAGAGGAGCTGCAGAACAAGTGAGAACTTGTTATGTGTCATCCAGAGGATTAAAGCAGAAATGAGAGATTAGAAAATGACTTTGCACCACAGCTCCCCTGAGGTACACAACCATCGGCCTGTTCTCTCAGTCCGAGAATAGACCACACTTTACATTTTTATGATAATATTCCACCAAGTGTTGCATACAAAAAACACACCACACATAGAAATTATTTCACACTTGTATTAGTCACAAGGGAATATTATATTAATGTACAGTTGTCCACAAAATTAGCTACAAATACTGAGCATGGCAGACTTTCCTTTTTAATCAACAATGCATTTCTAGATTGACAAAACAATCTCTCCACGAAGTTCATTTAGTAGCTGTTCCAGCGATTTACACAGTCTTCCTCAGCAGATGGATGTTGTCCACTTGTCAGATGTTCAGCATTAAATATTTCTGCACAGTTTTTCTCACTCATGTTTTGCTTGGAGAGTGAAAGTTCACTCTTAACCTTGGAAGCAAAAGTTGACAAAACTCTCACCACAATGTCGACATAGTATCTCTTCTGATGTAGGAGAATATCAAAGTTAAAATTAAAAATGATATTCTCTAGGGAAGCTACTATGTTGATCTTGTGTCGATAGTTTTGTCCTTTAAGCTATTCCAAGGTCGAGAACGAACTTTGTAAAACAACTTTAAAACTTTGAAATGAATTTTGTTAATAAAACCCTGCACGTGCAGTTTTTTTTAGGTCCACTTTCCTCCGCTGACTGTAATTAAGATCTGGCTCACGTTTCATCTCTGTCTATCATCTGCCTCAGCGTGTGTGCACGTGTATTCAGAGTGTGATCACCGAAAGCTACAGTACAAACAAGTCGAAATTACAGATTAATTTGAACCCAACTCGACTTGAAACGAGAAGAGCGTATTTTTATCCTGCGAGACTTTTACGGTAAATGGTGAACATGAAGTCAGACAAAAACAAGCCGCAATAAAACGAAGAAGAAAACAACTAAAGACAAAACGAAATGAGCAAACTGGGGCCAGAATTACTTTTGTGTGAACATGTGTGTGTGTGTAAGCTTGTACTGGTTTGAATCAAGATGGTTTTGGTTTGTCTGGGCGTGAAACCATGACATTGTCCTTAAAATACCTGCAGAAATTCATGAGTCAGTAACATAATGGAGTAACGTCTTGCAGCCTTTGGCCCGAAGCACCACGGGCTCGAGTGATGTGCAGACGGTCGTTGGTACACCTCTTGTAGGGCCGTTTCTCCAGATTTAATTCGTTGTAAATGCAATAAAGTAAGATATAATTCTCATAAGTGGATGTGATCATCATTTATGGTCTTAAATACTGAAAACAAAAAGATGGAGTTGGAGTTAGAGTGTATGTGTGTGCGTGTGTGTGAGTGTGTTTGCTTAGGTCTATATGTTTCGTGTAGGCTCGGTTAAGACCTGGTGATCTGTGTCCCTATATGACGATAAACCTTTCATAACACTCTGGATAAAAGTGTGTGTGTGTGTGTGTGTGCGTGCGTTCTCTCATGAGTCAGACATTAGGTTCGAGATCAATAAATGTCAAAGCTGAATATCCTGTCAAGGTGAAAACAGTAGTAGGTCACTAGTCTGTGGGCGTGTGTGGGCGTGTGTGTTCTGTTGCACCTTTTACTCATCACGGGTTACGCTCCGAGATACAGTAAATGACTAAAAACGCCACAAACATCACTCTGCTCATTACTCAGGGGTTGTAAGAGAAGACACAAATGACAAAGACGTTTTTCAGAAGCTCATATTCTACAGTTAGCTGTCTCATTCGGTGGCCAAAACCCCTCTCTTGTTTTTTCTACCTCCTTTCAACTCCTGTAGTAAAATGACTAATTGTCCTGCGAGACACATAATCCTTCTACTGATTCTGCTTTGAGAAATACGGAGGTTACAGAGGTCAGCCACTCCTTTATATTTTTTTATTTTTTTATTTTTTAAATGGCCCTCCTGTGTAGTATTTCTAAATATGTGCACTGACTCCATTCACTTACTTTAGACAGGACACCGTCACTGAGAGGAATGTCAGCCTCTAGTGGCCTCAGTGGTGCATTTAGCATCTGCATGTTATTGTTCCTGCTTGGGTTTTTTATAAAGTTGTTACAAACTTAAGTCCCTTTGCTCTGTCACGTTTTCATTCATTCACATAAACGTATTGATCCCACACAGCAGAAGTACAGCTGATGCTCGGACACGTAAGTTAAAAGAATAAAAGAACAAGTGTGAACAAGTATTTCTACGAGCATCTGCAGTTCACACATGTAGCATGTAGCAGCTAAAATAAAAGGATTAGTAGATTCATCAGTTAGTTGATCAACAGACAATTTATTAAGACCTATTTTGATCATTTTTTTTGGGTCTATTTTTACTTAAATACCAAATATTCTCTGATTTTAGCATCTTAGATGTGAGGATTTGATGCTTTTCTTTGTCATAAATGATAGTAAACTGGATATATTTGGATTTTGGGCTGTTTGGTAGAATAAAACAAGCATTTTGAACACACATCTTTTTAGGGGTAAATTTTAAGGACCAAACAATTAATCAATTAACCAAGAAAATAATTAAATAATCGTTAATAACAGCCCTACTGAATCTGAGCCACAAGTAGACACAAGGTGACCAGAAAGCTTTAAGATTTAGATAGATAAAAGATAAAAGATTTAGATAGAAAAATTTGGACTTTTTTGTGTCTGCAGTGTTGGCAGCTTCAGGTAATCGCACGAAAGCGTTTAAAATGTGTGTCTTATAATGTTGGCAGTGATTCTACAAACAGAAAAAAGTGGTGATTTAATAGTTTAACAGCAGCATGGCTTAAAAAAATGTGACCTTTAATTTGTATCAAAATAACACCTCTTTTCTGTGAATTTCTCCCACTAAATATTGGCATTTAGCTTTTGTTTTTTTTTTTTCTCGGTGGAACAAAACACAGTGTGGCTAATAAGTGAGACTTTCATTTTGATGCTTCTTGTAAATGTGTTGTAAATATCTTTTGATGTTTCTTGTAAATCCCTTCAGAAAATCTCATTTTCCACAGAGATCTCGGTACCAAAGAGCAGAAATAATAACTTTACAGCCTCTGAAACCTTGCCATCCTCTGCCTCTCAATTCTAACCACACAGTTTCAGCTCTGTGTCAGGGTACTCGGTCTGAACGTGAGGTGGCTCCGATCGGCGTCTCGAGGGCGCGTGGAGAAAACGACGGGGAAAGTACAGCAACTCTTTTATTCTGAGAACCATCAGCAGAAACACTTAGAAGATATAATCATCTCCACCATAGAGTCATTTGTTTGTGAAAGCTTTCTATTAATGGATCAGCATCAATAAAAAAATATATTGAGATGATATTTCTGGAGTTAATTTGTACTCAGAAGCATCTCGCAGGTCCAGGACATTTGGCCTGTGGCTCAAAGATATTTAGATGTTTAGAGTGTGTCCACATTAAGTTGGGGAAATTTAAAAATGCACCTTTTTCGCATCTTTTCTGCCTTCTGTCCACATAAAATCAGCATTTTTTTCTGACCCATATAACTAAGCTTTGGCTAAATGATCCCTAGAGTGAAGATCCTTAAGTAAAAGTACAGTTACAAGTCTAAAAATACTCCACTACAATTAGAAAATCTACATTTAAAATAGATTGAGTCAAAATATTGTCAACAAACATACTAACATTTACTTAAAGGGTCAAAGGTGAAAGTACTTGTTCTGCAGAAGTGTTTTACTATATTATTATATATGACATTATCACTGATGTTTGTACTTTCTGACTGCTGTGGCTGCTTGAGGTTAATTAAATGAAACAATCAGAGAAGGTTAAAGGGGAAATAACAGCTCAGGCATCTGAAACGTGACACGCTGCTTTCTTGTAAAGAGTCACATGCCAGAAACAACCAGTTTAATCTTTAACAATAAATTGTATTTAATATTTATTGTGGGATATTTGTAAAAACCTTGATCTAAAAAGCAGCTTGTGACTACAGATGTCAGATTAAGTGCTGTAGTGCAGTAAGGTACCATGTTTCTCTCTGAGATGGTGGAAGCTGACGTATAATGTAGCATAAAATGGCGTAGATAAAGGGTGTTGCAGCAGTTCTCCATAAGGAGGTCAGGGCCTTTATAAACCGGAGTTTACAGGCATATGAGTAACTAAATACTTGAGTACAGAACTTGAGTACATGTAAATAAATACTTGTACTTCACTTGTGAGTTTCTATTTTATGTAACTTTATACCTCTTCACCACATTTCTGAAGGGAATATTGTACTTTTTACTCCTCTACATTTATTCAATACATTTATAGTAGTTACTTTAGAGATTCAGATTATTCATAAAAATATAATCAACAAATGACATATGTTATCATAGATGAAGCCACCCAGCATGAAATAAAGTAATTACTTCCATCTTTTGTCAGCATTAAATGATACATATAATCTATCAATGATATATATCAATGATATCCCTCTGCAGAATGAGTACTTTTACCGTTGGTACTTTAAGTATGTTTTGAGGCCAATACTTTTGTACTTTTAGTTTTGAATGCAGGACTTTTACTTGTAACAGAGTATTTCTACTCTATAATGCAAGTATCATCCCTACTAAAGGAAATGATCTGAGTACTTTGAGTAGTGTTTTTGAAATTTGAATGCAGGACTATTACTTGTAACAGAGTATTTGAGTATTTTTACTCTGTGGTATTACTATTTATACTTAAGGAGAGGCTGGGAAAGGCTCTAGAGCAGGATGGAGACCGAATGGATGGATGAGGATATGTAGCACCTGAATTTATGGAGTAAAAGTGAATATTTTCATAAATTACAGTACAAGTGAGCTACTTTTACCTGACTCCAGGTTATATTAATGTTACCAGATGAATAGTGTGCGGCTCCAAAGGTTGCCACTGTTTTGATCACGCAGTTGTCTGCTTTCCAGGAAACGTTTCCAGAGTTTGACTGTGTTTCCACCTCATCAGAGCCTCAATACGTCACCTGTTTTTGTGTTTACCTGGTGGAAGCAGGTCACGTTGTTTGGGTGTTTAAAAAAAACTGAAACCAGGCCAGGTGACTGACAGTAAATGTGAAGTCATGGCACTGTAAATGCCACTGTGTGTGTGTGTGTGAGTGTGTGTGTGTGTTACAAAGCCAGATGAGACCGGTGTAGTTGACTTTCTTCTCCAGTAGAGGGCGACCTCTTCCCACAGATGGCAGCCTCTTCACTCCAACATTTGTTTTCTCTGCTTCAGTCCTCCAGCTCGCCTCAGAAAAACTTCGTCTTCGACGCTTTGCTGTTCAAATTTCGATCCAGCACCAACATAAAGCACAACCAGCCTCTGTTTGACATGATTAAACCTGCAGACTGAGGCTGAGGAGAAAATAAACCTCCTGTGACAAATAATCCAACACTGCGACTGTCGTGCAAAAATTACATTTCATCCAAATAATCACTAAAATAAACCAAAAAAATGTCATTTGGGATGTGATAGTTTAGCTGTGGCGCTTTGCATTGACTTTAAACTTATTTTATTCACCTTTATTTTGTGTGTATTCTCTCAGATTATATTTTTGTGCATCAGTAATAATCCAAAAAAAAACCTGAATTACTGCTGTTTTTCTGCAGTTTTTGTTTTAACATGTAATAATTTCTCTTTCATTTTATTTATTACTCATGAAAAGTCACACTGTAAACATTATTTCTCTTTATAAATCAGCAGATTTGTTGGTACATCGCGTCCAGCACACCTCCTCTTGTGTCCTTTCACATCGATGATGCCCGTATAGGATCCATTATAAAAGTCACTTTTTTCACTTTGTCATTTTTCTTAGCAGGATTTCAAGGCAGCAGCAGGTCAGAGGGGATTTTTACCAAAACGAAAAAATGCACAAGACTTTTCCCACATGAGCTTTTTAAGGTATTTGACCCACATGCTGCAGACTCAATCGAAATGGAAATGAGAAGCATGTTTGTGTGTTGTTTTTGTGCATGACTGCCTGAAACACTGTGCAGTGTTGATGGCAAACGTTTTACCACTTCAGGTTTTTGTCATCTGAAACAAACACGAGATATAAAGAAATATATGAGCTGTAGAAATCTCACAGTAAAAGTGTCTCAGCATGTCGACAGTTTGGAGGATTTGTATCAGAAAAAATCAGAAAAAGAAAATTCAGCATTTTTTATAATTAAAAAAACAGCATGAAGTTTTTATATTTCATTTAATGCTGCTGGAAATTAAATCTAAAGTCACGTAATTTTACTTTTCACTGGTCAGTCATGATGAACGATCGATTTGCAAAAATTCAGGTGTGTGTCTTTTCTATTTTATGCATTAATGATCACGTTTCTGCATCAGATCACATGAAGGCCGCTGCTTTCACACACACACACGCATACACACACACACACACACACACACCGGCACTGTGGCTAAAATAATCATTTTTAAAAAAGAAATAAAATCCAAATATGAAGCCTGTTTTTTAAACCTTTCATGTCTGATATAAAGTTTGACTCCTTCACTGCGGCTCATTTTTAAAGTTTCTGCTTCTTAACGCGTTCATTTTATTTTATTTTGTTGGTTTTTTTGCGGTATTTATCTATTTATTAATATTATTCTCACCATTTTACCATTAAATGCATCTTTAAACGGCAGCATGTTATTAAACCATCGATATGAAGAATAAATATTTTACTGATTTGTCAGTATCTGCGGACTTTTAAAAGATAAAATAGGTCCTAATTAAAGCAGCAATTATGAGATTATTCATGATTTTTTTTAAAAAACGGTTTCATTCTTGGAAATAAATATGAAATAAGACGTGGTGACCTCCTTTGCCTGAGCAGAAAATGTGTGTCTCTGCATGTTTATTACTCTGTAAACACTAAAGAAAACAACAAGAAGCGATAATCAAAATGTCACAGCCTGATAAGCTTCCTGTGTGATGAGAAAGAAGACATTTGACATTTTAGGTTTGTTTTTCCTTCTCACACTTTCACACACGCACGCACACACACACACACACACACACACACACACACACACACACACACACAAAGGAGTAGTGTCAAGCAAGTATTAATGAAGAGTTTTTAAAAAGTGTATTAATGGTGTTAATATGTAAAAAAGGCTCTACTGCCATATCTTCAAAAAAAAAAGTATTTTAAAATATTGTTCAAGTTATTCTTTAATGACACCAAATAATTATTTAATCTGAAAAACAGTCCATGTCATAGTAGGACTTTTATTTTGGAAAATTAATTCTAAAAAAACAATTTATATTCAGTTTGATTATGGGATAATCTACATCTTTCTATTCTTTTCTTGTAACTCAAATGATTTCTAAGAGCGAAGTTAAGAATATCTGACTCATGCCTCTCCGCAATGACAGAAAAGTGTGACAGAAAAAAACAACAAAAAAAAAAAACCTCCCAAAACCAATTTAAAGGAGCTTAATGAAGCACCTAGCTGTGAAATCAACTTCAGCGATTGAATTTCATTTTCTTTGAACTTTGAATATATAAAGTTTCACATCTTTATTCTCGTGTGAGTGTGTTTGTGTGTTTCTGAGTCACCTGCGGTCGTGAGGGAGATAATATTCACCCCACTGGTGTCACTTTAAGTCAGCGTATAAATGCTCAGAGATGCCGGGGGTTGAATTGGCAGATTTACTGCAAGGCTGCACACTTAATTTCCGTGTAGGATTTGGAACAAGCCAACAGCCGCTTTAACTGCAAACCAGTAATATGTGAAGTGTGTAGTGGAAAATAAAGGAGGATGAGTAACAAACTAGAAACCTAGAATAATTTTAGGAAAACATGAATTTATACTTCTCCCTTAGATGTCTAAAAGATCCTGAATCTTTAGGTAACTTCCCCCAGTGTGCTGTTACATATGATGATGTATATTTAAATTAAAATCAGCAACTTTATATAAAAATTCATACATTTTTAGTACAATGTGTTGCCAGATAGACTGAAACATGCATTATATTTCAGTCTATGTGGCAAAACATCAAGCTAAAAAACGCAACAACACACAAAATAAAAGATTATCAGGATGTGTGCAAAAATACACAGTCACCAATGGAGTCTAATGAAACAGTCCTGCAATAAATCCTCCCTTCATGAAGGCCATCAGTTTCTGTTGATGCAGCTTCAGAATAAACTAATAAAGTGTAAAGCGTTGGTAGCCACGGGGCACACAAACATTAGATCATGTATTCAGGGTGTTGGCGACTCTGCTACTACTGTGTCACAGTGAAAAAGGCTTTTCTGACTCAAAATATACTTGTTTTTTTCTCAGAGAAAACAAAGCTTAGTGTAGTTTGTTAGTAAAGCAGGAAAAAATCTCTTGGTGGTGCTGGGTGGAATAATTAACACGCTCCAGTGCGGCTCAGCTCTCGCTTTCTTTACCTCCAAACACCTGTAGGTCTCGTGTCACAGACTCGTGAAAAAAATGTTTTTTCACTTGCTTCCCAAATTTCACCCTTATCTGATTTCAGATAAACATCAAGTGAAACTGAACAATAGATACAGTACTTTCAGACCATAATAGTCTAAGTGGGGGATAAAGTTGACACCCGCTTCTAAAAAAACAAAAAAAAAAACAAAGCACCGTGGGCATCAAAGCAACGCCAGGTTTATTGTTGTGGTTTTGAGCTTGCTGTGTGTTAACAGTGATACAGCCACAGGTGACTGTGTCAGGTAAATGTTTAATACAAAATGTACAGGAATCTGACATTAGTCCTGCTCAGTTGAACTCATTTATAAGAAGAAGAGGAAATAATATCAGCCCCCCATCTCCTCTGTGTTTCTTTATTTAGCACATACAGTATTGATTGTACGGTGAAGTCCACAAGCAGCATGTGTTACTCACTTGTTGCTCTAACCGAGAGACTTCAAGGTTGAATTTCACGGCTGAATTTGAGCTTTAAGCTTGTTTGTTTCTATATTAGATATATTAAATGAACAGTGTGGGACTTTTTTTTTTACCTCTAAGGGAAGGAGTATGTCTAGTTAGGGCTGCAGTTTATTCACACTTCATGGCATGTGAATGTAAACACCTTCAAATTAAAGTTGAAAGTCAGCACTTTAACTTTGTTGTCACAGGTTCATCTTAGGTCAAATGCGGTGAGGTGAGGTGCAGAGCAACGCTGCTTATAGACTGAACTGTACATGTGAGAATGGAGGAATCTGCCTTTAATTTTTCTCACTGTTGTAGTTTTTGTATTAAGACATTGAGAATTAAAGCGTCTCTTTTTCCTCAGGTTTTCTGCTCTTGATGAGGAATTAACAGCATCCTTTCACTCTGCAGCTGCTGGTGGACCAAGCTTAGAGCACAGACAAAAATGCAGATGAAAACTTAAATATCTGATTTAAACTTGGCAAAAACAGCCTCAGTTCCTGTTAAGGAAAAGAATTTTGTCAGATAATGAACCTACTGTATACATATTCAGTGACGTCTGCCTGACAGCTTTTTCTCTGAAAACATTTCCTTGGGCTACAATTAGAAAAAGAAAGTCATGCTTCTCTGCGTTGACAGAACAATATGTACGGACGCTCACACAAATTTAAACAAACTGCTCTCGAGCACCTGGATGTGAAACTGAAAGCATCTCTTCACTCTGCAGCTGCTGATGAAGAAAATGACAGAACTACAGATCAAAACTTACCTGACTGAAGCTTGGCAATGATTTTTATCTCCCCGCACGCGCACTGAAACTGCTCTCTTAACAGCTGAGTCGGGCCGGGCAGCTTAAAGTGTCTAACGCGCACTTCTCAGTACACACCTTTTCAAGGCTCTTTACACAGTCAGCACAATAGATGTAAAAATGGCAAACAAACAAAGCCTGCAGGAGCACAGTGCAGCATTTCTGATGACCTTCAGTGACATTTACTGTAAGATGTATGCAATGAAGAAGTGCCCGTCTTTATGTTGTAATGGGTTCTCGGTGATATTGTACTGCTACTGTTTTTTCCTTTTCGTTTTTTTTTGAAAGTTGTTTTGTAACAAGTGGCAAAAGGGTTACTGTTGCTGTGGCACATGAGTTGAACCTGAGATGTGTACGAGGTGCTTGCGGTAGTGCAGTTCTCGAAGCGAGATTAGCTGCTGTGCCAGTAACCAGAACCGTCTGAATCCTTTTGTAAGAGTGGACTCAGATCAGATGTGCGTGTCACTGACCGCAGGAAAATGCAATGCCATTAACCCACTTTACGAAAGAAAAGAAGGAGAGCTAATGCGCACGTGTATTCGAGTTTTAACATTTATTTTAGTCGAGAAAGGACTGAAGAAACTCTTTGGATTTTAATATATAAATGTAAGAATGTAGTGAAATTCAGTGTGGAAAAGTTGATCCTCTCATTTGAAACCTGCTCTTTTTTTTTTTCTTGAAAGTATCTTTTCACTCTGCAGCTGCTGATGCTGAAAATGACGAATTTACAGCCCAAAATCTGACACCTGTTTGAAGCTTAGCGATGAACTTTAGCTCCTCACAGGTGCACTAAAACTTCACTCTGAGTCTGAGAAGCTAGTTAAAGTTGCCAATATGCACTTTTCAGTACTGAGCTCACTTTTTTCAGAACTCTTCACACAGTTCAACAGATATCGATGTCCACCAAATCTGTGTATGTACAGACTAAATGTGTGGACCTATTTAATGGCAAAGAAACAAAGCCTGCAGAGGCACAGTGCTGCATTTCTGATCAACTTGAGTGACTGTAAGACTGTTCAGTCCACACAATGAAGAAATGCCCTTCTTTATGTTGTAATGAATTCTTGGTGATACATATTGTCATGCTGTTGTTTTGTTGCGTAATTAGTGTCACAGGGTTACTGTTGGCTGACGAATGGCACAAGAGTTGAACCTGCGATGTGCACAAAACGGTTGCGTAAGTGCAGTTTTGGATGAGTGTTCAAATTTTTCGATGGTAAAGAGAACTGTCTGATTGAGAAACGTTACTGAGCGGCAACACACTTTACAAATGTGCGTTACACAGCCACGCATTGTTCAAAATCTCATTCTAGGAAGAAAGAGAGAAGAAAGATATTTATGTGTGTGCATGTTTATGAAGAAAAAGTGTATGAACTCATGCACAAATAACAATCACCTTTACATACTTGAGATGAGAAGATGATAAATTGACAACTTTGGATTTTAATATTTCTTAATATACTTTCATTTAAAACCTGCTTTATGTGACTTTTATTTTGAAGGACTGGCGTTAATTCTCCCCGTCTGGTGTGCATGCTGACACATTGGCACACAGCAGGTTATGTAAGGCCTCCATGTAAGATGATGTTGAATCAATAACAGCAATAAAAACACATCACTGCCCCTTTATTTACATGTGACAGAGATGCAGTTGTCCTAAATATAAGTATAAATAGATCACTAAGTATAGCCAGATAGCAGAGGACATGTTTTACCAGTGAAGGTGTAACCTGTTGCTTAATTAAATTTAAGCATCATAGGAGGAGGTTTCAGTGTTTTTGTAGTGTGGAGCAGTTCGTGTGGAGCAGTTTGTGTGGAGCGAAACCCGATGTTTGCGTCAACTCGCCGCCACTGTGAAGCTTCATAAGGAAATCAGGCAAGGATTCTGCCGCGAAGCATGTCGCCTATGGAAATGAGAGATTATTATCATTAAGTCATCCTGCCGCACGCTCAGCACACACACACACACACACACACACACACCCCTGCTCACACCCTCATGCTGTCTCACGCAGGTAAACACTCAGACACCCACATACACACTTTTACATGTACATCTTGTAAACACATTTGCCAGGAGTATGTCACTCGTGTTGATAAAGGCTTTGAGCACACCTGAGTCCTCCCGGGTCACCTTGACGGATATTATAAATCTGCTGCGTGTGCTATATGTTTGTTTTGTTTTTTTTTTTCTTTTTCACTTCACTGTGATTTTGGTCCTTTTTTTTTTTTCTTTTTTCAGGACTTAACTGATAATATCATCTGGTCCCCTCCGGCGTCACAACATTTGAAGATGTGCATGTAAGGGAGGGAAAGTTCATTTGTAGTTTCAAACACAAAGGCAATTTAGACAATTTAAAAGGAAACACAATACAAAACATTCAACTGTAAAACCTTAACAATGATTTAGAAAGAGACACTGTGGAGGAAATAATATAAATTATATACACCACATGTACTAATACTGCTGTTAGTAGTACTAATTTATCTTCTACTAGTAATGTTGCCACTCCTACTGCATGTACTATTATTACTTATAATATTTCATTAACGATTGCTATTACAAGCTACTACACATACTACTGGTACTATTACCTTTATTGTTATTGTTGCTACTTCCGTTCTGAATACTGCTACTACTGTGATTACTACCACTATACTGAATAATATTACAATTTCACTTCTATTACTAATTTTACAACTGATACTACTGCTCTCGTTACTATTAACATTACCAAAACTACAACTACTATTACAACACTAACTACAGCAACAACATTACTGCCATTGTTATATTACAATTTCTACTACTAATATTTTGTATTATTACCACTCTTACAAGAATTATTATCACTATTACCATAATTACTAATACAACAGTAGCTGCTATAACAACTGCTACAGTTATTATTACCATTAATACTAATGTTTTTTCTTTTAAATTGATGTTGCAAATGAATTGTAATACTACATGTTTATTTATAGTGTGTTTTTTGTTAAAGCCTTACATAAACTAACAAATGTGTCATAGTTAAATGAACCCAATGTGTGTGTGTGACTTACTGTATTTATACAGACACAGGACCGCGTGTTTTGCTTTCTTTGTTCAGTTTTCTTACTTCTGTGTTGCTGTACATATACTCACTTTGCTTATTTTATCTTACCTTAAGATGGTCAGCGTACTGTGATTATAAAACAGAGAAAAGCAACTGATCCTCACAAAGTTGCAGCTAGATGACTGGAAAGATTATCAAAATAGTTCATATGTTTTCTGTTTCTCTCCTTAATTGAATGATTAACTAATCATGTCAGCAGTAGTTTCTTATTACATGACTAACTTCTTTTAGGATTATGACTGCTGTTTTTCCACATCAATTGCTGTAACTGTTATTAACTATAAAAAAGCAGCTACACCACCTCTACAGCAACTACAACTATAACATAAAAACAGACTACCCGTATCTTTAAAATTACAGCATTATAAGAAATAATTGTCTGCAGTAACAAACTCCCAGATCTGCTCAAAAACAGCTGCATCAGTAATGAACGCTGTAATCTAAAGTAAATCTAAATCTAAATGTGGTCTAGTAAGCAGAGATGCAAAGTTGTTTATTCTAAACATACACAGATGTGTTCATACGCGTTTGTCGACACACATTTTGGGCTGCATGTGGATGGTGGACAGACGTGAGTAGGTGATGAACACGTCCACGCGGATTCAGAGAGTATGAATTTGAGAGAGACTGGATTGGTCAGCCAGCCCGATCCAGCTGTGTGACCGGTAAAGTCGATGAAATTGGTAATTAAAAAAGCAAAAAAACAGAAAAAAAAACAAAAAACCCCACCATCCACTGCTGGCTCCAAGAGACGCTGCACCAGCTCAACCAGTGTGTATGATGGTCATGTCCCGACCACAATTACTGGTTTAGGTGGTCACCAGCTCCGGATGATACAGTATTTTGAGCGTATGTCCGATGTGTGTGGTCAACCAGCATTTACATCATTTCCCATCTAACTAGCACCATTAAGGTCCTGACCAGCAGAAGGGCAGCTGTTCCCATCAGCACATCCGTTCAGGACCCGGGTCACGTCCTCGGGGGGCTTTTTAACGGGCTGATTTTAGCGTTTTTAAACTCGACATGTTTAGGTTTGGCTGCTTTCATGACACATCAGACATAATGATGAAGAAATAAAGAAGTCAGCATTTCTACACCAGAATTTTTTTATTTCTGGCAACATGAAAGAAGCTTTGGAAGGAGTATTTGGACATTTATATTTGGATATAAATTTTATGAGCCTGTAATTTTCTAATAATTTTCAGGAGTACTGGATGTAACCATGAAATTTTGTACTAATTACAGGGAAAATAGAGACAAAGGTCTGACAGTAATATAAGTTAATTGTTGATATTCAGAGGAATTTTCTTGAAAAAAATCTGCCTTATTTGAATAAAACTTTTTTTAGATGTTGGTGCGAGAAACCATCAACCAGATGACACGCATGAAGTTGCAGCTGAAGTTGATCGAATAAAATAGAGTTAAATATTAGCCACCTGGCTCATCTCTTCTGTCAGAAATGTCACTTTCCTCTCTGCAGGTTTGGTGCATTTCCTGATGTTCCACGCGCCGTTAGCATGGCATTTAGAGCAGATGAGTATGACCTTTGAACGTTAACATTAAGAGAAAAACTCATTTGAATCTTGCACACAGCTGTAAATAGCAGGTACATCACCCTTTCACTGTACAGTGTGTGCCACAGTCTAAAAATATGCAGTTCTGCAAAAAGAAAATCGATGGGAGTGTGTGACAGAGAAAGAGGCAGTGAGTGTGTAACGAGATGAACTCCGCGCAGAAGGTGTGTGCTTTGTTGACTTTGCCGTGAGTTAGCAACCATCTTTGAGCCGTGAACATAAAACAGAGGGATACCTGAAACCATTCGCTGTTGCCTCTATTGTTGATATATTTTAGGTGAAAATGAATAATGTCTATCAGGTAGAGTTATTTATATTTTCTTCATTTTTTTCCCCACTGTAAAATTGTGGCTTTGTTAAGTAAACATCCTGCTGCTGCTTTATGTTTACCAGATCATATATATTGGCTTGTGAGCTACTCGGATATGTTTACAAGACATTATCAACATTATCAACATTATCTAACCATATCACAATTAATACTGACATTAAAAATTAAACATTTATCATTAAAGGAGAGGAAGAAAAAATCTCATTTGGAGACTGTGAATTTTACTTTTTTTTTTTTTTAATGGCATTCACATTTATCAAAATAGTTTTGTATTCGTTTCTGTCAACCGACTCACTGATTTAATTTCTTCATTTTTTCAGCATATTGCTGTCAGGAGATGAGAAACATCCACATGGCCACTACACCACTGAAAATGAAAGAGACCGAAAATAAAGAGGAGAAAAGTCACACTAAGTGTTGAGAGTTCAGGTGAGAGGAGTGTGTGGGCTTTATTTGGCTCCACAGATGGCACACGCACACACAAAAAGTTAAATGTCAGCATGCAGCAATACCGTTGCCTCCTGTCAAACACATCTCCCTGAATAGTAAAGCATGAAACCCACAAACCTTTTCTCAGTTTTGTTTTTCAGAAGTTAAGAAGAAAAAACTGTTGTTTCACCTTGAAGCTGACTAAATATGGTGTGTTTTGAGCCGAGATATACACTCATATTCCTGGAACACACACAATATCCACTCATCACCTGTTTGTTTATCAGAAGCAGTTGGTTTGATGGATTCCCCATCATGCTTGTCTGTTCCTGTCTACCAGTCATACCGCGTTGTGCGAGGAAACAATCAGCTAATTTGAGGTGGAGAGATCATGTGCCGAGCGGTCACAGGCGACCTGCTTCCCGCCTGCCTCATATCTGATCTGCCTCTCACCGATCTGAAGCCGTGTCATTAATAAAGCAGAACTCTGACATGAGCTGGACTTTCCCATTGCTGTTTATCACATTCTTCAATTCTGACCAAAATCTCTTTTGCTGCATATTCACATCTCACCTGCCTCGGTACAGCTCTGCAGCAAGGCCTAGAAAAGCACCTTTAGCAAGTGTATTCAGCATTTAAAAGCACAGAAGTTGTTCTTTTTTTCAGCACTGAATTAATTTAGGACATATATATTTTACTAAGTTGATGATAGTTAATAAGAAATTTCCAGTTAAGTGTATTTTGAGAATGTGACAGTAACATCCACTCAGTATATATCTTGGTCACAGTTAAAAAAGATAGACACCAATTTTTTACATCATGTTTCTTACGTAATGTTGCTTTCAAAGCTGCAGTCAGACCGGATTTCGCCTGCCTAAATGCACTCACAAGGTGTGGCCAGAAGCAGGTGGGACAGGAAATGGTGCGAGCAATGTTGTAAGCAACAAAATCAAAAGGTCCAAAATCTTTTAAATTATACAGCGTTTCATCAAAGACTTTGTCATCATTATCCCCTTTGTGCTCTCTGTCGACAAGCAGCTTGCCCGCCCCCCCTCTCTGCTTTTTGTATTATTTTTCCGTGCGGTTATATAAACAGGATGTAAACAACTGCTGTTGCAATAATGAGGTCATTTCCATCTCATCTCTCAAACAGGCTGGACATGGAAAAGTCTCATAATTTTGCATGTCAAAGTTTAATCAGTTTATCTACCGAGACAAACCTAAAAGCAAACCTGAGCTGTTTATAGTTACCTTACGAGACAGACGATAGCGGTGGTGTGGAAGAATAAGGACCTCACCATTTAACACTTGAATGGATAACGAAAAGGATTTGATGGTTGTCCCCACATGATGACAGTCTGGCAACTTTTTTCCCGTTTTTATTAAGTCCCCCACCTCACACTGCTGTTGTTGATACCCAGAAACGTCCTGAACACATAGAAATGTGAATGAATGAGGTTCAGCAGTCCCATCTGAATGGAAACAGAGAGGTGCTTCTGTTATTCAGTCCACCCTCGCTGATATAACAAAGTAAGAGAAACTCCTGTCACTGTTACAAAACACAGATCAGCACCACAAACTACAGCATCCAAAATGAGCATGGAGTTTAATCTACCCCTAAGTTAAAACAACATACAAACACACATCTGCATCAAGGTAAAATTAACTACAGGACTTTTGTATAAAACAGCTTTTGTTTCAGCTCAGTGCACTGTGTAAACTGGCTGCTGTGCAACAACGGACTTGCTAGTTAGTTAATCTAATCTTGCCCACAAATAGATTTTTAACCTATGTTCATTTGGTCCCTTGCTCTGCCAAGTGCACGTGTGCAGATATGAAGGCGACATTGGCTAGACAGCTGACGTGGATTGCTGCTCAAAGTCTGTTTCACTTCTTGTGTTGTGTCTCGCTGTGTTGTCTCAGGTGTTATAGTCAGCTGATAGAAAGTGACGTCACCGCTTCATGCAAATACGGTTTAAATTGAGATTTTATTCGCTATATGCATGTACAGAGGACAGAATACGACACAAGACTTTCAAAGCAGATCTGCACACTGAAGCAGAACAAAAAACATGCGGCTCAATTCAGTCGGACCTGCCATCTTGATTTATTGTTGCTCTGCTTTAAATTGCAGAGAAAGCTGCCAGCTGGCAGACACAAAACAGGAAAGAGCTGAAGCAGTGACTAAGATGGCATCTACAATTCGAGAAAAGGTTTGCCTTTAGATCATTTTTATTATTTTTACTGTCATGAGTCACCAGTGGGCTGGAAAAAAACATGCTTTGTCTGTGGCCTGACTGCACCGGAGGGCTGCAACCTGGCAGAAAAGACATGGGCTCCACAGCAAAGCAGTGTTTTATCTTTGCAGGCCTACTTGTTTAAAAATGTGCGCTCAGATAATTGGCCTATTGTCGATGTCTGAAAACTACCCACAAAGTCACCACTGTTTTGGTTTTCATGTTTTCATTTCAAGTGAAGGATGGATGGAGAAGAGTTTGTGGCCTTCAAGGCTCAATAAAACTCTTTCAGAAACCCGAAGCTTTGACTCAAACCTGCTCAGTGGTCAACAGTTTGGTCAGAAGTGCTGGTTCAGGATGAAAACAATCGTAATTATACTTTAAATGTAAGGAGTCTAACATTGTATAAACAGACGTCTGTCTGAATTAGCTCATTGATGTTGAGGCTTTGTTGAAGAGCGCTTTGCAAAGTTGTCTGAGACAGAGTGAAGTGAGGAAGAGGTCGAAAATGAAAAGTTTTATTACAAAATGTCCGTGCAGAGAAAAACTATTAGTGTGAATCAGCTCACAGGGAGCTTTTTCTGAATCCTAAATCCTCATCACCATTTAATGTCGCCCACATCCACCTACACAGGCCTTATCACTCTGATCATGTTTGCACAATGCAGTGTTTTGCATGTAAAATTCCCGAGGCTAGTTTGGCACGGTTTCACAGTAATAGCAAGTAACAAGTTTCCTTATTATCTACAATTGCTGGTCAGATAATTATTTTAAATTATGTTTCCTCAGAAAAGCCCCAGGGAAAAAAGTTAACTCTGGATTATTTCACAGTAGGTGAGAAGGAATTATTCCTGTTAGTAAAAGTGACCCCTTGTGGTTCGACAATGCTGCGCTCCATCAGCACATCTGATGGTTTTCAACCTGCTCTGAGGCACCAAACATCTGCCAAATCTCTGATGAATCATTCAACATTTAAACGGTTATGTTTAACATCTCTAAGATGATAATCGCTCCCCAGTAGCTGTAAAGGTTAGACATGAATTTAATCAGAAATTCATCAGTTTTCACAATAAAGGAAATATTTGGCTTTAACCCTTCCTATTGTGACGGCAGAGAGGCTGAATTGGGTTAAAAAAGGACTTTCATAACATATTTCATAACATTTAGTTAAGTTGCCAAATCACTTGGGTGTACTCTGGTTTATCACGTGGGAAAACGTGTAGTACTTCTTTTAAAATAACACAAAATGATGCAACTCATGTGACTATGGATGTGTGAAATTCATAAAGTGTTGCCTCAAAGTTTGGTCCTTTTTAACACAAAGACGCATCTGTGTCTTTTTTTTTTGCACTTCTCATCTCATCTTTGTTGCTTCTTGTACAAAAACATCAGTTTGCCCCAGTGGCATAAAATGTTAAAATCGTCAGTGTTCGGTACATCTTTAAATCAGTAGTTAGTTTGATGCCTATGTTTTTTGCATCTCCTTTTTGCCCCGAATATTTTCAGTCACCCCAAGTCCAGTTTTAGCTGTGTTGTCTCACTTTAAGATCTATCGCTGGGGAGCTTTACCCTATAATGTTGCCACGTCTATCAACACTAGTACAACAGGAGATACAGTGACCATCAATGTTTAAACCTTTATTTACTCTGGGAAAGGTAATAACTATGCAAGCTCTTTTTTACAAATGCCTCGCCACTGAAGTAGACTGCTAAATCAGTTTGTCAGTTTTTTTTCGTTTGTTCTCAGAGTTGCCTTTGAGGTTTACCACATAGGAAAAATACAATAAATGCAAAATTATTTTGGTTGCTGACAACGCAGAATCTCTTACCTCATTTTTGTCACTGCTGCGTGTGTAATTACTGTAATTATTTGCAGTCTGTGGGGAAACTACGATTCACATGAAATATAGTGAATTGAAATTATAGTAATCTTACTGAGGTGTGTGAAACATGCCACCCACTGCTCTTAATTTGTACACTTGTTTTTTATCAGCAAAAAAGGGGAATGCATTAGACAAAGTCACCTTCTTATAGTTATTTTGCATCCTTAAAATTAGTTTTTTTTTTCCAAGAGGTGGAAATATCTGCCAGTTCAGTGAGATTATAATCAACTGGCTTCCAACTTTTAAATTATTCTAGAAAATCTTGACTCCACTACTTCATTTTTATCTTAAGAAGCTGATTTCTATTGGAGACAGAAATATTCTTACTACACCGGCAGATATTATCACTTGTTTTGAGAAAATAAGATTTTTATGACACAGAAGTAGTACTTGGTAAGCTTTTTAAAAATGACTATTCCCTGTCTTATCAAGAGTGAGTGTGTTGATGCGCGAGTATGTGAGTGAAACCTCTCCCACCTGTGGTTGTCTTTTTTTTTTTCCCAGACCGTAGGAGGCCTGCTGTCTCTCACATCAGGACAGCCAGACATCTGTATGCCACCAACATACACACTTGTGCACACACATTGTTGCGCGATGTGGAGGCTGATAAACAGACACACGTGTAGTGTGGAGGGAAAAAAAAGAAGTGCTTCGGTTTGGGGACACATTGTGGGCCAGACAGTCAGTTTACCTCCCACCTGACCAGATAAAATCAATCTCTTACTGTCAGAAGACGCACGGACTTGTTTAATGTGTAAATACTGCAGGGATGTTTGAGCAAAAAGGCTTTAAATCTTCACAGAAAAAAATTGTGTTTTGCACAGATTTAACGCTTCTGCAGTTCATTTCTTTTTCACAGTTTTTTTTTGTTGTTGTTTGTTTTTCACAGTTTTGCATACAGTCCTATTCTTGAGCATAGTGAGTCAGGTAAAGAGCATTAAAGGAGACGTGGTAGAGTGATGTATTGTTTGATAAAGACTCACAGGTGTGATTCTTCAGACAGGTGGCGTGAGACAGAGCATGTATCTGGTCTCTCTGCCCACACTGCATGCTGCACGGGATAAAACACATGCTGGGCTAAATATTCAACATGTAAACTGGATATTAAAGCATTTACGTGAGAAGGCTATCTTAATGTCAACAAGTTCCATGAACAGACTAAAAAGAAATCACGACTGCAACAAGTAATGTTTGCAAAAAACTACAGCTTTTTCAGCACAAAGAGTGCACAGCTTTCCTTGCAGCTTGGTGAGGCTGCACTGAGGCACTGAGACAATACTAATGGATGTTTAGCAGGCATCTTTACCATGTTGTACTTTAGTTTGCTGGTGTGCCAACATTAGCTAACATGCAGCTACTTAGTGATTAACCAGTGCATTGGATAAATATACATTTAGACTTGATGATGGCCCTAGATGAAAAATCAAAGGATGACCAAAGTTATAACAGTTCATCCTGATAGGGAAATAAATGTGTGAGACAAATTTCATGGTAATCCATCTAAAAGTTCTTTAGACACTTCACTAAAAAACACAAAAATCAGCCTCCTGGAACATTAGAGGATGACTCAGTAAACTCAGTAGGACACATCATCTGAGGATAATATCTGTACAAAAGTTTGTCGTAGATGTTCACAGGATAAATGACTAATTTGACCTGCTGGTAGAGCCAGAGGAAAAGTCACAGGATCACCAAAGCCACATGGATTCATCCTCTGATAACTATGAATAGATGTGAAACATTAGGCAATCCGTCCAGTAGGTGAGACGTTTCAGTCTGGGCCAACGTGATGGACTGACCAAACCATCTTTCCATCCCTGCTGTGATAAAAAAAAAAAACAAAACAGTAATGATATTTACATGAGCATCAGCATCACCTCACCTCTTGCACAACTAAATGCTTTGTAGCTCAGTGTAACCTAAGGACATTCGAGCAGACAGGCCTCATTGTTTCTAGATCCTTCACACTTTGCATATAGGAAGAGAGTGGGAGTCGTGGTGCACTGTTCTGTAAGCTTCGTTGCACTTGGAAACAGCAGGTACTTCTGTTTTCTCTTGGATCATGGCATTAAAATGCCATGAGATTTTAGCATATAAATGAATGGCTTACTCACCCAAGATAGCTGGGACAGGGTCCAGCACCCCTGTGACCCTGTGTGTGCTCAGGATAAGCAGGTTTAGAAGATGGATGGATGGATGGATGAATGGCTTACATTAGTCATCCGTAAGTGACACAATTAGAAATGTAAAACAAAGAACTTTTAATATTTACACTATAGGCTTGTCACCTTCTCTTATTCTTTCTCAGTGCAGCTGAACCAAAGTGTTTACTGTCAGCTTGTGTGATTTCAGTAAATGAAACGTGATTATTGGTAAGACCAAGAGTAAAGTGTTGATTATACAGCAACCAACCCGCCTTTCAAATACATTTCCTGCCCAAAAATGAAAAACAAGACTTCTAATTGAATGTAAGCGGATGTAATGGGACTTTTTATAAGTAGGCCTCCACTCGTGTAGATAAATAGGCCCTGTATAGTCAAACAATAACTCAGTGTATTGCTGGAACTTGTTATAATCTGGGGTATTGTGTGTTTTAATGTACGGTAGCCCATGTCTTTTCTTTCATCATTGTAAAGTGACACACATTTCCGACCTTTCTGGATCGTTCTAGCTGAGTGAAATGAGCAGTTTTCTCTTTTTGTTACTGGCCTGACATCAGATGTATCTCTACTAGAGAGATCAAGGGCTGAGCTGCAGGTTGCTCTGCCTCCCACTCACACGATGAACACCTGATTATGTTTAACAGCCCCACTGAAAGACTCTGGAGGTCTCTTGTTCCTGTGGAGGGCTGATTTCTGTAATGAACATCTGTAATGTGAATGTGATTGCGATGGTGCGATAAGCTGATTCAACTCACTGATCGCGCTATCTTCTGAAAATCTGAGCACTTTGATGTTGATTGAACATTTAAAAGACATTTCGGGTAAAATGGGCTTAAAAGTGAAACCTTAGAAGACGTACGCTGCCGGCAGGATTCAACAGAAGAGTTTGCTGGGTGGTTAAATAGCTGTAAATAGCAGAGGGGTGGAGGGGTCGTTTCATCTGACTGTTAGGGTAACTTTCTGGAAGTGACGAGCCGACACCGCTGCCTTATAATGCAGTGATTGGCGAGTTGTGAGGAGGAGAGAAAGGAACCACGGTTTGAACTTCTCTCTCAAGCTCTCTTTTTTAAAGTTCTTTTCACAGCTATTTCTGTCACTTTTCACATGAAGTGTGACACTCTGAAGGCCTTCCAGGGGTGTCCTGGTGTAAAACTGGCCAGTACACGCTCAATAATGTTGTCAGCTTCAGCACAGATGTTAAAATGATGTGTGGTCTCTGATATTTGTGCATCAGGCACTTAAATGTCTATTACATGTTTATTTTATGTGTATGTGGAGCCTTATATGTCTGCTCTATCAATCTATAGCTGTCGGATTCAATAGGAAACTGTTAAATGAATATTTGATTGTTGAGGCATATTACTTGTTGTGTTTTTCAGCACACACTAAATAAGGTTTGTGCTTATTGTTTCCCATTGTCTCCTGTTGCCAAGGCCAATGAAATGACCAGTGGTGTGTGTGAAAGAGTTCAGTGAGTTGTGTGACTGTTCAGGTTGTCGGCCATTTTCTTGTTGTCCTAATCTAAAGACCCCCGCAGCGTACTGGAAGTTCAGCGTCGTTGAAAATTCCAAGAATGCACTGTAAAATGCTTTTGAGTATCTTTACGCATGTTGTAGTGGTTTAACAAACCCGTGTTGACTTCCTCTCGTTGACTTCCCTCTTGGAAGATCCCTCCTGCCATCTTAAGTGACGCTCCAATAGTAGCGTGTTAACAACGATGCGAAGGGACACATAATACCCACAATCCCTTGTGATCTGTTATCGTGACATCTGCACAATGAAAATGAAGCGATCAGTTAACTCCTAGTGGACTTGTTAACATCTCTGCAGCATTTTATTCCTTAGTTTTCTTTTAAACATGTTTTATAACTCTCACTTTTCATGGCTGATGAAAAGCATTTACCCCATGCTATTCAAATCAAGTGGCCCCCCATGTGACAGATTTTGTTCCATTGCGGGCAAATTTTGAGGGCATGACAGCAGATCAATCACTACACTCAGTATTTGGGCCATAAAAATGTTGAAAAATGCACTAGGTAGCAAATGGGGAGCCATTTGGGATGCAGAGGAGATTAATTCTGGCAAAGTGATCAAGCATAGAGTTGCTGAAAATCTGGGAGTCATTTCAACACACAGACCACCAGGGCCAAAACACATATGAGGCGCCCAATTTGGGGTTGAGAGCCTCACTCGAGTGCATTGTGACGGTATTTTTTTTTTTGAGGCAGGGGTTGAAGATTACTCATTCACTTTCCCCACATAGTTTTTCCGAGCTCGGCTTGTTTTACACCAGCAGCACTGTGTCAGGGCGGTTATTAGTCACAATGGGTAAAGTTCAAACCACTTGATTTTAATCCTCGATACCACATTATTTAGAGCTCACTAGGATCACGATGCACACCTTTACCGAATGAACTGATGGATAAAAACATTTGGAAAACAATGCAGAGGGCTTTGACAACACACCAGAAAGTCTCAAGATTCAAGCAGAATAAATTAAGTGAGGTGTATATTAATGAAAGAGGGTAGTTTAGAGTTGAGTTGAGACAAATTCAGTTAGTCTGGAGGTGTATGAGGCCTTGTTATAATTGGTTGTCTACATGCCCGTTCAGCACTTTCAACAGATGGTGGCGTTTTGACATCTCACTTCAAAATGGAGACCACAGCTCCTATAGACTTTCTCTGCAGTGTCAACTGATCTGTACGCACCACAACGTGTCTCTCTTTACTCTCTCTCTCTCTCTCTTCTGGGCGTCTTTCAAGCCTTTTTTTTTTCTCTCTTTCACTTTTCTCTTGTTGTTTCTGCTTCAAAACATTCAGGGACACACAAAAAAGAGACAAGTGGATTTTTTTTTTTTTATTCCTCCACTCGCGGTGAAACTGAATCAAAAAGAGAACTACTTTGATCGATGAAGCATTAAAGGTGACATGATTCAGACTGAGCCCACGTTTTAGAAACTAAAGCTTCACAGTGAAATTTAAAACTATGACGAGTGAAGATGCTGCAGAATTTACGTGCCACTTTTTTCAACACATCAAAAGCCTCTCACATTTCTTTTCGATGTACTTTACCGGTTTCAAAATTAAATGCACCCTTTGCTTTCTTCTTCTGTTATCATCAGTCTGTCTTTAAGCCTAAAGTATTGCTAATGCAAAATTGGAGGACAGTAAATTTTAGCTCATACTCTCAAACCAAATCCAAATAAGAATAAAGACTTTTTGTAGGTCTGTTTTTATTTATTTAAATGTAGAAATGAATAAATTCACAAATGCTCTTATTTGTGTAAATTCTTTATTTTGATCTTGATTCTTTCTCTTCAGTCTTTTCTGCCTCTTTTTCTTTCTTTTTCTCCCCTCTTTCAACTCAAAAATATCAGCGGCAGAGAAAGAGGAAAAGCATGTCAGCTCCTCTACCCACTGTTCTCTCATCCTCTCAGCTTCCTTTTTTACTTTTTGAAACGCGCCTGTTCGCGTCAAAGCCCAACCTCGACGTCTTCTCCTCTGCTCTCTGACTAATTTTGATAGTAAAAGACGCAGAGTAAAGCTGATCTGTCTCCCCTTTATATTTTTAGGCGACACAGTCATGCTAGATTATGTCATGTTCCTCAAGTGTGCTTTGTGAAATAGGTCGGTGGGACGATCGTCTCCAGCGACGGCTGTTTACATCCCACAGAGATGAACCCAGGCTCGGCTGTCTGGGGAAAAATTGTCCACCTCAGTTCTGATTTGACTTTGCATTTACTGCTTTTGTCGGACGGTAGAAAATTGTAGTCGGAGGCTGTTCGGTGTTTAGTCACAGGCCCCTGAGCACGTCTAAGGGTGTCTACGTGTGAACAACACAGCTGAACTGTTGATGTTGTTGTACAAAAGAATGCTAAGTAATTATTTGAAGCTCGACTCGTGCACAAAGTGTGGTTTGTTTGCTTCAGGTTTGTGTTTTTTAATAAATAAAACTACCAGTAATAGTGAAACTCTGAATCAGACTGAGAATTACTTTGATCGATGAGCCTTTAAAGGTGACATATAAAACCCTTGAGTAGTGTGGGTGGAGTGGTGTTAAATGTTGGCAAACGGTTATTTTCTTTTTTAGGTCCAATCTATACTTCTGATAACGTGATGCTTCAGAGGGATATTTTATTTATTACCATCTAACAAAGTGCTGAAACATGTTTATAATATATTTTAGTCTTATTCATAGCACTGTATAATTCCACACAGACATTTAAATTCTATTTTGTTAATTTAATCTGACTTATTTTCAAGCTTGTTCTGAAATTAAACTGATTTAGGCTGAATTAAATGGTATAATAATTCTACAATATGGGGCTTGTCACGCTCGTGAATTTTATCGATAAAACGTTTGGTCATATTGAAAGTGAGGCAGATACTGAAACTCTAACGTGACATTTAATTGTGTCGAATTTGTTTTTCAAGATGTATGTTGGTCTCAAAATAAGCTGCTCAAACTGACATATAAGAGTGTATTTTGTGTTAATTGGTGTCAGACTTGTTTTCTTCTTATAAATAATCCATAAGTCATACTGAAACTATGATGCTCTGGAGTGATAATATTACCAGAGCACCAGGGGAAATTTGCCTTGTGAAATGTTCGGTTCTCTCAGCCAGCAACCCACTCAGTTTCGACTGGAAAAAAATCTTTTAACCTTTTCAGCAACAACAAATGCATGTTTAAAAAAAAAAAAGAAAAAAGAAAAAAATGAGTGAGTGAAATGAGAGTGGCTGTGTATTATCAGGCAGCTGTGTTTGTTCACTGCTGTCAACCTTTTCAAAGTAAAACTCCTGCAAAGAGTGAAAATTCAGCAGGATCACACAGTCATCCATGTACACAATTTGAATAATTTGTTTTCTTTCTTTTGTCGTCCTTTCTCGGTGCATCTTAAATTTGTCTGTTTTCACATCTCGTGTTATACGTGCCTGTTTGATAATTTCTTGTTTATGACTGAGACGAGCAGTTTCAAAATGAGACCTCCAATATTTCAGAGCATGTCACATTCGTACATCGTAGACAATATTTGTTTTTTTGTGGGTGACCTAGCTGTAACAGTTTAATTCATTACTGAATGTTTTGTTCAGGGACTTTTACTGATTTGACTGTAGGTGTGTTTGCTGTATTTGCTCCTGCTGATGACTCAGAGGCAGTTTAACATTTTAATGATCATGCTGAAATGAATTTCCAGAAAATATTTCAAGGAGTTTTAGAATTATAATTATTTGGTCTTACTTTCTTTTTGTGCGTGTGTGTTGTTTCCTTCAGTATTGTGAATTTTCTTGTGTAGGTAAATTATAAAAAGCTCTACAGTAGATGCTTGCATGTGTTTAATATTTTTCTCTGTTGATGACACATGTTGTGGTGTTCCTGTTGTCGACTTTAATCCCTAATCCCAATTATCACCCCCATCATTCTCTTCAGGGAGTTTTCTGAAAATGCTTGTGTGCGGTGGTTAGTTTAGGATATTAAATGTCACTGTACGTTCAGTCTCCCTGATCTGTAATGAGACAATGAGTAAATATAAACATGTTTATGGTTTCAGTCTGGCAGTGTTGCGTGCTCAGACTCCGTGGGTGGCATCACTTTGTTACCATCAGCATCTGTTTGACTAATCACCTCTCTAACTGGCTCCGTGTGAGTGTGTGTGTGTGTTTATGCAGCTACTTTATTTTATTGATCTGTGTGCATGGATCTGTGCATGTGCTTCCTTGTGTTTACAGTGTATATAATGTCTGTGTGTGTGTGTGTGTGTGTGTGTGTGTGTGTGTATCTGCATAGATTGTGTGTTTTTGTATGTGGTTGTTTTTTTTTTTTTCTGGCTGCTTTTTGAGTGTGTGTGCCTCTGCAGTTGTTGTATTTGTGTGTTTGTAGCTTCAGCATTTGTGTGCAAATATGTGTACATTATGTGTACGTTTATATTTTTGTGTGCAAATTTGCATGTACTTTCTGTATATTTAATGTCACAAATACAGCAGTGTGTGGGGTTGTAAGATGTGTTTGTGAGTGTCTGTGTGTTTATGTCTTTGTCAGGCTACGTGTGTGTGTGTGTGTTTACAGTATGTGGTCATACATGTATGTGCTTATTACATATGTAATGACTATGCTGTGTATATAAACATATACCCGGTGTGTTTGTTCTGAAAGTGTATGTGGTTCTGAGTGTACTTCTCCATCTGTGTCTATGTGTGTGTGTATATAGTATTTGTTTACATTTAATTGTGCAGCATGTGTGTAGATCTTTGTGTACATATATTTGTCCATGTACATGTGTGTATATTTACATGTCTATCAAAATGTGTACGTAGTTCTATGAATGCATGTACTTTTACATGTGTGTGTGTGTGAGTGTGTGTTTTATGTGCATTTATTTGTACAATATGTGTAAGGGTCTGTGTGTATATCAGTGTTTGTCTTGTTTTTTTTTGTGTTGTGTGTCTTTACAGCATATCCATATTGCCAACATAGACTGTGTGTATAGTGGTGTAATTACTATTATTATTATTACTACTACTAATATGTGTTTGATGAAATGTGTACTCGTGTGTGCTAATGTGTGTTTATTTTTTACTGTTAATGTAGCTCTGTGTGTACTTCTGCAGTTGTGTGTGTGTGTATGTTAATACTGTGTTTGTGCTCTTTTACTGTATTTGTGTGTGTGTGTGTGTGTGTGTGTGTGTGTGTATACACTTGTGTCTTTTTACACATATTGCATGTTTCTGTCCATATTCAGGCTAGGTGTGTATGTAAAATATGTTTATGTTGTTATTACTTATATAGGCATATTTTTTGCATTATGTGTCCCTTTTGTTTTTGTCAATGTGTACTATAGACTGTGTGTGTGTATGTTATATTACTAATTACTACTAATACTGCGATGTTGTGGCTTTAATATTTGTGTGTGCATGTTTAGTATTTGCGTGCATATATTTATAACGTATGGGTACTCTCTGTGTATACATGTACATATTTTTGACAGTGTGTGTGTTTATATGTGTAATTTGTGTTTGTTGTTATGCATATGTATATACAGTATAATTATTATTTCTATCTGTATGTGCATATATGTATGTCTACGTGTGTGTTCTTGTTCGTCTGCAGATACAGATGGGTGAAATTTAAGGTAAAATTTGCATAAATGAAGAACATGCATGTTCACATTGATGGATTTAAAGATACTCATACCAGCTGGGACCCACTGCTAATGTTTTTATACTCCTATTACACTATTTATGACGCACAACAAAAAAAAAGTGTCACTGTACATATGACACATTATTATTATTAACAATCAGTAACAAATAGTGACTTGTAACTTTTTAAAAAAGTGCAACATTAAATGCATATTTTTCCATACAGGACATGCAGGATCACTGAATATTATAATGCAAACAATGTAATATATTATAGCTTTTACCATCTCAACCTAATTTAACACCTCTGCATGATTTTGAACCATCATTAAAATAACAAATTAGGTCATATCTTTGAGAGGAATAGTGTTTATCCCTCAGATAAGGTTTCTTTGATTATAAAGAGTCTTTGCCAAGCAGCATCGAAGCTGGTCTGGAGGCTTGTGGTGGACCAACAACTCACTGAGACACTTCATGTAGATATTTTCTTATCACCCATCTGCACGTGTGTGTTTATATGTGCACAGCTTTGTGTACAGTATTTTTCACTACATGTTATGTGCCTTGTGTGCTGTAATGTATACCTTGTGTGCTTGTGTTCACAGTGTATGTATTTATTTGCATGCACATGGATGTGTGAAAGTGCTTGTTCCCTCTTCTCGCCGCTCATCGTCTGTCTGTCCCAGCTGACATTTACACATTCAAATCAGAGACTGTTTGTCGTTTTTTGAGGCACAAGATTTCATGCTTTGTTCAAGATAGTTACTTACATTACTGGAGCGTGTAGAGACTGTCTCATCTAACAGAAGTCAACTATTCAGGAAGAGACATTTGTTGTTAACTTTGCCATCATGTTGGCCTTTTTTTATGATCAAAAATTTTATTTATGCTCTTTTAAAGTAATGTTAATGTTTTTTTTTGTTTGTTTTTGTTCTGTTTTGGATCCTGGAGACCCAAGACCATCCCTAACACCCCCCAAAAAACATGACACCTTGATATTTAATTATAATATAATACTAATTATACTAATTATAATATAATACTAATATACTACTAATATATACTAATATATGTGCATTTTTTTCACACATGGCCCATGTAACATACATAACATTATATATTTCCTTATTTGGTGTAACAACAGCGCTTCATGGCCGTTTCCATCTTTTGTCACCTTTACAGAATATGCAGTTTGTGGTAAAGGGAGGGGCTACCACTTCAATACTGTTGTACATACTGGGTTTTAATAAGGTCAGAAGAAAAGAAAAAAACATCTCAAGAAAAACACATTTGCAAAATGAACCACTTTTTGTTTTTTTACGCATACAGCAGTGAGATTGTAGGACAACAAAATATGGAGGAGGTAATGTCAACACAATACAGCAGGGTTAAAAATATGTTGATTATTGATCATTTTTCCATATTTCCTGTACTGACACCACTCGATGTCTTGTCAGATTTTCTCACATCAATAAGTAGTTTTTTTTCTCCTGAATCTTAAAATAGTTTTTGACTCACTCTAGCTAAAAGTCTTAATTTATATAAATTTCATATTTTCACATCACAACCATCTCACTTTGGTTCATACATCAGTTTGTTGCCTGTTCCATTTTTTGGCCAGTGCATCAAACCTGGACCTAATCTGAGACCTAATGATACTATACTGGACATAATGATAGTACTTTTCTAAAGTTATGTTATTTCTCAGGCCTCTGGGAATAAATTACTCATTACCTCTAGTACCTCTTTGTGGACTACAATCGTTTCCTGTCACATTTTGTTCTACTTTTTTTTTTTTTTTACTCTAAGTGACATTTACAAACATGGAAGTATGTACTTTCTTCTGGGTTTCTTTGTGGAAATTTTCAGTTTATTCATTATATGTTTTTTTTCCTGAAGTAATGTGTTGTTTTACAGAGAAACTAAATCTAATCTAACTTTGTTTGAAAGTTACATTTAGTTCATTTTTTCAGTTTTTCTTTAAATTAAATTTATGTACTTCAACTGACACACTCTCATCTGAATTCTTTTTTGTTAGATCCGTACACCAGCTTGTTTACTTTCCCTTGCAGTCCTCCTCCCATTTTTGGCCTTGTGTATTTACATTTTCATGTCATCATCATAACCAACAATGCCTAACAACACATTAACATCCTTTACCCTAATGTGCCCATTATTAATAATTAACACATTTGTTCTGTCTGTTTAAACAGCTCTTCACACTTAAGAGTTGTGTGGGTTAATGCACACACACACACACACACACACACACACACACACACACACACATAAGTATATATATATATATATATATATATATATATATATATATATATATATATATATATATATATATATATATATATATATATATATATATATATATATATATATATATATATATATATATATATATATATATATATATATATATATATATATATATACACAGAGGGTGTGTGTGTGATCATGATCATGATGATTGATATGGTATAGCAAGTCATTCAGTGTTAGACTGTTGACATACAAGAGTGTAAAGTGGCAATGATGACATGGCTTGAAGTCAACAAGCAGCCTCCTACCAAAGGCTTCGCTGTGTTGTACGGTAACCAAAGCCACCACGAGGGCACTGTGATATAGCATTGTGGTTTAAACTGAACAGCCAAAGAGATTCAAATTTACAATAAAAACTAATCTAAACTGACTAAATTCAACATGGACAGGCAGGCAGGAAGAAATCTGACCCTGCGTCTCACTCAAACAGCCGCATTTGCAGTGAATATGCGTTTCACAATATTTGATGTGCCGTGCCGTGCTGCAGCTCATGTGTAAATACACAAATACTGCATTATATAAATAGTGTTGACAGCATGCTGGGAAGGACTCTCTGCCATTGAGGTATTTTATTTCCATCTGTCAGGACATCTTACAAGTAGAGCAGCTGTTCTTTTGTGGCCGATCACGTGCGCAAATACAGTGCATGTAAAGTGCGTCAAACGGGCCCCGTTAAGCAATAAACACTTAACGAGGCTTCCACCCAGCTCGTTTGTTTAATTTATTCTTATTATCTGGATGTTTTTATTCAAGTATCAATACTTCTGTCTCATAAACTGCAATTCAGCTAACGATAAATAAACACGCGCAAGTGCTTTAATGAGTACAAATGCCAGCAGCTTTAGTCCAACAACCTTCCTGTTGTTGTTTTTTTGGAGGCGTGTATGTACTGTATGAGGACTTGGTGTCACTTATTTGAAATGTCTGATGAAGTTCAATACACTGAGAGAAATTATAGTATTTTGAATGGTTTGTGATATGTTTTTCACATATGATTTTTAATATTTATCTTATCAGTCCCATCAAGAAGCACAGATTTTTAATATTTCGTGATAACCATCTGTGGAGGTTCTGCCATAACTGTAGTGTTTGGAGATGATAATATTCAGATTAAATCCAACGAAGCCTATCCGAAGACTGGACTGGAGTGGTGCGGTGGATTGTGATGAATTGTGGGATAGAGTTAGCTCTGAATACCATCGAGTGTGGGTTTGGCGTGTGTTGGTATTTTTCTGACAGAGGACACACTTGTATACTGCCTGCCGTCGCATTAATGCAGACTTAAGCGGTCAAGACCACAAGTGTGGGTACAACTGTGGGTAACCCAGAGACGTGTCTTTAACAGAGGGGTCTTACAAAAACACTCTTACACTGTGGG
Organism: Scortum barcoo; assembly: GCA_023238725.1. Taxonomy (NCBI): domain Eukaryota; kingdom Metazoa; phylum Chordata; class Actinopteri; order Centrarchiformes; family Terapontidae; genus Scortum; species Scortum barcoo. The sequence continues at coordinate 19,069,534 of CM041544.1, read as the reverse complement.
GAAATGTAGGATATGCTGTTTTTAGCTCAATCCATATAAGACTTAAAGTTCAGATATTTAAGCCTCTGTTGATCCACGTGTGACTATTTTTCTTTTGATTTGTTTCTCACACATTTACAAGTGAGTGCAATACTACAATAAATCTGTGGAGATGAAATGCGGAAATGAAATGGAGTGAGAGATACTGAACCTAAGTTAGTTGAGAGAACATGAGATGCTGAAATATTTTTTTTCATCTGTGAGCTCATTTCATTTCATTTTCTTTGTTGTGTTGATATTAGTGTGTGTGTCAGAGCGCAGAAGAGTCCAAAGTTTAGTGATGATAATAAAGTGGGCAGCACATCAGGGTGTAAACACAACAAGACATTAGTCTATAGTGCAGTTCAGTATAGACTTTTTAACCTTGCTCTGACTCTTATGTGATTGTGCTGAACTCTGTAGGTTCCCAGGAATATTAGTCACATCTTCGGCTTCATCACAATGGCTCCACTTTGCCTGCCTCATTCTGTTATTGCAGCCATAACCAGTGACCTGTATAGGAGCCTCAGCTGAATGTAAACACGCTACAGTAGGCCATGTACTGAGAATTGAAACACATTGACTGGATTTTCCCTGGGCTCCGCCGCCTCAGCGACTCACTGATATTAAACCTCTCACTTCCTTTTAGAAGCCGCTTTGTTTACCAGCCAACATGCTATTTTTACAGGAGGCCTCTCTGCACGCTCACAGCCCCGGTTTACTGTCGAAATCTATGTGTCCTCTTCAGCATGTGTCACTCGTTTGGAACAACACACACTTGTGTTACTTTTCAGTACAACACATGACATTAGTTCATGTAGGATGCAGTAGGAAGAGTTTGTCACATGATAATAGATACATTTTCAGTGAGGAGCTTCTGATGTGTGCTAGTTTTACCTGAATTGAACAAACCTTTATTATGACCCATATTTGGTAAAGACAGAAGTCTCCTGATAGCATGAATCATCCATCAGTTGAGCTCTGCACTTTCTTTTCCCCCTTCCACTCATTTTCTCTCATCTTCTTTGTCATGAAAAAAAAAGCAGAGAGTAATAGCATAAACATCAGGAGGTTGTGAATTATAAAATCTTGACTTTACCCCATCCCTCTTTGTATTAGATTAGATTCTTCTTTGTTTATTCTGTGCAAAAAAAAGACAAAGACAGAGCCACGCTAGCAGCTTCCACCTGCCTCCAGTCTTTATGGTGAGCTACCTGTATCGTCTCCCGGCCTTTGCTTCATATCAGAAGCATGCTGCCATTTGAAAATGTTGATGGAGGAGTGTTCAAAGCTGAAACATGTGTGAATCATGTGTAACTTTCGTTCTGTGGGTGTTTAGTTTTGGGGTCATGCATATCTCTTGTTAGTTTTGACACATCATATCACTAACAGGAGCTCATATTGACACAAAATGGGAAAGATGCAACTGGGGAACGCCTTCATTTTGTAATTCAATATGCTTGTGGCGTATTCTTCCCTTTTATGTTTAGCTTGAACTGAGTCAGAGGTTGACTCAGCTATATGGTCAACCTCTGTTGTGTTGGACTGCAGCGTGTTTCTGTGCATAGGGAAGGTGGGTTCATTAAATAACAAGACGTCACATCGCAGCTCTTTCTCGTTTCTTGTGCCGTGAGTCATGTAAAATCACATTCTTTGCCCTCTTGAAAAAGTGTGTGTTTATGCGCCAAAACAGGTTTTACAAGATGGAAATTACCGGCAGAATGTAAGTGTGTGAAAGGTCTGCGATGAACTTGCAGCTCCGCTTCAGATCACAGGAAAGCTGATAAACACCACAAAATCAGCTTCTTTAAATCAGGGAGGCATTTTGAGCGAGGCATCCTGCTCTCAAACGCACATTTGATGTTTTTGGTGTTGACTGGAGAGTGTGTCTGCTACACTGACAGTAAAGCATTGGGACAATGGAGAAGCCTATTGTGTTATATTCAGTGTTAGCCTGTAATGCATTACTTAGTAACATGTTACAGTAATGCGATTACTTTTTTCTGCAATATTAGTAGTGTAAGGGTAATGTGTAAGTGTAGTGAAAGTAATTTGAAATTCAGGAATAAGAATATAGAACTGCATCTAACAGTTTTCTTCATCGATTAATCCTCTGATTATATATTTGATAAATCAATTAATCTTTTAGTTTATAAAATTTCAGAAAACAGGTAAAAATACTCCCCCAAAGTGACATCTTCAAATGTCTGTTTTTGACTGTTCAGAACCCAAAATATTCAGTTTAGATCACATAAAAGAAAGAAAAACAGAAGATCAGCACATTTGAGAACCTGGAACCAGAGAATAATTTATATTTTTGCATATAAGATTACTGAAATGATGAATTCATTACATTTTTTGTTGACTGATTAACCAATTAATCATCTCATTACAGCTCTATTCAATTACACTCCCAGTAATTCTCGGTTACTTGTTTGCTGGTTTGCTAACTTTAGCTGCTGGTGTGCCTACATTAAAGAATCAGTTGATCCTGACTTCACTGTGAGGAAAATGCTTAAGCACTCTGTTGATGATGATTCTTGTCTGCCTGTTAAACCACAACGCCTCGCTTTCTCTGTCTACATGTGAAAAATACATAATGAGTGGGTGTGAGGGTTTGGAGTTGTTTAAATGCACCTTTGATTGAGTTTTTAGTAACAAAAGTAAAGTTTTGACATTGACTACTTGTTTACGTTTCTCAGGTAGCCAGGTAACCACTGGTTTCGTTGGATGGTTTTGTATTTGTGCATCCGCCGCTGTGCTTCATGTAAATGCCTTTACACTCTTCTTGTGCCAGTGTGACTAAGTGTGATCTGTGTTCATGGGGAAATAGCAGAAGGATTAGTAATAGCTGTTCTTCATTAACAGACATAATAACAACAGAAGCAGCAGCAGTAGTAGCAACAGAAGTAGTAATATTGTCAATTTTTATACTTCGTACTGCAGTCTGAGCTGAATTGAATAAGAAATATGGCTCAAATACTGGTTAAGAAAATACTTAAAACTACAGTAAAGAGAAAGCAAATTAATACATAAAATACCAATACACTTGTTAATAAAGGGAGCATTAATTTATTTTCTATTTCATTTTTTCAGAGACCCAAGTGGTATAATAACAGCAGCTGTTCAATACAATGAGCATTTCAACACTGTTGTCAAGTGTGTAAATATATATGTGTGGAAAGAAATGGAAGAACAAATCAGCTATGGTCAGATGCCAGTGACTTAATCTTTTAAAAATTAATCTTTTAAATTAATCAAATTCCACTCGGGCAGATCGAGGTTTTACACAGCAGCATTCCCAGCATGTGAGACGGTTTAAAAGAGTAAAATAAACAATGGTCTGCTTATGTTGTGTCTTCTCACATTGCCATGATTCATCCTGACTAACCCTGCAGCACAATGAAAGGTTCACACCTTTACATTGTGTTGCAATCTTCGTAGTTGTTCTGTCATCACGGGGTAAAATTAGGATAAGAACTACCTGTTTGGGTTGAGGGTTAATTGAGGATAATGTTATACGTCATAATAGTTCGGGTCTAGTTTTTCTTGATATGTGAGGTCCTCATTAAAGTAGCTGTGAGATGTGCTGGTGCAGACAGCGACCCCCAGGCAGAAATGTTGTTTCATCGCCTGACTTTCTTCTTCCCACGCTGTTGTGAAGAGAAACAGAGAGAGAGAGAGAAACAGAGAGAGAGAGAGGAAGCATGAAACAGAAAAGAAGAAGAAAAGCTGAAATTCAAGACTGGTTTCATCTCTACAGCAAAGTTTGTTTTTCCAAGGTACAACAGATACAAAATGTAAAGAGAATTTAACAGAAAAGGAGACGAGAGGTGGGGAAAACAACTTTTAGGTATATTTATCTGTAAATTTTCTACTATAGATTATGTTTCTATTGACATAATTTTACATAATAATAAAGTAAAATAAATGAAAAATGTCTTTGCGCAGCAGCAAAGATTATGGCTGATGAGTTTTATTTATTACTTTAAGGCACTTTACTGCATCGTCAACATAATTGATTGCGCTATTTTAATTCCGAGTTTCCTCGAGAGAAGATGTGTCACTGCAGCATCACTAAAGTCGAGCTGCATGCTGGAGATGAGAAGGAAAAAAGGCTATGAAAGGGTAAAAATAAAGCTGAAATTATTTTGAATAAATATCCCCTTAAAAATGAAAGATAAGAGTTTGAAAGTACATTGAAAGTTGACCACCCACATCTCTCTCTCTCTCTCACATATGCACAAACAGGCTTCAGGTTTAGTCAAAACGCTGCCCACACAAAAGCCTCTTTGCATCTGTCTGCTGCGTGTGGGACGGCTTTTCAGACATTGCCTCATGTGTCAAACAATATACTAACACATGCAGAATGGTGAGCGAGCTTCACTGTGAGAACACATCACTCAGAAAGACTCTGTGAAAAAAGTCAAGTTTTTGTTTTCCTGGACTATAAGTGTGAACTCCGTGAAAGTTTGATTGAGTATAAAGGCTGACATATTTCTCAGCATAATGTTTTACCAAAGCCAAGGTTATATTTGTTTTCATGGCATATTTTTAAGTCATGTTAGTCTGTAGAATATCTTAAAAAAAATGTTGGCAATTTCTTATGTGAAGTGGTGGAGATTCACATTTATTCGTTTTTATCCAGGAATTTTTGCATTTGTTAACTTATAGCTGGCACAGTTTATCTTTCTTAACATTTTTCCGTTTTCAAAATAGCTAAATTTAAAGATAGTGTGGCTTTGATTGAAGAATGTGAAGTAAATATCAGATATACTGATGCTGTAGGAGATGAATAGAAATATTTGGCATGTAAGTTTTCATTTAATTATGAAACAAGATGTAGTCATCTGGCATCTTTCAGTGGTTAACACATGAGAGACAATTAATCCCTGCACTGAGGGCATCTTGGTATATTAGACAGAAAATCAAAATTCAGTGCAGCAGTGGGAACGGGGTCAGTTCAGCTTTCTGTGAGAAAACATCAGTTCTAGGCGCAGTTCAGCACCGGGTCTATGATATATAACTGGTGCTTATGCACATGAAGGATGCATGTCGCTCTTTCCGCACGGAAACGGGTATTTCTCAATAAGACCGCGCTGAGTGTGTGCGTGCGTGTGTGTGTAGCTCCACGCAAACTTTGCACCAATCACACTGAGAAGTTTATGAGTCAGCTGAATGGAGTGTGATATCATGTTGTGCCAAAAAAAAAAATCAAAGAGAAAATTGAATGTGAAGCCTCCTACTTGTCAGACACTACTGATCCCAACAGAAACACAACAGAGATCCTTAAAATGATATTTAAAAAGTTTTAAATGCTGCGAGAACAAAAATAAGCTGAAATTATCTCACCCCATAGAGGTGATTTATTACAAAAAAGCATTTTAGTTCTCAATTGTATGTCAAGTGATGTGTTAAAATGGGGATTTTTCTTTATTTTGCAGGGTAAAGCGCGGGATTGAGAGTTTCGCCACAGGACTATTAGGCTGGTTTCCACCACATCACCCATCCTGACAACTGGTGGGGAAACCACCTCAGTGAAGCTCATCCGGTAGGAGTGATGTGTGTAACTACTGTGAGATGCAGCTCACAAGCTGATGTTAGCGACTGTGATGGAGCCTTATTTAACAGTTCCTAAACCTTCAAACATGGGGAGCCCCTGACCTGCTGTGACTGTGGTTCATACGCCTACCTGACGTTACCCTATTTCTGCTGTTGCCTGCTCATTTCTGGCTCTGAACCCACAGTGATGTTATTTCTTCAGCAACAGCTTTGCTCAAGTTCTCTTTTTGCGGTCACTTTTTGTTTTATTAGTAAATATTGAAGGTCAAGATAATTTCAATTGTGCTGTCAAGTGTGTGAAAGTGGATCATTACCTAAATCTGTTGAACCTGAATTGTAAAAATCCATCAGGGTATTTAAAAAAAAAAAAAAAAAAACTCCCACACAGTCTCTCAGTTTCTGTATGCAGGTTACAGAGCAGCGCTGTGACTGAAGGAAATGCAGTGTGCGTTTCTCTGTCTCTGGAGATACCAAAGCTTAGCTACTTTTTTTTTTTTTTTTTGCTTATAAAACAGTACAAACACAGAGCCTCACTGGAACAACAGATCATTACCTTTGTTCCTCATGATTTATCAACTAATCAGCTTTATCAACCAGTCTGAGATTTGAATGGGTCATCTTCCAGACACAGATCTGCTTTCTTCTTACCAGGCAAAGAGGCTAAATCATTACATGAATGTGATATGAGGGCTGAAATCAGTGGAAAACTATAGAGGAAAAGATGAACACTAAACTTATGTAGCACTGAAAGAAGAAACCCTGGCCCGGTCGCTGGTCAAGATGGGACAGTACGCTCTGTCTGTGCTGCAGTAAGACTACAATTAGCTACAACAAGTAAAAAAAAAACATGTTGGAAAAAATAAAACATGCCCACTACAGTCTAAAGCAGATCTCTCGCAGCAGCAGCAGCCATGTGGGAAATAACACTGCAAACTCCAAGACATCCAAGCAAACTGTCTGAACGTCTGTTTTTATTCAGGCAGTTAATCCGACGTCGAGCCCCCCCCACTCAAACTGCACGTAAAACCACAACTGATCCAAAATTACTCGGAAGCAACTAAGTGAGGGATAAAACTGAATAATCTGTACAGAGTCTGCTTGGATTGAGATTCAGTTTTTCGGTTGTGCAATGAGACTTTATGACTGGGATCAGATTTAGAGCGTGTGATCTGGACAGTTTCAAATAGTTCATGTCATTAATCAGTACAAGAATAACGTACTCCACTTGTTCAGCGCCGGTCATCGTTCTCTAAATTCAAGAAATAAAAAGGGAACTATCTTGCCATTTTCAAGTGAAATGATGCTCCAGTCAGACAGTGTGGTTTTAAAGAATCAACATTTTTTTAGAGGCCCATTAGACACAGTTCGCAAAAGATGCACTCACATGAACTGGAGGTAGGTTACTGGGGGATTTTTTTTTTCTACTGCAGCCGCCCTCACACAAGCAAACAAGTCATCCAAACTGCAAGCTTCTCATTAACACTTACATACACATACCCAAATCGCGTGCCACATCCTCCCTCCTCCACCTCTCCTCCTTCAGTTTTCCGTCATTTGCATTTCAGCCTGTCTTTTCGATGCTGCTTGACTGACGGCTAGTGCAGCTGCGGTGCCTCAGATTAATTAGCCAAAGTGGAGTCCATCCATTCGTCACGGCGGGCCCAATAATGATAAGTGTTGCGGCGTCAGACGGGGCAGAAATGCAAGTGTCAACACCAGAAGCTCATATGTTACCCTGTGTGTAAAGTGTGTGTGTGAATGTGCATGTAAAATGTTTGTTTGGTACTTAAATCCATCACAGAAAGAGAGCGAGCGAGAGAGATCCTGGCAACAGAGGAGATACCAAGAGCCAAGGACTATAAAGCATCTAATGACAGCAGCTGACGAAGCATTTAGAAAAATTGCAGATGAAGGTAGAGAGACACTCAAACTGGGCCTTTTATTAAGGTGACACATGTAATGTCTTTTAATATGAAGGTTGCCACATGTACAGTAAGCAGGTTTTTTTGAAGAATAAAGGGGGAAAATATGCTCTCAGGACTCGCATAAACCTCACTCTGATGATGTGTGAGTCTGCTGGAGTCTTATTAGAGCAAACCTCCGCTATCTGGAGAGCTCTGATTTGACTTGGTTTTAACGAAGACCAGCCACAACATGTTTACGCCCTCTTCGCAGCTATTTAAGTGTGATCAAGTCGCTCTCGTGTTTTACTACAGCGGCTCGTGTTTTTTTTTTCTTTTTCAGTCAGTTTGTTGGAACACCTGCGAGAGCGACGTGTCAAAATGTGAGAGGATTATCGACACGTTTCAATTTCGCGTCTCTCTTACTCGCGCCGTTGGCAACAATGGTGTCGGTGCAGGAGGGCAAACAAAACCGCTGAATGTGACCACTTACTGCTTTGTTGTACCAAGATGCCAGCTTTTCAAAAACTCTAAATCAATCTTGTGCCCACAGGGGTTGGACGACGTCAAGTTGTTTTCTACCAGTAAAGCGTGATTTTATGTCATTATAGGTTTGCATTGTGTAGAAAACAAATGATAGATATTTCAAATAATCATACAAAGGAGGGCGATGGAGGTATATGGATGCAACAGCTGCTCATTTCAGATGTATTTTGTCATTTAATTTGGTGTAACTCTCATTTATACATGTTGTTTTTTGCACAGATCAGACAAACAGGATGTAACATCTTCATCAGTGAGCTTATGAGGTGCTGTTAGGTGGACTTAGTTTCCTTCGGACAGAGCCCGGCTAGTTGTTTCCTTTGTCGTTTTCAGTTTTTATGCTAAGCTGAGCTAAGCGGCTGCTGGCTCCAGCTACATATTTTCTGTACAGACATGAGAGTGGGATTGATCTTCTTGTCTTGTGCATATTTTCCAAAATGCCGGACTATTCCTTTAAGTGGTGGTGAATGGGAAAGAGTTGGGACAGGATGTTTGAAGGCAGCTGTGAAAACTTCTTTTTCCAGAAATCCTCATTGCATTTTTGCGTAGCTGTAGTTTGCTGAGGGTATAACTTTCTTTATGTGTGGGGAGTTGAATATGTCCCATGTATATAATCTTATTAAATAATAGCTCGATCGCTGGAAGGTGGTTTCATCTTATGTATCATCAAATGAGTCTTCAATTAGGATAGAGCCTTCCACAGTGAGTCAGTAAGGGAGGTCAAGGCTTTAGGGGAGAATGTACTCCACAGAACAGTCGGTCAACACTGTGATTTTTATTCTTTAAACCGAAGAGGGAAAATTGATTGCAGACCTGCAAAGCTTTTGTCAGACAGCGACATGATTTAATTATTTTAAGCAGCTCTCTTCAGGGTGGGTGCGTGAGAGCCTGTGTGCATCTGTGTGTTAAGTGAGTGGAAACTGAAAGTACAGCATGTTTCCAGTCATCTTCCCTGTGCTCAGTCTGGACACGGCCACTTGGCCAAACACACACACACACACAATGCACAAAGGCAGCAGATGTAATTTTTCCTCTGTAAAAGTCTTGTGTAAAAGTGCCTCTATTCTTTGATTTGTTTTGACAGCTGTGTGTGTGTGTATGAGCAGATCATAATTTGTGGTAAATGCCTTTTTCCCGTGAAACGTTAAAAAAAAAGTGAGGTGTAATTTTCTTTGTCTAACTCACAGTACCCCTGTGTACAATAGGTCTTTTCCACAGCAGACGTTTTTCCTCCTTGTAGCAGGAAACGCACAGCTATGTTACTAATAAAATAATTTCTCCTAATTAGATTAATTTCATTATTTACACTTGTGCTTCTCCTGTTCTGACATCAAGACAAATCTATAGAAAAAAGAGGAGTTATTGGTCACTGTGTGTAACAAATCAGAAAGAAATGGGACACATTGGAGATTTCTAACAAATTGTGTGGCATGTATAAATGATGAAAAAGTTATCAGCTTTATTTGTTTTAGACAGATGTGGAACAGGTCTTGGAAAATCAGAGAATGTTGGACAGAATTAGAAATAAAAAACAGTCCCAATATTTCTCAAAATGAAAACATACAACTGAGATTATAAAGCGATTTGTGGCATCAGTCAGCTTTGTCGTAAATACATTTTGGACGATTTTGAGTATGTGAATTGACCAGTATGAATATTTTGTAGACAAGTTCAATAAGCACAGGATGATATAGTGCCTGTTCCTTTAAATTCCTCCTTCCATATGACCGGTGAAATAAACTACATGAAAGTTAAAGTGTCAAAACTGATAGAAGAAAGACAGAAGAAATAAACAGGATTATCCACGATGTCCTATATTGGAATTAAGTCAGGAAGTGACCTCTTCATGGGCACTGTGGACATCAGAAATTATTAGTGACAAATAACTCATTATTAAATCATCATTATTAAATAGTATTGTTTTAAGGTACCTAAGAAAATGTAAACAAAGCTGCCCCACATTCATTTCAACACACTTGTATGTAGCAGGTCTGAGCATATGAAACATGCATCATTTTGACTACTATTAAAAAAACATAACTTAACAACGTGCTTAAATTACAGAGCTTCAGAACAACGAGGATAATTGTTTTACAGGTGTTAATTACATGTAACTACAGCTGCAGAGAAACGATGAAAAGCTAAAAAATACAGGCACAACAGGCTTTTTAACGAGTTGCTGTTCCAGACCTTTGATGAACAGACGATGTTAAATGTTTTGTGGTTTCTTGGTGCTGTTGTAGGTGGCTTTTTCTCTTTATTTGATCACAGATGATAAGAAAGTCGGTTGAAAATGTTAATTTCTGGGTATAATAACTGTTGCAGGCTGCATTCAATTGAACTTCTCTGAAAACTAAACATGGTGTTACCCTTGATCTTAAGTTGTACTGTTACAGTGGTAACTTCCCTGTCTGCTTATTTGTCTCCGTTTATATCCATAATGACAGACGTTCATAATATATTTTGATGAGACAAAAACTTTATGTTCTTTATTGTCATGGTCAAGAGACAACAAAAAAATCTTAATAATACTGAATAATATTTAAAACCTGTTGACTAATGGATTAATTGACAAAGAAAAAAAATATTTTGCAAATTAACCTTCCCTCTTTTTGCACATTTTGTAATTTAACTCTTTGGTTTTAAATTTGTGCACATACAGAGCGTGATGTGTTGGCTTTACTGTAGCAACTAGTTAAAGTTCAGAATAATTAAATGTCATTGTATTTTACAGATTCACCTTCTGTAATGACTCTTCAGTAAGGAGTTTAATGAAAGCTTATTTTAGTATTTGCCTGCATGTTTTAAATTCACAGAAGACACACATCTTTACATCTTTACATGTCTTAAGTACAAGCAAGCTAAAACAAAAAGCAGTCTGATACAACAGTCCTGCAGTAAATCCATCGTGAGGGTTATCATGTTCAGTTTTAGTGAGTGTCTATTCGACGTTCTGGTTATTTTGGTTTATGGTGTGGTTGAAATGCACTGTGCTATACACAGAGGTGTTTTTAATATTCTCATTTATATATCATATAGTCTGTGCGACACAATTTGACCATCAGCACCTCTTTTACACATTGTCAACAAAAACTGAACATTATAACCTCTGTGAAGGTCAGGTTTATCTGTTTACATTTAGTATCATCAGTTTTAGCCAGATGTGTCTAATAAGCTGGCAGTGAGGTGTATATAGTGGGCAGCTCAACCGCAATAATGTGGATAAAGTGATAATCAGCGCAGGTGGATGACGCAGCACTGTGAAAAAAGGGGAGGATGATTTAGTCCCCCGCCTTCACCTCTGATCTCCTGCCAATACATACAGCTGTTAAGCACTCTTAAACCCGCTTAATGCTGATGCAGGTTCCCACTTAATCAAATGATGACAAGAAAAAACATCTCCTCATACATCAAACTGGTTTCAGCGGTAATGAATTGACGTCCCACGGACCCGTGGCATGACCCCTGATCTTCAACCTTCAAAGTGCAATTTGTACTCACACATACTGGCTGCGTGTACTTTGTGCTTCAGCTGCACGAATAATATTTGGAAGGTAGAAATGTTGTTAAATCTGTTGGTGTAATCATCCATATTAACACGAATCAATCAGTCTAATAAAAAGTTTGAACTATGCATGTTTCAAGCACAATAAAGGTTGTGTATACATGTAGGGTAACACTTTTGTTAAGCCACTTTACTTCTTACCTCAAACATTAACATTACCTCACTTAAATTTCCATTAAATAAACAGATTTTTTAAAAGCACCTCTGAATTAAATCCTAAATGAAAGCGGGCGCAGTCAGAGATTTAATGTTGTCAACGTTAAATCGCTAAACACAAGCGGGTCCAAGCTTTTAAAGCATGCTGTCGCTTTCTTTTCAATAAAAGCGAGAGGGCTAAATGCAGAACCACTTTATCAGGCAGGGGAGACAAATCACCAACTCATCTATCAGACCAGTTAATCTGTCCCCTCAGTAAATTATTCATCATAGGTATACGTCTTTGTCCTGAGTGAAAAAGATCACTGGAGTGAATGAGCAGCCCTGTTTTAATCCCTTTTCTCTCATTTGTCTTACTCTGGGTTGACTTTTGCTGCAGGTGTTTGGATTAGTTAAAAATCAGTCGCGGGATTTCAAAATCGATCTTTTGAAATATGTGTTTGTACATACTGAGAATGTGACCTTACTGCAGACGCACCGTTGTTGACAGCGTTATTTTATACTTGCACTGAAATTGAAGAAGAAAAGCAGCTCGGAGTGGAACTGAAACATCTCCTCTCAGCTATACGTTGAGTCTGAAACTAAGTGCTACTCCACTTAAAAAGGTCAGACCACTAATTCATCTCCTCGGCTCTTAACAGAATGATTAACAGTGTCGCCGAAGTTGAGAAATTTCAAACTGTCTGGCCTGTGGTCGGTATAATGGCTCTGGTGTGAGGAAAGAGGCTGGGTTATAAATGGAAGACTGTAATTTATCTTTTTTGTTCTTCTTACGCCGTCTTTAATCACAGTGTCCACCTACGGGACTTTAAGATGGCCGATAAGTCATTTATCCTGAAGAGAAGAAGCCTGTCAGTTAGTGGGTCACTAGAGAGATTGGTCTCAATGAAGACGTGTGTGTGTGTGCGCAAACTATGTAGTCTCCTTTTTTATCAAGTAATTCTCTGCTGTTTTTCAGTAATTAAGGACACATTTTCTTAAGATAAATCAAATAATCTTCAAAGAAGCCAGATCACTGCACTTGAATTATGAAATAATTTTAGAATTCTTGAGACAACTGGCTTTCTATTAGAAACAGTTTGAACTGATCTCAGGTTTTATCACTTGTTTTGAGAAAATAACACTTTAAACTTCACTAATTGACAAAAATGACTTGATTAGATGGAATTTTTTTGCAAAACCACTAACAGATTGTGATATTTACCAAATTTTAAACTGTTTTCTCCTGAAAACAAAGAATGAAAAGAGCACAAATTTGGAGTCATAATTGTCAACACATTGTGCTGATAAGTAACTCTGAATAGACATAAAATGCTTTTAAAATGCTGCAGCCTTTGCAGGATTGTAGGAGTACATGTTTGCTCATCTGTGCTTATTGTATGTGATGTCTTTATTGATAGTGAAATGAATAATGAACATGGTGATTCATGCAAAAAGAAAACATATATGTTGTTTTATCCACAGTACAAACTTCTCACTCATCTTGTCGCACACTTCATTCAGTGTGAACTTTCCAGGATATCATCTGCTAAAAGCCTACAAGTGTAAATGTCTGCAAACAGCTTTCTGCCTCATCTTTTCCGCTGATGCACAAAGCTCCAGGGAGGAGGTCTTATTGTCTGTTGTACAGCCAACAGTGCAAGGCGCCTTTATTCAGCGGGGCAAAGCTTCAAAGTAAAATAATTTGCTTTAATCTGTTGCAACTGGGCAGACGGGGTCCATCATGACTAAACAAAGTGTGGTCAAATCAAAGTGACCCTAATTATTCATCTTTAAAGTAAATCTGACGTTGTAAATTATATTTATTTAATACACGGTTTCAGGAATTTTAATTGTCCCTGGCTGTGTTCAACTTTGTTCTTTATATCAAAGCACGTATATTTAAATTTGGCAAGTTTAGTTCGGCCATTTGAAATGAATACGCTAAAAATAGTCTAAAGGCTAAAAAAATGAGCAGCGTTTTGGCACGTTAGAAGTGTGAAGTTTAATTTTTAGGCTCTGCAGCAAGTTATAATATTTAGTCATGATGTTGTTTGTGCACAGGAAATCCTTAAAAACAGCTTAAATATTTGGCTAACAGAAGGGACGTCACCTTTGATTCAGTGTGTCTGCTTTGGTGTTCAAACATATGTTCGTCTTAGAAGAAAATGACAAACTTAAATGTACCTGCACCAGTGTGTCCGCTCACACTTGGCTCTGCTGTGAAGGCCATGTGAGTTCAAAGATCGTATTGCTTCTCATACTTTTATACATTTCCTTTTTATACTTGTAGATCTTTTTTTATACCTCTGAGGATTAATGTGCAACAAAGCAGGTTTTCTGTGTGTGCAGCCAGATTAATAGTAAATGGTCTGTCTGGTTTTCAAACAGATTTTTATTTACAAAATAAAACTACACTTCTCTTAAGCTCCTCTCTCTAGTTTTTTGTGTTATTTAATCCCTGTTTTGATAAAAACGAGTGAGTACAGACATGCAAACATTTTAAGGCTAATTTATTGAGACTCTGTATACTGCATATTATTTATATTGTACATTGCACATCTAGTCAGTAGTGTCCTAAAGATAGATCAGAAAAACATATTTGTAACAAGATGATATACAGATGAATAATGCCGCAGTGTAACACCTGGTAGTTTGGACAAATAAGTGAAAAAAGAAAAAAAAGGATTAGCAGATTATTTTGGATTTATTGTTTAGAGGTTATTTTATACTTTTGTGCCTAAATGTATTTTCTGTTTTTTAGCCTACATCTGTGACCAAAATGTTGAAGGGAAAAGAAATAAAATTCGGGTTTAATAAGAGCAGGAAGATCATCTCTGGACTGTGACTTAGTGTGTATTTTTAGTTAAAATCAGAGGCCGCCATTTCCTTTTGTTTTCGTCTCACGCCGCTTTGTAACGTGCAATGCAGTGTGCGATGTGTGTGTGTGTAAATGTGTGTGTCATGTGTCGTTTCACATCAACAGTCTGATCCAGAAACCGGACAGGAAGTCTGGAAGGAGGCTGCGACGCTCTAATGACACTGAATGTTGTACACAGATTTTGTATTAAAAACAAGTGTTTGGTAAAAAAACAAGATATTTACATTTGCTAAGTTGCTTTTTGCCCAAACTTTATTCATGTTTACAGAGGTGGTAATTATGGAAGTGCATGGAAGTGTGTTTTTACTTTAATTAGATAAAGATTAAATAAACCTTGGGGACAGTTTTGTATAAATTGAGATTTCAGAATAAAAGCAGTTGGAGATTAAACATGGAGATTAAAAAGGAACAGTTTAGGTGTCAAAGACATATTCAGGTTTATATACTACATATTTGCATTATAATCTCACAATTCATAAATATATCTTAACCATCTTTTTTCTGTGTTACTCTAAATTGTCGAGTCAGAAGATAGATTAAACAAAGGCATAATGTTTGATAGAAATCACAGGCTATTAAACACGCCTCATCTAGCCAGCTGAGCTGAGAACTTCAATCATCTAAAAGAAAAAAAACATCCAGTTACCAGAAAAGAAACCAAGAAAAAAAAAAAAAAGAGGAAAAATGTGTAAAACCAATAACACACTCCAGATTTTGAAACATCTGCTTGTTATGACCATAACACATCAGTGGTGCCAGTAGCCATTATACAGCATTACCTCAAGCAGGTCATTGTTTAATATCCTCTCATCAACAATATGCACTGCACTGTTTTTACTGCAAAGTTTTGTTATTTTATTATATTATATGTTGCTATGATATGTGATTATAATGGACAATCTGAGGAACCTTTATAAATCGTGGTCCAGGGTTTGTTCCTTTTCTTAGCTTTATTTTTAGGGAATTGAAATGAGTTTCCTTCTCTGCCTATCTGCAAAAAGCTCTTTTTTTTTTTTTTATTTGCGGGCAATAAAATCAGATTTTATTGTGTTGCATTGTGTGCTGTTCCAGCCTGTTGTATTTTATTTGCTCACAGTAGGCCTATAATGTTCTTAATGATGCCCTCTACTACCTGAGCACCACATGATGCAACGTGTCACCTGGTTTTTTGAAATATTTTTAATGCCATTTTCACACATTTATGTCCACTCTCTGCCCTCTTCCTGCATCCTAACAATGTTTTTCTCTTCTTCTCTTCCAGTCGACATCTTGCTGAGTCAGTTTTGGGGTCATGACATCATCGTCATGGGATGGGGAGGCTGGTGACCACAGGCAGCGACGGAAGAGACGGTTCCTGTGTGTCGTGTTTTGCAGCTGCTGGTCCTTGGCAAAATAAAAAATTGTGCTGTGGAGTTGCTTCGGGGAATAATTTGCCCAAATGTTGAAAGGAAGGACAAATTCACGAGGTTTAAAAAGGCAGTAAGTAAGATTTTTATTGTCGCATTGCACCGAATGACCGTAAAACACCTGCACAGTTGTTGTTAATAGTCCAGGTGTTGAGGTTTTCTGGCATTTCAAACCACCTTCTGGAGCAAAATCTCCACACCTGGTGAAGTCATACTGATGCTGTTGAAATCCCAGCTGGTGGGGAGCACACAAGTAAAAGATTAATTTACCCTCTGGAGTCCAAAGCATTTCTTATTTACAGTACCATCTCTTTATCTGTACATCACAGAGACAGGCTGAGGAAACCAGCTGAAAGGGCTTTTACTCACTATCTCATTTATCTTTGTAGAATATAAGACACATTGAATTATTCTTATTTTCAGGGATTTAAAAGTATATATAAACTTTCAATGAAAAAAGCATGTAAATACATGTAAATAGACATAATAATAATTTAATAGATAATAATAGATAGTTTTATAGTTTTATTTATTTATTTATTTATTTTAAATATTTTTTTGCATTGAATGTGTTCCTTTAGTGCTTTAGTCAGTCTTTCGCTTCAACAAAAAAAAAAAAAAACAATCTGAGATATTAGGAAGTTGATTCAGTGATACACGGTCATAACTGTAAAACAAACATTATTCTGACAGCTAATCTGGCCCATTTTAAATATACATAAACAATCGTGTGTGCTTAAAGGTGATATCCTGTTAGTCCTCTATCACAAAACACAAAATTTTGAAATGTTGCTGGGTGCCTTTTCTGCCCCAAAACTTCTGAAGAAACACTTTCCAAAGCACCAGATAAGCATCCTCTGTCCTAAATGAATTTGTCCTTCCTCTCTGTTTGTTGTAGATAATGCACCTTTCCTGTAACCTAATACAAATAAATCTATTTTAAATTCTCTTAAATCCAACTCTTGTTTTGATATTTTCATATAAAGTCATGAAATGCACTCAGCACACTGATGACTATGACTTTAGTAAGAACAAAAGGCATATTGTGAACAGTCTAACAGTGTTTTGAAGTTTGTGACATACAGGACACATCAGTCAAAGGTATTCAGTTCATTATCACCTGAAGTAGCGAGTGTTTGGCACTTTTATTTGAAACATTTCTTTAATGATGAATTGATTATTGAAAAAGTTCTTCCTCTCAAGACAGTTAATGCATTTTAGCAAGCAAAGCCTCCGCCATTAAGACACTGCCTTTACTTTTACTTTTAAATACCTATTTATTATTTTTAGAAAACAAGGGATAAATCAGTATTTGCTGTGCCTGTGTGGCAGAAGTTTATGCACACTAGTTGGTGAACTTGAGCACTGACCATAAATGCCAGTTATTATATAATCAGCTATTCTCCTGCATCAGAGGCCACATGTGAGGGCATCGTGGGACTTTTCTGCACTCCCTCAAAAGTGCAACTACGTGTGGGGGCCACAATATGGCCACTCGTGTGTTTTGGCAGTGGAACGTCTCCACTTTACGGGCAGGAGCCAAGTTACAGCTGTGATAAACTTGTGTGAATAAGTTCGGGGAAAGGATTGATCAAAAGAGCCTGAGACAGTCTGCCTGCTGGTCTCATGTGGTGAAATGCTTCCGGTGCGGTGTCTCTTCTCAGGACTGGCTCCACTGTCAGGAAAGGAAACGCACATTTAATTAGATCAACATTGTTCACATGAAAACTATTAATTCCTTAACTGTAGTACAGATATTGATTTTGCCCAGAAAACTGGCTGAAATTACAGATTTTAATAATTGCTGAACAGAAGTGACAGCTGTGATAAATTTGTGTAAATGCGATGGGTGAATGAAGTGTTTGGAAATGACTGATTGAAAGAGGAGATGTTAAATGTGGCCGTGGTTGTTAAAAAAGGTTTTCAAATATCCAGTTATCATTATAGGCTTCCAACAAAAACATATTAAAACATATATAAAATTAAGTATTTTCAAAAACATCAGATAGAAGCTTTCACATAAAGCCCTGTTAAAATGTCATAGCTGATCAATAAACTGTTGATCATTAAACTTCTGGCTGAGTGTGACTGCGAGTGTGAGAGTGTTTTAAGACCATTAACAGGTCGTCATTTCGGGGTTGGGTGGGTTTCATGACCCTCGGGCTGCAAAGCCGCATTGTTAAATTTCAAAATGTGGTTATCAATGAGAACGTTTATCATTCCCAAAACATTTACTTCTCCCGAGCACGTTCTCCCCTCTAGGAACAGTGATTTCCTGTTTGTCCTGAGATGAACCAAGAGATCAAGGTGTTTTGTGGGGAGGACTGAGATGTGTTTTCCAACGCTGTGTCTGCAGGGACGGCTAGTGCTTTTAACTGAGAGAGAGAGAGAGAGAGAGAGAGAACGCCCATTAAATACCACATTTTGGCCTCAGTGGTCACTAAGATCATGTCCACACTAATGCAGATTTGTAAACCACTTTTATAACGTCTCTCTTTTGTCTTCAGTCCACATAAAGCTTCATTTTCAAGCACTGAATCCTGACCTACATATTAATAATAATGATGACGATAATGATGATGATGATGGTCTGGTGATCCATTTGAGAGACTGGCTGTCCTCTTTTGTAAGTATAATAAGACACAGCGCTTCAGCAGAATTTTTCAGACTTAATCTGCATTAATGTGAACATGGCCTGAGACAGAAAGGAAAAGGGAAAACAGAAAGACAAAAGTGCTGCATGTTGAATGAAACAAGAATGACAATCAACAAAAGCTTCTAGTTGGAATAATGTGAACACTGAACGATTGTGTGACGACAGCACAGATAGACGCAACATTAGTCCATTAGTGAACAGACGAGTGCAGGCAAATGAAATCATTTTATGGTCATGATTGCGAAGAACTGTCCCGCTGAAAATGAAATCTTGAACCCAGCTTTCCCTCATCGATCTGCATACTCGTTACTCAGTTGCTGTTCTTAAAAAGGGAGGGGGGGCGTCTCAAACTAGAGGACCAGATCCAACCCATGAGACGACTGTACAAGCCTCCCTTCATGTGTAGGAACAGAGTCAAAGAAAAAAACGTCCTCAGACATAAGATTGATCCTTTTATGTGAAATCATGAACCATATTACCTCTTCAGGCCACCAACAACTATTGAAAATAAAGTTTAGAGAGGAAATGTCTCTTTGGTGGACCTGCTTTGTCTCACGTACACATCAAACTTGCTGATCTCCGGGAACAAAATCTCAAGCAGCGTTTCTCCACTAAACGTGAAAATCAGCATGATGGGAACAAAATAGAGGACGAGGAAAAGACAAATGGGTCAGCTTCAAAGTGTGTACAGTCGACAGATATTTCGGGGGGGACTTCAGGTGACCCCTGTTAGGAAGAACAAGCTGAACGGTGGATAATTTGAGTGTTAGACCTCTGATTTAAGAGATTATCTGTTTGCTTTTGTTTTTTTATTTCAAGACATTTTGCTGTTATGATAAAATCTCATCAGCAGCGGCAGCCTAAAAAAAGAAGAAGGGCAGACTGTGTGTGTGTGTGGTAAGTGTTTGAAAAAGAGCGTGTGAACTAGGAAGAAAGGGACAAACACTGAACAGGAAAGAGTGCGTGTGAAAGACAGAGAGCAAGAGCGAGTCAGGGAGAGAGAGAGAGGAGGAGGAGGAGGAGGAGGAGGAGGGAGTGGAGGAGGAGGAGGAGGAGGGAAGATATATTCGTCTGCCTATAAAGCTCAGCATGCTTCTTGTTTTGGACGGCGGCCCCGTCGCGAAGCGTTAAACAGAAGTGAATCCTGCCTGTAAGAAATGATGACAATACAGCAATAAAACATCTCAGACTGAGGAAGCTGTCTGTTGCACTTGTTGGTATGTTTGAAGGAGAACAACGAAACTTTAGTTCACGTTTCTGTAAAGCACATTTAGGCCACGTTCACAAACACCTTTGGCTCTGGCATCTGTCTGCATCTAATAAAATATTTACATCATATAGTCAGCTGACAGAAATGTACTAGATTCACCTTTGTGGAGGACAGTCATTTCTTCCATTATTCAGGATGTGATGTCTAATGGCTCCTCTTTTGGTATCTGTGACAGATGACGTGCAGCTGTAGTTTCCATGATTCGTATTTAACTATTTCTTATGTACATAAACTCTAAGCCGTAGGATGAGTCTTCTTGTTTTCAACAATACTGCAAAGTGATAATGACAAAACAAAACTGTCCTCTACGTCATTATTTACTTGTCACATTTACAACAAGTGTGAAATGTAATTGCACAGAATGCAAAGTGCAAAACTTGATTCCCACACACAAAAAATGAACTGTGGGTATGCTCACACTATACTAATTTTATCTTTTGAAGAAAAGGACAGCATCTAACGGCAGTCAAGGCGTGTTAGTGCTACGGTCAATGCATTTAGCTACAAGTACATTTACATTTAAAACAACTGAACTGACATTAAACAGTCCATAATTATGGGTCCATTTCTTGATTCAAATTTGAACACTTTAGGATCAGGATATTGGGCTAATACTGGTCTTTCCTTAAATGTTAAATATAAATCACTCAGTGTCTTTCAATTAATTTAAAAAAAAAAAAGTGACTGAACAGCAGCTGTTATTCTTGTTTTTGCTGACCTGCACTGGTTTAGCTTCTTACCTTGCTGCAATGATGTGGAAGTGCAATTGAGGATGTGTCACTTCTGACCACACCCAGCAGACTTTAAACTTTCAACCAGAGGTCAGAGACGCACTGCTTATTAAAGGGACAGATGGACATTTTAGAAAAAACAAACAAAAAAACAAAAAAACATTCACTTTCTGACAGAGACTTAGATGAGAGGTTTGACACCACTATCATGTGTACGGCAGTGATGAAGCTACAGCCAGCAATTGATTAACTTAGCTTAGCATAAAGACTGAAAACAGGGGGAAACAGCTAGCCTGCTGGTTTTGTCTAAAAGGTCACAAGTCCACCTACCAGCACCTCCGAAGCTCATACTTCTGATTACAAATAATAAAAAAAGTGACTTTTTTTACTCCAGAACCTGCCTGAGAATCATGATGTTTTTAAGTTTTCTTCAGTAAAGTAATCCTAAAGTAATCCATTTACTGCTGTTGATACATCTGCGATTATCTATGCTGCAAACGGGAACTGCTTATAGATGGCTCTGTGAACTTTTAATGGTGCTACTATATGAGCATAGGTTGTTGCCCACATTTGACTCATTGCCTCCATGGTAGCACTGAACTTCCTGTTTACACTCCCCAAAATAAAGGAACGTGAAAAGTTTAGTTTTTGGAGATGTCTGTACCAGGTCGCTGATGCTGCCTTTAGAGGGTTTTACATATTTTTGTGCTCTTTAGGCTCCCTTAAATGTTAAGTTCTGGTCTCATCCAAAGGTTTAAGGCTTTCATACATATATTGTGATATATGGTTTTAAATTAAGATGTTTTTTATTTGGATGAGTCAGTGCTAATCATTTTAATATTTATCCAAACACAGTGGAAACCTCTTAAAGTGATCGCATCTGTCTGAGTTTTATTGATCACTACAAGCTGATGATTATAACCAAATATTTTTTATTCATTTCTCATGAAGATTACCATCTAATTGACATTTGTATATCATATTTCTTTCATGAAAATAAAGTACAACATTCAATCAATGCTCTGAAGATATGAGAGTCTTTATTCAAAAGTTATTTTAAGGTTAAAACATCCAAAAAGACATATTGTATTTGTATATATATATCATAATAAGACTGATCATCCCTCCATCAGCCTGAGGCTGAGCCTGAAGCTGGAAGCAGACAGGTTACCGCAAAGTCTCACTGAGGTAAATAAAAGGAATAGCATTAGCGTAGTTTAAATATTTTTATACGTTATCATGTATGACAAATTAACATTGTAAGAAGACTACGTGATTACTGTAAGTGATTATTTAAAAAGCATTTTCCATAAGAACGATTCTTACTCAGCTTTTTTATCAGTATAAGGGGTTGATCACTGTATCTGTGATCACTATAAGTGACCCAGGACAAACTTTTTATGAGCACGGAGTTAGGTTCAGTATATAACCAGTAATTTAAGCCTGCAGGACTCAAAATGCAGGACTGTGAATGTTTTTAACTTCCATCAAATCTATAATAAGGGTAGTGTAATTAGCTCCAGGGTCAAGGCAGGAGATAAATTCCTTCTAAAACACAGAAGGTTCATAGGTGACATTATGACGCAGGTAGATAGGGTCATAAATGTATACAAACACACAGAAGGATTGGTGAAATGTGCAGAGGTGAGATAAGAAACTGTGTGGACAACAAAATGAAGGCTTATGTGCTTTTTCTTTTTTTTACATAACGTGTTCTTTAGATTATTTTATAAGTCATCATTTTTAATACTTGCCACAGTTTTCCCACCCCAGACAGCTAAACATAAGTGCAGATATTTGACTTATTTTTTTGACAAAAGTTGTGTTTCTGCACATTTCTTCTTAGTAAAAGGCTGGAAATCCCTTCAGACAAATCAAATCAAGCTTAAAAAGTCAAGCTGTTAAGAGACAGAAGATGGTCACATATTCAGCCTCCCTTGATTTTAACAGAAAAAGTACAATTATTTGATTAATGGAAGAGGACTCACCTGTAGTTGCATTTGTTGATCAAAAGAACAAAAATGAATTAAAAAATATATTGGAGTCTATATTTAAGTAGGAAAATGTGAAAGAAACAAGCATTCATCGTGAGTCGTGACTAGATTATGGCTTTTTCTACCGTTAGATATCAGTTATATTAATCAAACCCGATGCCAGATGCCATTCAAATGAGTCAACACTTTGGGCAGCTCGGTGTTGTTCTTCAGCTTTGCAGAGCAGACAATATGTCTGTGGCTTTGGTTTGATCTAGTGGCCTAAACAGAGATCAGATGTGATAGACAAGAGTAGAAACTAGGAAAGGAGAGGTTGAATTTGACATTTAGATCAGGTCAGGTTAGGACACACACACACACACAAACAAACACACACACACACACACTGAGGGCTGTGTGAATGTCAGCTATCAGTGTACAGGTTTATGAAACAGCCGACACATCTGGTAGAAAAAAACTCCTCCACACAGTGTGAAAGCTGTTGATGACAAACTACATGTGGACTATAAATGGAGCTTTTTTTAAGACCTGCTAGCTGTGCGGGTGTCTGAACGGCAATGTCAGTCCACCTCGTTGGACTGAAAGACTGAAATATCTCAGTGTTAGATTGCCATTAAACTCTGTGCAGACATTCATGACCAACACAGGATGAATCCTGATGACTAATGATCCACTGACTTTTCTTCTAGTGCCACCATCAGGTTGACTTGTTGATTTGTGGTTTTGTAGCAGTCTATCGAATTTTTCTGATACTTTGCTTTGTGATTAGATACCTGCAAAACTAATGAGGTCATCATCAGGCTAAGCTGTACTTTTTGTTGAATGCTACATGGCAAATGTTAGCATGCATGATAAAAATTGTACTTAACATCAGCATTGTTAAAATTGACATTAAGAGCATGTTAACATGCTGGTGTTAGCATTTAGCTCAAAGCACTGCAGAGCCGCTGGCATAGCTGTAGTGTCCCATTTATACTACATACTACATCATAGTACATGACTTTAGTAGTTAGTATACAAAAAAATTCATCATGCTGCAGCACTTAAAGAGACACAACTTTGGAACTGTCCTGGAAACTTTACAAGTAAAAACTAATCATTTCTTAAGTCTGATCACTTGTTTTTCCTTTTTCTTCTTCTCCGAACTTTTTCTCACCACCATCCATAATTTATTTACTTGTTTTTTTTTTTTTTAAACAGCTGTAAACTGCTTCTCCATTTCCTTTGTGCACTGCATTGTGGGGGAATTGTACCTATCAACAAAACACTCAAAAGTTGACTGTATTTAGTAGGCAGTCTGCAGCAAATTTAATTCAGTCACTTTCCCAGTGTGAAAACATCACATCCTAAAAACAGGCTTAGCATTAGTTTGTAGTATTTCATTTGCAACATTTAGGCACTCTTTTTTTAAAGCTTTGCAGCTGCCATGAACTTCAGTTTCAACATTTCCAGAATTTTCCTAGTTTCTATCTTTACTAATACATCAAGTAACTGAAAGACCTACTATAAGATAATATAGAATATCTACAATGAAGATTATCTGCACTGCTGTTTTTCCCCCATTGCAGCCTCAATTTGTCTGCAAGTTCATTCTTGCAACAAGTGAAAGTAATTGGTATATTTCTCACTTGTTTTTCACTTGAGTCCAGGTGCAGCACAAGCAGTAGGATATACGCAGGCAGGTAGATGATCTACGTGAGGCTACTGTAACATAATTCCCCGATAAAGGTGAGTCACCGGAGTGTTTTTGCTGCAGACGTCAGACGATAAGAGGAGCATAAACAGATATTCATCAAGATGTGCTTCACGTGTACTCAGGCACCTGAACTGTTTTTCTTCACTGTGCTGACTCACTTCTGTCTCCCACCTTTTCACTGTCATACTCTCTACTCTAAATAATAAAGACTTAGTTAATACAGACAAGTGTATTTGTTAAGCGATCCATAAAATGTGCACTTGAACTGGGTAAACAGTGCCTCCTCAGGTATGATTATATGTTCTACTAAGAAAGTCATCACAATTTCTTCCTTACTTATCACACTTGCAAACTATGCTGTGTTTTTTAATCCGCTTTACTGGGTGGATTTATTCCTAAATTCTCAACACTACTAATACTAAGTCTTACTTTGATTAATTCAAAAATGGATCTGTCTAACATCAGATCATGTTCTTATGATGAACAGATTACCAAGTGCTGAAACTTTTTTTTTTCGCAGAAAATATAATCACCTGTTTAGTTCAGATAACACAATATGCCTTTTCCTTATTTACAATTTAAACTGTCATCAGCTTTTTTCATATGCATGGGATCAAGTGATTAACAGAGAATAGTAAAACAAAATACATTAAACTCATTAAACATGATAGTACATTAGGCAGGTTTGATAAGAAAAAGTTTCTGTATGAATACCAGTGATTCTGACCCCAGTAGGTATCAGACTGGAACCTGTTGTCCTTCTGAGATACACTGCATGGACTTGGATTATCTCCAGAAATAGGGATTAATATAATAATACAGTTTAGAAAAACTAAACCAACCAGTCTGTGACCACACAGGTCCCATTTTTTAAAATAATTTTGATTTTTTATTAAATTGTTAACAGTTATATTTTCTATTATATTTTTTTATTATATTTTCTATATTATTTCTCAACATGACAGACTGCAGTTTTAAAGCCCTCTCCACACTGCCAGCAATATAATTCTGCTTCCACTGTCAGATATCTTTTTTTTTGTTGACATCATTATCGTTGTCCAAAATCAAAAGTCAGTTTTGTTTTTATCTACAGGTGAGGTGACTAATTGTGAAGTAACCGTGCCAAGTCTCATCTTGTTTGTTAGATTATAATTACCGTAGAGAGCTGTGGCATTCATCACAAAAGACACTGTTACATAAACACAGAAGACAAATAGCCTGCAAGATCATTTTTAACGCTGTGATGACAGCCAACGGGAGGTTAAACACGCACACGGGATCACAAAAGAAACCACCGAGTAAATGCAGGGTCTCGGATTTGATTCATCATAAGCAATTATTTTCTTTTTCTTTTATTTAAAAAAAAATGTTGTTTTTTATTTTTTTATGGCATTGTTTGTCTCTTTAGGATTTGAATCTTTAGGATTAGATTAGTTTGCATTTATGCTTCAGTTGATAATACTAAGTACATAGAGGCTGCGTATGTGTGTGTGTGTTTGTGTGTGTGTGTCAGTCATTGCAACGCCTCGAGTCTCTGTTCTGCACTCACTGAGAATACGCCCAGACATGTCTAAGAGCGACCTTACACACACACACACACACACACACACACAACCACACACACACAAACACACTGACTTGTATGCACAGTCACATTTCAATCTGCATGCTGTTGAGATACACACACTGAAAACGGAGCACGGCACACACAATGCCAGTTGCTCAGCTGGTTTACAGCCCAGATAAGACAGTCCTGGGTTCAACCTCACACACTCTGACACCATGGACTCACTGTTGTGGTTCAACAGCCAGTGACCTGGATGACACCCAGCAGCAAAGTATTCAGTGAACTCACGCGTAGGAGCAGCCTACTTTAAAGATAACCATTGGGGTCGCTCCACCCAAATTCCAAAAAAAAAAAAAAACACAATTTCTTGTTGATTCTTAAGGGATAGTTAAGGATCCTCCCCGCCAGGTTTTTAGATATCCACCTCTGAGTTTTGTACTACCACTCACATCCAGGTGCACTGAAGACTTTTCACTGGAACTACCTTAAATGTAATTTAGAGTGTGGAGAGAACAGTACTTTCCTTGACCATAGTCTGTGGATGGAGGCACAAATCTCACATCCCAAAATCTGAGAAAAGAAAAGCAAAACTATCTGCATTAGTACATACCACTGTGGGTGCTTTCACACCCAACTTGAACTACTATTTTTACATCTGCTGATTACAGACACACTCAAAGAAGCAATCTGCATCAGTGATCTTGCTAATTTTGATGATCATTTAGTAACCATGGTAACTTGGATGTAGGTCAGCCTGTCAGTGCAAGGACTTTCTCTCATGAATCAGTGTATAAGAGAAATGTGGTATATTGTAGTCAGTATTTTTATCTTTTTCCTGGTCCAGACTAAATTATGTAAACAACAGGTATGAAAGCAACATAAGGCTAAGTAAAAAAAAGTTTGAAAATGCTAAATTTTTCTCCTCATACTTCACATACTATATTGGTATGAGCTTCAGTTCATAGCTCATCAGCATTACAGCCAGCCCCTAGTATGGTCAAAGTTCAGAGCTGCCAACAACACGTGTAACTGTAGAGTGATTGGGTAAAGGGGAAGTGCCAGGAAAAGAAAAAGAGAAATAAGGTAAAAGTGGAACATGTGTGCATTTCCATTTACTTTCCTTCAGTTTCTAATGTTCTTATCTAGACTGACTCAGCACAAGAAAGCAGAAAAGGACTGCTCAGCGACACTTTTTCTTTTTATAAAATACATGTGTAGACTTGCTAGAATTTGTATCGGTGCATCCACAGATGCTGGTTATTAAGTCTCAAGGAAACCCGACTGCCTCTGTGGAACTAAACAATGGCATTTATTGTGTGGTCAAATTTCCCTGATAAGTATGAATAATGACTGGTGAAGGCAGCATGTTGCAACAAACACTCATAGGGAGGAGGTCAGGGTGGAAACTTTGACACCAGAGCGGTTCACATCCCATCTCTTTTCAAGAGTCTGCTGTAGTAAATTTTGTGAAAAGCGTATTAACAAGCTTCAGTCATACATATTAAGTGTTAAAGTACTGTTATCCATGAGTATCACTGCATGAGACTGTGTGTGTGATAATGTGTGTGATCATGTGACCTGTGAGTTGCTGTTGCTGTGTGGTCTGTGTGCCAAGAGCTGCACCTGGACTTGTTCATACTAGGACCCTCAAAGACTCATAGTGTGTGTTGTGTCAAACTGAGTATGTAAGGCACCAGATAGATACTATCAGTGCTGTGCTACACTGAGTAAGAGGAGCTACGAGATGCCTGATAGGAGAGTTTGCCACAAGGAGCCTCGTACACTCCGCTCATACACTGTGGGATGATGCACTGAGCAAAGGTTTTAAAACAGACTGACCCAGGCAGGATAAAAAAAGACACCTGTGTGGAGTATTGGCTGGATTCCTAGCAGTATGCACTATCAGCAAGTCTTTAGTAAGCATCAAGTGTCGACCAGTTTCCATGACCAGCTGACGACTGATAGCAGCTTTTTAGTAGGGGGTAATTATTTCTGCAGTGTGCTGAATTGATCTTGGAAAAAAAAACTGATGCAACTTAGTTTCGTGGTCATGTGTCTTGTGATGAATAAACTGAACTTCACAGCAGATTCTGCCAGACTTCTGCTTTTTATTTTTGAGACTACAATACCTCCATCAATGATGTTTTTGACTAAGTGTTGGCAAAAGAGGTCCATCCTGTGGATTGATAAACAAAACGACCATAAACCACTTTCTTTATTCATTAGAAAGATTATTTATCTGTTATTTCCCCTTTTATCTGTATCATGAATAATATAGAAGGTCAGAGGAGAATCTCGTCTTGTCATGTGCATTCAGTGCCTGCTTAGTAAAGTCCATTTACACACTGTGCACAGAGTAATGCAGAATTTGCAGCGCAGGTCTTTGTTAAACATTTTATTTTAAGGGGAGTGTTTATTGAACAAAAAACAAAAAAAAAAAAAATCAAATATGAATTTTCATATATGATTTTTAATTTGTGTAATTTTTGCTACATTCTGCAACTTTATTTATTTTTTGGCTATTTATTGTATTTTCCCGGCATTTTGATTGTATACGTCAGGTTTTTCAGGAAAAAATATATCACACTGGCTACTTAGTTTATGTCCTTATGTATGTGTTACCCTGAATGAACTGAAGCCAACACTAATCCACATAGCTCCAACTATGATACTGTTTAAAAGGTTAGAGAAGATTGTGATGATTGATTAAATATTTGAAAAGTCACCATTGCAGCACATTTACATTTTCTGCAAACTGTATGACTGGAAAAACAAATGAGCAGCGAGTAAATGTCATTTCTAGGAGACTGGGTTGGGATGCCCCTCCTTGAACCGCCACCTTAACTGTGGTGGAGGGGTTTGTGTGCCCGAATGATCCTAGGAGCTATGTTGTCGGGGGCATTACGCCCCTGGTAGGGTCTCCCATGGCAAACAGGTCCTAGGTGACGGGCCAGACTAAGAGCGGTTCACAAGCCCACCATGGATAAAGGAAGAACAAGGACCTGTTACGTTAAATTCGCCCTGGATTGGCGTTACCTGGGCCCCACCCTGGAGCCAGGCCTGGGTTGGGGCTCATGCAGGGCGCGCCTGGTGGCCGGGTCTTGCCCTGCCCACGGGACCCGGCCGGGCTCAGCCCGAAATAGCGCGACGTGGGTCCGCCTTCCAGTAGGCTCACCACCCGCAGGAAGGTCCATGAGGGGCCGGTGCAATGTGGTTTGGGTAGCAGTCGTGGCAGTGGCGGGGGCCTCGACGACCCAATCCCTGGACCAAAACTCTGGCAATAGGGACATGGAATGTCACCTCGCTGGGGGGGAAGGAGCCTGAGCTTGTGCGGGAGGTTGAGAGGTACCGGCTAGAGATAGTCGGGCTCACCTCCACGCATAGCTTGGGCTCTGGAACCCAGCTCCTTGAGAGGGGCTGGACCCTCCACTACTCTGGAGTTGCCCAGGGTGAGCGGCGGCGGGCTGGTGTGGGCTTGCTTATAGCTCCCCAGCTCAGCCGCCATGTGTTGGAGTTCATCCCGGTGAACGAGAGAGGGTCGCTTCCCTGCGCCTTCGGGTCGGGGATAGGGCTCTTGCTGTTGTTTGTGCATACGGGCCGAACAGCAGTACAGAGTACCCGGCCTTCTTGGAGTCCCTGGGAGGGGTACTTGATAGTGCTCCGACTGGGGACTCCATTGTTCTACTGGGGGACTTCAACGCTCACGTGGGCAAGGCAGCGACAGTGATACCTGCCTGAGGGGCGTGATCGGGAGGAACGGCCTCCCCGATCTGAACCCGAGCGGTGTTCTGTTATTGTTATTGGACTTCTGTGCTAGTCACGGTTTGTCCATAACGAACACCATGTTCATGTTTGAGCATAAGGGTGTCCATCAGTGCACGTGGCACCAGGACACCCTAGGTCGGAGGTCGATGATCGACTTTGTTGTCGCGTTTCATCTGATCTCCGGCCGTATGTCTTGGACACTCGGGTAAAGAGAGGGGCTGAGCTGTCAACCGATCACCACCTGGTGGTGAGTTGGATCCGCTGGCAGAGGAGGAAGTTGGACAGACCTGGCAGACCCAAACGTATTGTGAGGGTCTGTTGGGAACGTCTGGCCGAGCCCTCTGTCAGGGAGGTCTTCAACTCCCACCTCCGGAAGAGCTTCTCACAGATTCCGAGGGAGGCTGGGGACATTGAGTCCGAGTGGACCATGTTCTCTGCCTCCATTGTCGATCGCGGCAGTTCGAAGTTGTGGACGCAAGGTCTCTGGTGCCTGTCGTGGCGGCAAACCCCGAACCTGGTGGTGGACACCGGAAGTAAGGGATGCTGTCAGGCTGAAGAAGGAGTCCCTATCGGGCCATGTTGGCCTGTGGGACTCCTGACGCAGTTGACGGGTACCGGCAGGTGGAAAGAAAGAGAACGTCGAAGACGTGGAATTGGAAAAGGCAGTCAAAGTCGGTGGGATTGAGGAGATCCTCAAGTATTTCGACTTGCCTTCCAGTGAGGAAGCGGAGGCTGGGGACTCTGAGGTGGACTCCTGCCCATCACCCGAGCCGAAGTCACTGAGGTAGTTCGCAAGCTCCTCGGTGGCAGTGGCAAGGCGCCGGGGGTGGATGAGATCCGCCCTGAGTACCTCAAGTCTCTGGATGTTGTGGGGCTGTCTTGGCTGACACGCCCTCTGCAACATTGCATGGAGGTTGGGGACAGTGCCTCTGGGTGGAGTGGCAAACCTGGGGTGGTGGTCCCTCTTTTTAAAAAGGGGGACTGGAGAGTGTGTTCCAAGTACAGGGGGATCACACTTCTCAGCCTCCCTGGGAAGGTCTACGCCAGGGTACTGGAGAGGAGAATTCGGCCGATAGTCGACCCTCGGATTCAGGAGGAACAATGCGGTTTTCGTCCCGGTCGTGGAACACTGGACCAGCTCTATACTCTCCATGCAGGGTGCTTGAGGGTTTATGGGAGTTTGCCCAACCAGTCCACATGTGCTTTGTGGATCTGGAGAAGGCATTCGACCGTGTCCCTCGTGGTATTCTGTGGGGAGTGCTCCGTGAGTATGGGGTCCGGGGGCCTTTGCTAAGGGCTGTTCGGTCTCTGTACGACCAGAGCAGGAGCTTGGTTCGCATTGCCGGCAGTAAGTCAGACCTGTTCCCAGTACATGTTGGACTCCGGCAGGGCTGCTGCCCTTTGTCACGTCACCGGTCCTGTTCATAATCTTTATGGACAGGATTTCTAGGCGTAGCCAGGGGCCGGAGGGAGTCCAGGTTTGGGAACCACAGGATTTCATCTCTGCTTTTTGCGATGATGATGTTGTCCTGTTGGCTTCATCAAGCCAGGACCTTCAGCGCATGTGCTGGAGCGGTTTGCAGCCGAGTGTGAAGCGCGGCTGGGATGAGAATCAGCACCTCCAAATCCGAGGCCATGGTTCTCGACCGGAAAAGGGTGGCGTGCCCTCTCCGGGTGGGTGGAAAGGTCCTGCCTCAAGTGGAGGAGTTCAAGTATCTCGGGGTCTTGTTCACGAGTGAGGGAAAGATGGAGCGTGAGATTGACAGGCGGATTGGTGCAGTCCGCGTCCGCAGTTATGCGGTCGGTGTACCGGACCGTCGTGGTGAAGAAGGAGCTGAGCCGAAAGGCGTGAAGCTCTCGATTTACCGGTCAATCTATCGCGTTCCCACCCTCACCTATGGTCATGAACTTTGGGTAATGACCGAAAGGACAAGATCGCGGATACAAGCGGCCGAAATGAGTTTCCTCCGCAGGGTGGCTGGGCGCTCCCTTAGAGATAGGGTGAGAAGCTCAGTCACTCGGGAGGAGCTCGGAGTAGAGCCGCTGCTCCTTCACATCGAGAGGAGTCAGCTGAGGTGGCTTGGGCATCTGTTTCGGATGCCCCCTGGACGCCTCCCTAGGGAGGTGTTCCAGGCATGTCCCACCGGGAGGAGGCCTCGGGGAAGACCCAGGACACGCTGGAGAGACTATGTCTCTCTCGGCTGGCCTGGGAACGCCTCGGGGTCCCCCCGGAAGAGCTGGAGGAAGTGTCTGGGGTGAGGGAAGTCTGGGCATCTCTGCTCAGACTGCTGCCTCCGCGACCCGGCCCCGGATAAAGCGGATCGGATGAAGATGGATGGATGGATGGATGGATGGATGGGTTGGGATGGTGGGGTGGTGGATGAGCTAATATCACTTCAGGCTCTCATGCAGGTGTCTGACATTTGTGTCTCATCACAGACATGCAATTAATGTTTTGTTTCTCTCTTTTTTTTTCCCAGCCATACACGCAACATTTCCCTAACATTAACCAAATGTAAATATGTTTCACCCTGCCGTAGCTGTAGATACTGTAGAAGTAGACATTCAGTATCAACATTTTTTCCCAACTTGCCAGCTGTACTTTTCCAATTATGTTGCTCTAGAAAACACAATCCAAGCAACATTATTCGGCAAAATTACTTTACTGTTACTTTACTGCAAATGGATTGCACATAAACATAATTACTGCCCCTCTACTTCCTGCGCTAACACAGACCATCAGCACTGGGAATAAACTGTGATCTTGGGAGCCATCCAATGAGAATGTAATTTGTTGGTTTCTTGGCTGTTAAAATTTGTCAGACTGCTCGTGTTTCTTGCACAACTGGACTTCTTTTTTAGCAACGCTGCAGCACTCTCACTTCTCAGCTATTAGCATGGTGTGTAAAATGTTGTTTTTACTGATAGGAATGATGGCCTAAGTCGTAACAACCTGCAGTCAATTACTGCCCTGTTGCTATGAAAGCCCTTAGTTTAGTAGATGAGTCCCAGTGGACTAATTAAACCTTATTCCCGAAGACGTTCTTTTTCTTTCCAGTGTTAATGCTAGTGGTTAAGTGAAATATGTCCAAGACAAAGAGGAAGAGTTAAGGCGTAGGAGTATCACTGACACTGCACATGGCCACTTTGCATGAAAGAAAAGCTGTTTTTGACCACAAGGGTTTGTAATACCATCATCCACAACCGCATTTTAACATTTTCCCTACCAGCTTGTTTTCATTCGTCTCTAGAATAACGCCGCATCTCTGAATGATGGTTGGTTACCTGCCAAAGTGTCTGCTAGAGGTGAATGATGCACCAGACACCCAATTTAGGAGTGCAGTTTATTCAGCGTGAAAGAAGCTGTCATGCATTTACTACCTCTGGAGAATGAATTCTCCACTTGTGACCCCTCGGCATGTTTGTTGTGACAGTTAAATTGCTGGAAATAAGAATCGTGCAGAAAACTCTTTTGTCATACTAATTCAATGGAAAGTGAGTCGAATCTTGTCCTGACATGTGTGAAACCGCACGCACGCACACACACACACACACACAAATGTGACACAATGTGCTATTTTGAAAGTAGCTGAGTAGATAAAATTTGCATCGGTCGTGTAGGACATACAGTGTGGCAACTGCAAATGTCAGATCTATTTTTGTTACTGTATGCTGTTGTTTTACACAAATGAAACTTAATGTTTAACATTCTGGTTGGGAAAATGACTTTTTTATTATTTATTATTTATTTTATTTATTATTGCCACATGGTCAACATTTAAATTATTAAAACATATTTAAAAATCCAATTTCCTTCAAATTGTCTATCTCACAGTTAGTACACCAATAAGTCTAAAAGATCACCTGTCACCCTCGATTACATACAAATTAATGCTCATGTAGAATTATTGTTTGTCCTTTAAAACCATGAAAAGGAAGAGGGTTTTTTTTCCCTCTTGCATTGTCACTTTTTGAAGAAAAATAACATTGTTGGATGTGGAAATACCTCTTGAAAGGTTAAGAGTGAGCTTTGGTCAAAATGGAGAAGCTCGTTGCTGTGAAGAAGATGTGCACACACGCACGCATGCGCAAAAACACACACACGCTCCCACACCACACACACACACACTGGCACACCCCGCGCACGCCACACACACACACGGTGTTGTTGAGTCTAGAGAACACGCTGTCTTTCTTGTTCAGACAAACCGGACATCAAGCGGACATGTTGAAATGTGAAATTGCACAGTCATGCTCGCACTGACGTAGCCGTATGATATCATTGGGAAGTGTTGCAAGTGTCTTGTATCACTGAGTATTTGAATACTGCTCTCTGTGCATTTATTGGTCTATTCAATGGTTATTTGAAATAAAACTCCAAAAAACACCCTGTTGTTTTGTGTTACACACTTGCACAAGCACTGAGTAAATGTATGTGTCAGTTTGTGAAAATGCATAAATTTATTTTTGTCTGTGTTCATCAATATACCACTTACAGGCCTATCTATTGTTGTTTTTATTGATTAAATTCCTCTATGTTCAACATTAGGCCAGTGGTTTAAATGATAAATGATATTATAGCACGCTAGGAGGAGCTATGAAAATGTGATGTTTTGAAATGAAAACAGGAAGATAATTTCGCCCAAAAATGCTGCTACAGATCACTACTGACTTTGTGTACTTTCAGATTCATTCTGTATTTACGTATAGCTAACTTGCTTGTGGGGCATTGATGCTGCTGTGCCCTCATTATTTAGGATTTAGCAGTCAGTTTGGAGAATCTACTGGGGCCAAGGGCACCCATGAACTACATTTAGGATCCCTGTGGGGAGATTAAAATGGAAATATGAGCAGACAACTACAGTTCAATGCAAGACTGAGCTATAAAATAGTGGATTCATTAAAGCAATGAAAGCTGACACGAGACAGGATAATGAGCATCATGAAAATGCTGCTGACAATTTCAAGTAAGCATTGATTAGATTATAAGAGGAGGAAGACAGATTCCCTATCATGCATAGATTAGATGACTTTATTGATCCCCGAAGTATTACAGTAATTGCTAGTTATGAAAGACGTTGCACACACAGTATACAAAGTAGTAGTATTTTTTACATAGTTGGCTGTATGAGTGAACACATTATACTTAAAAACATCATGACATCCAGTATGCTTCTTTGCATGACATCTCATTAAAACTACAGACTCTCACGGAAGTGTTATTTTTGCATCTGTAATTTGTGATGCTCTTGTAATAAACTGGTATTTTAAAGTCCATCATGTAAATTGGATTGCATTATGTTCATAATATAGGCCCACCTGTGCCTGTAAGGAGCAGAAGGACTTTGTTTCTTGCACTAAATAGTAATGTCTACCTCCATAATAAGGTATAATTTTAACAAGTCTAACACTAGTCTTCGTGCTGGTCTTCAGAAAACCAGACTTGCAAGACCTGACATAAATCAAAGAGGGGACTTAATCCAGACGCGGGGATATTTAGACCAGATCCAAAATGTGATCAACCTAAACAGAGCAAGAAGACCAACACTGGTAGCAGACTGACAGGCAGTAAAGCAGGAAAGAGCACTTTTCCTGCACTTCACAGTTAAATGGCTGCAGTGTTTTTTTCCAAAGCCCTTTACAAGGTTTTTGGCGCCCATTCACCCATTCAGTTCACACACACATACACCAATGGCAGCGAGCTTCTACAGTAGTTCAATTCAAATCGCTAAAGTACACTTCAACATGTGGACAGAAGGAGGTGGGGATCAGGCCACCAACCCTGTGATTCACTCTTCGATCCTCCAATTTCTGGAGCTTAATGAGTCTGACTAGAGATATAAAGAACACCTTGATCAGGGCAGCTAATTTATGTGTTACTCCACTTTTACTGCAATAGTCAACATGAGCACATTTTCACCAACAGTAAAAGTGCGGATGTTTGGGTTGATCATAGTTGGCAGTAGTCTCATCTGACAGCAGGGTGCAGCTTATGTGAACGTGGAAATCATTCAGTCTCAAAACACAAAAGGTGAAATTGGTAGTGACACAGACTTTGGGTATTACTAGTTAGCTCTGAAACACATGAAACCACAAAAGTAGAATCTGGGCCAGGAAACATGTCAGAGACTATGGTTTTAGACAGACATCAAGGATTTAATGGAGATGAATAAACGTATAAATGACTTCACAGAAAGGAAATCTAAAGGATTTTGCTTTATTCGCTAAATGTTGAGGTATCATGAGCGCAGCTGACAACACAGCACAGAGCGACCCATATGGTTTTAACGATTAGCAGGTGAAAAGTCATCCAGCTGTCTAGACAAACCAGATCAAATTAAACTATGTTTAACTTTTTTATAATTATGACCTTTGCTTTAGATTACAAGGTTTATAACCTCAGAGTAAATGTATAAATATGGGATTCAAAAGTGTTCCCATCAGAAAACACACTAAAAACATAAAGCACCTTTTAAATCTGACTTCTAACAACAGAATCTTTAAAATTAAGATTTTGCAGGGTTTTTTTATTTTTTTGCAGGTATCTTGCTTTCTTGTCTGGTTGTTTTCTTTTTAAATATGATTTTCACACCTCCAATTATCTTACTGCCCTTCAAGAGGACACAAAATATCTACAAGATGTGTTCACAGTCTCTTTACCATAACCAGCTTGTGTATGCAGTGAATCAATGTGGACTCCCTCTCTTTCTCTAACTCTGAATACATCTAGAAAATCTCTGCTGTGCTTATATATCAAGTACAAAAATAGCCTAGCCAATCACATGAGACGGCCTTGACAGGTGAACTGAATCATCACCCAATCAGCTGTCACATTAATGTCAGGAAGATGAGTCACTCTGGCTAAATAGAGGCAGGAATCTGATTGGTGGGAAGAGCTTTTAAATCGCCAGGCAACAGCTCCCCATTGGTGGAAAACACTAACCAATAACATTGAGAATATTTCTGACCTAAGGACAAAATGAATGAGAAGGACAAATGTCTTTGACTTTAGGTACTTTTCATTCATCTGAAGAGTGGATGGACAGTTTAAAAATGCACACTGGAACACATACAAGAAGAGTTTATGCTTTCAGAAAGTGACTAATATCCAAAACAAATAAGAGTTTGGAGTTGTCTCCGTACTTTAGAGGTGTTGATAATAAACTAAAAGGTATAATAAAACGTATGTTTATTTCAACTGAATTAACGCAGATGTTAGGCCCCGTTTACACTTGTTATTTTACGTGTCTGGTGTCCAGATCAAATACAGCTGATATTTAAGACACTTTCAAACATATATGCAAATGTCTGACTCACAAATCTCCATCTTAGTTTTCCCAGGCTAAACATGAGTGTTTGTCCTCCTTCAGTCCCAGAGGTGGTAATGCAATGTAATGTAATGGCCACTAATGCCAGAAAAAACTTTTGCAATATTAGTACTTAAACACCCATGATTGGTGATATTTATGAATAATGAGTGACAAAAGTTATATCGTCTTCACAGCTCGATACAAGGCCATACTCTCACCCATACAGATCAATACTGGATTCAATTAACATATTGGATCAATACCCAAACAGACCATTTATTGAATTGATGAGGGATCATATGAACATGACAGCAATTAAGTACGTCTTGTGTTTGATCATTTGTGTAGAAAATACTGGAGTTTTTTCTCATTGCTTTAGTCATTTTCAGTGTTAACTTAAAAAAATTGTTTTGTTTTGGGTAAATGAACTAGTTTTTCATTCAGATGACTAGGTTTACAGTTCATTATTTCTACAGTCAACCCTACAACCCTACAGTCAGGGTTTTAAGTTGATCTATAAAGCTGTAACTAAATATCATTCAACATTAACGAAGTGATCAGCCATTTATCTTTAGGGAACAAACCATTTATTAGTGAACAGACCATTTATTTATAACTTTGCCAGTAGGCAAGGTAAGAAACCTTGCAGTTAAAATCGTTACAAAAACTATGCTTGAGTTGAGATTTTGCCAAATGTGCTGACCCAATAGTCAAAAGTAGTATGCCTCACAGAAGAAAAGGCCAAACCACTTTTTCCACTCCCATAATCCGATAATCAGGCCATTTAAAAAAGAAAATCTGTATCTAGAGTCCCAGAACATGCATGGCCATCCACATCATCACAGTAACACACATTTGTGGCCCAGAAATGCTCTGCCCAACCTCAACCTTCAACAGCTCCACCTCTCAATTTCACCCCTGTTTTCCACTCTCCTTGCCCAAATCTGACCCTCTTAGCCCAGGATTTACAGTAAGCCGACAACCTGCCAATCACAACCCCACCTCTTCAGCCCCGAGGCTACCCGCCGGCCCATAAACATTTGTGGTGGTGGCCTCAGTGGTGACTAAAGTTTCAGGCTCCCTCTGGATAGTGACAGCACCTGGTGAACAAAAGCTTAAGCATTTCACTTTCCCCAACACCAGATGGGATCTTCGGCAGAGGTTTTGTGTTACATGCTAAAGTTTCCATTAAACAATTTGTGGTTTTAAATAAACACTAAGCTCTCATCTAAAGAGGCAGCTAAGGAGAGCCATATCCAGGCTTCCCCCTCTTTGTTTGGTTTTGGTGGTAAAAATGAAAGTATGGTGGGGATTTCAATAAATACAGTGAAAGGAAGATTTGGATTTATACAGTAAATTAGATAATGCACCTTTTTTAATTCTGCAGAAACGTATGTTCTAATGCTCATCACATGTACTTAATGAGTTAACTTATTTGTACTGTACGTCCCCTGAAAATGTAATAAGTTCAAGAGTTAAACTTAAGGAAGTGTACAGGACTCAACCACACAACAAATCTAAAACAAAGCAAATTAATTACATGTGAGGAAACAATTATTACGAGTCATCCTTTTTCTAACAACAAAAAGGTCTAATATTAAGATTATTTAATAAGATCAGTACTGTTCATTTCCTTTATGGTGTCTCATCTTACACCCTTACCGCAAAATTTCCTTTCAGAGGCAAAATTATTAGGGCAGCACAGACACAGCTGAGAAGCAAGAAACAGATAAGGAACCATTTGAATGAGCTAACTAAAAAAAAGGTGCAATAAGTACAATATACAGAATGATATAATAAAGTTCTATATATGTTTGTATGTGTAATATAAAACACAGTTGTTGTTTTGAAGTGTCACTATGAATACTAGAGAATGGCCCGAGACAGTCCGGTATCATCAGCATATCGAGTGTCCAGTGTGTTGCAAAGAAGATTTTTCCATTGAATATAGGAAGAAGAAATGCCTCCTTGAGGGACCCCGGATACAACCTCTGATTAAAGACTTTAAGTGCCATTTGCCATTACCCTCTGCCTTTTTGCAATCGTGTACCGAGGGCACAGCTGTATGTTGACCAGATGTTGCAGCAGCTGGGCATGGTCCACCCTATCGTATGTGAGTCAGCAGCACCCTCACCGCAGTTTGCTGTTTTTGGTCTGTAGCCACTAACCACTAACTGGCTTTAACAAAGGCAGTTATGGTGCTGACCAAGAGAGATAGGTGGTTCAAATTAATGAAACCATGAAGTGCTAGTGGGCCGGGGTCAGTATGGGAGAGGGCCTCAGGACATCACAAAGAACTCCAATGAAATCTGAACAAATGCCAGAGAAGGAAAAGGGAAACCATGGAAAATGTGGGGGTCACGCTGTTTTATCACAGTCTGTATGATATGTTAATGAAGTTTTAATGGGCAGGAGAAATCACCTGTGGTTGTGGCTGCACAACAAGGCTCTGCTGTATTGATTCAGTGTCTGAGGTCCCTGCCCAGTACGACATGGGACTGATAACAATCAGTGTGCTCGCTCCAGTTTCAGTGGAAAATTCCACAGGCCATTACCGGCATCTCTGACAACACGAACATTTCATCCAAATAGTTAAAATCTGCTATACGTCCTACTGTCCA
Source organism: Scortum barcoo (assembly GCA_023238725.1). Classification (NCBI taxonomy): domain Eukaryota; kingdom Metazoa; phylum Chordata; class Actinopteri; order Centrarchiformes; family Terapontidae; genus Scortum; species Scortum barcoo. The sequence continues at coordinate 19,029,913 of CM041544.1, read as the reverse complement.
CAGGCAAACTAATATCCAAGACAAAAAGGAGTTCAGGTGTTTCGTAGTTTGCTCACTTCAGTTTACCACACAAAATACCTGCTTACTGTAAGTCTTAGCTATGTTACTTAAAAAGACATTCACATTTTCTTTAAAAAAATATTGCATGGCACATTAGCTTGTTAAACAGTAATGAAAACAATATATTTAAAAACCACGTCAACATTATATTAAACAGCAAACATTATACAAATGTTCACTGTTCCTGTAATTGAGGAGGACCTTTTCTAAAATTTAATTCACTTGGAAAAAAGGAGCTAGGTAGCCTAGTCTACCAACATTAACAATAATCGTTATTCATGTTAATTCATAATCATTTATGGCTTGCTGGTAAATCTATCATGTTAATTTTTACTACTAATTAAATTAAAGCCACTCTCCAAATGTAAGAGCACTTTTTGATAACGTTGGGTGAATGCATAAAGATTTAAACTGGGGAACACCTGGCCTAATCTACACTGCTCCAAAAAAAACTAAACAAAGCAGAAGACACAATATACAGTATCTTTTATTTTATTCTTATTTATTTTTGGAAGTACGGTTTTTTTGCTCTCTGGTCTGGATGGGATGTACGGTGGTCAGATGTCCCAGTTTGTCCAGGACTGAACCAGTTTTAAGCTGCATGCTCAGAGTCCTGACAAATATCTGTAAAACACTAATATGCCCCTGTTTTCACCTCTATTAACATAATAACTATAATATTATATTTGTTTTCAGTACTTACATAGAGTTTATCATCATCATCATATTATCAAATGCTGCGTTCAGGGAATCAGTGATGCTAAAAGGTGCACTCAGTAGGTGCGCTAATCCTGATATATCTATGGTGACATATCTTGATGAAAACTATGGTGCACACATAGGGACATACACGTGTGCATGTGTGAATGCGCAGTACACCCAAGGGTCTTAATAGGGGGTTTGAAAATATGGTCACCATGGGTCCCCTGCAAACTTTTTTTCGCCTTTTTTTTTTTTTTTTTTTTACAGATTAAACAAACAAGGAATTTCGTGTTTATAGTGAATTTAAGGCTGGCTAAGATGGCTGTATCCTTAAGTTTATCACAGAAACTGCCAGAGAGCAAATAATATCCAGAAACTGGGATTAAAGAGAAGGAGAAGTAGATTAATAGTGTGACATTATCCACCATGACTGAGCAGATAGTAAAGAACATCCTCTACAGGAATTGAAACTTCACCAAGAGACTTTCCAAAGAAGAGAGGAGAGGAAGAATCTTACAAATAACCCCCTAAACTTTAAGTACACACAATACTTTGCATGCTTATGCAAGTTGTAGGGTAGTCCGTTTATTCCTGTCATTTGAATGAGAATCAGAATTAGCTTAGCTGCCAGGTACTTTCAGATATAACAACGATTCACTGCTGTGCGCAAAACATGAAACAGAACACAATGAACTCACTTTGTGCCACTCAAAACACACACTGAGAGGTGAAAGTGAGAGGTGAAATATATCAAATGTACCACACCACTTTTTTTGATAAAAGGCGCTCCTTTTAACAAACCAATAAACTGCCATTATTGGATTTATCAATGGTTAATTTTATACAAGTTTATGGATCAATTATAAGCCATTCATAAAAACAGAGATTAAAAAAACCTTTGGGGTTGGCAGGTTGAGAAAAATTAACCAACATCAGACCAGCTCTGTACTTACAAAGAGTATAAAGAAGACCCCTCCAATCAACTGTTCACCTACTGGCAAAGAGCACCTGGGCAGGTGGATCAAAATCCATTTATACACAGCTTATTAACATCTACGACTGCAGATGTTACAGATTATTATAAGAGCTTTGTATTCATGATTTATTAACATTTTCATTGCAAGTGCAAGTCAATAATGACCAGCAACTGACAAATAAAGCTTAGTGAAAGCATTCAATCATTAAAGGCCCTTTCATAAGGCTAAAAGATAATAACAGATTCATGTTCTTCAGTTGCCAAGCTACTTTAAATGTACCTTTATCTCAAAATGTTGAGATAACAGACAGACATGGATGTGCTTGTGCAACACTTGAAATCAAAGATCCCATCTTATCAGTAAACATGAATGTGGCCCATCCCAGCAGAATGAGATCTGAGATCTTTCATTGTGTTCTGGTGCAGGGCCGCTCCACCAAGTAACAGTAATAAACTCTACTAAAGTGCTACTGTACATTCAGAAAAAAACATGGGTTCAGAACTGATTCATAACTTTTAAGACTATCATTTGCATATTGTTATCATTATATATATTCATAGGCTACTATTTGAACTTGCATACAGTGTGTTAGTATGAAAGCTTTTGATGTTTAAAAGTGAAAGCAGAAAGTAATGTTCATCACCTGCAGAAAGTGAAACTGTTCACGAAAGAGGACAAATTCTAAGGAAACATGTGTCATAGCACCATGTACACGATGAGTATGAGACTTGGTGTATCTGGGTGGTGCCACACAGATGGAAACAAAAGAGTCCAAACGTGAGGACCTCAGAAATAACCAATTCATCATGAGATGAAGATGATTCAGGTTTGAGCAAGTTTTAGAGCAGGCAGCTTATTCCTGCTGGTTTAATGGGAATCAGAAGTAGCTTAGCTGCCAGGTACTTTCAGAGGGAACAGGAAATTACCCTGTTTCACAATGTGAACAGGCAAAGTTAATTGAGAAGTTGTCTACATATTTTAAAATATAGATGTTCTGATATTTAACATAGAATAGAATAAGGAGAATATGATACTGTACATGTTTGGAGGCAGACAATGCAAATAACTTAAATATTATATTTGGACAATTAATAAATCAAAAGCTTGAGATGAAATGATTTCTTAGCAACAGCCTTATAAAGACATTGAAAAACACATTAAATGTTGGTGGATAAGTGCACTTGACCTTGAGAAACATAAAAGTACCACACTACAAGTAAAACTGTTGTTAAAAGTTTTACTCGAATATTTTTGATGCAGGAAGTGTTATTTTAGTAAGATGATTTAATGATGTACTTGGACATGGTAAAGCAAATTTGAAGAACTATATATTTATCATATTCAATTCATACTCTTAAAATAATTTGCATTTTTTGTTTTGCTTTGATGCTCTGAGCCAGAACTGAGAGGACCTTAACCAAGAACTAACTACACCACTTTGCACTCTCAGCAGAGATCACAGATAAACATCAGCCTGTGAGACAAAGAGATCTCTGGTTGGTGCACAGACAAAGAGGTGGGGCTTAGTGATGGTGTGACTACCGGTAAACGGGGACAGATCCCTATGGAAAGTACCTGAAGATTTCAGATGGGCCAAGAGTCAGGACAAGGTCAAGTGTATTCAGCTCTGTGGGTGTGTGATCATGCAGGAATTAGTGATTAGACTAAATTTAGTGGTTGAAAAAATGCTGCTGTAACAGTACTTAAGATATATATTTTTAAGATCTTTTAAAATCGTGGAAACTAAATCGAATGACTTCACTTGAACACCACAGGTTCTCTTTTCTTTTTTAAGTAATATTCAGAGTGAATGTGTGAGTCTTCAGCTTCCCCATTGGACAAGAATGATCACCTGACCTGCCTCTACCAACATACCATACATTGTGTTTAATGAATCATGAACCGCTTAGTGACACACACACAAGTTATTCTTTTTAGTAGATAAGGATGTTAGATTAAAATCAAGACTGAAAAAGAAGATAAAAAAAAAAAAAAAAAACATAAAAACAGATCTTCGTATAATGGATTCAAGGATATGAAGAAAAAGAGAGAATAAAAGGTGAGAAGATAGAGAAAGACACAGACTCTCCTCACATTAGCACAATCATCTATTGTTTGCCTCAGTTTGGCTCAGTGACACATATTTTCCATGACCCTCCAGGAGGCTTTCAGATGTGGTTGACCTGACTGCGAGACGGCTCTGGATCCACATCAAAACAACTCGTGACACAACTGTGTCTGCTAACAGCAAAACATTACATCTGATCATTTTGCATGTATTTTTGCCTAATTTGGTTGTAAATACTGGGGAGGATAGGGGTGGTTGTCTTAAAACAGCTTATGCAAATGGAATTTTTTACACTTTTTTTTTTTTCGATTTTTTTTCCAGTTTCCCCATACACTGCAATCCTTGTCACTGATAAATGTATAGTTGTTTTACAGAGGCACAGCATTAAGTGTAATTTGTCCATTTTTCATTTTTTCCTCCCTCAGGAAAAACAGTGCCACATGTTTTACACCTGTTTTTCCCAGATTGCCCCCATAGTGGCAGTGATAACTCAGGTTCAGTGGGAATTTGTATACATTTCACTTCATTCGTCCCATAGTTTGCAACTCCAAATAGGAATAAAAACATTAAAACACATAATGCATGAGGGCAAACTGTTTTTATCTGTCTTTTTTTTTTTTCATTTTACAAGTGTAAAACCTCAGCACAACCCTTTCATAAATAAACCAGACAACAATGTTTATATTGGATGATTCTGCAAAATCTTGGATCGTGTTCAGTCTGGAAGTTCATTGCAAAAGATTTTTAAATTCATTCCTTCAGTAATATCTGTGCATGGCAACTAAATTGACCATTGTTCAGGTTTTGTTTTGAGTTTCAAGGTGAAGGTTACACAGCTGTAAAAGAATTGAATGGCTCAATGGAAAGTAAGAAAACAAAACAAAAAAGTTTTAAATTATAATCCAATATAATCCACATGTTGAGAGCTGGTTTACAGTGCAGGCAAACAAACTCATGCTGCTTTAATAAAGGAGTTTCACTCTTTTTCCATTATGCTATGAGCCACTGTGACATGGATTCATCCGCAAATAGTTTTCAATGCAACAGCAAGGCACAGCATTGGAAGTTAGTTTCCTTGCTGATGAGTTAAAGGTGTGCTGCCTGTAGTATACGTCTCTTAATCTACAGTAAGAGCTCACTGCTGCTGCTCCTTTTTCTGTAAATGTAAATGCAATATTTACAACTGATCAGCTGTCAAAACATACCAGAAATGACCATGTCTTATATTTTGAATGTATCTTTTTGTGCATTTTTAATGTGTGCTCAGCGATAACCTCTGTGATTGCTTTACAATTTTGCCTGTTAAAAACCTTTAATGCGAAGCAACAGCAACAAAAAATGGTAATTTTGCATAAATAGGCTATTTGAAACCTGACAAATGATACAGGGATGTTAGCAAATGCTATGCACAGCACCATTACCTACTCTTAATGGACATTTTTATTGTAGAAGTAGCCTTATGTTGATATGTTTCCTTTTTTTTTTTCCATTTTAGCAAGTTGTAGTAGCAGCTACAATCAGCAGTGTCCAGCTCATAAATAATAAACACTCCCTTAAAAGCAACTGTGTCTCAATGACCTTAAGAAGAAAAGGCAGTGGGAGTTTGTTAAATGTTAACATGATGATAAGATGATGAACTAGATCTCCACCATGGACAGGTAGCCTTCTATGAGTCTATCGAATCATAAGATGATGTCTATGTTTGGCAAAAGAATCACTCTTCAAGCTAATTCAAATCATTATTGTGAAAGTATTTTTCTCTAAAACAATGCGTGGCAAGGTCCTTCATCCTGCACTTCTGCTAGAGCTACATGATAACTGACAAATCGCCGGGTGTACGTGTCAGCTCCAAAATATGGATGAGACATTGTGAAACTGTCTGCTGTGTTGTTGTCACAGATATTTTGATGTATTTACTGTACATTGGCGAGCGTTTCCTCAGAAAAGATTTGTCCACATTTCCACAAGTAGCTCAGTTACCTCAGTTTGCGGTTGACCATGAATCATGAAGCAAATTCTGGTGTATGAACTTACAAATGCTTACAACGTGATAAACACCACTTCCTCATTTGGACTTTTTCTTGGTTTCCTTTTCTGGGAAATCCGGGTATCTAAGAGGGCACAGTGAACATTAGCTACGTGCTCTTTTTCACTTTGGTAAAATGTTTTTTTGTTTAGTTCCCTTTTCTCTTTGACAGCAGCTTTTTTTGCAGGAATGACTAATCTGATATAGTTTGTCCTGTGAACTATAGGTGTGATTATCAGTGTCTTACAAATCATTGCTGTAAAAAAAAAAAAAAGTTTCCTGATCTAATAGCAGTGGATATTGCCCCCCTGCATTCACAAATCTTCTCAGTTACCTCACTTGGATGTTTGATCTTCACTCTGCAGACTGAGTATGTGCAGGATTCGACACCAGAAAATATCAGAAAAATCAGACATTTGTGACGTCACGACGAGTTTGGAAGACGACCATGGTCCAGTACGCAACTTACTCAAGTGTGATGTGGAAACTCGAAGCCTCCAGTGCAAAAACACTGAGCATGGTGAAACCTTTGACATATATCTGTATATCGAAAGATTCTGGATTTTTCAATACAGGAAGAAGTAGTAGGTTTATTCTGAAGCACAGGTTATGAAATGGTCCCAATTTAACACCAATGGTGGATATGACCAAGATAAGGATATTATAACCTAACTTTAGGTGAAACACTACTAAATGAAAAGTACTACTGAGCTCTTTTTAAGTACCTTTTGATATATGTCTTAACACGTCTCGAGAGGATCTTTAAGGTTTTGGTTATGTTGCAGCATAAAGACGACGTCATGGTTTGGGTTCAAATTACTGCTTTCTTAAGATTAGGGGCCCTTTGTTGTCATGGTACCAATCATGACTATTTGGTTAAGGCTGGAGAACAATAGCGAATGTTTAAAAGAAACGAACTTTGAAAACAGGAAGCCACCGGTAATCTCGCATGTCAAAGCACGACTGTCTGTTGACCTCCCCACCTCTGTGGACAGTGTGGCTTTAAAACAACATCGCATTATTTAATCTCTCGCTGGACAAGAGAGGTTCCCTACACTCCTACACCTACACTCTGACTCATTGATCCAGATGACTACACCAAAAAAAACAAGCTTACAAAGCTTCTCTTAAGAAATATTCAGAGAGGTAGTTGAGAGTTGCACTTCCATAAAAAGATGAGTTTTTTATAGTGAATAAAAGAAGCAGCTAGGCATAAGATTTTTATATTTTTAGTCTTAAGTATGGGTCAAGCCCCCCAAAAATAATTAATTATACTTTCCCATAATGCAACACAGTAGGATTGAACCTCCTTTCCTGGTGAACTTGCAGATCTTTTAAACTCCACACCCACAGTAAGTAAGTGACCCAGGCTTTCTGCTAAAAAAAGTCTGAGATTTTTGTTTCTGCTGTGATTGCCAGCCTTTGTTACTCATTTTTAGCGCAGCTCAGCACAAAATGGCGCAAGACAAAGCAACTTGATGCGATGCAAATAACACCCAAATAATAACAGCACAACAAAACGCAACGCTCTGCAACAGAGACCCTCAAAGCAACGCTGTATGTCCAAAACAAATACAAGCAGCAAATGAAAATCTTATCAAGGATGCTGCACAAGCCTTTCAACTTCTCACTTTAGTCAAGTGTATCTCACATCATTTTCCCCCGAGTTCACCCAGAAAAATCAATTTCAGGAGCGTGAGGCTGTTAAGTCGCCTGAGGTGATGGAGCAGCTTTGATATCTTTGTTTTTGAAGACGTGAAACCTTTTGATTCTGAAACCTGTGGTGGAGTTTTTGCAACAGCACCTGATTTTTTTTTTTTAACTTAAGTGGGGTTTAAAAGGTCTTTCAGGGCTTCACAGAGATTAGATCTATTTGTCTGCTTTACAGTTTTCCAGTGAGTCAAATGGCTGATGAAATACTGCAGAGTGGCATGATGAGGCACATGGCAAGGGGGGGGGAGGAAGTCTTGTGATGGCAAACCTCAAAGTAAGTTACAGCTAAACCACAGCTGCACATACAGTGAGAATCTATCCTTCCTTGTTGTTAAACGTCACTTGTTACTTTCCTAAAATTAAATTATTTATTTTAGCAATGGGCCAAGAGTCAGGACAGGGTCAAGTATATTCAGCTCTATATAAAGTAATTTACTATTTTTAATTTAACATTACCATTGAGGTGTTGTTAAAATCGTATTTTATGTGGTAAAGTTAAAGTTTCAGATTTAGAGAAATAAGAAAATGCGTCATAGCTGAACCTCATCTTGTTTGGCCCTGTTTCCTTAAACTATCACTAAAATATGTCCTAACTACGCAGCACTTCACGTTAATGTTGTGTCACTCTGACGGCATGCCCTGATTTAGATTGTCACACAACATTTAGTCAAATTCAGTGGAGGTAATGGAGGTTAAATTAACCGGTGCAGGGTAGAGACCCTACAGGAGCCATTTCACACTGCTGCCAATGCTATTAGTGCAACGAAGGGTAGGTTTTTGTACCATTAATCATATTTAAACACTGCTTTTTGCACTACTGTGCAGCTATAATCGCAAAATCAGTGCAATAAATTGACTGTCAATTTATTTAATTTCAAATCCTTCTCCATGCTTCCAGGAATACAAGTCTGGACAGGAAACATAAAATTATTACCCTTTTTTTCATTTTTTTAGGCTTTATGTTTAAAAACCTATTAAGTCTGGAAATCCTGGACTCTACCCTTGAAATACTAACTAATTTTTACTGAAGAATATAAAAGCCATATAAAAACCACCAAAATCCCAAGAAAAATGAAAAGAACATGCCATCAGTCTTTTCAATGGTAGCTGCAGCTTTGACCGCTTTTGAGGGTTTTTGTAGTCGTCGCCAAATTAGGAAAAGGTGAAATGCATCTGGTGTCCTGTTTGACTAAGAAGAGCTGCTGCTGTCACACAGTGAGACGTCCGATGTAGTCCAGCACTTCACATTCTTTCCATTTAAGTAATTCAATTCAACTCTGACCAAACTTCAGTTCCCTAAAAAACATGCCATCTTTATCTCAACACCAGACAACATTTGAAAACAAACTCCTGAAATGTTTCTAATATCTTTTTTTAACATGAGTCACTTAACTTTTATTCAGCCAAAGAGGAATAACAGCTTCTTTTGTTTGGGGGAATATCATGAGACAGACTAACGCCGAATCTCGCCGTGAGTCACTCAATGATGTGTTTGCTCTGCTAACTGCCAGCAATTATATGTTGTGTGAGACAAACCTGTCATTAACCCAGAGGGCACAGAGGCAGCAGCAGCAGCACAGGCTGAGCACCAAACCTCCCCAAGCAAAGTCAAAGTGTTGTTTGGTGAGAAGACAAATGTGCAGCCTTAAAACATTGATAAGCGACATTTAGTAATCAACACTTACGTATTTGTCAGGTGTAAACTGACTGGTTTCCTGGATTGTATGTAAGCATATTTGCCCTTTTGCCCTCAGACCCACATGGTACTTGCCACACTTACCGTGTGCGTCACATTTAGTGAAAAAAAAAGTGGCACAGCGCATGTAGAAAGACAAGGAAGATAAAAAAAGACCTGTGACTGTGTGAACAAGCAGCTCAGAGCATCAGAGAGGTGATAAAATTAGACCTTCAAAAAAGCTAAAGCTAACAATAATATCAAAGTCCAGCCTGCAAAACAAAGTTAGGAATCAATTTATGGTGCCTTTTCTGAAGCACAGGGTAATATAAATAAATGTGCATTAAGACCTGAACCCAAAGCACTTGTGTGGTTTCTATTATCAATGTAATGTCAGCTCCTCTGCAGATAAAGCCCTGTCTGTTCACACAAATATGTCCCGGGGCCATCTGGTGATGTGACACCTTTCGCAGCATCTGTCTGTGATTTTGATCCTGTGTTTGTTAAGTGAAAAACTCCTACCATGTAAATCCCCCATGTGCTGTCCTTTTTTGTTGTTGAAGACAGAGGATCCTGTGTGACGGTGAGCATTCACACATTGTCCTCCTCCTGTCATAAAAAAAGAAAAGAAGGCAAGAGGGGAACAATAAGAAAGAATGCAAACGAGCGACAAATTTAAAAAATTTTCAGTTTTACATGCATAAATGTCCACTTTTTTCCAGTTGGTCTCGATTTCATGAGAATTATGCAAGAGTCTCATCCTGTGAAAGAGAATTAAAATGACCTAAATTAGACTTTTAAGACCGTCACAGAAAAATGCTGCTGTGCTGACTTTTTTTGCAAAGTAACATATGTCCATATCAGACTACGGGCTTAAAAGTCCCCCCCAGTTTTGACCTTTTTAACCCAAACTTGAGTGAGATCATGCCCATGTTCATGCTTCAGTCTCACAGGCTTCACAGGAAAGCAGAAATGTCGTGACAATAAGTTACTCACTTGAGCTCAGCTGGCTGCAGACTTTGGGCCTGCGAGTAGCATTTCCTATTAGAGGAGCAAGGGTTTGTGGGATGTTGGAGCTGTAAACAGGAAGTTAAGTTGAGCATGAGAGAGCCAGTACAGGAAGTGTATCAGTCAAACACAATTTATCATTTCCAATAACTCAGCTCAGTTTGTTGCCTTTTACAGTAAGTTGCAAGTAAACAGACACAATGGGCGCCACACTTAGACCATATGGGGATAGTTGTTTCCATTTTGTCTAACAGTGATAATGACACTGATACAGATTGACTATTTATCAGTATTATTGTCTGAATTTACTAATCCTCTCAACCACTTTCTCATGAAACAGACAAATCTGATAAATACCTGCTCAACCTTAATTTTTAAAAATCAAATGAATAATAATTTTTCACCTTTTAACCAATTTCCTTTGGCTCTCAGTCCCAGGTCCATTTGTTCATAGATCTTTGAGAAAACAGGTCATGAATATGTAGTTTTTGTCATTTGAGAGGTTAATTACTTTCATAAAATGTCTCACAACTGTAGTTTTAGCAAACAAAACTCAAACAGAAGTGATTTTAACTATTTTTAGCCACAGATTAATTGACATTTGGTGCGGACGCGAGTATTTACAGCAGCAGGACGCAGTTTTGTGAGAAAATGTCACCAGCTGCAACGGTGTCAACCTTTAGTTTCATATTCACTGCACAGACATGACATCTTCTCTTTGAACATGTGACCAAGAAGAGCCCATAAGTGTGCAGTATTTCCCAAAATGTCCAACTATTCCTTTTAGTTGATCTGCTGGAAAGTCAGTCAGTCAGTCAGTAGATTGATTACTTTATTTGGCTTATTTGACTTTGGTTGAGCATTGGGTCAGTATAAGAGCAAATTTATTATTCGGTTGGTTTGCCGACTTGTTGATTGGGTTGGGCGTATTTGATCTGGCTGTTAAATTGGATCCTGTTTGGGTTCCCTGGCAGCGGGTGTTTTGGTGTTTTGTGGTTTGGGTTTCTCTGACATGTTTTGTCCAGGCCACATTTGCTTGGGGCTGCTGTGATTAGTCTCGCGGAGCGGCGTGGTCTCCGGTGCATATCAAGTTAGTTTAGACTAGTTTGAGTTAAATTGGTTGTGGCGGTCTGTTCTCGTACGTTTCACCGCTTTCCTTTGCTGTGGGTCGTTTAGGTTGGTTTTATTTCCTTGACTCTGGTTCACTTGTGGTCTGTCCCCTCTTTAGCTTGGACTTGTTAGGTTCACTCTGGAGCAGCTGGCTTGATTTGCCTCGATGACTCTGCTGGTATACATCGGTCTGAACTGCTACAGAGCTGCATATCTGCCTCACTGAGGCTGATGTAACACTGAGCCAAAGAGCTGCAACACTGCACCCGACACTGCAGTGCTGCTCACATATATAGAGATGCTTTGATGCAAGAAAAAAACAGGCTTATACACTGAAAGTGCATGGACACACGCACATTTATTCTCTCAGAAAGCCACAGCCTTCTGAAGAAAGAGAAGAGGAACTTTGCAGCGCCCTTCAAAGGGACATCACATATCATAGGAAGTACTCTACATTTTAATGAGGAGACGTGAATACATTTTTGAAAAGAAGAGAGCAGGGTCACATGATGTAAGCGTCTGTGTAAGGAAACATGTCACAGAGAAAATATTGCAGGGGAAATGCAAATAACCAGCTGTCCTACAAACAACTCACACTGTTGGCATCCAGGGTCTTGCTCTGCTTTTGTGTGTGTGTGTCATGGTGTGGGGTTTTTCCATTTATACCAAGGGCCTGTTAATGTCACCCAAGAGAGGAAAGGGTTACTTCCTGAAAATGGACACTTGCTCTCCCTTACAAAAAATGTTCACAGTACACAGAAAATAAAACATTTTTTTGTCTTTCTTTTACTTTCTATGTCTTTCTTTTTGATGCCAGATATAAAGTTGTTGTAATGTTGTAATATAGCTGTGTTTTCTTAGAATTAGGGTGAGAAGTTGTGGTATATATGTCTGCGTCTGAGTGAGATGCAGGTTCCTTACTTTCTTTGAATACATGTGTGGTGTTTGGCAATTCTATTTGAATGTAAAGCACATTGAGTTTACGTGCATTTTTTATTTCACTGTCTTTAAAGGCATAAAAACGATAACACTTTTGCTGATTTGAAGAAAGAAAAGTGTAATACATTACATATTTGTTTTTACACTTTTCTTTTTATTATTTAGCCAACACTATTATTATTTATTAATGTAATCAGTTATATTTTTAAATCATGGTTCATAAAATGGCGCACACAAACCCACTGCGCTAGCGACTAACATGGATGTATTATAAGACCTGGCTCATACCCAGCTTTCAATTTTTTTCCTGTGGCCACCAGTGGTACTGCAACAAAAAAAACTATTGACGGGACCCCTCCAGCTATAACCATGGTCAATTAATACTTTTTGTGTTGTATATGTTTAAGTAATTTGGGTTTAATCTTTGAAATTAGTTTTTTTTTGTTGTTGTTTACGAGTACACTATGGGTTCACTCACTCATGATGGGATTAACGCTACTTCAGTGAGCTGCATACTGGAAATAAACCTGGAAGCTAGACACTTTTGTGACATATCCGCCAGGCAAACAATTCTTATTGGACTGAACAGGAGCCATCTTAAGTGTTTATAATAAGCCATGGCTACTGTAACATACAAGCTAACAGTCAAGGATGGTTTTATGTAATGGGCGGGGGTTGTAAGTCGATTGCTACGAATCACATGACAGGATACTCTGACAGCAGCATCCTGTCGCTTGCACTCTGTAGGCATGAACCAGCATCGGCCACAACAGTGAGGCGTCACATTGATCGCTTTGTTAGCCCACTTTATCAGCCGCTGTTTGTCTGGTTTTCACAAACAGGCTCAGCCATGTCAGCAGAGATCATGTCAGCATTTACTGTAAAAAAATGCAGACATTGAGTGAACTAGATGGAATAAGATGTGTAGTTACTCTTCATTATTGAAGTCATATTCCAGTTTTGCCAGACGACTGTTAAAGGCAACCAAGAAAGTTGGGGAAGGTCTTATTTTTAAGTTTTTATTACTACAAAAAATGACACGTGTTTGACACTGAGGACACATGGACATGAGACAAGAACTTGGAACTGAATTATTTTTATTTCACTGTGTCTTCAAAAGAGGTAAAAAAAAAACAAAAACAAACAAAAAAAAACTTGTTGAGAACAATTATAAGATATGTAATGTTGAAATCTGTGACCATTGCCATGTCATCCCTGTCAACACCCAGCGCCCATTTCAAAAGCAGAACTACTATAAAAATCTATTTTAAGAATTAACACTGCATGCATATTGTCTGCATCAACTCATTACTACACTCACTTCTCATATGATTAATATTTTTTGCACCACTGCAGCAGTTTCAATACAGTTTTTTTCAGCTGATGATCAATTTCCATCATGTTGCTAAATCCATATCTTTGGCGATTTTCTGGTCTCCAGTCAAATTTATATCTTAATTTTTTCTTTTATGTTGGATAATAAGCAATCTGCCATAAGTAAGTTTGATGTTTCTCACAATTGGAAAATAAGCACATAGGGAAACAATATTTTAGCCTGATCCAGATGAGATTTTTTTTGGGCCAATACAAATATTGATATTGGCGATGACCCCTCATTTGTTTATTGGAGCACCAAGGCAGGATAGCTGAACAATAAACATCACTGTAAAAGATGTCAGGAAGACGACAGTAAGCTGTGAACAGTAGACTTCAGTGGATTAAAAATAATAACACAATGACCTTGAAATGAGAAAAAATATACACTGCAGCCTGTAAAACATGGATGTTCTTCTACATAATCTGAAGAGCTGAGTTTCTTACAATAAAGCTTCCCTGTCTATTTATCTATCTACATCTTTATCTACATCAGAATCAAGAGGGTATTATCCAAAGTTACAGTCTTTTCAGTGAGAAATTCCTGCTGGTGTCACTGTATTGTTCATCCACTGCAGCTCAACAGGGAAACGCTGACAGGAAAAACACAAGGGGAACTGATCGCTTAGATTGGAGTTGTGCAAAGAAATTACAAGTGAGTGTTGCACAGTATTGAAAAAATCGGAACTTTTTCTTCACATGAACCAATTACTGCAGCTGCAAACAAAAACAGTGGAACAAACAGTTCAATATTTGTCTCTGAAGTGGAATAAAAGTGCAAAGTCACACAAAATGGAAACCACTTCTGCCTCTACCACTTCTGCCTACAAATACTTATCTGGCGATGAGCAGATAATGCCAGCCTGTCGATACATTTGTCAGACTCTAGTTCACACTCCAACAAGCAGATTTCTATCAAAACTATGCGCTTTAAGTTCGCCGGTGAACCAAAATCAAACATCTATTTTGCATTCCCATAAGCCTTTTATAACGTCTGCTTCCCCATATTTGGACGCATCTGCCGTTGGCTGATAATAAACAGGTGAGATCTGATACCTTTGTGATACTCGCAGCAGTGTGGGGCTCACTAATCCCTGCTGATACCGCCTTCGGTTAAAATATAGAATATTATCCAGCAGAAGATCTGTTGTGACGGGAGGGCTGAGCTGTTTGTCACAAGTCGGACTGTTTGTCATGAGGCACAAGGAAGTGAGCGTCTGCGTGTGGGAGTTTGTTATCGGGACGGCGGCACATCAGGTCTTACTGGATGGTCCTTTGTTACGTTGTATTCTCCCTGTCATTGTGAGCTGTCTGTGTGCAATTGTATTTGTACAGTATTTGTGGATATTTGGGACAGTTTGTACTGTACATTTGGGTGTGTCTGTTTGCATGTGTGTTGCTGTGTGGTAGAAATAAACATGAAATGCGTATCAGTTCAGTTTTGTGTAAATATTTTGATTATGAAAATTTTAAGTCAAATGAAATTATAGATAACATAAATGTCTGCTGTGTGAACTTCTTGCCCTCTTTGAGAAATTGCTAGAAATGAAAATAGCGTTATATTTATATTTTTTGTTTCGTAATAGAGCCTACTATCTCTGCATTAAGTAAGAGGAGATATTTTCAGATGTACTTGTTATAAAAATAAATGCCCTTTTCATTTTTTCCCCATAGCACTTCCACAGCTCAGACTGGCAAACAAAACTCTCTCTGGCATAAAAGATTAAAACTGCTTAAGAAAATATCTGGTTCTTCCATAAAATTCAAAGGTACAAGCTTAAGGACATAAAACCTTTGAGGCAGATATTAACTGAGATTCCCAAGTTGCATTCCAGTAATAAACATCCAGTCACCAAGCTTAAAACTCGAAAGATTACAGTGCTGAGAAAACTGAAAACACAACCTGTACTTTACATCAATTGACTTTTAAACCTGGGTTAATTTTGGATGAATTCCATAACCGTGAAGCTGCGTTTTGCTTTCAGCTGTAGCAAATATTTTTTCAATTCACCACCACCTTTGATTCCTACCTCTCTCTTTCTCAATTCTAAAGACAGCCGAAGCTCATGGGTAATGTAGTATTTAGACCTGTCTGCCATGCCAAATGACAAAATTTACTAGACTGAAGTCATTCTAACTTGATATGATAACTCAAACCAAGGGACACCTCTGCACTTTAGTACTACTGTTTCTGTGTTACTTAACATGAAGGATATAATATCAAAAAATAGAATTGGAGGAGAGCAAACTGCTACACAACACAGAACCACAGACTCTGAACAAAAATCTGTATTAGCTTTCCTGCTAAAGTCTCCTTCTTACCTTGACTTCCTGACATGAAGTCAAGGTACACTCAGTGAACTCATGTCATCAGCAAACATTCACTGAAGAAAAGTGCACCACTAACAAAAAGTTGTAACTACATTTGTATCTCATATACTTTTAGTATTTGTTTTTATTGTGAAGCACTTTGTAACTCTTTCATGTCTGTGAAAGGGTCTATATAAATAAAGTTATTATTATTTGTATCATTACAGTATTTTGTCTCTGTTTCCCTGCCGGTGCTCAGCCTGCCAGCTGCTGTCAAACACATCAACACACCTGTTCAGATGATAAGTTCCAATTTCACATTCAAAACATCAGCATCACATAGACTGAATGAAAACTGAAGTTTAGCTTTACCTCAACCAGATATGGCATTAAATGCTGCCTACAAATGTATGAGGCCACAGTGAGTACGCTGATCTGTGCTCTTTGCCGACAATACTTTTCTACTTGCACTTATCAATGCAGGACGTTTAATTGTATTGTTCTTGTTTTTAAATCACAGTATTTGTACTTTTATCCAAGTGAAGGATCTGAATACTTCCTACAGCATTGGTGGCTCACAATGCAAACACACCGACAGCAGTCAATAAAGGAAGAGAATAGACTGGAGGTCTCTGACCACAGCATCCTGAATCTGTCTCCTCTTGGCCCCAACATGGCAAACACACAGAAGACGGAGCTGCTGCAATGGAACACATACGTGTGTGTGTGTGTGTGTGTGCGTGTGTGTGTGTGTGAAGTGTGAGAGTGATTGAAGTGAAAAATTATGTGCACACCTGGTTCCTGCTGTGCTTTACACAGTAATTCACGGTAGTTTGGAGCAGGCAGGTGTTAGCTGCAACCAAACTTGAAAACCACAAAGTGCTGCCAGGACTAAATGCTATTCCTGTGTAGTCACACGTTCCTATTAATAGTATCAATATGTGAGGCAACGCAGGTAGAAAAATCCTGCTGGGAAGTGGGCAACTTATCTTTAACAACTTACTGTGTGTCCGGGATTTACTAGAATGACAAAAACTGCTAATTTAAATGTTTGAAATCACACTGATCACCCATTTTTGGGGTCAGAAATGTATTTTTAAGACTGAAAGGAAAAAGAAAACAACAAATTTCTTCTGTATAACCTAACAACAGACAGTGTCTCGTTACTGGACGAATGTGGCTTAGTGTGACCTCTGTCTCACATAAACCGCTAAATTCAACAGAACAGCACAATGTTTTTAATGTCATTGCTTTGTCTGACATACATGGCTGGATTTACCTGCTAGAGGGCCCCAGGATACAAACCCCGGGTTTTGTGGTGAGGTTATTTGATCAAACACAAATAATTAAGGGAATATGCAACAAAACCGAAATAATGGCTGTCTCAAGACCCAGCAGGTCATTTGACATTGTGCTTTAGAGGCCATATTACTGAGGAAAGTTACAACTGAATTACCACACAGTGAAGCTGGAGATCCCCTGAAGGCCTCATGGCAGCTGCTGCGTTGCCAGGTTTGCAGGTGCACGCATCTTTGAGCACAGACATGATGTTGCCGTGATGTGTTAGCAGAAGTATTGAAGAATAAAGACCATTTAGCAGCAAACAGATCTCTTTAATGTGCTATAGTTAATAGTGAGTTAACCATTTAGCTTGCAAACTGACAATCACAGTGCACTTTTGGATGTTTGTTTTAAGGAGTGTTGTGGACATTTATCATGTCTTTATATGCTAAAATAGGTGTTCAAGTTAAAAAGGTTACTAAAAAAGGTGTTAGATATAAATTTAATATGGGTTGTGTTTTTCACATCCTGTCCTTATGGTGTTGTAGTCTGGCTCTTTATCATTGTTATCATTAGTTAATTATAAAACAGTGATGGTTTTGAAGTATTGAAACATTTAAAATTAATTTATTTGATTACCTATATGCACAGGAATGACAGGGCTGTCAAAAAACAAAAAAATACAAATAAAAAAGTTTCTGTTTTTTGGGAAATAATATTTTTCTCTAAACCACAAAACATTTTCAAAGTGGACCTGAGTGATGAAACATAAAATAATCTTGCAATTTAATCCCAGTGGGACTTACACTTTTACAAAAATAAAACTTCTGTTGTAAGAAAGTAAATTTGGAGTCTCGTCCTCTCACCTGGAAACCACAAAGAGTTAAAACACTTACTTCTCTCTTTCTCTGCATATGGAGGAATTCACCCTGCTGGACTCCTGTTCTGACTCATACACACGTGTGTGAATGTGTGTGTGTGTAAGCAAGCATAAGAGCCATTTATGCACGTGACCATGTGTGTGTGTGTGTGTGTGTGTGTTAATGTGAGTGTGTGTATGTGTGTCTGTGTGTGGAAGACATATAATTATCTGAGCATGTGTTTGTGCCAAACTGTGGAAGGCACCGTACTTTCCGTGTCCTGCAGATGAGCACACACACACACACACACGCCGCTCTGCACACAGACACTCCCACATACATAGACGCACACACACACACACACAGATGCAGAGAGGACAAGGGGAAGAAAAAAACAAGCGAGAGCCCGCCTCAGACAAAGTTACGCAAATAAAAAAATCTGTCCTCATTTCACCTAAATGAACTTCTATGCCGACAAAGTACAATGACCCTAACTGAACTGCAAGGCCAGTGATGGGCCGACCGGTCTCATAAAGAAGCAAACATTTTTGTGTCTTCCTTTAATGCTTTAAATAAATATTGAGTTCTTCTTCTGAGTAAATACTCCAAGCGAACTGAGGACATTGGTAAAGTGGATTATTATGTTTTGTTCACATCATTAGTCAAAGCTGTAAACCATAAAATAAAAATACAAGTGAAAATCCCACCTTCCTATAAAATATTTCCCTCAGTGGAAGTACAGATGTATGCTGTAAATGCTGTGTTTTCTCAATACCTTTATCTACATATATATGTCTTAGTAATTTCAAGTTATTTCAAATTAAAATGTCTGTGTCTGTGTTTATGTTTATGTTCAGACTACTTCAGAACCACTACAACTGTGGTATGAAATTATGAGTTAAATGAATGTGCTCACTCAAGCTCGTGAGTGCTCACTCAAGTTTCCAAAGAAACATCATCAGCATATCAGCAGACTTCATGCATCATCGGATAGTTAAAACTCTGCAGAGATGTTTAGTTTTTTCTTACGTGAAGAACATGATGGAAATTTGCTGTGTGTCTTAATACATCTTAAATTAATGGATGTTTGTTTTTTCATTAGGCCCAAGACTCATATATGACCTCATTAATTGAGGTTATTTCAGTTAACTCACATTTTTAATGCAAGAGGGGAGCGTATGTTTAACTTGAACCAGATTAAAATGATTTATGGTTAATATTCAGCAAAGTGTACTTAAAGTATCAAAACTGCTCATTACTGTACATCCTTTCAGAGATTTAGGTACATAATTATTTGTGTTATTTTTTATTGATTTATTCACAAGTAGTTGTAACTGGCTGAGGTATAACCAAACTTAAGTAGTTTTCATTTGAACACCTTTAAATGCTGTTTATTTAAATTAATCTTTAACAGTGTGTCATATTGTATGAATTAATCATATGCTTTGTTTGAAAAAAAAATCAATTGCCAAGAAACTCTACTTACAGTTGTTCGATAGCTGTATCGTATAGCTGTATTGAATCAGTACAATATTATCAATGTAGAAGCACAGAGTTGCCAAAAATGTAAGTACTAATTGTAAGTACAGGTACATTAGTACTTTACTTTACTTTACTTTACATTAGTACTAACTGTAAATACAGTAAGTACAGTACCTGAGTAAATGACCTCACTTCCTGTTCTGAATGCAATTTTTGTCAAGTTTCTCTTGACAAAAAAGCAATTTATGAATCACTCGAGCGGTTTCATGTAAAAAGATGTAAATGCTTTATTTACAGGCATTTAAAGCATTTTAAAGAAATTAAAACAGTATAATTACAATATTTTCAGTGTACAATAACAGTATAAACAAAAAAAGACATCATGTTGCTACAGTTGTACTGGGTCACTTGGAGTCGTACAGATTAGTTTCTCCAACAGATGCATTTCTGTACAGCATTTGCAGCAAAGCACAACACACCACAGTGTCTCTGGGTCCCCTGTACTTCATGTATTTCATCTTTTTAACAGTTCCAATGACAGACTGTGAGCATAAATGTATATTTTCCTGTTAACAGATCATCATTTTTTAATCTTGTTTTATGAATCCTAAAAGCTCGAACAAATACAGCGGCTCCAGCAGTGTTGACGCGAGTCAGTACAACAGTTTCTGTACTGTGACACTGTGACAAAAAGATAGGCGGTGAATCAACACATTAACCAGGTTTCCATATCAGTTTCAGAATACGGTAATTCATCTTTCGGTTTCCTCCCTGCCACGCTCTCCTCTCACACTCCAGCTGTAATACAGTACTTCTAAATGAGGTCTTAGGTTTCACATGGCACAATATCAGAAATCAACATTCTCAGCGCTCTCAGTGTCACGGCGGAGGAAAAGCAAAGCGAGTAGATTTGGCGCAGAGGAGTCTGAGAAATGTGCATTTCCAAAAAACAAACAAACAAAAAAAGATACTGTATGTCACTAATCTGAAATGTTTCTTGTTATGTTGAACATTTTCTCCAGCGGGGAAGGATTCAGAGAAGGAGGAAACACAAACAGAAAGTAGTGTGATACAGTTTTTCAGGTAATAAATGAATTTCAAATAAAAAAGTAGAAATACTCTAATATGAACTATAACTATTATCTGTAAGTAGCCTACAGCCATGGATAAATTATGAGACAATGAGCACCTGGACACAGACATATGAAAGGGCCTCCCACATCTCCTACTTAGACCCCCAGACTGGAAGATGACAATTGGTTGTTTTGTGACTTTTTGTGGTCGTTTGGTGTGTTTTAGGGTCATTATGCGAATCTAGGTGGTCATTTTATGTCTACATGCATCTTTTCGCTGTCGTTTTGAATCTTGGTGTCATTCTGAATCTCCTTGTGGTCAATTTGTCTCTTTGTGGATGTTTTTAGTCCTTTTTGTAGTCATTTTGCATCCATTTGAAGTCGTTTGCAACTTTGTGGCTTTGGAGTCTCTTTGCAGTTGCTGTGTGTCTCTACGTGGTCCTTTTACTATTTGTAGTTGATTACTTCTTAAAAATAAATGTTGGAGGTCGCTTCATACAAAGGTTCTGCTCCAGGGGCCACCGCTCTGGGCTCATGGGTTTACCTATTGGTTAATTATTGTTTTTATCATCGATTATTTGAGTACTTGGGTCCTTTTGTTTCTGACTAGTAACTTTTTGTGAGACTGTGAGGGCTGGATCATTTTTAAGGATTTCTACACCTTTTGTTGAATGTATCGAATGAAAATAATCACATGTGTCCCCACCCTTTACATTATCCCTGCAATAACAAATGTCAACAACAGACAGCCTGGTACTAATCCATCATCTCCCTGGAGGAAGCCTGAAAATGAAACTTTGAGGCAGAACGGCTAATTTAATACTATTACAACACAAGATTACACAGATGACAGAGGAGCTGAAATGAGAGTTTAGGGATGGTGAAAACCGGGATCACACTTAGTCTGTGATGCATTCATGTTGACACAACTGTGCAAACATCCAACCTTGGCTCCAACACACACTCAGATGAATTTGGTTATCAATTGTGTTACAACAAACTACTTGTGCTTCTGCTCTGATTTGCTGCTCTCGTTTGAATAACCTCACGGGGAGCACAAAGCGGTGGTGAAACTTTAGTTTTAGAAGACTAAATCCAACACGTGTAACAACACAGTCTGCAGTGCTGCTATCAGAAACTTTGATTTGAAACAGATGAACTTCCAGTGACTCCTGAAACTGAACTTACTTGGATCTCAGTCAAAGTGTTTGCTAAGGGCTTTTCTGACTCTAACTGATGTTGCCAAGCATAAAACAACAAATTACATTTCCATTTTTATTCCAGTCAGGCTAAAGCAGACACTCTCTGTGTCCGATGTGATTGATTGGTACCGATCAAAACAACACACAGTATGACAGAGAATCTGGTCATTCCACTTGTACCATCCAAAAAACCCAAAAATCAATAGCTTTGCACACATATCTTTGGTTACCATTCACATTGCATCCATGGACTTTTAAAAAGCAATGTTTGATGTTTTCTACTGTGTAGCTCGATGGGCAGAAGATGGCCAACACAAACTAAGTCTGGAATATTTGGGACTGTCTGATCCACTGTTTGGGAAACCGTCCCAAATGGTTCCTTAGAGAAGCTCAGGGAAACGGCTGTGCGCTGCTTTTTGACGGGTGGGATGGTTAACCACAAGTATATTTGCCAAACCAACCAGTTTGAAGTTTTTTTCTTGTGAAACCTGAAAAATACAGTTTCAAAGGATAAATCTCACCTTTGTGTGGCCTGTTTTTTAAGTTTTTGAACATTGTGTGCTTTATTTTTTGCCTTATTCTGGTGTGATAATGACCTTATTACTGCCCCCAGAGGCCAGAGAGCAGAAAATAACCACTGTAACGATATACTTTTTTACAAGAAAGAAGACTCTAATGCTGAAAATTAACTGGTTGGTTTGACAAACGCACATCTGGTTAACTTCCAAACAACCGATAAAGATGCATAGCTATTGATATATGAACTGATAAATTTCAATAAGCCTAAAGACTTAACAAATAGGAATAAAAGTACTTAATCTAAAACCTGTTTGATATATTACTGTTTGCCAACTAGTCAGTGACACAACCCTCTTTGACTCTGCATGATTCAGTGTTTGGTTGTAGTCCAGAAATCTCTCTCTGAGAGTGTTTAATGACCTGGCAAGCTTGAGGAGACTTGGCAGGGTCTGAATCACTTCACTAATAAACGGATAACATGACCTTGTCAACAAAATAATACTTGCCAACTACAGTGGGTCTGGCTGCAGATAGTAAATCCAGAGGCTGAAACAAAGAACGGCAAAAGACAGAACTGTTTGATTATATATCTTAACGTGGGATGAGTAAACAACACAGCAGGAAATGACACTGTTTAATGGTTCAAAGAGTGACATGATTTCATTGTTACTTTTGTTCGTCATCTTGCTCTTTTGAGTTTTGCCCTGTTAACTGGACAGCTTTGTAACAAGTACTTTTGATTATCAGTGTGCAAAATGTTTGTTTTAATGCAGAATACAACCAGAGCAAAGAGGAGAATGAAACCCCTTAATGCTTTTTTAACTGTCGTCTTTTAGGACTTCATCACACAGATTTTATTCTGTGATAAAAAAGTGATTCTGAAATACCTGGGAATCTCTGAAGTTAGATTTTAGTGAGAATGGAGGCAGTCATGCACCTTCACCATTAAATCTCCAGTGGTTACAGAAGTTACAGGTTTTTCCCATACAGAGGAAGATGGGTTTCAATTACTGGAAGGCTGGTACAGTATTATCTTACTACTATCAATGGGTGAGGGGTTTTTTTTTATGCAAAACTAAACAATACAAAAGGTAAAATCTGCCTGGGAAAGTTCAGTTTACACATTCACATGATTTAATGTCTATTGTGCACCAATTGCTGTTTAAAAAATTGTATAGTAGTCATAAAATACATGGATAAAACATCAATTTAGCAATTATCCAAGACTAGAAATTTCTATAATATAAATGTTTAGAAAACTGGAAATTGACAGATTTTTTTTCTCATGTTTTTACCTGCAGGATTGGTTCATCTACTTAAAGTACCTTTAAAGGGTCCTAATTACATATTTATGAACAATCGCAGGAGACCTACTGCTGTTAAAACTTGACCCAGGGTACTGAAATATGACGAACAAAGCAAAATGAATGCTTTACCATAAATGCAGACAAATACGATATTCAAGCTGCGTTTGGACAGGGTTCAGTACAGGATATGATGGCATTTGATGATCTCTTGGGCCAACACCTTTGTCATTTAGTACTCCAATTATCAGGGCACAATTCATTTCTGTGGCTGGGAACGCTGATGTACAGTTGCCTCTTCTTAACTTACAATGTAGACATAAGCAGACATGTAACTCATGATAACCGAAACATTAAATGGCACAGTAGTTTAGAAATGTTCATTATTTATTATTGTGTCATTATTCTGCCCCAGCTGGTTCCCACACAGGTCACAAGCCTGTTGAATGCTGGATCCTGATGTGACAGGAGAGCAAAATCAATTTTCCTGCCTGAAACCTTGAGATAGAAGAAAGTTTTGTTGACTGGACCTGCATATTTTAACAACCCTGGGTCCGCAGAGTTGATCACGCAAGGAACGCATAATCTCTGTACAATAAAAAGCTAAAAAAGTAAACAGGAAACTGTACAAGGCACATTTGAATTTCCATAAGCATCATTCTGCGCAGAGGCATGTTTAGGTGACAGGAACGTCTCTGTGCTGGAAAGGAGTGCAAAGTCCTGTCTCTTTGGTGGTATTGCAAAGGCTCAGAGACCGTGAATGAAAAACAGCAATGGAAAAGCAAAAATCCAGACATATTAGCGTTAGCGTAAGTTTTCTTCCTCAACTGGAAAAAGGGAGGAAGTGGGGTTAAAATTGGTTCTTCTTACAAAAAAAAAAAAAAAGATTCAAGATGTGATAGTCCATTATTGAAGACAAATGCTACGTCTGCTGGGTTTTCCAAAGGCTAAACCTGAGAGTGGTCCTGGCCTTGCAAGTAGATTATCCGCCCGATCAGAAGGAGCAGGAGGCCGACGCAGAGCAGCATGGTAGGCTCCTGGTGGATGTGGGGCAGCGGGTTTGGAGGGATAATCACTGCTCTGCCTGCCTCCCTCTGGAATAGAAAGGAGAGAGAGAAATTGTAATATTGATGAGAAATATGGTACAAATACACAGCATGGTTGCACCATACTGAATGAAAAACATGCTTTCTCATACAGGAAAGTGTTGGGCGGAAACATGACTAAAATATGGAAGAAGTCTGACACAGAAACCGTCCAACAGGAAGGATGGTGACGTCAAGGGAGGTAAATGTGGAGAGACAATAATCTTTTAACTATGATGATCTGGATTCAATGCATCTTGCACAAAGCTGCACCCCTCTATGTTAGTGTAATACTAAAGAAGCTAATGCTCTCAAACATGCCCACGTAATTATGCTCAAAGACACAAAAAGACTAAAACAGCATGTCCCATGTTGATGATCCATTTAGAGAAGATGCAAATAAAGAAACAGCATTGTTCTGGTATTACAGGGTAGAGCTAGTTAGTTGTAAGTTTTATGTTTTTGTATTACATATTTCAATACAGTATACAGGAGAAAAGGCTTTTTGCATTTGGGCTAAACAATATGTTTGACAAATATAATGCTATCTCAGATATGGATCTAGCTTAAGTTTTTGTAGAGTGAACTTCTCTAAGTATTTATATGGTTAATAAGTGAAAAGGTATGTGGTATATGGTAAAAGTTGTATTTGCCTAAACTCGCTATCATCTAACTTGATATCCAGTTCCAAGTCATTCACATTCATTCATCTCACCGGAGTGTGCTGGGATATACATCAAATGTTCAGGTAAACACCCTGGGGTTCCTTGATGATTTAAAATCAAAGAGACACACACACATACTGTATGTTTACATCCACAGGAAGCAGGTAAGTACAGCTCTCTACATCCTGCCACAACTCTTTACTCTCTCTGTCTCCAGGTGTGATTCCCTTACGTCATATGTGCAACATGTGTTTATATGTTTAAATTTTATTGAAGGCTTCCGAACTCTCGGTTGTCTGAAGCTGACCTTTTGGGTGCAAAATCCTATTAGACTTTTGTGTTAAATTTTGTTATAATTAGCAAATGCATTCTTGAGTTATGGCCTAAAAAATTATCTAAGTTCACAGTGACCTGGACCTTTGACCACCAAATTTTAATCAATTCGTCCTCAAATCCAAGTGGACATTTGTGACAAATTTGAAGAAATTCCCTCAAAGTTCCTAAGATATTG
Source organism: Scortum barcoo (assembly GCA_023238725.1). Lineage (NCBI taxonomy): Eukaryota > Metazoa > Chordata > Actinopteri > Centrarchiformes > Terapontidae > Scortum > Scortum barcoo. Next base: position 19,003,969 of record CM041544.1, on the reverse strand, counting down.
TCATGAGAATGGGATGGACAGACAACCAGAAAACATAACGCCTCTGGTCATGGCTATTGCCAGTGCGGGGGCATAAAAACTGTGGATCCTTCATTTCCCATAATGCAAGTGCCAAATATTTAAAATCTCAAGCCTAACTCAAGGTAATGCTCCATTCATTCATGTCTTTTACACTCTGGAAATCACCCTTCACCCTCAAGACATGAACGACTACACAGTTGTTTTCACAGGCTGAATGAGCATGGAGCACTCTCCATGATGAGTAAAGTGACCTTTCTGTGTAAAAATAGTGGATTTCCCCTGACCTTACTACTGGGTCATAGAGAGTGAACTCTGAATGACAAAGAGGATAAATGAGGCATTCAAGCATCAATGGCGTGACCTCCCATTCTTTAAACTCCGATGGGAGGCTCATTCATGAATAATAGCCAATGAAAGCTAAGTTTGCAGAAAGCTGACGCAAGTCAAGCTGAGTCTGGCTGGATTCACTCTAAGATTGTGCCAGGTTGTGTTAGAAACAAAGTGATCAAATCCTGGGCTACCCCATGCTGTCCAGTCTTCAGGCATTACATCGTCTTCAAGGAGAGAACTGAATTAATAAGCAAAATCATCTCCTGTATTTTATGTTTGGACCCTAAAATTTCATTCACATTTTTATCTTTCCTGCCTCTTGCTATTTTGAACATGTTCCTGCAGTCGTCTGACACACTTGGCACACTCTCGACTGAAACAGGTGTTCAGGTTCTTCTCTGCTCTCCATTCCTGCACTGTAAAACCCTGTGCCAAGGCCTCAGTCCATCGCAGCACCGGCTCTAGCAGCTTTACACTGATAACACATCTGCCTGATTGGCAGAAGAGAGAGGAAATTTCCCCTGGGTGGGTGCACACCAGGAGGCTTGGCCTTGAACACCCTCCAAGAACAACAAGGTTCCTGTTGCTGAGGGAAGGTGGAAAGGTAGGTGCAGATCTCCTCAATGAATTACTTGAAAAATTAGATAACTTTGCTTACACCAAAACTCTAAAACTTTTGATTATTTTCTCTAATAGCTCAAGTTTAAACCTATGTTAGGATTAAAGCAAAGGATTCACAGAAAATTTATTAAATTGATTAAGCACAAAAACAGCTGCTAGCGGCTGACAGTACAGGGCTTTGGTTGCAGTGTGCAGCTCTCAGGTGTGAAACCTTGGAGCTGTGTGAATGTGAATAAGAGCGCTGTTTAAGAAAATCCATCCTCAGCTACTACTGCTCTAATAAATAAAAGCTTAAAAAGGAAACCTTACACTCTAATTGGAGCATTTACAAGAATAACTAAAGAATTTACAAGAGCAGGAATCAGTTTTTCCGCTAGAAGATGGATGTCCCGTTTTGGCATGACGCCCTTCATAGACAGCCCAGCCGGATGGACTGTACAATACCATCCAGACACCAACTGGCAACAGAATAAGCCTTTTGCCCCGGGGCGAGACTGCACTCTGAAAAACAGGATCTTTACTGACGAGAGAGAGAGAGAGAGGAATATCAAAGCCGTGTGGTTTGATTCGAAAAGTGAGCCAAAAACCACAGAAACCCCTAATGCCAGAGGAAGAAACAGGTGAGGGGAAGACTAGTTAACCCTGTAATGAATCAGTCTGCTTCTAATTCTGCTTCTGACTCAGAGATGACCAAAGAGCTGCGAGAAGACTGATTTCACCAAGACTTGACCCCAACATCCTGTTCCTGCCCAGTTAAATGAGCCTGATAGATTCATAGAGACTCATACAGAAAGACATCGTAGCTGAAAATAGACCACAAAGCAATGCATCCAGACCACATATTGGCTCATTTGATGCCGTGTATGGTTTATGCAACCTTCAAGTAACGTTCTGGACTACCCACCACAACTCAAGACATTAAAGATTCAACAACCTGGATACAACCAATCGCACTAATTTCTGTTCCTCTTAAAACAGAAGCACCATTGTAGTGGCAAAAGGAGAGATTAACTCGATTACACATAGAGTATGTTGCCATAAATATTCTCAGACACATTGGCTTTGTTTTTTGGAATACATTTTTCTGGCCATATATTTTAGGCCATAAAAATTGTGACGAAATGATTTAGCCATGCTAGCAGTTGGTTGGTTGGCTGGTTCACCGCTTTGGTGCAAAGTGGAACATTTCCACAACTTTTGGATTGATTGTCATGAAATTGGGTACAGATATTCACGTCCCTCGAAGGATGAATTGTAAGAAATCAGGTGATCGTTAAATCTTTTATATAACGCCATTTTAGGGTCAATATTTCAATTTGTCCAGTACCTTAGTTTATGACCAAATACCTGCAAAACTAATGACATTCACATTAGCCTCAGCTGTGCTATGTCTTTAGTGCCAATGTCTTAAATGTTAAAATGCTAACACAAAAATAAAATGGTGAAAATGGTAAATGTTACCTGTTTAACATCAGCATATTAGCATTGTTACTGTGAGTACATTAGTCACCTGACATTAGCATTTAGTTCAAAGCACCATTGTGACTGAGTACTGCCTTACAGATATGATGGAGTTGCGGTAGGGTCTTAGTCTAAATTAATTCTACCATGAAAATTGGACTGCCTAATTATTTTGACAAAAAAAATACACAATTCACCATATACACATCAGGAAAAACTCTGACATAGCTGATACTTTTTTCTTCTTTCAAGGGAATTTTTTAAGAGCAATTATCTCCTTATGAACTTTCTAGCTTTGAATCAACATTTGAGGAGACACTGATGTAGGAAGTAGCTGAAAGAGCTGCAGAGACTGTGAGACTGCAGCTCAAACTAAGCCTCGATTTCCCCGAATGTCGTCAAGGGACTGTTGTGTTTGGCAGTGAAATGAAGAAGCAAACTCTCCAAACATTGATTTTTTTGGGGATTTGGTTTCATCTCCACAACCCGAACTTCTGCTATTGTCATAAATCAAAACTTGTGTGGGTGTAAAAGCTCAAGTGAACACCCGTCAGCTCAGCCTCTCTTTTCTTTTGGCAGCACACGAGCTCTAAAGTTTGTCTTTGACATCACAGATTAGAGCTTCTGCTTTCTTCCAAGTAGCAAGTTGCAGTAGATTTTCAACTCAAGAGCAACTTTAGTAAAAACAGTGAAGGGTTGAAATTTTCCTTCAGTGATTTATTTTCTCAGGTTACACAATTTCTAATATGTAATTATGTGTTTCTGTTGTGAAAACTTTACAAATATTGTTATTAATGTTAATTTGCTGGGAGCAGTGTTTATCATGTTGCCTATTAGAGACTTGTCTCTCCTCAGAGCAGCTTTGGAGGACAGATGCAAGCTTTGTGGTTTTTAAATTGGCAGAGTTTCTGTGCTCTTTCCTCACCTCACGAACCGCTGTAATGATTTAACTGTCAATATGGTCTGCAGTTTGCAGAGTGAGGGAAGAGACAATGTTGGCAGATTTATAAGTCCCAAGCGAAAAAGCATACTTACTGAAAGCTTGTTTCATTATTACATGCTTGATTTGTTGATCTGTTGATGTCTAAATACCTGATATGTAACTACGAAAGGGAATAGTCAGCTGTTTTAGTAATTTTCAAGTGATTGTATGGTTGCAAAAGAGTATGTATCCGATGTTCTGACCCAAAATGCCACATAGGAAGTCACGGCAGACACGTATACTTGATACCAACAGCTAATCAAAGTGCAGGAGAAACTGTCAATGACAACAAAACAGGAGGATGTGGCAGGTGAGCAGATTGATATCATCTTCATGTCTGTGATGCAAAAAGGCAGCCAGCTTAGTTAACGATAATAGTTGGATGCAGGGGAGAACAGCCACCTCTCGCTCTCTCCATAGAAACAGCTACCAGCACCTCCAAAACTCCCAAATTAACATGTAGCATCTTGTTTGTTTAATCAAAATGCAAACAGTAATGCCAGAGAGGTTACAGTAAATCAAGTCTTCTGGGAATACAAATAATTACCTAAGATTAAAAACACCATGCAGACAATAGGGCCGGTCTTTTATTTGGGTGATTGGTCGTATTTCACAGTCAGGATGAGAGGTTTGATTTCTACTGCAATCAGAAGCAGATGTCAGCTGCAGCAACTGCAGGCTGAGAGTCTGAGACGAAGCCAAACCCAGCTTCACCAAACACTCTTGATATTCAACCTTATACCTCAGGATTACAGAAAAGGAAATACACGCACACATGCACGCACAGACACACATGGATAATCTTCTAATAGCTACCTCATTTAAACTCTTACCTCAGATGACCCCTTCCATCATCTGAGAATAGAAAACCTGCTGCCACAAATCATTTTCATGCTGCCTATGCAAGTCTGCAGGTTTCTAACAAGTACTTCAACTGGCACACACACAAACACACACACACAAACACAGGAACCACCATGTTCAGTAGTACTTGCACACAGATGTGCAGACAGTTGTGGTAGTGTGATGCTATATGCCAACAGACTGACTAAGATGCGAAAAAAGAAGAAGCAAAAAGCAACACATCCAAAATGCATGAAAAAAAAAAAACATGTGGGCAGTCAGCCAAGTGACTTACTTGATAATCAGTCAACCAGAAAATCCAGTCAGGCAGCAAAACAGTGCACCAACGAAAAGGCCACACAGTCAATCAGCCAACCTATCAAACTAGATGATAACTTAATAGTGCACAGTATCTGCAGATGTACTTTAAAGCATGACCCTGATTATGATTGCATGTTTTATCCCTATTACCAATTAAATAATACATTTCCAGCATCACACAATGTTTTACATATTAATGGTTTCTCCTGCATTTCAGGCTGTCATTGATTTCCATTCATTTCAGTTGAATCCTGATATACAGCAGGTATATGAAGTCATCACAATAAACATTATCATGTCGCCTTTATTTGACATCAGCTATATTATTGTTGCATTTTAAAGAAGAACAATTTTAAAAGTCTTCTAGTGTGATGAGTTCAAATGTTGGTGGGAAACAGTAACAGTAATCAATCCTGTTATAAACAATACGTAAAAATCCATGAGTGAAGTGGACAACTTAGTTAACAATGTCTGATTTTCCCATAAGCTCCTGAATGCATCATATTTAAGACTTAAAAATTTTATTTGTATAGAAAATACTGGAAAACAATGGACACCTGGAGAGAAAGAAGAAACTTATTAAAAGGCTTTGCAAAATAGTCTCTAGTAGAAAGGACTAAAACACAACCCCGTTTGGAGCGTTCATCAGAAAACCTGGAAAATCAATGGACAAAATCAGACTTATGATGCAAGAATACAAAAGCTGATGTGCTTTTTATAAATCAATGTTCTCAGTCTCATACGTTTTCCATATGTTTGTTTTGTTTCTGCCCTATGAAAGCACAATTCTGATGCAGAGGATTTAAAATATGTCCTTTTGCTCCTCTTCTTGTCTCTTTCTTTTCACAGTGGAAACATTGAGTCAGCCCGTTCCAAAGAACTCATGTGATTTTGTTTGGTCACCACAGCTTACTATGCTGCCTCTCAAAAATAGCTCTCTAAACAAGGCTACACTTACAAGCACACACACACAAACACCAAACTAGTACATGCACACACAGTACAAACTGACTCAGGCTTTGTTATGTTATCTCTTGATCTTTCTCACTCTTCCCCTTCTCTGCTTCTAACTATGCAAACCTCCTCAAACCAAAAGCTTTACCACTTTAAATGTTTTTTCCCAGGTGATTTATTGTAGTTCAAACATGCATGAAAAGTCAAAACACAAAAATATGCAATCTCACTTCCATTTCTCTACATGTAAACATCTGTCTGCATATTGTCCTTTACTCACAAACCCACGCAACATAAAGACGCTGCATTAGTGATCTCTTAAATCTGAGTGAATGACCTTCATTACATGTTATCTCCATTACTATATCCTGTTATTGCTCATCTCTTTCGGCCTTTTCTGTTATCAAGTTGTGCCTATAAAAATTATCTTGCAAGCTTCGATCTGTGTCACGCTGCAATGCAGGTGTCACGTTTTAAAATGCAAACAAGGTGCTTCATGGATGGAGAGTTAAGGAAATTCCACCACCTCAGGAGGAAAGAATAATATAAAGGACACACGACTAGAGCACACGGTTGTCAGACACTGACACAACACAACTGAAAGGAAAGTGTGTGGCTTTTGTTTAAAAATGAACATGCTGCATACTGATCACCATTATGTGAGAACAGTTTAAAAGGTGCCTTTTGTCGGAAATTGTGCAATAAGGGGTCATCAGAAGGCTAAAAAAAATATGGACAAAAACAAACAACTGTAGTGGTGGCAACATAAAACTTGCAAGTGCTTCAAGTGGCACACAAGTTTCCAAGTGACCTTGAACTCCCCGCTCAATTCAGGACAAGCGCTCAATAAACCATAGTTCAGCTAGCAGACTACAAACAGGTGAATGCTGCACTCCGCTAATGCAAGCAGAAATGCACATTTAACACATGGTTAAACAAGGGTTAAAAATAATGTCCAGCTCCCGCTCTTTGTCTTTCACGCACACCCGAGCACACACAAACAGAAAACACAAGCAGCCAGCCAATGACACCCGACTGCTCCACAATGTTCCTCAGAGTTATTTCTGTCTTCAGGACAAAGGGCTTTACCTCCTTCTCAAAGATGACAAAGTGTGTGCTGGAGTTTGTTTGAGTGTGTGTGTGTGTGTGTGTGTGTGTGTGTTTTGGCAGGATAATTAGACCTTGTGCTTTACTCCCTAAGAGTTTTTTAACCACAGGGCTGAGCCATAATGAATCTACACTGTCACGGACACTAGCTCGTCTCTCTCTCTCTCACACACACACACAGATATATACACAGACATGGACACACATACCATACTGAGCACGTTTACAGATGTTTGAAAACAAACAAGCACACACAATCACGCACACATTGTGTAAATGTTTAACTGAGACAGTGGGGTGGAAGGGGAGGAGGGAGAGAGAGGGGGAGAGAGGCTGGATTATATGAGGACAAAGGAGAGAGAGAGCCAGTGAGAGAAAAGCAGACTACTGAAAAACAAATAATTACTTGTCATTTTATCAGAGATTACACACCGATGTGCATGTTTGCCTGACAAACAATGAATCACCCCAATGTGGTTTGTATGTAAAAGTATTTTTCAAAAAGTACTTTGCTAATTTCTCAGGCAATAAAGTGAAGTGAAGCGAGAGGAAACACCTGTGGGTTTGTGTGTGAGTGTATTCTCAGATGATGACGTGAGTCATTTTACAGCCTCTACAGCCTAAAGTGATGCAGCTCTGCCTCTTGGCCGATGCCCTCGGGCAATGAAACTGAATAAAGCTCTTCTGTCAACACTGAAGACCTTCTGACAGTTCGCTATCCCAACAGTAATGTAATGATAAGTTGGTGATTATGTGGGAACTTGTCAGAGTGTGCTAAAACATCCCCAACAACCTGCTCATAAATGTACAGATAATCTAATAAAAATTTTTAAACCTTATTAGTGGGATAATTTTTCATTCAGTTTGACTTTTGCCTAACTGTCTAGTTGGGCTTATTTGATGATGGAAAGGTGTCCATGACATATATAGTATATATACCAATCTATAGGTTGGGACTCCCCAAACAGTTGTGAAGTAAGTCTAAATGTGACAGTGGGAGTATAATTAGCTTTGCAGGTATTTAGTCATGAACCATAGTATTAGATAATTACATGTCTGACCAGATGGTTAAAGTTGTGCAATAACCAAAGTTATTACATTTCATCACTAAAGGATCATCAATATCTGTACTAAAGTTCATGGTGATCCACCCAATAGTTTAACACAAAACCACAAATGTCACCCTCATGGTGAAACTGTAGTAAAAGACATTCAGTCATTAGGATTTATCTTCTGTGGACCATGACTGTCAGTACTAAATTTATGGTAATTTTTGTAATATAAAAGTGACTTTTTTTAATCTGTTCTTTGGGTGAATTTTAAAGTATGTAAGACAGAAAAGTATGACGTAAAAATGACTGAATGAATGAATGTTTGGTTGAACTGGTCACAACTGTTTTACATGTATGTAAGAAAAGGATCACAAGCAGATAGTCCTTTGTTTTAAGGGGTCACATATAAAAAGAAATTGAAAATGACTGCTGTATGTTCCAGACTGAGTTGCTTAGGGGGGTGGCCATATCAGGCGCCTGAATCACCCCCCCAATCCACCCCTGTCCTGCCCAGCTGGACTTGAGCCAGATATGATTCATGATGATTAACCATCCTGCGGGGCCTGTTGATGACAGTGTGAAGTTCGTGGTTTTCTTGAGAGCTCAAGTTCCTCTCAGATCTTTCAACTCTCCAATTTAAGTAGAGAGATGTTATCCTCCAGTGTGCCTGGGTCTGACCCAGGTTTCTGGTAGGCTCACTCTTGAGGGCAATCTGGTCTAAGGTGAAAGATCAAAAGTATCGCCTGGAGGCAATTCTCTCCTGTGAATTGGTCAAATGCCTGCTATGCAAGCGATATGATCACATCAGATTTAGGTGATTAAAGATCTTAAGGATGTATGGGATCAGAGGATAAAATGGTTTCTTTTCTCAAACAGCAGCTGCAAACTTGTCAAACCGACTACAATCATCTGCTCAGAGCTGGTATTTCTCTGTCCTGGTACTCTTCGTCGTTTTCAGACTGAACCAGACTCCGGTAATGTGGTAATTGCTTCTGTTAGCTAGGGCAGAAAATAGACAAGCCCAATTACACCCCCCGCTTCTCTTTACCCTCCAACAAGGAAGTGAAACATTTGTAGATTCACTTTATTCTTCCAAGATCTCACCCCTTCTTTACAGGCACCATAAAACACCAGCAGGAGTTTCAAGCAGACTGACGAGGACACAATCCCTCACTGACTTCCCACTCATGAGTACCGCTGTGTTCAGCAACTATTGGGAATTTAAACTTTGTTAATTTTGTGCAACAATGGTTGTATTGGGATTAAGACTGTCCAGTTATTAACTTGGGCAATCATCTGTGCATTCTTGGCAGAACAAACTGCACTAATGTAAAACTCATGTTTGTTTAAGAAAAAAACCCCCACATTTCTTTCTATACTGATGAGCAAGTATCTTGACCTGAAAAAAAAACCTGAAAAACATCTTCTGCCACTGTGGTTGTGAAATCGTGCGTAACCATGTATGTGTATTTGTCCACAGCAACACCAACACCTGGCAAGAGAACAGGGAACAAGCCTCCACGTTCCTCTTTTCTCTGCCTCCTCAGTGTTCGATGGCATTCAACAAACACGCAATCACACACTCTCTGGATAATTCTGCGCCCACGTTTGCAGAGGTCTTTCCACTAAGACGTTCGCAAACGCACACACTTCTCTTCCTCTCTTTCTCTTTCTCATATTGTGACTGGGTGTTGAGTCACAGCGTCTACTCATCACGTTCGCACATATTTCTCCGGCTGTGAAGGCCACACCAGCCTTGCCTTGCATGACTCTTGGCACTTACGTCATCCCAGGCCCGTGGGATTTTTCAAACACGGCATGGATTCAGTTTTCCCCAATGCCTTTAGCCGTTAAACTTCCCTAACGTGGTGAAATGTTGTAGGAGTGTGATGATTGTACTTCGGATCATCCAGAGGGCAGAAAAAAGACAGCGATCATAACCAAAACCTGAAAGATGGGTGAGTAACTCAGCTGTGTTAATGATGGATTCACAAGCAATGTGATTACTGCTGGAACCAGTGCACTCAAATAAGATCCCCTTAGGGACTTTGGTGGTTTTGTGGTCAAGGATGCGTTTGTGCTTGAGAGGAAAATGCAGAAGCAAGAGGGCAGAAAGAGTTAACTGTCTTCCTGTTTGATTCTCATTAGCACCCAGAAGGTTAAACGCAATGGGAGAAGAACATTTCAGACTAATCGGCCTGCTCAGCTGGAGAGTTGTAGCTTATTGCTGCTAAGCTTTTGACACCAAGGGAGCATTTTAAGCTCTTCACTGGGATGTAACAGTCCTGTCATGCCTGTTCTTGACTTTTATTTTTTAAATCCATTTCTCCGATGAGATTAAAGTGAATTCAAACCAGCTCTCATCCCCACCCCCCTCCATGCCCCCTTTTTCCTCTCCAACTTCCCAGAGCTCCAGTCAACTCTTTGATAGAGGAGTAAATAAAACTGTGATGATGCAACATGCAGAAATGTTGCCAAGGAAACGTAAGCCAAGAGGAAATTAACTCTTATTGCAACTCAACAACACACACCCTGTCTGACTGACTGACAGGCAGACTGCACCTTTCAGAGGATTTACATTCTCTGCCATAATGCGATTATCTCTTCAGTCGGACTGTCATTTCATATCATAATCAGAGCTTATTAACTGAGGTGGATCACTCATCCGTCTGTCAAAATAGTCGCAACACATTCTCTTAAATCTGCAAACCCGGTTACTTTTTTTTAGTACATTGCGCCATGTTTACATTCATATTTGCTAGGTTGTAGATTGCAGTATGCTTCCCTAAAATCACCACTGTTCAGTAAAGGTGAAAGGTGTGAACACAGTGGCAGGAATGTGTATCATAGTCACATACAAGCAGTACTAACTTGTCCTTATATATAAATATATTGAATATATTGCTCTACAGTGCTACTAGTGGCCAAAAACTCCACAAGGAACCTTTAATCATAAATCTGCACTGCGTTACGATCTTTTAACTTCTGCAATTACAGACTCCACAGGGATTTCCAATCCCTGTGGATATAATTTCATATACAATTACGTCTAATATTCATAAGAAAATAACTTCTTGTTCTCGTCTGCCAAGGAAGAGTCAGTGTCCACAAACACCTCCATGTAAATCAGAACCTCAGTCGGCCAGCCAAGAAACAATCAGCTAACGGCTGCTACTGCGGCTGAGCAAATAAGCTGTGCTTTTATAATGCGAGGAGTCAATGAGCTTCTTTGGTTCTTACCACATTTAAAAACCCCAAGTTGTACCACTAAGTTTTGTTTTTCTTTCTCTCCCACTGCTGGAAACTGACGGAGGGCTCTGCTGAGGAGACTGAACGCTGCTTTTCCCCCCCGTCAGTGCTCAACAAGTCCGTCTTCTGCTTCTCCACTGTTGAGCCTTTTTTTGGGGGGGTATCATATGGCTGTTTTCTTGTTATTTGTTGTGGGATTTTTTTAACTGTGGTTACTGCGGCATCTGGATTTTCTGCAGCTTCAGGCAGTCTGCTTGGTTATTTTCTGATCAAGAGTCATTTCGTCTTTCTTACCCCAAGCGCACTGGAAATAACCAGCTGGTCACAGGCTCCCTCGGATCACCCACGGCAGCATTTTGGGGCCTTTTGGGCCCCTCCAAACCCCTCTTTCATTTCTTGCCCTGCTGAGCACATTTCTGATTTTCAGCAGCATCCGTTCAACAGCCACTGTTTTGACTTGGTTTGGGCTTTGTTTTGATATCTGTATTACAGACGGCAATGAAATAATAATCACTGACTAATGACTAGTGTGGCAAACACTGATATTAATCAACCGTGTTCGAAGAAAAGGTGATTCTACACAGTCACACAGTCATACCAAGATGGGACTCGACAAGATAAGTTACCCCCACAGTAACAATAAAGCCAACAAAATGATGTTGGATTTGATAAAAACTTCTTTACATCTGTCAGCTAACCACAGTCTCCTTCTGTCAGCCAATCAGCTGCTCCTGCTGCAGCTTTTCACAAGAAGCTCAGTAAATGTGGTCGCTGGTGGTTACTCTCTGTTCGCGGATCCCCTCTCTCTCGCACACAAATGCAGACAAACACACAAATACACACACAAACGGCATCGGTGATCACTGACCCGTAGTAGCAGCACTCTGTTGAAGTCGTCCCCAATGCGTCGGAGCTCTCGTCCGATTGCCTCCGCCCGCATGACCCCTGCTGCGTTTCGTGCCCGCGTGCTAGAGGGGCTGGGAGAGTGTCCTGAAACAGGGAGCAGAAAACACGCTGACTTTAATAATGCAGTAAAATGCATGTTGAACTAATCTTATTTTGATGCTTCATTTATGTAGAGCATCAAAATGTAGTCAAATAGGGGTCTGCAGCTTTATGTGTGGTTGGGGGTTTAGGCATGAAAACACTGTTAAAAATTTTAGAACAAAAGGTATTTGCAAAATGGCTGGTAACTGGTTTACAGAAACCAGAAAGGGACTCGATTCGGCGGATGTATAGCGTGTTCCAAGATGGCGAACAATTCACTGCAACATATGCCCACTCAGCACACACATCAAATGAGTCTGAAACAAAGCCACTCTTTGGCCACAAGGCATCGCCCGACCTGCAGTTCAAATTGTGGCCACTACACCAAAAATGCCACACAGCCCAACTTCGTTCCCATGGATCTGATTGATTCATTCTTTCATTTCGAATCTTTAGATAAACAGTGAAAATGTGATAGAAAAGCAGACAAATGAAAACCGTCACATCGATTTTTTTTTTTGACGAACTGAAATGCAATGAACGCAAATTAATGGTTACAGTTTTAAAAATTCCCCTTTCAGATCACCAACAAAAATCCCATCAGAAGTAACATTTTGAGGAAATGAAATAATGAAGAGACAAAGAAAAAAAAACAGCCAGACAAGCAGAGTGTGAATCAAAGAGTGGGTGGTTCACAGTATCAGAGCAGAGGCGTTTTTTAGTTTTCACCCAGCTGAGTTTATTTGATGTTATGAAAGATGCTCACAATGCTATACCAAAAAAAAGAAAAAAGAAAAACAACAACACAGAAGTATTATTCTCACCTACAGAGTATTCATGTAGGTGAGATTAGAAAAGCAAAAATCACACAGAGCATCCTTAAACTTTTAAACTTAATCTGACAAATTATTGATGTTGATCATGATGTCAGTAGACACCAAAACATTTAAAGCAGACACAGTATTAAGTGTGTGTGTGTGTGTGTGTGTGTGTGTGTGTGTGTGTGTGTGTGTGTGTGTGTAGGGAAACACCACTCTTCCAGCTGACCAGGTCAGCCAAGCGATGCGCGTGCGTGTGCATGTGTGCGTTTTTGTGGTTAATCTGTTATATTTTCAGTCTGAACTATAGTATGAATATGAAAGGCTCTGACCTCTATCTATGACTCATAAACGCTGTTATGAAACCCAGACTTGATGTGTCTCACATCCGCCAATATTGAAGAGACCAACGCAGCAGACAGGCTGCGCTCCGATCAATCCATCAGGCAAAACATCCACAGGAGTGCTTACGATGGGAAATATGGGCATGACAGCAGCGTAACGCAGGATGTCCTCTGTGAGAGCACTGGAAAACAAGTATTTCCTGTATTGCACTTCCCAGACATAAAAAGTCAATCACTGAATTTGCTAATAACAGTTTGCCGAAGTTGGGAAATCATTATGTTAAGACAGGTAGGAGCAGTGATGCAACTTGAACACTGGAGACACCAAATGATGGAACAAAGATGGTTTATGGATGTGGATGCAGTGCCTCATTTCCTCCAACTGGTATAAATAGAGGATGAGAGAGGAGTTAAGTCATGAGAGGTTGAGTTTCCCTGTTTTAAAGATCTGCTGGACTCCTCTGGAGTTATACAGGCCTTAGTGTTGATTACAGCCCAACTGATAGTGGATTTTTGAGAGTGTTCGATTTTAAAAAACCTGATAACGATATATATCAGATATAAATTCTGTAAAACATAAACATAGCACAAAGAAACCATCTTGATACAGATTTACAGCTGAAAAGCTAGTCACTGTTTAATCGTGACACTTCTTCTAAATAACCTCGGACCCTGTTTGGGGTTTACATCTGTAATAAGCTAATATCAGTTCAGTTATTGGTCTCGTTCTAGTCAGTCTGCCTAAAGTTCAGGATTTCTGACAGTGTTGGATAGCCAAGCTGTGTTGAAGGTAACTGGAAGTTCAAGTTTATAGACTCTCAGTTGTTTACTAGGGACATGCATTGGACCGGAATTGTTTTTACAACAGGATATCCTTTTTGAAAATGAACACAATAACCACCATGATCAAAAGGACCTAATACATGTTCATATTCATGCAGTTTTCACAGAACTAGCAGTTTCTGAAAGTTTACACGGTGGATTTGCTAATCTGAAGGGAGAGCTATTAAAAGGCAAAGGATTGAGAGAGACACATGGGTCACTGGACTCTCCTTGTAACAGTCAATTTGTTGTAGAAGATGTAAATCTTCAGATGAAAAAAATGTTGGTTTACCAGGAATACATAATGAATCACTCCGACTCAGACAGCCTGCTGTCAGTCCGCTGTCTGCAGCCTATTAGATTCAATTACTGTCTTAACTTTACTTGTTAGATCGAAGCCTCGGGCAAAATCTGCCTTTGTGCTAGCGGCCCAGAGGTCGTGTTGTGATTAAACTGTATGAATATAAATCAAGCAGAGACAAAGAAAAAAAAAAAAAAGGAAAGGTTGATTCCAGCTGAGACAGAAGAAACCTGACTGTAGGTGTGATCCTCCTGCTGCGGGAGGAGGATGTGTTGTGATAGGATAGCTGTAATCACGCTGTCAGGGAGCGACAACAACAGGATGATAAACTGACTCTATCGCAGTCTCCGACACACAAACAGGCCGGCATTCTCGATAACTGAAATTTTTTTTTTCTGTGTTGAGGACCATGTACAACATTTTGTACAAGTGTGTGTGTGTGTGTGTGTTTATCTCCTATCTGTAGCGTATCTGATGGACGTAACGGGCTGAATGAGAGCCAGAAGGGTTTCTGTCTGCATCTTACAAAAGACCTGCAGGCCTATTTTGACTGCTGCTGCACGCACACACACACAAACACAAACACACACACACACACACACTGAGGCCTATTTGGATTGGCGTACTTAATGAATGACACACACACGCGCGCTGGTCTGTTTTGACTGGTATCTTGTCTGTCTGGCTGCAGTGGAGGAGAATAAAAGAGACAACAAGGCAATCAGTGAAGCTGATCACAGCCATTATAAAAGTCATACATGAAGAGGTAACAATATGCTGAGGTTTAGGGTTTTATTTCAGCTTCCGGAGATTACTTTTTTTACTTACAAAACATGACCTTCCTTATAAGAAAACACAAGTGCAGATAGATATGGATGTGGCTCATGCTGGGGTCTTAAAAGAGGAGGGAACACTGAATTTAAATGTGATCATTTTCACAGAGTTTTAGCACGCAGTGTGGTGCCTTTTGGCGACTGAAACAGAAATAGCCGCTAAATTCGGAGAATCTGAGAAAAACAAATAAAACCTTATCAGGATGTCACTGCATAGCGGGTAAATTTGGCATCCGCCGCGCAAACACACTGGGGGGATTCACTCTGTTAGTTGTTTGTTTGTTTTCTCTTTCGTGAGTCAAATCTCAGCCGCACGCCACAGTTCTGCTGGTTACTGAGCAACAGGATAGGCAACTTTAGCCGACGGCGTCATAGCTGAAGGCACGTGTGTCTTGTTCTTGTTTTTGTGCCTAAATACACAACAGAAATAAAAACAGGATCCGGGCTGTGGGAACCGATGAATGCCCAACAAACACTTTGACTGCCTCCAGCTGAGAGGCTGAATATGGAAGAATTATATAAAAATGATGATACGCAGTTTGAGATTATGCTGCAGTCATTAAGCAATGTCGGGTTTGAGCGTGACATTTTCATGCTTCACCTTTGGGATAAGTCTATGTCATGAAACAATCTAACGAGAGGACTTTCATTGCTTACTCACTCCCATTCAGCTATTAAATGTCAACTGATATATCGACGGCTTTTATCTTTTTCACACTTCAGCTGACAACTCTTTTCAATGTTACTCTTCATCTTTCATCCGCACACTTACTAACTCCTTAGAGGGGAAGTACGCCAATTTCACACATCAAAGTCTGTTTACATGTCTCAGGGAGTCCTACTGCACGAGTGAAAAAAGTTGTGTAAAGTCTTTTCGGGCTCCAGAGGGAGCTGTGTGAGGTCTGATATATGCCTCATGTGATGTCACCGGAGTCAGCGTAGGTTGGGGATGAAGACTACGAGTTTGAAAATGAAAAACAATCTGCGGGGTGTGGACTTAAAAACAAGTGAGAGCTTAGCAGACCGCGGCTAATCTCTGCTTGAGACTGGCGGGTCAAGGTAAGTATTGGTATTGGTAGCGTAACACACCCACATGTGTGACCAAATTGTTGGTAGTTGAGGTGCATTGTGGGTAATGTAGGCGCCATGTTTTGACATGGTAGAAATGTGCGGTTCTGCCACATCGATTTATCCATCATGATCAATACTAAAGTAAAGGACTCTTTTCAGTGCTTCAGCTTCTACTGTGAATCTTAAACACTTTCAAAAGTTTCAAAAGTTCCAGAGAGTAAACAAATTTAACTTTTTCAAACTTTGAAAAACTTCATTGATCACATAGCAACCATACACATCTCTTCTTGAAAAAAAAACATTTATTGCTTGATCTGTGAGGAAAGTTTCTGAAATATGAATTGATGTCAACAACTATGTCAAGTAATTTAAAATATAATATGTGCAATAATCATTCAGTGTAATGAAAATGTCAAAGTAATTGTTTTCTCTCTCAGTTTCACATTATTGCTTTTACAGTGACAGCACTCACACACACACACACCCTTGGGTGTGGTTGTTTGGTTGTTTTAGCCAGATGTCAGGACCCTTCTTCCTTCCCGTAAATCTGACTCAGCAGGATTCAAGAAAAAAATGAAAATCCAAAGCAGCAGTCCAACATTAGCAGGTCTGACAAAGCCTGCTGAGACGTCTGAGTCAAACTCATTCACAAAGTCAGAAATGACCAACACAAAAATAAAACACAATATTACAGAGAGCCATTATGTGTGTTTGTCTGCTTATGTCTTCACACCAGGAAGTTAAAATGGAGATAATCACATATTTAAGTTATTTGTGATTAGGATGTTGATTATGTGAATGTCTGTGTGTATACTGGACATTACTTTGGAAAAAATAAGTCATGAATTTCCTATTATATTAGGCATGTGTGTTTGGTTTAAATGTATCATGTGGTGTGTAGGAGTGTTTTACTCACTCAAAGGCAGCAGATGTTACTCAACAGGAAGGAGAGTAGTACTACAATGGAATGAAAACATGGGAATCAGCAGAAATGGGTTTGGCAGCACCGAGGAGTCGTGGTGTGTTTTGGATCTGCGTGTTTCAGCCTGAATTTGTCGGATTTCCCTCTGAGGGCCGACGGAGCGAGGCGTGCTAGGCATAACAAGTAGATCCAAACGTGAAAACAAACACTGATTTACTCATCTGAAGGAGAGGAGCGAAATATGACAGGTGAGTGGGGGAAGAAAAAAAAAAGACTTTTCCCTCAAGAGTAAGATCAAGAGAAATGGGGAGTACAAAAAAAACATCCTGAATATGTTATTGTTCATCTTCTACCGTCATTAACATTCAACACCACCCGCCCAAACCCCCAAATCTCTGATAAAGGAAGCTTCAGGGAGCTTGTGCTGGGCTCATATCTAGTTTCATGTTTTGCTGTACACCCACACAGCAGCAGCAGCAGCAGCAGCAGCCGCCGCTAAATATCACAGTGAGAACAACCAGAGCAGCTTCTAGGCCAACAACTTTCATGCACAACAGTTAGTGTGTCTCTGTAATAAAGTATCATGGTGTGCATTTATGTATTTAGACACCTGCACTCACTTTACACACTTCAGTGAGCAGGAATGCAATTTACCACCTCCTTCAAACAAAGATCAGCAGAAACATTATTTTTGGCCATCATTTTATTGTTAGTTAGGAGGATATTGGAGGATCTTGATATATTATTTTATCTATTCCAGCAGCAGTAACATGACACAGAAAGGAAAAGAGTAAAAATATGGACTTTGCACTGATTCAAAGTGTTAGTAAATGTTTTCTTTTCTAACATGTATATTTGGAATAATCTTATTTAATCACTGGGATGTATATGAGTTTCACTCCAACACTTGTCAGAGCACTTGAGCAATTTCAGTCTTTCCCTCCTGCTTGTGCTCAGTGTTGGCTGTTAGTCATCGGTAGTGCATGCCAAGTGCCAAAATGCCTGTTGCTCACCGTGCTGCTGGTGCGTCCCCGGTCCTCGGCCGCGCTCCTCCGCCGCGCGCAGCAGAGCGTGTTGCATCACCTGTCCGGTGGGGCTCGGAGTCTGCGTGGCTTTGTCAGCCGTCACTGGCCTCGGGGAGAGCGGGGAGCCCGGCAACGAGTCGCTGTCGAAGGAGAAATATCCGCTGGAGGTGCGGCGAGGGAGGTGGAATATAGACCTGGTCTGAAACACGCCGAGGCTGTCGTGAGGGGAGATGGGTTTGGGTCTGCAGCCGGACCACGAGTCTGGCTCTCCCCCTCCTCCTCCTCCTCCTCCAGGGGAGCCCAGGTGGCCAAAGCTCTGTTCGCCGCCGTCCGAGCGGGAGCTTTGCGCAAAGGCTCCACCGGCACCGGCGGGTGGTGGATCTCCTCCGCTGCCCGGTGTCACTGCGGCCGAGCCATCGGACCGGTTCGGTGGTCTGTTGGGTGGACAGAGCGGCACCGTCAGTCGGGGCGTCCATCACTGTGGACAAACAGCCTACAGCCTCACGTCTGTGCAGCGTGCGGAGCTGCGGCTGCGTCAGGGCCGGACCACGCAGACTTTTCCTTAAAGACCGCAGATTTCTGCAACTTAAATCTGATTAATATCACAGGGGGGAATCGCGCAGACGAACACCAACTCTTAATTTGTCATAAAAGCAAAACGTGCCAACAATAAACCTGCCTACAGGTTTGTCTTTTACGAAGTGTGATCATACTTTATCTCTCGCCACACTGCAGCTGATGCCCACAGAGGAGTCTGGAGCGGAGCACTGAGTCTTTGAGGAACAGTAAATACGCCGCTGTCCAGGCAGTAGCCCAGCTTTCCTGCACAAACCGGCCGCCTGCTGCGTCTCCATTGTTTGACAGAAGTTGCTGATTGCAGCAGATCTTTGTTTGACTTGTGGGGAGAAAAATAATCACGCATGAAGGAAGCGGCTGGAGTAACTTCAACTGCGTCACACACGAACAGGCTGACAGAAATCTGCTTCAGCAGAGCAGAGCGCGTCTGGGAATGTGTTTTTTCTTGTTAATCAACTTAAACACTATTAAAACAGTTTTATCAGACATTTGTGCGCGTTGACAGTCGGGTAGGAGGGTAGAATTGGGCACATGTTTCTCTTTTTAAGTCGCTTTATTTATTTAGTTGGATTGAAATCAAAACAAAACCGTACATACTTTTTGCCGTTCTCAGTTTTAATCACCCAAACTCCCAAAAGGAAACTCATGAAACTGATATTTTACTCCACGCTTCCTGTTTGTCCACACTAGACTGCAGCTTCCTAGCGCACGGATTTCCAGCGTCAACGAGCTCCCTCTGTGCCAAAATGACTTAAAATGATAACCAGCTGCTTTTTAGCAACAAGTCTCCATGCGCAAACACACACACACACACACACACTTTGACGCACCTTTGATGGAAACAGCAGTAGTTTTGCTTTTTACGCATTTTACGCACGAAGAACCGGCGACGGCGGACGCGCTTTGAGTGGACGCGCCGTCCGTCCTCCGGCCACATGAACGTGTAAACTCATCCTGAAGAGTCCGGTGAAGATCCGAGCGCGACGAGGACACATAAAGCGCGTCGGACGGTGCGTGGAGAGGTGGAACAGAAAAGTACAACTTCGCCAAGAGGGAAAAGAAGACGGAGAGAGAAAAAAGGAAACCCGCCGGTACCGGAACCAAACCGGGTGTCTGATCAGGTGTCCCGGTGCTCAGCGTTTAACGAGATCCGCTCAGCTGCGCGTCTGCACCGTCACTGCGTTAACGTGAGGAGGCAGGACGGAGTTTCTGCGTGTCCGTGGGCGAAGACTAAAAGATCTCACCAGAGAAAAAAACTGACAGTTCAGATTTCACGATAAGGTTTCACTCTACTATTAAGGCACAGATATTAAAATATTTGAGCAGCAGGTCACATGAACGGCGTGCGTCTCCCGGATCAAGCTTTCTATTTTTGCAGCTTTTTCTTCTCCAGGACACGGCAGCGCTTGTGCGCCTCCCACAGGAGGCTCACTCAGACTGATAAGAGAGGCGATAAAGTGGAGCGTTTCCCCTCCGCAGTCATTGTCTGTTATTGTTAGGTATTAGCATCTGTAAAGCTTTAGGTGAAATATACTGAATGTGTCCTAAACAGATCAAGTGAGTTGATTATCTGACATGGAGAGGCGAATTAAGAGGACCGAGCTGAACTCCCTGACCTCGATCATAACAAAGCAGACGGTCCCTCATCTCTGAGCAAATATCAGCTCAGATAGTCATAAGTCTTCACTTTATTTAGACATATAAATGGTAATAGTAAAAAAAAACGCACACGCTTTATTCAACACATAAAATTCACTTTATTCACCGCGTCCCTGATAACAAATCGACACACAGAGCTCGTCATTTAGACCCAACACAGCCTTTATCCCGGGTCAAAACGCTGTTTACACTCTGCTGAGGGGTTTTGGGGTTAATAAAAAGGAACTGAAGCCGGTGCGCCGCGCTGCCAAAGTCAAACCGGCTCAGAGGATCGCTGTACACCGCGGTCACGTCCTCCTCACAGCCCTCTGTGTGTGTGTGTGCGTGTGTGTGAAGAAGAGAGAGAGTGAGAGAGAGAGAGAGAGAGAGAGGAAGAAAACCTCCACAAAGCAGCTTTAAACTCCACCAGGAGCGGTGCAGGGACATTAAATGAGCGGAAAGAGCCGCAAAGTCAGAATAAAGTCACTTTTTACGCACGATGGACTTTCCTCGGTAAAGATCACGGCGAAGTTTCACAATAAGAGACAGAGTTACAGTGCAAAAAAATAATAATTTCCTGTGTTTTTAAAACTCTGGCAATAAACATTAATGAGGTACGGCCGAGGGTTTTTATTGCAGCGTGACAGCTGACATGCCGGCACAGAGGGACTTTGTTTTGGTAAAGTTGAAAAGAAAAAAAGAAAGAAAAAGAGCAGCACACCTTTGCTCCAACTCACCTGGACGGAGGGTTCATGTCAGTGGCGGGACATCACCGCAGGAAGGTCAGCTGAATATAAACGTCTGTCAATGCAAGTCCAAGTAGAATCCACAGGTCCAAAATGAGCAAAGCATTAACCTCTAAAAGTAAAAAAAAAAAAAGAAAAAGAAAAAGAAGACGAAGTAAAAAGTGAAATAAATCCCAAACTTTTTTGTTCTTTGTTTTGTTTTTTTTTTTGCTGGTCTTTCCTCGGGATCTGTGCTTGAATAATCCGCCTCAGCGGAGGTAAACAAAGTCCAGGCTGAAAAACAGCGCTTTTGTCTGCAGCGGGGAGGTTCCCTTCCTCTCTGTCTCTGTCTGTACACTACAGGAGGTGCTCACAAAGCTCTGATATGTCTGCAAACGCTCCTCCTCCTCGATGGGTGTGGTCTTTCTCCTCGCTCCTTTCTCTTTTCTCTTTCCTCTGTCTCCCCCTGTCTCTCACATCAGCCTCTGCGGGCGTCACACACTCCTCCAAGAGTCTGCCCCCCTAAGAATAAAAGAAATACATAAAAAGAAATGTAAAAAAGAAAACGAAAATGTTGTCTCTCGCTGCCTTCTTGTCTGTGTCTTTACTGTGCGTCTTTCTTTTTCTCTCTGTCTGTTTCAGTTTCATATTGACTTTAATCAGATTTTAAGAATGAACACTGGAGATGTGGCAGAATTAAGTGTCTGATACCCAAAGATATTAAATTAATCTGACTTTCGAGTGCAATAAAGTTTTTTTTTTTAACTTATCTTTTCCAGACTTCACATCTCAGAGACTTTAATCATTTAAACCAGGAAATAATGTGACATCCTGCTCATTACTTCATATGTATGAATTCATTCTCAATAATCACAATCAAGACTTTTCCTCTTGTTTCTTACTCTTGCTGATTTGTTATTTTTTCCACTTTACTTTCTCTTTGTCTTTCCAGAGCAGCTGATAGATGCATGTTCACACGTCCTGTATCATTTCCACTGAACACCTGAGTCAGAAAATCCACCATTATCCAAATGACACAAACCTCATCAAATCCAACATAAACTCCACCATCAGATGAAAATATCACACCAGCTTATTAATTCCCTTTTAACTTTTGTTTCCCCTGATGCAAAATCTAAGAAAACTGAATGCGTTGTTAATATCAAGACATTCATAATTTGGGTGAAACTGACGCCTACACTTGTACTATGACTGCTGGCATGAAAGTAGAGCCCAGTATGAGCCTCTGCTGCAGTTATGAATCATCCTACGAGCTCTGCTGATGCCATATTTACATTTCTGAAGACACCCGTGTGTCTGAAAAACAGTGATTTTTTTACTACAGATATGTGATTGTGTTCCGGTACAGGATAGTGGGCTCTGCTGGGTATAATGTCTCGGTGTGCTTGTGTTTGCACTGTATGTGTGGTGTGTGGCCCCTATATGTGTGTATGTGTGTCATTATGCACTGTTGACATGATACTTCAAACATGCTTCTGATTAAACATTTCACTTAAAGGTGTAACGCTCCGTGTTTACGATCTGGTAACTGGTCGCCACACACACACAGCCACTCCAACGCAGCACTGATAAAACCAATAGGAAATGTCGGGCTATGATTTTGACTAGAAATACACACTAAGTCACAATCCAGAGATGATCTATCTGCTCTCATTAAACCAGAATTTTATTTCTATTCCTTCAACATTTTGGTCACAGATGTAGGCTAAAAAGACATCAATTACAGTCAGGTGCAAAAGTATTTTAGAAAATGCACCAGTCATCCACAATCATCTGCTAATCCTTTCTTGTTGTTTGCCCATTTGTCCAAACTACCATGTGTTATACTGCATATATATATATATATATGCATATAATATACATATTTGTTATGCTATAGGTTGCAAAAATCTGGCAAGGAACAACGGACGATAATGTTCAACATAAATAACATGCAGCGCCACATATTGAAAGCCTGAAAGCCATGATGGGTAAAATCTGTCAGTTGTGGTTTGTAAACACCACATTCAAACCTGATCACTCTTCCTCGGCTCAAAGCGCCCACGGTCCTTCCTCTAGGTAATCAAGTCTGATCGTTCGCTCAGCCCTCATTAGACAGAGCCGGTCCGAGGACCTCACAAAACCATCCAAACAGTAGTACACACACTGCAAGCCTGAATGTCCCAAACACAGAAAAATATGAACATCTAAGCAGAGGGCAGCATCTCTGCAGGTACAGACAACACACAGTCTACTCTCACTCTGTAAGGAATGATCCAATCCATCTGGTCACGCCTTAAAGTTGCCGAGCACAAAAGGCCACAGATGGACGGGATGAACTGTACGCACGCAAAAGTCCATTTGAAGGTTTAGAGTTTTCTAACAGAACAAATAAATCATGGCTCCAGCTGCCTCTCTCAAACAAATAAACAAACAAATAGCTCTTACATCTGAATGAACTGAAACAACCATCGAGCACCGACTGCTCAGAAGTCAGTGCGCAGTTGACGACATGCAACAGGACACCAAGCATTAATTATACATTACAGATTGTAAGTATCTGGGGCAGCTACTTACAAATCAGCTGTTCAGTTCCACCTGTTCCTTGACAATAATGTGATAACTGAGTGTACATCTGTATAATGTTTTATAAAACTGAATTATTGTCAACAAACTGTGATGTTCCACTTACAGGACAAGTCTCACATCTTGCAGTGATGCTGAGGCTGAGACGAGAGGACAGTAATGACAGACGTCTGTAGGCAGCAGGAAGATTCAATCAAGAGGAGAGGAGGATGAGTCACACACACACACACACATACACACACACAGGAGCACACATAGCAGTCGATACAGGCAGACAAAAGGGTGAGACCATCAATACCATTTACATGCGATCAATACTGATCAATTCCTCCGAGTGTGGGAAAATGCGGTTGAATGGCTGTGAATATCTGCAGTGGTCAATGTACATCAGGCAGGTATGGAGCAATGATATCGGTGCCAGTGGCGATGAATAAAGTAAAGTGATAGCAATTTATTCTTAGATACAGCTGCTGTACAGTAAGGCTTTAATAAGGAGCCGTAAAACAGCAGGATGGAGCCCACACTGTAAATACTGTAAACTGTAAATAATAAGAAACATAATATTGAGATTTGTTGTTTAAATCAAACTCCTCATTAAAAGGAATCTGGAAATAACAAATGCCTACACATGTACTGGCTCAGTGTGGCCAAAATATCACAAAAAGTCTATTTAACACAAGTATATGATGCATATTAAACTTAGAGAATAATGTTGTACTCTCTTTTAGTCATGCTGGCAATGTTAGTCTGTCAGCCCATGATGTTGTTCCAGACTCAAATATCTACTGGATGAAGTGATATGAAGTGTGGTGCAGATGTTCATGATCCCCAGAGGATGTGATTTCTGCATGGACAGCGTAAACTGTGCCAATCAATGTTTATTTAATGCATGTCCTGTACACTTGAGCCGGGCAGAACTAACACGCTGTAGGACGTGACTGAGACGCGTGCATCATGACTTTGGGTCGTAGCCTTTGTCACGCTATTGCAAACTACAACTTGTGTCGAGTTTACAGAGAGGATGAGATAAGAAAGAGGGTGGGTTTCTGCATGGTTGATTTTATACAAGTGCATTTAAATGTGTCCCGCTTTGTGATGACGTTTCTGGTCGCCCGCGCTCTCCTCTGCAAATTTGCTTGAACAGGCAAATGATTGTTGGAGCCCCACACTGCTGGAACACCGAAACCAAATAGAGTTTTATGGCATCATTCAGCCACCCCGAGGGAATTTTAAGGGTAATTACAGATTACTCACCATGGTAGACGCCATTAAAGACAATAGAGCATAAAGAGCTGTAAATTAGACTGTAGTGCAAATGATACAGTTTTGTGCAAGTGTACAAACACACTGCTGGCTGTGTTGGCGTGTCATGATATCTCGATAAATAAAAGAGGTGAAAAATCCTTTTTATGAACGCAGTAGAAGTCCACTCCCTTAAAAATTAGTTCCTTATTGAGAAACAGCTACGGCAGTGCTTGCTTGCACTGTTGTAAACAAGTGGAAGCTTATTTTACTGTTGCGACTGTGTAAAATACAGATATAAATCTCTATCATTAGCATGGCCATGTCGCCTCAGGAGAGGTTTCATCACGGCATATTGACCCAGTTGTGAAAGCAAGTGAAGCGTTAAGAATGGATGAGTCAGGCTGCTGACTGAGAAACTGAGTGTGAAACAACTTGTTCACGATGGAGGACACATTCTCCACAATATGAGGAGGGTAACACAACTAATGTTAGTGACATTTTAAGAGAGAAGTTAGAGAAGCTAGAGAAGTTAAGCAAGAAAAAGAAAGAGACTAAGTTACCCATTTGTACTTGAAAAGTGTAAACATATATGCAGAATGAAAATGTTACTGTTTTTGGTGGTTAAGACACCAGCCACATCCCCACATCTGCATCAGTGTATCTTCAGCTGGTAAGTCCAAATGCTCAGTTAACAAAAAAAATAACCCTCCTTTATCAAAACATGTCCACCAAACACAAAGTTACAGCACTAGTGTTTAAAAATGAAAAACAAGCACACACACACGCACACTCATAATATCAAACACATGAAAGCTTGATACACACTGACCCTCAAAGTTCCCCAGGCTCAGAGAGACAAAGGAAAGCAGATAAAAAGATCAAATGAAAAATGAGAAAACCTGAGAAAGCAAGCAAGTTTAAGGTCCTCTGTAACACAACCTGCTGTTTAATCACTAATTACAATAAATTAGTAAAAATGTAACAGCTGTCACCATAAATACGACAACGCATCCAACTTCATTACAGCTGAGCATATAAGATGCAGCTGAAATCTGCAGAAAAAAGCCAGGCAGTGGATCTTGAGTTGTTTTCAATTTGTCAAACAACATAATTATTAGAGCTGAAATGATCATTTAATTACCAATTAGTCGATTCACATAGAAAGACTGATAGCTATTCAAATAATCAATCAACTGTAAAGGTCAATTTTTAGGCAAAAATGCTGATAAATTCTTGTTGTGAGTGAATGTTTGCTGTGTTTGTTGGTCCTCTATGATTATAAATTGAAAATTCTGCTTCACTGAAGACTTTACTCTGGATTCTGGGTATTTATAACAGACAAGCTCACAACTTTCAGACATTTTAAAGAATGATTAATCAGTAATAGACAGTTTATGTGATATATAAACGAATACATAGCAAATAAGCAAAAATGGAACAATAGATGAGACCCTGATTCACATCTAATTTCCTAAATTTGTGTCCAGAAAAGTGTGTGTGTGCACATGTGTTTAACAGGTATTGACTACTGGTCATTGAGTGCTAATGGTAAGCCAATAGTTTCCCATGCAGTGAACCACGACTCCTCACCCCTCCCCATTAAGACAATACTGGCCACCTGGACCAGTGTGTGTGTATGTGTGTGTGTGTGTGTGTGTGTACATAATAATATTGACTGGCTGTAATGTGAGAGGTCAGGACACAATAGTAGTGTGACTCTGAAGACCTAACACCCTGCTGAGAAAGGTCACAGCTATGTGTCACACAGAAACACACACACACACAACACACACATAAATAAATACACACACACACATGCTTCTACTTTTGTTCACTTGTCTATCTTTGGTCTGCTGACAGTTTTTTTTTTCTTTCTTTACATGTGACTCAAATTTCTCTGCAGATGAATCATGCAGATCAGAGATGACCGCCCATTTTTCACGGTTTTAAGGAGAAGTGGCTGATTGTGAAGAAAGTCATTTGGCTTGTGCAGACTTTTATAAAGGCTGTAATTGCTCATAGCCAAGGCATCACATACAAGTTCGAGCGCAAAAAAACACGATAATAAAGAAATTAAAGCACTGATTGAAGTATTAATCTTTAATGATATTTTAATGACAGAACAAAGAAAATATATTTGTCCTACACATGCCTCTTTAGACAAGATACATTTGAAACCCTTCAGGTGGAGAAAACTCATGCTGTGCCATTTACACTTAAATTAGCTGACTACTTCATGCATCATAATAGTTAACAGTCTGGGTTGCATAATTACTATTTGAATCTTAACCAGGTTTGAGATCTGTTTCACCATAAATGTATAAATCAGTTTTTGCACTAAAACAGCTGGGCACTATTTTTTTGTAAACCTGGTATTCAGTACAAAGAGCCAACAATGTTAGATATAGATATATCACAATTTGGAAACAGTTATTAGGATCAGGATTGTTGAAAATAAGAAAAATATAGACTCTCACCAACCTTACATCCTTTAAGCCTTAAAGTTTGTTTTTCTTTGGTGAGAACTAGTAAAACCCTAAAACGAGCAGATTTATAGATGCACTTTTAAAATGTTCCTCTATAGGCACTGGTGATTTGTATGACTGTTTTAGGTCATAACAATAGAATATCATTACAGTCAAAGGACCTTGAGGTAGAAATTTGCTACCAAAAGATGTGCCTTTGTTTTGTTGTGGTGTGTTTGCTGCGGCCTTGCTATGTGTCAGTGTCAAAGCAGACCCTCCGTCTACCAGAAACTGACAGTTGCAATCTGTCGCTACATCACAGTGTCCCTCACTCCATTAAGAGTTTGACTACCCTAGAAACAGTTCTGACACGCCGCATTGCTTTGTTTACTGATTTGCAATCCCCCTACTGCACAGGGCTGGATTAAGCTTATTTGACTGCTCAACACAATGTCCACTGTAACAAATCTAAATCTAAAAGCTCCACTAATCCGTGTCTCGATCTTTATCTGACAACTCTGCCTGCAACTCCTTTCTTTCATTTCCATGTGATGCTGCGTGAAACAGACACATCGCACTGACTCAAAAACACTCCTGCATGCAAGTGTGTGTGTTTATTTGTGTGTGTGTGTGTGTGCTCTGCTTGTTGATCAGTCCCAGCAGTCTGGTTGTACAGTTGTTCACACTTTGCTGTGATCACACTGTAGTAACACCCACACAGCTACCTTACCGTCGTGCAGCGTACTAATTAAATACTGTACTGTGGTATTGTTTGGGTCCATTCAGCGCACTGTTTATCCTTCAGGTCCACCAAACAGACCTCAACATTTAGCGCTGACAAAGACCAACAGAAATACTAAAATTTGCACTTGAGCACACCACCACGGGGACTACAGCTGACGGCCAGCTGAACATGGACGTGAATGTACGCTCTGTACCTGCATGAGAGGAAATGGCTAGTCTGTGGTCTAATCTTAGTGTTCCTATTATAGTGTTTCTATCTTAAAAAAAAAACAGTATGAAAAACAAATGAAAATGAAAACAAAGCAAACTAGCTAAAAACGTCACTGTGAATCTGATTTAAGCATCTCGTCATCTAAAACATTTGCTGCTTTTTTGACAGATTCACCAGGTCGAATCGAAAGTTTCCTCTCAACGACTGCTTCTGACACGTGTTTTACATCCCGGATCGACCAAATAGTCGCCGATAAAGGGCGACACATCATAAAAATAACAGTCAGTAGTTGTTACAGACAGCTCAATGACTGACCGTCTATTTCCTTATAAACCCCTTATAAACCTAAACAGCTGGCCAAGATGCGTAATAAATCCTGAAAACTGTGGATTACATGGCAAACATTAAACAGCCACATAGTCTAGTCAGTATGACAGCAAAATAACAAATTAAGTCTCCCCTTTTCTACTAATTAATTACATATACTACAGTTTGTATGACTGTGCAGTCATGTTGGAGCCTGTGAGATTGAAGGATTCGGAGCAGCAGTTTGAGTTTGTCTCTCACGGCAATAATCGGTAATTGCAGATGTGTTTTTGAAGTTTCATGGTCTGTAGTCCTCAACCGTCACCCTTTGTTTGTTCAGCCATAGTAACCATTTACTCGCAGCGATAGCAGAGTCTGGAAGAGTACGCGGCTTCACTTCACACCTTCACGGGTGAGTTTGAAGAGCGGGTCTGTTGCGATAAAAGCTTTGTTAAAAGAAGAACTGTGCACAACAGACACCCACGTCGTAACAGTGCAAACGCTACCGGCTTTCATCAGTGACAATTTGTGGTTAAACATTAATGTCTCAAAATCAATGTCGTCATAAATTACTAATGTTAAAGGATCACAGTGGTGGTTTGGCCTTTTTTTGTAGCTTATTCATTACATCACATGCTTTTCACTTTACCATACCTTTCACCTTTCACCTGTTGCAATTGTTTAGATTTCTAGATTTACTATATTTCCAACATTTCAGGCAGCCAGCTGTTAACTGCATGCTGTGAAAATCAACATACACAGATTTGAAACTCAGATGAGACAGATAATATCTCATCATTTAATCTGCACTGTTTTGTCAAACTTCAATATTATTGCGTGGAGATGAACTAAACTTTAAATCTAAAAATATTTGTATCAAATGAAGATGGTTAATTCCCATTTGTTATCAGTATTGCAGATGCACTTGGTTGTTTAGTGAAATTCAGAGGTCTACTGAGGTGTTTTCTTGATGCTTTGAACGCCCCTCTGCAGTGCGCTGCAGTGGAAATGTCAGAGGAAGTGTGTAAATATGATGAGAGCCAAATTCGCTCTGAATGCCTTTTAGACGCTCCACGCAGACGACGTGGAGTTGACTTACATCGTGTCGACACAGAGTGAGCAGCTTCAGTCCTCCATCTGTGTCTACAAAGGATGCATTTACAGTGCTGAGCGTAGGTCACTCACATTCTTGCAGTGCTCAGAGCCCAACACACAATCACTGTGGTTACTCATGTAAAATAGAAGAAACCAGACTAGAAGTGTGAAAATACACATAGGGTCACACGCGTAGAACATGAGTGAAACATGAGGTGTTACATGGTCTGTGTAGACAGCTGGATCGATTAAAATAGAAAACACTTTTTTTTCAATTGAGATGGATGAATGGAAAAAACCTAAGTAAATTTAATTCTTACCCAACTCATATACTCAACTGCTGTTTCCAAGGTCAAGCAGGAACATGAACATGGACGTGGAGTCTTTAAATTGCAATGAAAAAAGGAAATTTGAACATTTACAATCTACGACAAACTCCGCTGATGAAGATCATATAATATGATCAACAGCCCAACAGCCAACTAATAAACCAACTTTTTGTGACACTGTTTTTCTCATCTTCAGTGTCTAGCACTGACTTTGTTGATGTGCTCACATTTTGCGTTAGGTGTCCATCTCTCATCTCTCATTTTGCGTTAGGTGTCCATCTCTCAGATCAAAACAAATAGTTTTGTCAGCTGCATCAAAACATAGCATTAAAATAGTTCAGTAGGTGGACAGTACACATGCAAATCTTCAAACTGCCAGTGGTGTGGGAAAGAAACACACTGAGCTGTGTTTTGTGAGTAGAAAGTCAATTTGGTTATTGGAAAAGAAAAGCATGTGGTTAGTGAGATACCTCAACAGCACAGTGTGAACAGAGGAAATGGAAAAATAGACATGGTTGCTTTAATAGATGGTCTCTACAGTGCTCGTCTCAACTGCCACATGAGGTCTAAGCAAAGAGCGGAAAAACAGTGCAAGGGGCACATACATCAGTGATTGTATCTGTTTATATAACTTTAGACCTTTTTGCATTTGCTTTTTCTAAAGCTAAATTCGGTTGGTGAAGTTTTTTTTTTTCGCAACTATTGTAGGCGCTTTTATCCAAGTTTGGTGTTTTGAATTCGGTTTGTTTTTTTCTGTTTAGGTTTATGAAACTGGCTTTAATGAAGCAGAAATCCTTTGTCTCTTACAACATCGCTGTCAAACCACATAACTTATCATTTGTTTGTTATAATAGAAGAAATATATTAACAGATATTTCATGATATCCGAGTACTTTGAGATTTGGATTTCAGATTTGATCAACATTTGAGCATTTCCAATGTGACTGTGTCTGAGATAACACGTTACACCCAGATGTTACTAATATGAAAAACAATGGCTCTGTTCTCTGATTTCCCAGAAAGCCATCTTAGTATGACACCGAGTCAGCATGCAGACATTATGATCCCGAAGCAGGCAGCTAAATGGAGCTGAACCACCATTAATTTCTATTATTTACATCTGTGCTTTTCTCCCTGTGGCATGTCAAAATGTCTTTGGTGGAAATGCAGCACAACTTCACATTATTGTTTACCCAAATCGAGACAAGCGGTTCAAAATTCAGAAAACCAGTGAGGTGATGCTTCTGTGGTACAATAAATGAGTCTTTCTCTGACTCAAAAAGTCTCTGGACAGCGTGAATCATGCAGGAGTTGGTTCACAACCCAGTACAGCTGGGAATCTATCGGAGAGGAAAGTTAAGTGGGTAATAGTACAGTGCACTTTAGACCACATGCTTGTCTATCTGAAAACAGTTTTTTGACAGCTCAATTCAGCGACTGGCCAGGTGTGAGAATAAGGAAATGTATGAACTTTTCTTGTATGGTTTTCAAATGACCTTTATTCAGTCTTCTGAGTCCAACACCATAACTGCCTTTTAGTAGAGACTGTCCAAATGTGTGTGCCGTTTTCCCCATTTGATTCATCGCCTCAAGAGTTTGTTGGAGGGAGCGAGTAATGCAGCCACAAGGAGAGTATGATGACAGGCTGTTCGTCCTTAAGTGTGGCCATTCTGCACATATATGAAAATGACAGACGTGGTCAGAAAAAACGTCATACAAAGTTAGCCTCAAGCACACTGGGGTCTTGAATGTGTTCGTGAGAAAAGTGACAGGAAATGAGGCAGAAGGAACGCTATTCAGTATAGTACAATGTTCAGTAACTGTGTGCCGTTTGTACATATTCAAATCTTTTTACGCAGGCAACTCTCACGCTATTCATTTTACCTCAGATGTAGGCAGCACATCATGTACATGTGAGCATTCAGTTACACATCTTTTTACAAAGGGAGGCGGCACTTCACGTGTTTACAAGGCAAACAGAGCCAAAAACTATGACACATGTCAATTTTTAGTGTAACACTAACAAGGCAGTCATTTTGACTGTTTTTAAATTTTGCAATGTAATAACTTTGTTGAAATGAAACCCCATGTAACTATAGGACCCTGACTTTTCCTAAATGTGTATTGAGTATTTCTAACATAACAGTTTCATAACAGTCATATTGACCCGTACCTTATATTATGACCTTATATGACATTATAGACAGTGTAGAATTTCAGTGTTTGATACTTTTTCCCCTCTCTTTCTGATTCTAGTTGATTTGAAGACAATAAAGAGTAGAGTAGAAGACAGTAGAGTAAACCAGGATCAGAATAATTGAAGAGAAACTGAATATTAGAACAAAATGTCAGGAAGAAGGAGAATGAATGTCACAGAGGCTGTAGCCTACTTTCAGAGCCTTGATGAGTGTGAGTCTGATGGAGGAGCAGGTTTAGATAGTGAAGACTCCTGGTCTCCTTGAAAGTTCATCTGACACTGGCTCTGACAGCGATTCAGAGATAATTCCCCCTCGTAAAAGAAGCCGACTGGACACCTCCAATTCTGCATCTGCTGTCATTCCATCTGCTAATTGTTTATGTTGTTGATTGTTATTCTATCCTAACAATAATTTATTCTTAGATTTTATATCGATAATTGAAATTATGTGCAAATAATGTATGAATGGTCAGAATGACTGCTATGGTAATTTCTAATAGTTATAGAATTCCAGTAGTTGGAGTGTTAAAAACATTACGGTACGTAGCAAACATATTGCAAAAGGAAATGTTTCACTTCAGTGAAATGTCAAAATAGACTACAGCGGATGCACACAGGGAGGAGTCACCTAATTTCGACAAAATGACCTCATGACATTTTCCCAGCTGAAAGACTCTGAATTCTGCTCTTCGTTGCGTTAAAACCAAATGCGACACCCTGCATTTCTCTCACTTTCTTGCACTATTTACTCTTGTGCAGCACAAACCCACCCCACACACACACGTACATACTCGTGTGTGGGAAAAAGAAAACCCACCACAAACTCCCTTAAAAAAAAAAAAAAAAACGTGATATTTCAGGGGCAGGATGCAGATATTTAGATGAAAGACACAGAAACGTGCATTCGGTGTTTCCCCCCCGCAGAGACATTTGGTGGGATTTTAGTTCCACACAAAGAGATGTAACAAAAATATGACTGCATGAATATTAAACACACCATTTGTTAAACGAGAGTCAGTGCTAAAACCAATATGATTCATCTGTGGGAGCTTCAGCTATTGAGCCTCTAAACATGTCTGCACTGATCTATAGTTGATATAGATTTTAGGTTTTAAATGTAAAACATGTATCTTCAAAAAGCAGAAAGACGAAGATTATATAAAAACTGTTTATTCAGGTGAACATGGTGCAACTTAAACAAAACAATGGCGAAATGTACAATATAATGGGATAAAATCATGGTAAATCATCATCTCCTCTAATAAATGAATGAGCCTTTAAGAAATAATCTTATCATCATCACTGTCTCATCATCTGTAGTGTAAATGTGCACAGCTCTTCAGAGGTCAGTTATCTTGTCTCAGTGCATACATAATGTGACCAGTCTGGACTTGTGCGAGCTGTATCATGACTGCTGTCGGGTCGTGTTGTTCTGCGTAAAATGCACAATGTCAAGACAGACCAGTAATTCTCAGCAGCAAGCGGGCTGCAAACTGAAACCAGTCTGCAGAGATGTTAAGAGCCAAGAATGGACATCTCCGACACGCTCTTCTTAAGTGAATCTTACTGCTCTTCCTGACCACACACCTCTGGTTAGCCACAAAAACAACATTTCAGCACAGACAAGAAACCCTCTGCTTACAGTTATTCTGACAGCTGTGGTACAACAGATTAAAATGTCTCAGAAAGTGATGATCTGCATCTCTCTCCCTCCCCCTCCCTGAAGCTGTCCATGGTTCTGAGCCACAATCACGGTGCAGTGTGAACACTGCATGGAGGGGTGAGTAGAACCAAAATGAAGTCCACTTGCCCAGGAGTAGATCATTGAAACAAAAAAAAAAAACCTTTCCCCCAGACTGAAGGAAGGTTACACAGATTTATTTTGATTACAGGTTACCAAAACTGCTGTAAGTCAGCTGACTTCAGTGTACAAGCCTCATTTTGCTTGCAAATGGCCAGATGACATAAACACATTCAAATCATGTTTCTATTTGAACTTTAGACCTAATAAGGAAACAAACTCGGGATCTGCTTGCACAAAATGGTGACTAGTGTTTGAAACTTTTTTTTTTCAGGTAGTCATTTAGTGGAGGTGACTATGAGTATTTTTGAAACAAAGACCTTAAAATGCTGTAGGCACCAGCTCCTAACATGATGCATGTCTTATTGCGGTGGTTGTCTCTGTTATATTTAGATCTATGCTTTTTCAGCGGTAACCAACCTGACAGATGCACACATGTTAACGCCATGTTCCATCGTGTGCCATGTCTCTGTGTGTGTGTGTGTGTCATTGAGTGTGTGAAGTTTCCATAGAGAACAGTGGGCTGACTCAAAATGAGAACTCAGGGTTTCCTTTACAAGCCTGAGACAGAAGACGAGTGGAAAACTGGTTTCACACACACAGACACGCAAGCACAATATTCTACAAAACCATACTAACACATATATATATATATATGTGTGTGTGTGTGTGTGTGTGTGTGTGTATGTGTGTGTGTGTATATATATGTATGTATATATATATATATATATATATATATATATATATATATATATATATATATACATACACACACACAAATAAAGAGAATACCCTGAAAAATGAGAAATGCAAAACGCAGTAGCCCCCACAGAATGACAACACACTGAGCACACACTGAGCGGGGGACACATGCATATTGCATGTACATTGTTAAACAGACATAACATTACACCCACCTTCCCACACACACACCCACTCACATTTGTTAACAAGGGGAAGGAACCGTTCAACAGCCAAAGCAAACTGCTCCAGGGTAACTATGCAGAAACACACAGGGGGCTAAACAAACAACAGGATCACCGCAAGGGGTCAGAGGTCAAAATCTACAATCTTATAATGCAAAAACACTGCAGAGGATTCATGCATGACAGAAAAAAAAGTTAGTGAATGAAAAACTGATGAAACTACAAACTTGAATGTAGTGAAAGTCGAGAAGAGAAATATTTTAATATAAATAAATTTTTTTTAATTAATAGTGTCTGATTAAACTGAAGACAGATTCATTTTATGGCTGCAAAGGGTCTATATAGAAGAAAACCACATTGCATTGTATATGATATAAGCACATCTGAATGCATATTGAATAAAGCTGAAATCTGAATATGGAGCAGCATTAAAGTAGTTTTTTCGGATAAAAACAGCAGAATTATAATTTCAGATGACTAAAGAAGATTTAAATGGTTTCTAAAAACACCTTTTTTATTGCTTTTCATAGCAGCACATTGAAACTGATTCTGAACATGTTTTACTAAAAACAGCAGAACACACCATGAAAAACAAAGAAACAGTCAAAACCATTAAAAAACATCAATATATAGAAAATAAAGAGTGTTCATCTGTGCTGTGTAAATTACCCTGAAAATTTAGTGGAAAATATTCTGCCATGTCTGTGCTGAAAAAGTTTGAGTGGAGTTATTCTGTGAAGTAGTTTCCTACTGTTATAAATAGTCATAATCAAATCTCATGTGGTGAACATAAAACAGCAGGTGAGAAAAGGCAACAGCCTGCAAGACACAGAAAGCTGCCACAACAAAGCAGCACACCTTTTACTTTTCTTTTTGTGATTCTTTTTTGTTTGTTCTCCATGTGTTGTTTTTTGCACACTGAGGTTTTAATATTTAAGCACAAATCCTCTTTCGCTCTGTCTCCGTTTCAAAGAGCAAACATGCCCACAACCTAACTTCTTTTCTCTTTGTTGTCTTTCTTTTCTATCTTACCTCATATCTGTAATCAGCTATTTTTCATTATTTCCTTCTTTCCCGATCCATATATTGTTTTTTACTCTCTCATCCTCTAAAGCAACTCTCTGCAGAAGCATTTGTGTCTGTGTGTGTGTGTGAGCATGAGTGGGAGGGCAAAGATGAAAGGTAGGAAACATTATGGTCTTAAAGGTGTGAAAAAGTGTGTGTATGTGTGTATGTTTTCTTCTTTACCATAACTGGCTTTATGAATGTGCATGGCAACAAAATATTTGTGCAGTTTACAGCAATATAAATCCCAAACACACACATTGTCTAACCACTTTCATGCAGGCACAGACACACAGAAAAGTGATTTTTGGAGGAAAAAGAAACACTACACACACACACACACACACACACACACACACACACACACACACACACACATATATACACACACAGATAGATTAAATCACACACCTTCAGTCTTATAAGGGATACAAGGGATATGATGCCTGCACAACCTGTGTATTTTGGATGAAGAGGACATGCACACACACACACACACACACACACACACTTTAACACACTTCTAAGAATTAACTTAGTGGTTTAAGAGGAGACATTAGTGTGTGGAAATGGTTTAATGCTATTTTGTGTGTAAGGCTGTTGGTGAGAACGTGGTTCTATTATTATAAGTGTCACATTACATTGATTTTCAGATTCATGCTGCATCAGTCACATATCAGACAATCCTCTGTGTGTGTGTGTGTGTGTGTGTAATCTTAAGCTGCAGGAACTTGGCCACCAGGAAGGGCATTATTAATGTGTAAAAATGTCACATGTAGCATTGTACTGTCAACAACAGAAATGTCTTTACTGAAACATCTGTGTGGATAAATAGTCCCCTTATTTCCCCAAAATTTGGTGGTGGAAGCATTTTTTAATTTGAAGTTTTATTAAAATCACGTAAGCGGTCTCTGAGATGCCGGCTGTGACACTTTCTGTAGATGGATGACAGATCAGTCCAATTTGAAAATGTGTCAACACAAAGTGGTCTTGCAATGCATCATTATCTTATGTTACAGAAAAATATACTAAACTAAACTAACAGCGCCCCTCTAAGGTAAAGAAGCGTAATTTACTTGGAATATAGCAGTCAGACATTTAACTACATATTATCTGCAAAAAAAAACACACATATTATGTCCAACATTTTGAGAAATACAGCAAAAGTTAGAATCCCTAAACATCTACAACTATTTTTCAGTGTCCAGTTCAGGCTATTGCTTTACTGAAAAAAAAAACAGAACAGAAAAACTAGAGTTGAAACAGAGACACTGACATCAAGAAATTCACAAACCATCAAACCTTTATTCTGGTTTATTCTGGTTTATTCTAGTACATTTGATGGAAAAGGCTCTGATCTGTGGTGGAAATCAAACACAGGGCAAGCTTTGAACCGATCCCCCCTTTAAACACATAAATGTCAACAATGCCAACAGAAATAGAGCACACAGAGAGGAAGTTATGATGGTGGAGGGAGTTGCAGCAGCTACTGGTGTTGGCATCAGCAGAGTAATACTGAGAGATTTGTGTCAGGTTGTAATGTTTGTGCTGTGCGCCTGTATGTACATGATTAGATGTTACAGCTGATGCCAATTGCCAATCAACAATCAGTGCAACTTTAGTGCTTTAGTTGACAAAACTATTAAGAAAACATTTCAAATGGGGTTTTGTAGTGATTAGGTGGTCGTGGCATGTACCATAAAGATGCATCATCCTAAGTTTGATTCCTGCTGCTGCAACTCACAGGTTACTGTTACAGGTTCCTTGTATCTCAAGTCTTAAATACACTTGGAACACTTGGAAACAATGGAGTGCAAAACTTTATTTTTCATCATATGATCAGAAACATATTTTAAATTAATCCACTTTTATACTTTTATAGACTGGACTTTATGTGATGGAATTTTTTTTTTTTTTATTGAGATGTAACAAGTTAAACTAATTACAACATTATATCTCAGCATATGTTACGAAGCAACGCCACCAAACAGGCCGGCTGCATCTCCTGTCCTGTCGTCAGTGTGTGAAAAATCTGATTTGTTCGCATTGCGAGTAGTCACTTAATGCATTCTGGTCTCAGCGGTCAACAAAGGTCGCTTTCAAATGCTAAGTGGAGCAGAGACGCCTTGTGACTGAACGAGGACAGAGTTCAGTTAAGGATCAGACTTACAGGACTCCACTAATCCAAGGTTTAACCCACTGTCTTTAAAATCCTGCTCAGTTTGTCAGTAAGTAAGTAAGTAAGTACTAGAAAATGAGTACTGCAAGTAGCATAAATTAAATGTGAAAATTATATATGAATATATAAATATATAAGAGAAAAATGAAGAAAATATGTACAAGATGAGTTGTCATGGATGTGCAAAGTTTAGTAAATTGCAGGATGAAGAAAATTTGTAATCTGCAAGACGCAGCCAAACATATAGTCCAGAAGATGGGTGTCAGTGTCACGCACTGATGGACTGCAGCCTTTTGTCAGAGGGAGGAGTGTGAAGCAGTCTGTGTCTGAGGTGGGAGGTGTCGGCCGCAATTTTCCCTGC
Organism: Scortum barcoo; assembly: GCA_023238725.1. Taxonomy (NCBI): domain Eukaryota; kingdom Metazoa; phylum Chordata; class Actinopteri; order Centrarchiformes; family Terapontidae; genus Scortum; species Scortum barcoo. Next base: position 18,965,456 of record CM041544.1, on the reverse strand, counting down.
ACGATCCAGGGTCCTGGAGGTGTACCGGTCCTGGAGAGATGGGATGTCAGCGAACTGTACGCCACAGTCTGCCCTTGTCCTTGGGAGTGGTGGCAGCGTACCAGATGGTTAAACAACATCTTATCACAACTAGTCCTCAGCCAAAAGGAACAAGGCATGAGCTGTCTTGGCAGCAGTACAACATACACAGCATATTCAAAATGTTAAGAAGGAAACAAAGCAGCAGTCTGTAAACATTAACTAAACATTAACTTTTACTAAACAATACGATTACAGATTGAAATATCGTAATTTGAATCATGCAGCTTGTGTTGTGTGTGAGCTCTCTTCCCATCAACCTGCAACTATGATGATATTTTGCATTCACAAGAGCGTCACACAACTCAGTCTTTTCATTTTATTCTTTAATTATTTTACATTTAACCCGCTTCTGATGGTGAAACAGATGTGTGGTGTAACGTGTGTCATCCTACATTTTACCTGATAAAAAAGATAAACCTATAGCACAGTGCGCATGTCGGGCTGCCCTGTGCTGATTCTGAGCACATCATTTAATATTTCTTGGAAAAGCTTCAACATATCAAATCAGAGAGAATAAAGAGGTTGTTTTGCCCAATACAATAATTAACAAAACCAGATGTTTACTTCATGACATTGCATAACATGAGGATTAGATAGATTTCTATTTACCAAATCAGGACAAGCAGTTCAATCTAGGTGAGCTTCTTTATCTTTCATCAGTTCGACTTCAAAACAAGGCAACAACCATTGAAAGTAAGATATAGCAGATCTAATATCCTGTATCTTATACACGGAATATTTATCCCACAGCTAGGACAGCCCAGCGCTGAGAGTTCAGTCCAGTTAAAGATAAACTTGCAGCTGTCGTGAACTGACTGAGCCTCAACATTCGTCTCTACTCTAAAGCTTTGAAACTCAACAAACCCTGAGTATGGCTGAGAAACACCCGATCCTGACCACGTTACTGTTGCATCACTGGCATCAACAGACGACCAAGTGATTCATTCGTTCGACCCTCTTTCTCTCCACCCCTCTTTCAGGCTGATACAGTGAGCATCAATTGACCTGTGTTTGATGGTATGGATAGTTTCTTACAGGTCTAGTGTAGACTATGTCTATGTAGTGTGACTGTGTAGTGCATTAATTTTTGTAAGGTGACAAAATAAAATGACAATGAAGCATCTAAATTTACACTCCTTTGTCTGCACAGTCCTGCAGAATCTACAGTGGGAACAATACATCAACCAAGCTCTTTTGAGAATGGTAAAAATAAATTAAATCAACAGTCTATTGAAAATGAAATCACAAATGTTGCATGAAACACAGGGTTTGTGTGTGAAATTACCAACAAAGCACACAGTCTCTTTGTTGTTGTTTTTTGCTCAGTTTGAACTGTGCACCCTGAAAAAGTTGTGAGAGACTTCTTTGATTGTGGATGAGTCTGTAGCAAGCGGTTGTCGGTTTCACAGAAATGTGGTGCTCGACAATCATCACCATGTCCCAGACTAACAGACCAGACTTACATATGAGGGAGAACAGATGAGGAGAAAGAAACAGCCTCATTTATTTATGGCGTTCCAATCATTTTGATTTGGAAACTACAGGAAACAGAGAAGATAAACGTTTATGACACAGTGGACCACAGCACAACCTTGAGATGCTGCCTTTGAAAAAGCTCGACAACTCTACTGAACTGAAACTAAAACTCTGCTAAAACCCGACCTCCCTGTACAAGGGATAAAATGCTCACAGAGACCTGCAGACTTGCTGTTTTCGGGGTACCTTCAACTTAGTTGTGCATTCTGACAAATACACAGTATATTTGAGTCATTGATGCTTATTTGTGGCACCTGATTGGGACACCACCATGTGTATCACACACAGCTGTTTGCATCTCTCTTAGGTCGACAGTAGACTGCAGTGCAAAGAAAATTAAAAAGTCCAGATTGTGAGAAAATGGGCTTTTAGATCACACTTTAAGCTTGCACTTTCAGTCAGTTTAAGCATGTCTTTATTTGACAACTCATATGGGAAGACAACCTTCTTTTGCAAGGGAAGGGAGTCCATTGGGTAAAACCAAACATAGAAGCATCACTATGTGTCCAAATGACTGTAATCCATTTGATACAGGAGTTATCATGCCCGCTTTCCTAGACCTGCAGTCAGACTTTATGGGTTTCAGTAATCCAGTTATGTTGAGACTGTTTACACCCATTAGATCAAACCCACGAGGGAATACTTCAAGCATGTAAACACAGGCATCGCTATGATGCGACTGTCCCACGCTGCAATCTACTGGAAACTCTACTCACACACCATAAACACGATTGTTCAGTCTTTGACAGTCACGGCAGCAGTTTTAGAGTAAACAAGAGAGAAGTAAACGATTCAAACAGAGACATAAAGATGAGAATAGATAAAGAGAATAGATAAAGTATATGAGACAAGAAAGACAAAGATTTCACGAGGTGAGATACAGTATCTGGCCTGGGTGTGGAAGTGTCAACATGTGTCCTTTTCATCTGTGCTTCCTCAGGAGTATCTCGTGTTTCGTCGAGTGTTTGCCTTCCCACAGAGAAGTGTGTATGAGTGATGTGGTAACACACACACACACACACACACATACACACGCACACACTACACTTTTGCATGCGTACTGCACACGGTGGCATTATGCACCTGGCTGCAGCCTGACAAAAGTTTATCAGCGAGTGAATCTAGTGTAAACCAACAACGCAGGTGTCTTATGTGTGTGTGTGTGTGTGTGTGTCAGAGAGGGAGAGAGATCACGTTTCCTGGCTGACATCAGTAGAGCTGTTCTTTAGCTCGACTGTGTCTGCGTTGAAAGTAGCAAACATGTTTGATTTAAATCAAAATGACAACTTGTTTGACCAGTAACAGCAAATCAGATCAGACTGTGCTGCCCACTTGTAAAAGTGTTTGAAAAGTTAATGTTCAGCAGGTAGATATTTGTTTGAATATGTAAAGAAACAACTAGAAACAGCATACAAACGTTAATGGGACTGTACATTAGAAGCATCACCTGTGATAACTGAAAAGGAAAACTGGACTGATGTGACGTATAAAAATGTGCACTTCAAACTTTTATCACCATGTGCACAAATGAAAATGAAAGCAGGTTTAGAGAAGAATCTGGAAGGAATAATCATCAAGCTTTGCACTCTGCTGAAGAATATATGAAAGCACATGCACCCGCCTTTAAATGCTCTCCACCAGCATCACACTGGCTTTGCCTCCCCATGTGGACTGGCAGTCTGTATCCTCACAATAAACCCAGGATGTTGATGTCTGATTGTACACATGGCTGCATTGGTGAATGGATGTTTTGTGTGCTCATGGGACCGAAAGGCTCCACTGAAACCTGGAACAATAAGAAAGAGAAGTTAAGTTTATCGTTAATGTCACACTTTGCCTCAAGGGACTTTACAACATGCAGATTCAGATTCTACAAGCAAGACAACAGACAAGTAATGAAAAACTCTGCCGTGCATTTTTGTGAGCTTTGGTGTTTCACATAAATTCAAACCTGAACATGAGACAGACAGAAAGCTTCTGTGTGTGTGTGTGTGTGTGTGTGTGTGTGTGTGTGTGTGTGTACCTGTGTGTCACTACAGAAGCAAGGGGAAGTCCTTTTCTCTGCTGGGTTTTTTTTTTCTATGTTCGGGGATGCCAACCTCAGAGGAAACCCCTCCTCCGCTTGCCTCCCACGCATCCACCTACACAGTGGAAACTTCTGTCTGAAAAACACACACGTACACACACACACACACACACGTGTACACACACACACCTACACACACACACACACATACAGAGAGAGGGAGTGTTTGATCACAGAGGCTGTGGAGACTTCAGGTGATGTAACGCACCTTCTGGCAGCTATATTGGAAGTATAGTGCAGGAAAAGTTGGTGCTGAACAGTTGTTGAAAACTTTGTCTCACCAGAACTGAACCAACATGATTATGATTTTTGCTCTTTGGAAAAGATGCACTTACATTTTTATGACATCTCTTTTTTCATCCATTTATTTTCTGTACCACTTATCCTGTCTCACAGGGTCATGGGTTGCTGGAGCCTATCCCAGCTGTCGTTGGGCAAAAGGCAGGGGTATGCACCCCTGGACTGGATCACTAGTCAGTCACAGGGAGAAGGGACAAGGGGATGATATGCAGCAAAGAGCCCTGGATTGGGATCAAACTCACTGCATGGGGGTTCGTCCCTACATCCATCTCGTTGAGCTATCTGGCCACCCCTCTTTTGTCATATGGAGGTTAAATATACTTACTGTAGGTGACTTTGAATAAAAAATAATATTTTCATTATCATATTGTTGTCAGCTCTGCTAACTATTACTGTGTTGTTAAAAATACAGCTGATTTATATGTGCTGCAAGTATTATTAATAGCTAGTACTTAAGGAGGGTCATCTGCTGGTGGGACACTTCAGCTTCTGACATTTCAGCACCAGAAACACAAGCAGTCTCAGAAGCTCATGACCAATCATAGAATGACCGTTATTTTTCTAATCCTTGTGATTGCCCCACATTAAAGACCAGGATTAAGGATGAAAGTGTTGACTGTAAACAAAACTACCTTATCGGATTTCTCTAAACTTAGTGCATCTACAGACAGACAACAACAAGCTTTTTGAACCCTGTCCAGGCCTGACAGTCCAGTCTGGGCACAGAGACATTTGTGACAACACTGCATCCTGCATTTTTATCAGCTGATGTTCAGATATTGACTGATGAACTTCTGGTTTCATTTTGATCTAAAACTATAGATATGCTAATGCTTCCTCCTCAGCAGGGCTAACCCTTTATATGGTTATTGCCCTGCATGAGCCTCTTTTTGTCAAAAAAAAAAAAAAAGGAGTTTGAAGAAGTGAAAGTGACTCAATTTGTCCTTTACACACACCAGCATGTGTGTCAAACATTTCTGAGTTTTTAAAAACTTCATACAAATAAAACAAAACATCAGCTATACATTAAAAAGCATATACACAAAACATGAGACTGTAGGTACAAAATGAATCCAGACACTTGTAGATATAGAGTGTGTGTCAGGAACAGATAAACACGTGTCACATTTGAGGATGCAGAGAAAACACACGACAACGGTGGTTGCAACAGCGGAACAATGCAGGGCTCCCCGTGTGGGGGCAGATAGTCTCAGAACGGGATGTTCTCTTTGGTGAACACACACACACACAAAACAGTACACTCATGGTTGTACAAACACACCCCTCTGAATGCACCAACACACAGATGTGTAAGAGTCAATAGACAATACAACAAAATCTGAAGGAAACTCAGCTCCACCTCCAATATAACTGAGCATTTCAGAAAAAAATAGTTTCTTTTGTCCAAAAATCTTACAGAACTTTTGTTTTCTTATAGCAACATCCTGACACAGTATAATGACAGTAGCATTTAGTTAGTTCAATATTACTAGTCTGACAGTAATATTTATTATATATAATTATATTATACTACTTATTATTCCATCATGGAGACTAAAATGATGATGTCCAATCACACTATTCAGTGTGTTATATAAATAATCACAGTTTAGATCTATCTAAAGACACAGTAGAGTCTGTGGGTGATTTTTAAGGGGAAAGCAGTACATTTTAATTACTGTTGTCACTTTCTATGTTCATTTTAAAGCTGTTTGTTACCTTGTTGTTTTGGGTTCTTTGGTATTTTCACTTCCTCATAGTCCACTAGCAGTTTTCTGGAAGACCATTTGTTTTAAATTAAGTTCAGTTTTTGTTTGTTTTTTATGTATGAAACACTCAACAGACTTTTAGTAAAAATGATGAACTGAATGACCTGCACCTTTGCAGACACACACACACACACGCACATGCGCACACACACACACACACACACACGCACACACACACGCACAAGTCTACTGCCCCTTAGTGGCTGAAAACACCCACCTCCTCCTGTTGTACCTTCTCTCCAGCTGTGGGGATAAGTCTTTTCCAGTGTCAGCACACACACACACTCACTCACACACAGCTAAGCACAGGTGCATGTCCAGCTAATTCATTTAACTCTTCTGTTGACTGTTTTCCAACACAGCCAAGAGCTCATGGTTAACTTTCACAAGTCGGTCAAAGGTATCATGTAGAATAGATGGCTAACATTTGGTGATGGTGATGTTGAAAATCAAAGTGTCTCTCTGATGAAAATCTCATGTTTTGGTGAACAAACTGTCCGTCTAGTTTACATTACCTCAGTTAATGAGGCACTTTAAAGTTGTTTGGATAATAAATATATTGTGCTTTCAGCTTCAATTGCCTGAAAAACAATAAAAAGTATTAATAGTGTATCTGCAAAATGTCACACCATTGCATTATCTTCATGTAACATCTTGTCCTCTGTATCTGGCATGTTGCCAACAGGAAACAAAATGAAAACAGAGCTGCAAAGTACATCTCTAAAAGCTGTTTAACACCAATAGTTGAACGGTGAGATAAATGCAGTGCGTGATAATTCAACTGGGCACATCTTAATTTTAAGGGTTTGGTTGACTTGAGTCCAGCTAAAATGAAAAGTTTCTGTCTCTCATGTATAACTTACCTGATGAGGCCTCTGGGATGATTTCGTTGTTTTGTTTTGGAAACAGAGGCAGCTTAAAAAGGAATCAAATGACTTTAAGTGTTAGAGAAATGTAGCTGAAGAATTCAGATGATACAGGGCTATCTTTAGGTATCTGAAAGACACAAGAGTTAACAGGAGAATCTAATGTGGAAGTATAAAAAAACATAAAATCCAATCCTGCAGCTGGACTCTTCAACTAGGCTCAGGACCACGACTGATGTTACTTTAATGCATATCTATTGGACTGTATCTTTGCACATTTCAAATATTCTTTCATGTTAATACTGTGAACTTTTGACTTTTTTGCACATTCCTGTACAATCTATACAGTTCTGTCATTTAAATTTACATTGAACATATTGTCCTGATCTTTATTGCATATTTTTTAATACTACTGTCTCCTTTATAATGTTGTTTTATATTTAATTTGCATTTCTGACTTGCAGGACTGGCTTTCACATTTATATTTTTTCTACTTACTTTCTTAAATTGTGTGTGTGAAAACCTACTTGGCAATAAACTTGATTCTGATAAACCTGATTCTGATCAATCTGATTCTGAGAAGATGGAGGTCATGCAACTGAAAGCTGTTGAAATGAAAACATTAAAAAATGAAACAGAAGGAAAGACAACCAAACAGGTGATAAAACCATTTTTTTTTTAATGATGAGAGTATTTAAATTATTTACTGGAATATTCACACTAATTAATTCATATAAATGATCTTTTTGTCATTTGCATGTTCATACAAGAGTTTGGCCCCATTTATGACCTCAGCACTTGGACGTATATAGTTTGGTCACATGATGTTGAAGATGTTGTGATCGTACAGCTAGGATGATAAAATATTTGATAAAACAAATTGTTTATATTTGATTTATAATGTGATTTTCATGGTACAAGAGGTTGATATGTCATTTTCTCTACTATTTTACACTACCTGTAAACTTGAAATGTCTGGCAGAGCAGTGTAGCCGTTTGTATGGTAAGGGTTAATAATACTAGATATTGCACAAAATAATAATAATGTAAATAATAATGTGAGGAAAGTGTTGTTGTGTTTTCATCACCAGTTTCATCACCGCATTGTCTTTGCTTACATTGATGGGTTTCTCCCATGTTTTAGTATTTGTTGTTGGAAATAGTAACATAAATGTGCAGATTTATAGGGAATATCACAGACAAGATAAATCATACCCTGCCTCGCGCCCAAAGATAGCTGGGATAGGCTCCAGCACCCCTGTGACCCTGTGTTCTCAGGATAAAAGCGGGTTAGGAAAATGGATGGATGGAAGATAAATCATGACATAAATCATACTAAACATAAAAAATTAAATTAAATCACAAAAACTGGAAGTCAAAGGAATGTGAAGGATTTTCAATTTAATTTCTTTTAAAAACTCACTGATAAAGTTGTCCACATTTTTAAAAAAGCAGGATTTCTCCTGTACTTCTCACAATATGATGGATATTTATCTCTCAGAGACCAGCTCCAGCGGTGCAGGTTTAAAGAGTCTCAGAACAGGCAGTGTAACCTGAGGTACTGAAATTATTATCATATTAATCAATTATAATTAAGAATAAATATCTACCATGGGTTACTCATGAATGATTATAACTAAATGATGTAGTACAGAGTGTACTGACCCAGGCATCATCATCATCATTAAATTTAGTATGGCAGGTAAACATGATCGAACGTGTGCAGTATTCCTTGTTTCTTCTCAGTCTGCAGTGTTTTGGTCCTGTTCACCTGCAACTAACACAGTCTGCTATAGTCTGCGGGACCTTTAATGTTTTAGAAAAAAAGTCCTGCTAAAACATAAGTATCATGACAATTGAATAATATATATAAAAAGTGAATACGTCTGTGAGTATTATTACTTTGAAACAGCAAACCACTCTTTGGTTTTAACGGATCACATTGATCATTCCTGCACAGGGTAACTTGTACTTATGAAATATTCACACATAATTGGCAAGATGGAACATTTTGTAAAATAAGGTGAGGGTGAGGTTTTAACAATATCATTAAACAGTTAAAAACTATAATGGCAACATCTATATCAAATCAGTGATGTAATACTGAAGGGCTCACTAAAAGCCTGTGAATGCTGTTGGCGACAAGCTGCAAATTCTGGCTTACATGAAAGTAAGAAAACAAATGTTCACATTAAACAACAGACAACTCCAAGTGAAAAAACAAGTCATTATAACACAGTCTGTGTGTTAAAGTCACAACATTGTTTCTTCAGAAAGGTTCAGGTTCTGATGACTTGTTGAGTTTGAGCTTGAGGTCAAAAACACATCAGTGGCGTCTGATGTGAATCAAAATAGCACCTTATTTTATGTTCTTTGAAAAGCCACATACCAGCAGTGGTACACAACCATGCAGGTGACGCAGCAGCATGTTGAGTGGCATTGTTATATGACGCCCTGCTGGGCTGCAGCAGCAGATGGATTGGGATTTTCACAATGTGCCGCTGAGTTAGACCTGCTCCTCTGGGACCTTCTGACTACTATGACGGCTGCTAGCACCACAGAGCTGAAGATGTAGGAAGCCCCGCTGAGGAGGAAGGTTGCTGCGTAGTTTCCTGTCCTGTCTACTAACCAACCTGGAGACAGAGAAACAGGAAAGATGTATTATACCTCTGTGAAAAAAAAACACATTTCTTCAGGGCGATGGATGTAATAACTATTGAAATGGACAGGAAATCAGGTTTAGTGCTTTATGGCTCAAAAATAAGTAGACAGAGCTATTCTCTTCCTGAAAACAAAATTAAATCCAAAATAAATGAAAAAAAATCATGCTTTTCAGTAACTACAAAGAAGAGTGTAAGAGAAACTAGGGCAAACATTACCTCTAAAATTAGATTAGCAATAGGTTTATTAATGAATGTGACAGTGATGCCCACGAGAATTTTACACCTTCAAACACTGCAGCAGCTACACTTACCTCCTATTGGTGGACTGACCAGGTAGGGGATCGCATGCAGGAAGTAGACCACGCCCAGAGCAGAGGTCAGGAAGGTGGGGCCCACGACATCAGAGGTCACCACTGGGATGAGCGCTACGTACACCCCGTCAAAGTACCCGTAGATTACAGAAAATGGGACCAGGAGGGGGAAGGAGTGAAGGAGGGGGATGATCGTACAGCAGAGGCCCTCCATGCCCAATGCCACCAGGTAGCACAGCATGCGATACCTCTTCAGACACCTGGAGGGGTGGAGGTTTATCAGTATTAGGCTGCCACTTATCTCAGACATACACAAAGACACACCTCTGGTTCCTATTTTCTACTTACTTCCTGTCCGTGATCCATCCAAAGCTGATGTTACCCACAATGCCGCAGACTCCAAATATGGACATAAGGAAGGCGGCCTGCTGGTGCTCAACGCCCACACTGAGGGCGTAAGGGACCAAGTAAACTATTGGAGCGCTGCAGCCGTATGCCATGAACAGAACGGACACGGACAGAATGAGGAAGTCGGGTGACACGAGAAATCTAAACTCCTCCCTTGACTTGAGACAAAAACAGCGAGCTATGGAGGAGGTGTTTGTGTTCACTAAAGGCTCTGAGGAAGGGCTAACGGTTTTATCAGAGTGATAAGCATCAATCAGCTTGGCCTCTGTGAGTCCCGAGTCTTCTATGTAAGCATCTATGTCGGCTGCTTTGTTGTTCAAGTTCATGCTTTCTACCAATTTCAAGTCCTCAATTGTGCTTTCCTTTTCTAGTTTAGGATCTGAGATCTCCCCCAGTATCGTCTCTGACAGCTTGTTGCTAAATAAAATGCATTCAGCTATCTTCAGATCTGTTAAACTGGAATCTGGCAAGCTCGGTCTTGATAGTAGCGCGATGTCTGCCGGCCCTAGTTTGTCATTTTTGATTCCAAAGTTTCTGAGTGCTCCATTGGCGATGAGTAGCCCTTGAGTTTCCTTTAAGCTGTTTATTTCCAGCTGCTTTGGCTCCATTTGTCTACAATCATCAGATATTTGTTTGTTATCGTTGGAGTCCATCACTGTTGTCATGCAGTCTTTCTCTGGGTTTGCCATATTGTTCTCCAGTATCCTTTAGAAGGAACAGAAAACAGAAGAAGAAATTTGATGAAGACGTTGAATTGGATATTTTTTAGTTCTTAAAGGATCAGCCCAAGATTTTGTGAAATATGCATATTCACTTTCTGGAAAGAGTTACATGAGAAGTTACCACTCTCATGTCTGTGAAATATTATTAGTGAGCTACGGCTAACCATCTCCTCGCTCCACTGTTGATGCACAGTGGACACAAATGGCAGCCTCAAATATTTATGTTTTTAATTGAAAGTTATTTATCTTAGCAATTTGGTGAACTTTTATGGATGGAACACTCCATCAATGTATCAGCTGAACAAACTAATAATTAAGTAATTTTTAGTTGTATATGTGGAAAAAATACTAGTATAACTAACTAATAACAATAACAGTACCAACAGAGCTGAAGACTCACGTTTCACCTCCTCTTGGTTCCAGCGGCCTCATCACAGCACCGCAGACAAACAGGTTGGAAACAAATCCTCCCAGGATGAGCAGAGCTCCTCTCCACGAGTAATGCTTGATAAACAGCTGGACTGCCGGGGCCAGGATGAAGGTCCCAATGCCAGTACCTGCAGATGAGGTGAAACTGGATTTGATGGGATGAAATAAGGTGAGGAGAGTAGAGGAGAAGCACAGGTAGAGGAACTTCAAAACAGACTAGAGTAAAGCACAGAGGAAAACAGTATTAAGGCAAGAAGAAAAAAAGAGGAAAAGAGGATGATAGAGTAGAAGAGAGGATAGGAAAGTGAGGTGTGAATGACAAGAAAACAAAGCAGCAGGTAAGTAAAGATGTCACTACCAGACAGGGCGATGCCATAGGCCAGAGCTTTCCTCTCATTGAAGTACCTCCCAACCATCGCTATGGCTGGTGTGAAGCTGAGAGCAAAGCCGAGACCTGTAGAGGACGGATAAAGGGGTTTGGAATTTGGCAATGCCTGCCAACCATTGCCAAATCTGAAAACTGGTTTGGTTTTCGAAAGGATATGACACCTGGTACACCCTCGTATACATGCATTACATTACATTATATTAAATTATATTGGTGGGTGCTTCTGTCCAAAATGACTTACAATAAGAGCTCTCAGCATTCAACAACATCCAATATGATATCAATATGATGATTTCTATCAGTATTATAAGTTAGCAGATACACTTAATGCCAGTTTTTAAGGTTAAACTGAAGTAAAACAACCTCCCCTGGTCTGGAAATTTGACATGCAGCAAAGCTCGCTCCAGTTCAGAGGACAATGTAAGAACATGAGGCATTCTTGCTAAGTGGGACAAAAAACATTTACACTCCCAACTGGTGAAATGCAAGATGAAGTTCAGCTCATTCATGTCACTTTACAAAATAGTTGAGGGCACTATTGAACTCAGCACAGAGTCAAATCCCTGAGACCTCCATTGCCTTTGACTTGGGAGATCAAATATAAATTAACACCATTACAAGAATGAACCTCTTTCCAGTTACTATGTCACCCTGCTGTCCTAAACCGTAAACCCATCAGTATATGTTGATTACTTATGAAGAGTTATGATCACACATGAGCATTCATTGTCAACCTGCAGCCATGAAAATAAGCATTGGCACTTGTTTGACATTGACTATCTGGCATTTTTAATTGAGTTGTGCAACTGTAATTTTTTTATTCACTATAGCACTGGTCAGATTTGTATGTTTCTCAATGGTCAAGTCACCACCTGATTTTTCTCTGTCCTTGAATTCTTCAGTTTAGGGACTGTGCTTAGGTAGATAAATATTTAGCATACAGCATTACAGAGTGTGCAGGTGTAATAGGAGGTGAGGAGCTTACGTACCTGTGAGGATGCCCAGGCAGATGTAAAGATGTTCCAGACTGGAAGCGAAGGAGCTGAGGACCAGACCAGCAGAAGAGAGCAGACCTCCCAGCATCACTGTAACTCTGCAGGAGAGACGGTTCGCAAGGAAACCACCCAGAGGAGCTGCAATGACAGTGTGTGTGGGATTAGACTTATCTCACTGGGGTATGGTTGAGCAGAGTATAAAACCCATAAACATCGCATTTTTTTATACAGGCATCATTTTGCTCTTTATTTCCAGAGATATTTTATTGTGCTTGCTATGTAAGATTTGTAGTTGCAGCAGCTGCTTAGAAATTCTCACAGTTTTAAGAAATCCTTGAAACACTTCATGAATCAAACAGACAAGGGGGATCTCCAACAAACACAACTCAACTTCGCTTCGCCACATCTGGTTTTAACTGCAGATAGCAGTACTGAGGGTCTTACCACAGAGCATGGTGGTGGAGTCGATCAGACTGTGGATCCAGGCGGTGCTGGAGTAATCCTTCTCAAAGTGCAGCTGGAACTCCACAAAGAACATAGAAACACATCTGGATCCAGAGAAAGGGGAAGGTTGGGTTTTAGTGTGTTTTTACATTTTGACACAAGGTGGAGGGGCAGAGTTGGAATACTTAGTACGAACAGCTAAAACAAAACTTTATTAAGAGAAAATCCAGGACAATACTACTTTAAATGAAGGGGGTGAACTGGTGACGCTAGGTTTTATGATGATCTCCTTTAAAACTGCCTTAAAACATATTTATGTGAGTGATAAAAGGACAAAATTATCAATCAGGCTGTTTGAGTTCATAATGTTTCTGCAGGTCAGAATGGCCCAGTGTCTCATATCAAGGCAGTGACCGCCACTTTTTACTGAGTTCATCCTGATGTAATAGTTATTAAATGATTTAGGACTTACTAGGTGTCAGCATCATGTTGATAAAGTCGATAAACTAGAGCTGAGCGGGTTTATTGGTTTATGGCTGGCTTCATATTCACCAATCTGAGGGATCTGTACTCCCTGAACTGATATTTATGACTCTTATTGTCCGTTATATAACCTCAGAGAACACTCCGACATCACTTGGCGTCTGATCAGAGCAAATCAGACCGTTGTGAAAGTTGAAGCAAAAGGGAAAGAACAGCCAGTCACTGATAACTTCACACAGCTCGCATTAAATTAGAAAAGGGACCACAGCCATCTTTTTTTTTTTCTTTCTTTTTTTTTTTACTGAGAAACTCTTTACTGTCTCTCCATACCATCATTTGCAAACCTGTTGTTTTCTCTCTCTCTCTCTCTCTCTCTTCTCTAACACACACACAGAGAAAGTGTCAGGAATGATAATTCACCCTTTCAGTCAAGTTAAATGCTAGTGGCAGTAAAGGCTGGCAGCAACATGAAACTAGAAGCTGAGTGAGCAGAGGTTTGATTTCTTCTGCCATTTTACAAGTTTAAGATTTTATTCCTTTATTGATCAAGGATGATATTAAATATTAAGACATACAAAGGTAGATTAGATTTATTATTGTGTGCAATAAGCAGAAGTGTCATCTACTGCAGAATGATTGGGAATCTCTCACTCTCAATTCAGAAATGAGAAAAATCCACAAGAAACAGCAGTGCATACTCAACACATTGTGACTTTGATATATTTCAGTTTAATCCCTACTTACTTTCTCAATGTACACATATTAAAATGGCAATAGTTGTTGAAATCAAGTGTCAGCTAAGGGCTGAGCTGCAGAGGAAATGTGCCGGCTGAAGAGTAAAGTGTGCAAATGTGGAAACATCACAGCAGGATTTCAAGTGGAAAAAAGAAAATAATGCTGCCGAATCAGGTTAGTGGCTTAAACAATGTGAGCTGAGTGGGAATGGAGTCCTGCCAAGTAATAACTCAGAGGTGTTAATGACCAAAGCTGAGAATGTGAAGCCTTGTTGAAAAAAGCTACACGGCAGAGCTGTATGCCTCTGTTCACAGGTAAAGCCAGCAGCACACAAGCAGCCATAAGACTTTTGAACTCCTCTTAAATTGCACCATCAGCACTATTGTGCACCTTCTGCACCTTATAATATTTGCACACCCACGACCAACAGTATTATCTGTATTCTACTAAATATTTGTATTTAGTTATACATCTTATTTTAGTTAAATAATTTATATTTTAGACTGATTTTCTTTTATTACTTTTGTATTATCTATGTTTTGTGTCTATTTTTTTTGCTTGTGTGGTCTTATTTTCTTTATATGTTCTTGAGCATTTTGAGTTTGTGACATAAGAATTTAATTGCTAGTGGTTGCTCCATGTAATTACTGTGCACATGACAATACAGTCTTGAATCTTGAGCATGCAAAAACGGAAGGATTTAGCTGCACACCAGAGGAAGCAACCTCACAGTTCGATATTGATCCAGGTAAAGGTGTAATGTTTTCAATGTTCCTACATTTATTAAGAGCTCAAATCATTCACCTGGTCACTGCCCGGATGCAGATGGTGGCGAGGAAACAGCCAGCGACGACCAACCAACCCCAGCCACCTTCTGGCGGGGTCGCGACCCCCGACGTCCGTCTGCCTCCACCGAGCTTCCCCTCCTTGGTGACTGCCATCGCTCCAGCCAATCAAAGGCAGACTGACATTGGTATCCCCTCACTCTGTCACAAGGGACGCTGGAGATCACAGCTCCACACCTCAAACTTCTCCTTCTGTCTCTAAACGTGCAGCACGTTTTCATTGGCTGGGCTTGTTCTGTCAAAACTGACGTCACTTGCTTAAAGGTCTTTAGGGCACTCAAAGGACCTTCTTCCCTTGTTGTTTCCTTCTTCTTCCTGCTCCTCTTCCTCACTGTGAAAACACAGAATCCACGACAGGCAGACGTTAAGCCATGAATGTCAGCATCCATCATGTAGAGTCTCGTTTTTTATGCATTTTTGTTGAGTTGTTGAGTCTAATCTCTCATAAAACGAGCACTGACAGCTACTAAACCCACTCTTGAGAAAAAGTGAAGGCACCTACATTTAGCGGATTATTTCCTGGGTGAAACATCATCAACATCATCCCAAATATTAAACGTAAAGTTGGGGTAGAAGAAACCAGCAAAGTTAAGATTTTGAAAGCAAGAATGGAGATTTTCATAATTGACCTGGAAACATGAACGCAGACACGATCTTCATTTTCAGACTCGTGCTGCTTTGAATGGACTCTTTCCTGCTGCCAGATAAAAGAGGACAATCTACTGCTCGTGTGACCGCTCATATCTGTTTGCTCTCATTCATCCCAGTGAGTGAAACAGCTGGAGAACAGCACTTGTCGCTGAATAACAGCAAGGAAAAAACTCAGACCCATCTGCTGTCAGGCTGGTGGACAAAAAGGTTTCATTTTAAATTGCAGTGAGTGTGTTTAAATGCTCGTGCTGCACACCACACTGGCCTTAAACAATAGCCGGCACAGCCATGAAACAACAGATTGCATCACTGATTGACTGATTACAGGCAGGTAGTTACCTTTGACCCAACCCACTTATTTCCAGGAAGAAGTTCAATGTAAGATGCTGAACCTCTTACACCCACATAAACCGTTCACATGCGCAGATTTTGTAAATTTGCTGCCACATATGCAGGAGGACCTCACATATAAATGGTAACTTTATCAATGTGCACATCTGTTAAAGTTAGCCAAAATGACCCTTTATGGAGGATTTGCATGGATTTGCATGTGTGTTTGCATTTGATAATCACGTCCTGCGGCTAAGCTCCAAGCTCTCACCCCGTGAATGTCTTTTAACACTTCAGTGGGTGTTTCCACTGAAAAGCTCCCGCCCTCACCTGCTGTGCCGCTTTTGCATTTCAGTTACTTGAGCTGTTACAGAAACCCAACCAGGCGGAAGCTGGAGGAATCTGGACAAACAAGCTGCGCGTGTTGAGAAATTGGGATGGAAAGGGAAAAGACCTCACCTACAGGACAGCAAACTTTCAAATAGGAAATGAAACAATAAAAGAAAATGAAAATGAAATGAACTTATTTAAAACATAAAAAGAGAGTATATACGAATAACTGCGATGTTGATACTCATGCAGCCGTCCAAAGGTTTCTGTGCAGCTTTTTTTGCTTTGTCATCTGTCACTCGAAAAAGGTTATCTCAACTAAAAAAAAAAAAAACAGGTTGTTATCTCGACCAAAGCATCAGGTTGTTAAGTTTAACATGTGTGTGTTTATTGATGCATGCGTCACCAGCAGACAAGGTTCCTCCTGCTGCAAAGTAAACTGGCACCAAGCCATGAAAACAGCAGGAAAGTTCACTCTGATTCACTGAAAGCTGCAAGCAAATCAACTCCAGTTCAAGCAATAAGAGTAGTTTTTTTTTTAAATGTGCATTAATTCAGAAGGGGTTCAATAAATAATCATAAACTTTAAGTAAAGGACGTTTGAAATTAAATCCTTAAAATTTGTACAATACATTTTCACTAAACTAACTAAAAAGAGTTCTACAAAATATTACATTTGCAATTAATGGCTCACATGCACTTTTCTTTGTGTTGTTAGACTTTTTTTTTTTTTACTTTTTTTAGCAGCTGTTGTTTGTTGCACTTATGGCTGATTTTTTTTTTTTTTAAGGATAATAGTAAAAAAAACCTACTTATTAGCAGAAAAACAAAAATGGCGATGGAGGCAGAGGAGAGAGAGGCACACACTGAGACCGGAAAAGGTGAAAGAGAGAAAGAGGGGAATAAAGAAAAGAGTGCAAGTCCAACAAGGCAAAAACACATAAAAGCAGATAAAAAGGGTAAAAGGGTAAAAAAAAAAAAAAAAGTGTTTGTTGACTTACATCAGCTGGTCTCTGCTCTTTCTTCTGTCACCGCCTCATGCTTCAACAAAAACGCAAACAGGCCAGATAAAGAAAAGTGGACTAAACAAAGACTGAGCTCCTGCACACACCCTGAAGGTGCTCTGCAGCTCAGCCCAGGCTGCAGCCTGCAGATAAGAGAGGAGGAGGAGGAGGAGACAAGGTCCTAAAAGGTGCAGCCTGGTACGACGAAAACACCGGAGTTTGTAAGTATTTTACGTCCGGTGGTAAAGATAATATCGCTCCTGTTAAATAATATCCAGACAGAGACTCTGGTGTTTGTGCAGACTTGTTTTTTTTGATGTTATAAAAGTCTGTGGTATTTCATAGCTTAGTGGCTTGTAGCCCCCAAAACGGACAAAGACTGAAAAAGTTGACAGAAATATAAATAAGTTATATGGAAAAAATGCATTGACTTTGACTTTAATTTATGAAAGTAAATAAATATCAAGTAAACAAATGAATAAAGGTCATTTTACCCTTATATTCAGCTCTATATAAATAAATTAGCTACCTAGCTGAGGCTAACGTAAAGTAGCCAGCTGTAGCTAACATGAAGCTAACACAAACTTAGCCAACAAGCTAGGTGCTAAACATAAAGTAGTTAGCAAAAACAGTCATGTAATATATAATTTATTAATGTATTCAGTTAATTTATTGACTCATTTGACAACCCCATACTGCTTCTTGTGTTTCCAGATAAGATATTTACTCAAGCAATGTGTTTTAGTACAATCTGAGATACTTAAGAATGATTTATATGTGACTTTACACTTTTTCTCCACTACGTTTACGACAGCTGTAAAATTATTTATTATTATTAATTTCATGCCTTTTATGTCTTATGTACACACTTTGACTTGTTCACAGATGCTATACAGATAAACTTCCCTTGCCTTGTAAATTAAAGTTTTACATATAAACCATATAGTGATAGAAACTATGAATTACAGCTGAAACTCATCAGTATTAGAAAACACTTTAAATTTTTAGCTTTATAACACTTTTTTCATAACATATTTTTCTGCAATGAATAATTTTAACTCTAAATACATTAGCTTGTATTTTAATGGACCATGAATCAATAAAGTCGTCTATCTATCAATGAAATGTTTAAGTACTTTTTATACATGGTATAATATATCACCCTTGATACCTGCAGTGTGTCTGTGGTGATAATCTTTAAAGGTTAAGCTAAATATTGAAATTTATATGATTGATACTTGACTGTATTGCCATTGCATGAGATGGATTTGACCCCATCTTTACCCTTTGTACCGTGGGGAATTTTAAGCTCCCACAAATTCACAAACTTCACCTAACAAAGTTAAATCCCTTCAAGGAAACGAGGATTTATTTGTTCATGCTTTCTTTTTCTGTCTTGTCTTCTTGATTTATTTTTTGTTTTCATATTCAAGTGAGTAAAAAAACATCCAGAACACCAGAAGTCCCATCCAGTTTTAGTTTAATTCCTTTTTAGAAAAAAAAAAAATCTCTTCACTTCAGTACATACGCATTGCACAAGGCAAGAAGCCATTTATTTTATTTTTTTTGTATTTTTTTTTCCTTAATTGTCATTTTTCTCTTTTTAACCCTTTCTTATTTCAAACCGGAGTTAAAAGCAGCAGCAGAACTGACGCCAACAACCAGCACTGGGCTTCCCAAAACTTTTTAACACTCAGATCCAGATCACAGAGGAGCTGATGTCGACGACCGGCACTGAAATCCAGCAGACAGAAAACAGACATCTGGACTGTGGCCACCGAGATGTAAGTTTAAACACTTAATAGAGGGAAGGTCTCATTCAACATAGCACATTTCTGATTTGAGCACAATAAATGGAAGCAAAATCACATTGGGGATTTAACATACATACACTTATAATGAATACCAAAAATTTTAGACAATTGCTGAAAAACATCTCCAAGTGTATGTAGGCCTAATGAGGATAATCTCATCGATCATATACAACAAGACGGTTAAAGTCTTTTATCACAGCTCTGGTAAAGTTTCCTTTAAAGGTGACAAAGCCACAGAGGTGGTTTGTCTCGATGCGTCTTCTGTCTGCGCTGGGATTGTACATGAGGTGCCGAGTCGCGTTTTGGGAAACCTGACCCTGAACAGTTGAAACAACTTCATCAACAGACAGATTGCTGGTGTAGAATATATCATATTAATATTATTTACAAAATCTCTGTACAATCAAATACACAAGGGTGAAAAGGGTTTGTCCTGCCAGTCGAGCGGCCCGGAGGACAGTTTAAAGGCGGGATATGCTCACGCAACAGGATGTTTGACCAGATTAGGAACCCCCGGAGGAAGTTATGGTCACAAGGATGGTCACACTGCGATAAGTGTTTACAGTTTGTTATCTAACCTAAACTAACACTGTTACGGATACAAATGGTCACAGAGATTCAGCCTATTTGCCATTCGTCCAACAACAGAGCCATTAAAAAAACTGACTGTAGTTATATTAAAACATGAGTGTACACAGTGCATATGTGTTTAGCAATCGGTCACATGGATCACAGTGGAAAAAAAAAACAACAACAATGCTTGGTACGCTTACATTGGTGCATAATTCGGCCTAAAGCATCCTGTTACGAGCAACCGCTTTCAATAGTGTTAACAATTAAATCAGCAGGACAAACTTCAGGAGCAGAAAAACTCTCCATCAAGATTCAAACAGGATTTCTAAGAGGGGAGGGGGGACTAACAGGGTTGCATATTTTTAAAAAAAAAACATTTACAAACATGTCACATCAACTCTGTTAGCTTTAAAGAAGGAAGTGAGCGTGTTAAAAAAAGGGGACAGAGAGATCAATAGATGAGTTACTGCATAGCCTGTTGGTTAGATTTCACTGTGGATAACGTGACATTTGCCATTCGGTGGGCGCTTCAAGCCAAAGCTCCTTACAGTACAGAGAAATACATACTGATCCGAGTACAGATGGTCCCCTGTGGGAAATCAACCCCCCCGAAACAAAGCATTCAAACCCCAAACTCTACAATCACGACTCAGACGGTCATCGAAGCCATCGATGATGAAACCCCCCATGCATGTCTTTATTTATCTAATTCTTATCAAATACAGACACCACGACCGAGCCACGTGATGAACAGAAGGCTGTGAAGCTCCTTCTACTTGGGCGTTTCAAGGCTCTGCAGGACGCTGATAATGTGTGTTTAAAAAGGTACAACTTGCTGTGAGACTCTGGTCACTTTGATAAGTGCTGCAAATCACAACATGAGCTTCTTCAGCCAGACGGAGCATGAGAGCGGGGATTTACATCTCGAGGAACAATCACACTGGTTCTTTTGTGCCAACGAAAAACAACCAAACCACGAAAAAAAATTCAGTACAACACTATTTTCAAATCACGTGGGCAAAACACACCGACTCACATTATTACTACTGGCCACAAAAAAAAAAACAGGATTAAATTAACAGAAGAACATACCATTTAAAAATGTTCCCAAACCAACCTGTATGTATAAACAGAAGGAAAAGAAAGGTTGGAAAACACGTAAAACTCCAGTTCTCAATATTAATCAACATTCTTACATCTTTGATATATATTAAATTTACCAAAACCATTGCTGTGCTAGTGGAAGATAAGGTTTTTGTACACACATGGGTGAGCTGATATAGAAACCGCACTGAATAGGTTACAGCACAATGGCCAGAACAAGACAGAACAAGACAAACAAAATACAAACCCAGAAAGCAAGAGTGAAATATGCATCTGCGTGCACGACATTACAAAAACAGTTTTCAACAGGTAGGAAACTGAGTTGAAACCGCAGGAAAACCGAGGGGCACAAACATGGTGTAACACAGTGAAGGCAACTGACTGGGCTTTTCAGAATAAAAGACGGGGTGGCGCAAGATAACCCACACCAGCCTGATTTTAAAGCAGCGTGGCACCTGACAGGTCGAGGCCACTATTTTCATCCAAACATCAGTTGGAGCAAGGCAAATTAAAAAAAGAAAAAAAGAAAACAAGAACAAAAAGTACCCGAAAAGAACATTTGCAGTGTCGTCACAGCTGAAAACAAACAGGATCGAACACGCTGGGGATTCAATGTTTTCAGATGCGATGTGGCTGACTAATACTCAGTATTTCACCACAGCGTTACTAAATACGTGTTGGCATTCAGATTATTGAATCTAATAGTTAATGAAGCCTGTTATGTATCCACAGTAGAAAAAGACTCATTTTTAACTTCAGTATGCGTCAACTGCAGGAACTGTGATTATTCTGTTTATCCTATCCTAATTAGTTATGAAATTTTAATTGTTAATCCCTGTTGATTCTGTTAAGTCTCTAACTTTCAAAAATCATCACTGTTCAAATAGTTCATGTTCAATTTCACAACAAAACTTTTAAAATGTCAGTGTACTGTGAGTAGCTGTGAATAAAAACACCAACTTACATTTTCTTCCTAAGAACTGCGTGGTACTGAAATCCAACTGCCCGACGTGTGTTTTCACAAATGAAGTAAAGAGGAAGAACAAAACTGCATAGCAGCAAACATGTTATTTGTCGGGGTCATGTAGTCAAGGGTGAAGAGTCACCTGATTTAGTCAATGAGACGTTCAAAATACTTGCATAACATTCAACAAGCTGATAAGGATTTTACCCTTGTTATTACACTGTTGATAAAATTTTAAAAAATTCAAGGTCCTGTCAAGACAATCCCCCAGTGCTGAAGTAACACTTATATATCAGGTTCAAAAACACAGAAAACGACCCCAAGGTGTTGGTAGTGATGATTTGGAGGTATTTGAACAACAAATGGTCTAGATTACAATAACTAAGAGACAGAGGTGAAACAGACAAAGAGTGAAAAGAGCACAGTTTCTCTGCTGGAGAGTAAAGGCATGTATTTATAAAGCATTGGAGAGCACACCGTCCACCTTTATAGTTCAGCCTCTTTGACATGAAACAGAAATGAAAGGCTGTCAAGGTCCAGGCTGGGAGGGGGTGGGTGGGCTACAGTGACATTACAGGACGCTATATACTAGGATCTGATAATCTATAATTCACTGATGGTGACTACAAAACTCACTGATGATGAAGCCTCTTTACAGTTCTCATTATCAGCCATAGTAAATTATAAGCTAAACTTTTCAATAGGTGGTGTAATTTACATTTCAAACACAGATCAGGTTCCTTTTAAAAAGTGAATAAAAGACTCCCTTCAGAACATTATTACAGGCAAAAGGGTTTCCATCCTGAAATCCTAAGGCCATGGCTTCAGTAAAATTTGAAAGATCCACACCAGCATTTTCAATTACAAAAAGTTGCTTCAATCTATTCCAGGATGGATGTACTAGCGTGGATATGGACAGTTACTGCACACTGACTCACTGTTGTTTGACAGAGGGACGCAAACTGTGAATCTGACGAGGCCATTTCTGCTCGTTCTGCAACTTGGTTTATTTACAAAAGTGTTGGCTAATTCTGATCAATTCGGCCAGCTTCCCTTTAAACACAAGCTTGGAGAATCTGGACCTGTTCCAAACCCCCAGGCTCATTTCAAGGCTGGTTAAAATTAAGTATAGTGTGTGTAAAATGGTCTAAGAAGAATAAAACGTGATCATCAGGGCTGTTGCTGAGCAATGTTGGCCAACTACTAAAACATATCTTTTAGAAAAGTAGGCTGATTTTTATCTCGTTGTTTGCGAGTACAAAGTTGGAGTAAATATAACTTCTCCTACCCAGCAGAGCTCTGAGAACAAATTACCAAATGTTGTGCACAACATCTCCACCGTTAGACAGTGAAAACAGTCTCATCTACAGTATTTGAACTGATTCTGTTACTAGCGTACAGTAGTGTGTTATACAAGAGGTGCGACTTGGCTAAAATAATCATGATCCCTATCGTCTCCCAAAAGGTGACTCAGTTCTTCCACTTTTACATCTACAACAGGGGCGCTGAACTGTTTTCATGCCAAATACTATATCAGCCTGCAGGAGCTCAGCCTGAATACTTCAATAAATTACACTGCAACATCGAAAAAAGGCAGCAGGGTGGCAGAGGAGCTACAAGGGGAGGAAACAGGCCTCCATCCTGCTGAAGCGTCCTTGAGCTGGACACTGACAGACAGGGAAGGACAAGAGAGAAAGAAAATATGATTTCCTACAGAGGTGGAAAAAAAACAAACAAAAAAAACAGCACGTCACAAATTACACAAACATGTTGCCGAGCCGGACTGAACTGTAGTTGTAGTGATGCAACTCAACAGAAACAAAAACCAACAATGCAGACACAGCTGTAGCGGCGTCTGTTGGAAGACAACGTCTTGGTCCCGTCATCTAACACCAAACTCAGCAGGTTAGGTGTATGCACGCTTGGCAATACGGCATCGTTAATGTTAACGTGTAGGCAGACGGAGGAGAAACAAACAAAAAAAAGCAAAAGGCCATGTGCAGTAGAGCAACAGAAAGAATTTAAAAAGCTTTTTCCTGCATCACATCTGAGCTGAAGCAGGCGGGTGTTGAATGAATCTTAACAGGATTTTGGCTTCAGTGCACTCCTTCAAAGACTGCAGTGTGGTGGGCAACTTTTTGTGCAACAGATGAGCAACGGCAAAAAAAAAAAAAAAAGGCTAGTGGCTAAATAAATTACCCTCAGACTGTCTGTCTGCACTCTGACAGGTGAAGGCAGGATGCGTTGGTGGTTGAATGATGTTTCTGTAGCCGCGGGGTGAAGGAATTTCCTTAAGTCCCTCGTGGTGAAAATGCCCAAGTACTCGTTAAAGAGCAACTTCTTTTCTGCGCTGACATCCTATCTTAAAGAACCATTGCACAAATAGTCGCCCAGGGCACCGCAGCCCCCAGGACGTAATGCTACAGTAGCTATTCACACAAACACACACAGTAACAAAAAAAACAAAAAAAGACACCTAAATACTCTGTGTGATTACAGGAAACCATATTTTTTTACAATATTAAAACCTCTATGATAGGGGGACTCTGGGAAATTTAGGAGATGAATGTTAGAGGTTATCACTATTTACAAGTGTTAAATTATTAAAATGGCTTTTCTCATTTCTCTTTTAGTGTTCCTTTAGAGGCCTCTGTCAACGGGACCTTTCAGCAGCGTCAGAGGTTGATGACGTCACAGCATTGAGAGTTGTTGACATCACAGCGTTCGGAGGGTGGATGACATCGTCTTTCTTTGTCGAGGATCGATGATGTCGCGTCACGTTTGCCTTCAGGGGTCCTCTGTAGTCTTCAGTAGCTCCATCAGCGCCCCGACAGCTCCGAAATAACCCTGGTGCAAACACAAAAACACAAACACACACACACACTTTTTACACAGAGCGTCTATGTCGTGAGCTTTACGGAGTATTTTTACGAACTACCTGGGATCATACTTGTTTTAATTTAGTTCTGGTCTCGTACTAAACTCAAGTTTTCCTCCTGACTTCCTTCAGGTCTCACTGGAGGTCCACATTCATTAAAGTCTTCTTACTATTTATTAGCTGATTGCTCACCTCGTGTTCCAGGAAGAGGGCTCTTAATTGTCCTTTAGACCAAAAGTCCATGGCATAGGCTAGCAGTTTGGTGGACACTGTGTTGATGCGAAGGAAGTTTCCAACAAATACCACTCGCTCGATTTTCTGATGTGAAGAGAGACGTAAAAAAAATTAAATAAAGAGAAATCAAGCCCCATTGTGTGTGTCAGACGCAAGAACAATAACATTAATTTGAAAATATGAAAGATCAGGGTTCCTTCATGGCGCAGGGATTAGTCTCCCCCCTCGTTCTCTGTACTGCCAAATGTTGCTTTGCACATTTAGACCACACTGCTCTTTCTCTTTTAATACATGTCAGCAAAATGCAGCACCTCTTCCAAACCACATGGTGGTGCTGGAGAGCTGATAAACTGGTTACCAATAGATCTCTGGCTTTACTATGGAAATGTGTTAATAGTCTTTAGTACTGGTGAACCCCCGTCACGCTAACTAATCAGCTTCAAACCAAACACTGATCAAATCTGGAATCACACCAAAAACCTTAAAGGCTTTGAAAACTGCAAAAAAGTCAGAAGATTCCTAAAATTGCTGAATGGAAATGTGTCAAATACTGTAAAATGAGAAAGACAGTGAGATTTACATATTAATTATATTTTATTTCACCTCTACATCACATCCACAGTGGGGAAAATAATCATACTGAGAGCAAACGCCGGATGTCTGACTGTGGAATATGTTAATCTAATTATTGGCAGCAAAATGACACAGTGAAGATGATTGTTTGAGACAGAGCTTATCGTCATGCTGTAAACTGCATTATGCAATTTGATAACTCTGACTGTGCACATCAAGCAAGGTGAGCGTGTGTTTATGTGTGTTGAAGCTCGGCTCGACCGGTACACTGATATGTCTTTATAATGGGCCCATAAAGGACCCATTATCAGTTATCAGGTCATCAAGGCCCTGATAGGATGGAGGTCCCTTCATGTCCACAGAAAAGAAGAAAACAGAAGTAGCAGCTCATCTTTTATCATGTATCTACATGTTAAACAGTGATGTCTTTTGAAAACTAACGATTTGTTTAAAAGGACAAATTTATCGCAGTTTATTTACCAAAGCAGGTATGATGATGATGAAAACCGGTCAATGGGAAAAACTTTCTTATATCGAAATTTAAGATATTTAAAACCAAAACAAGGCAGACTTGTTAATTAGATGATATAAAAATATCAATATCAAGCCTACAGTTAGTGGACGTGCACGCACATCTCTGCTGCAGCTCTGTGTGCTCTGATAGCCCTGTACAATGCTGCTTGATCGCCATGCCACAAGGCAACACTGTAAAGAAGCTCACAGCACACAGAAAGACTCCAGGCTGACCCTTCACTCCAGAAAACAACAAGACAAACCTTCAAATCCAGCTTTACCTCCATTACATTTAAATATTTAGATGTAAATGACATTCATTAAACTATTTTTGGTTGCCAATTAGCACCCATAATCCCAAAATTCCCTGGAAGCTCACAGTTGATAAACTAAAACTTGTAGTCTTTCATAGTTAGTTCTGAGACTTTTAGAGGGACAGTAATAAAATCAGTTGTATTTTTAAAACATAACCACCTAGTACAGTTAGTAAAAGAGTTTTTATGTAAAAGCTCAGAACATCCCGTGATCAAAGCAAATATCAATCTGATTAACTCCAATAAACCTAGAATATAAACCTGGGTAGAAACAATGCACAGACGGAAAGTATGTGTGTGTTAGTCTAAACCCTGGTCTGTGTGTGTGTACCTCATTGACAGCACACATCCGTGCTATGGATCCTATGTTATTAGTGATGGTGACCAGTGTGGCTCGTGCCAGGTCTTCCTTACTGATGCTGTCTCGCTTCTCTTTGCTCATCATGTGACCGAAACTGCAAAACAGATCATATGAAGCGCAATATGTAAAATCTTTTTAAATATAAACACAAAACACAAACACCCTCCGCTCATGGAAACTATTAAAATTTGATTAACTAATTCAAAGAGAAAACAGAACACATAGCTCTGTAAATGTCACAATAACACAATAACAAGTGTTGTTTGTGAGTGTGTGTGTTGTTTCAATAAATGACTGAATGGAACACCAAGAAACAGAGATTATAATCTGTGATAAATCTGTGTTTCACTTTGCTTTATGGATCAACCTTTGGACAGAGAACTGCAGGTGTACTGTATATGTTCAAGCTAAACCCAGCTTAGCAGCAAGTGTGTGTGTGTGTGTGTGTGTGTGTGCATGTGTGTACTTTACTATTTCATACATCATTTGTTGGTCTGTGTCTTTCGTATTTCTGTTTTGACTTTCATGTACATTTATACAGACCATCAAACAGCACTGTGTCCACACACATTAAACTCATTTAAGTTATTTTGGATTTTGGGTCTCAAAACACTATTTTTCAAGTCAACTGATGAGTCAGCAGTTCAATACGAATATTCACAATTTATTACTCATGTTTTTTCTTCAGTTATGACCCAGCCACGATCATGAGAAAAACATTACTCAGGGCCACTGCCTAGTTACGGTGCAGTCCCAGCTGCTCCACACTCAACTCATATATGTAATGTAACATCTACAGGAATCTACACGTTCAAGTGTTTGCTCATCATTTCTGATTTGAAAACATCAGAGATATGAAAAGAGATGTAAAGATGAGATGTAAAAAAATGTGCGTCCTGGTCACAGCTGAATATCAAAATCCTGCAGCACTGAAGAGCAGCTCTACTGATTGGCCACACTGGATGTTAGTGGAGGAAGTGATACCAACGTCGTCTCCAACGCTGCTTTAAGGTGACTTCACTGGCTTAGAGCAGCCATCAGAAACAAGTCACACCCCTTTGTGTCTCAGCCGTCAGTTTCCATCACTCTATTTACATTACAGCTTGTGCAAAGAGCATGTTTGCGATGTTTGAAAGAGTATGTTTAATTATTATATTATAGGCTGCCACACCTTTATCCTGCATTGCTCTGCATACAGTGACATAGATAAAGTGCAATGATTATACTAGATGATAAAATGTGGTTTGACTCGTCCGGTTATTTCAGATTTATTTGAGATTATTTTCTTCATTCTTCATGATGAGTTTCCTCTTTTCTTACATCTAGCATTCAGAGAATTAAATGTCTTGCTGATCTGTGAAACGCTGTGACAAAGCCTCGCTCACCTGGATGCGACTGCGGAGCCCTGCAGGCCGAAGCGCTCGTAGTCTCCCCCGTAGATATCCTTCACCAGTTTGTCCACGTTGGTAGAGTCGCCCTTGCTGGCCATTTCCAACGCCTCCTCGAATGTCTCGCAGCCCGTCAGCAGGCAGCAAAGGCCCAGGAATGTACCGCCTCCCAGACTAAAAGAAAGAGAGGAAGAGGATAAAGCCTGAGAGAGAGTGTGAGGGAGACACTGATGCAGTTGATGCAAATTTGAAGAGTTAAAATCACTGAACAGAAAAAGAGATACGAGGAAAAGTGTGAAAGAGGAAAGGGACTTCGTTTTATTTCCTAATTTCTCCCAACAGCTCAATATCTAATCGCAATCTGGTCCTACAGTTACATACGTACAAAGGTACGCAAGGTAATCAGAGATATGACTGGAATTCAAACAAGTAATTCTGGCTCCTCTGGCGGATCTAATGAGGCTATAAAAAGTGTTCAGCCACCTTCACCTTTTGCACATATTAATGCATAACAAGATTTAAGGGCTCAGGGTGGACTAAGTGTAATAAACTAGTCGATAACATTATGCAAAATGTATTCGCGAAAACACCACTTCTCTGTATTTTCACAAGCCCCAATACAATATTTCCAACATGTTTCCCAACATATTTTTTTTTGTTTCATTAATTTCAAAGGTTTACTTCATAATAATTAAGTCTTAGACTAGCTAACCATGTGTTAAAAGGAGTAGAGTCTGACGTGTATTTTTTGTGTTCTGCTTGTGCAAATCAACTGTCTTGTGAGCGATAATGAAAAGCTGAAGGTGGGGTTATATCAGATTTAGCTTGTTTTGTGATTGGCCCTCATGCAACAACCACTCGTGTATATTTGTTCTTAAGTGGCACATACAGGTGATTTAAGAGAACCTGTGGCGTTCATTGAAGGTGTGAAGGAAATGCTCCAAGCCTGGTCATTTTTGCAGATAATCTGCCTCTCTACAAAGCTGGAAGAACACTTATTATTATTATTATTATTATTATTATTTTTATGCTCATATTTCAACACAACTTGTACTCTGTTATTTCCTATTACATCCCCTCAACCTCTTCTATTATTAGACAGGGGCTGTTTTGCTTTAGAAAAACATTTTTAGTGTTTAATTTTACATCAAACCGTCCCCTCTTTTAGTCTGTCACAGCGCAGTTTTGCTCTGCTGACTCACCACTGACACCTGTACTATTAATATTTTTAGATTGTCTCAGGTCCTCTAACACTGTGAAAAACTTACTTTAACTCTGTGGTCACATTTTTGTGAATGAAACCTGCCCGCACATGGAGTCAAACATTATGGCAATTTATATGGCAATTTTGGGGGTCATTATAGATAAATCTCACCAATACACACCTCCTTGTGAAGTAGGCGTATCAGCATGAAACAAGCAAAGAGGTTGGTGAATCTGACTTGTGCGAAATAGCCTACTGGTAATAAATATTACAGTTTCAGGTTAAGAATATATCAATCTTTTTCCATCCTCCTCACCTGGTCCCAGTCACCCGTTTGTAGTTGTCCTCCGAGTACACTGCCAGGATGGACACCCCGGAGCCGATGTTGACCAGCAGCATGGGGAAGGGGTTGTCCAGGGTGCAGGGCTTCTTCACGCAGCTCTGGGTGTCCGACGGGTTCTGGAAGTAGTAGCACTCTGGGTGTCCGTTGAAGCCCACCCGGTCGACATACAGCAGGCCGCGGATCAGGCAGTCCAGCTCATCTAGCTTCAGCAGCTCTAGGTCAGCCATCTGCGGCACAAACGGAGCAGAGTTCAAAAACTGAGAGGAGACTATCAAACGATGTCAGAGGGTATTACAGGTGCACTATAGAAAGTATCCTGAAAGGCTGCATCGTTGTACCGAAGCATCCGGTCCTGCCTCACCAGGCTCACCAGGCTTCACCCCTTAGGCCGAAAGACTTTTGAACTCCCAAGCTCTTGAGCTTCACTCGCACCTTATTTATACTTAATACTTGTTTCATGATACTTGCCACTTGTTTATACCTCCATTTAGTCACTTCTGCACATTGGTCTCAACACTATCATATTTCTATCTATATTCTACTTTAGATTTTTATATTTAAGTGTTTTAATTTACTTTATATGCTATATTCTACTTATATTCTACATATTTCACATAGTTATTCCTATATCTTGAACATTTAGTCATTTTTTTCTTGTGTGATTTTCTTTCTGCATATTTTTGAGCATTGTTAGAGGAAGACTGTGACTAAAGAATTTCATTGCCAATGATTGCTCCATGTAATTGCTATTTGTGCAAATGTCAAATAAAATCTTGAATCTTGAATCTTGAATCAAAGGGGTTTTAAGGGTTCAGGATGATTATCACAGGATTATCACATTCCTTGGAAGCTTCACTTTTTTGTGTGTCATAAATTATTTTGAAAGTGTACAACTCAAGTGTGCACAAGTTTTTGGTTCAGCTCAGCTCGTGCTGCAGTGCCCAGAGTTCACTGATCCTGCTGCACTGCAGAAAGGGTCAATGAACTCTCAGTGAAGGTAAATGGGCAGGGGGACAGTAAATGCTCCCTAACTTCATGTTTTTGTGTGTCATGTTCAAGGATTTAAGAGTCACTAGAAATGTATGGATAGTCTCAATCAACTGCACAGACGTCGAGGAAGACAGACATTTCTGCTCAAATCAGACTAGAACCAGAATTTAATTCTGTATACTGTAAATGTGACAGAGCCGTTAACATGGTCTTGTTGGTATGAACTAGATTGAAACCGATTTTCTCATTTCACTCTTTGTGCAATATAAAAACTGAAAATACCAGTTGCAATTTTCTACAGCTCAAGATTATGTCAACAAATGTCTGATCTTATCTGATCAAGGATGCAAAATTGAAAGATATTCAATTCATAATGTGACACAAGAAGGCTAAATTCTCACACTTAAGAAGCTTGAACCATGAATTGTTTGCTTTAAAAAAGTCTCACCGTTCTGAAGTCATTCTCAAACTTGTACGCCCCTCCTCCGGTGGCGCAGAGTGTCGTGTGCAGGCTGGAGAAGTTCTTGTCATGACCCATCTGGATGAAACGGGGCATGGCCTGTGTTGGGAAGCGGATGAAGTGCAGGTTCCCCGTCCTGCCGCACATGGTCAGGTTCCTCAGCTCCAGGTGGACGTCACGGACGCCTGCGTTTTACCTGAGGGAGGGAGGGGGGGGTGATTACTGTATGTGCTCATGTCTATTTGGAAACATACGCTACTAAAAAACCTCAAAAAATAGTGTGTCTTTGTGGCGTAGTGATGTTCTGTTTCAAAACTTTATAGAGGTGAATGATTCCCTAATAACTGTGCTTGAAGTCAAGAACAAACGCACCTTATCACTCTTATGCAATAAATTAGTGACACACTGTTAAATACATCCTGGTATTTTCTTGTCAAGTGTCCTTGACTTTCCCTTA
Source organism: Scortum barcoo (assembly GCA_023238725.1). Taxonomy (NCBI): domain Eukaryota; kingdom Metazoa; phylum Chordata; class Actinopteri; order Centrarchiformes; family Terapontidae; genus Scortum; species Scortum barcoo. The sequence continues at coordinate 18,933,910 of CM041544.1, read as the reverse complement.
CACAATTAACAGATGCAAGTATGTGGGTGTGACCACGTGTGTGTGTGTGTGTGTGGGTAGACATACCATAGGCCACGTTTGAGGTGAGGTAGCGGCGGATGGACTTGAGGTTTTCCACTTCCTCTTGTTCTTCCTCTGCAGTTATATCGACTGGCTCAAAGTACACCAATTTCACCAAGGTGCCACCGATGTCCATACCAAACCAGGGGAAGGCTGGAGAGGAAAGAAGAAAATTGTAATTAACCTCAGCATCTTTAAAGTTGACTACTCAGTTACAAAATTAAAGAAGACTTTAGTGAGCAAAGCACTAAAAATCACTAAAAGCCTTTAAGGACAGTTTACCTTGGTGTAAGTTTAAAAGTTCCTCACTGTACTGTGTTATATAACTCTAATAATGTAGCTGAAATTAAAGAGGTACCATTAACGCATAACAGAAATATAATGTCTGATATGTGATGCTGCTAAATAAAAGCCGACAAACAATGCATTATGAAGCTTAAAGTAAGTTATATTGTCAGATTTCATACATTGCAGCATAAATGTGCATCATTCTTATGATATCATCTTCTTTACCAAGGCTTTTGAGTAAGTTAAGGTTAAAGTTTATGATAATGTATTGCTGCCAGCATAAAAGCAAAAACTTGCTCAGTTTCTTTTTTATAACACAAAACCAGAATGTCTGTCATGTTTTTTTTATTAATCAACAATTTAGTACCAGAAATACCAGAAAACACCTGTGACGCCGTAAAACATCTTTTGTCTGACCAAAAGAAAAAGAAAGCAAAGAGATGGAGAGTACGAAGCACGTACATATATGCGAAAATAGAAAAATAATATATGTATGGACAAAACAAGAGATATGAAACCCAAACTAGTAATAATTCAATATGAATGAAATGCCTGGAACTACACTGTAGATTGGAGGAGCGCTGACACAATCAGATTAATCATTTCAGTCATTTTTCAGCTTTGTGATGATTTAAGGTTACTGTCATTGTCTCATAGGAAAAAAATATCTTTGATGAGGGGAACTGCTGCATCCAAACTAAACACCACAATTGAACAGATTAAATAAGAACAAAGGTGTAAATACTAGCTTGAGGTAATTAGTCACTCTGTTAAATGATTTGACTGGCTGCCATTTATTGTTGTCATATATATTAAATACTGAATCTCCTAGACTCTGTGAAATAACTGCTGCACAGAGAGAGGCTGGTTGAGACAGAGGAAACAGTCTGCGGTGGACAGTTTGGTACAAAAGTTACGCAAAGCACAAGAAAGAAAAAAAAAAGATTTTCCTGCACTAATGGATCGAAAAAAAAAACAACCAGCATCACTGCTCAGCAAGAGCCACGGTCGCCATAGAAACAGACAGCCCCCCCCTCCATCATCTCCTCTTCTCTCTGTCTCTCACACACTCTTCAGCCTCCTATTTTCTCTTTCCATTAGCTTGTCCTTTCCATCTCTCAGCTTCTATCACATTCTCATACACACCATCCATCCATCCATCCATTCGGTTCGGTTTCTTCCTTTTCCATTTCTTATTCTCCTCTCTTGCTCCTTCGGTTTCCCCATTTTCTTTCCCCTTTCCTCCTTCTTTCCTGCTCTTCTTCGCTTGCTTCTTGTCTCTCGATCAATTTAATTAAATTCAAGTAAGATTAACTTGCAGTGATGGGGGGAGAGCTGATGGCGCAAGACGTTTTTAATGCACTGCAAAGCATCTACTACATTTAACTTTGAGGTACATCAGCCTTTCTTCGCTTCTCCATTCAATTCAGATGGCTTTCTTTGTGTGATAATTAGAGATAAAATGACTTCAAAAACGAACGTAACTATTTTGATAACAGATTTACAGTTTCAATTGTTCCTATTCTTCCATTGTGAATACCTGCTGCTTTTTTTCTGTTTTACAAAATCACAGAAAGGAATATATTTGGGGTTTGGACCGTGAAACAGAGAGAACAGACAAAACAAGCAATCTGAAGGTGTCATCTTGGGCTCTGGGAAATTGTTATCTACTAATTAATCAAGAATATAATCAGCCAATTAAACTAATTCTGAGCTTTTTATAACAATCGATATATTTTTTTTGTCAATGGCCGAAGTCACCTTGATTTTATAAAAGCCTTACAAAAGACGAACAGGAACAAATGTTAAAAGACAGACAAAAAACATGTAACGTAGAATTTTAAAACCTTAGAAAATTTATTTCATCAGTACAAACTAAACCAAAATTCGTACATCAAATGTTATCCTTTTGGCGGAGGGATCTTTTCTTTTCTGGCTGTGAATACGTTGCTATTTTTAGACGTCACCTGCATTGATCCACTTTTCTTTGCGTTGGCTGTCCAACAAATACCAAAGATCTGGTCGAACGCTCGGCAGAGCAAATGTTTGAAGAAGGTGGCAGCCGTGGTGAGACAATGAGGCTCCAAGTCTTTGATACACTGATGTTTTATATCTGTCGCACAACACGACGGCGAGAGACGAACAACGAGGAGCGACAATCAGTGTGTCTTTAGCTTGGGACAATGAAAACACTGTGAGGCTGTTCAAGACAACACATGTTCACTTAAAGACATGTTGTTGTTGTTGTTTTGCTGTTGAGGAAAACAGCAGCGTTCAACAGAAGAATGTGTTGAATCCAAAATATTTAGTGGATGATTATGTACCACTGGGACACTGAAAACCATGTTACTATGCATATTAAGCAGCTATAGTGATACAGAAAAACTGCTCAGATGGGTACATCTGAAGCATGTTTATATTTGAATCCATGTAATGATGATTGCATTTTTTAAACAATTAAGTTTCTCTACTCTGCCAGCTACCTGTGCAGGTATGTTCAGGGCTTCATGTGTTGATTACTTTTATAATCTGTTAATTACTTTGCGTGATTAATTGTTAAAATGTCATAAATAATTGAAGAATGACCACTGCAGTTTTCTAAAGCACAACTTGGCTTCTTCAGTTGTCTTGTTTTGTCCAACCAAGAACTCAGACTAAAAAAAAAAACTTTAACTTCAGTGTCTCATAAGACAAAAAAGCAGAGAATCCTCACAAGTAAGAGGATGTGATTGAATATTTCTGCATGAAAAACTATAAAAGGATTATCAAAGTCTGCATGTGCCTGGTGACTTCTTCAGGTGCCCTGGTCCTCTGTGTGACCTCAGCTTCGCCCTGCCAGGACAATCAGGAGATGTGACTGTTTCACAACAGACTACTGAAAGGGAACGCACTGATTCTGTCTGGCTTATTGAGGCAAAGTCCACTTTCAGATTACAGCTGCAAAATTCGAGCTTGGGATTTCAGGTCACGGGTGAACCGCATGTCAGCGTGTATTTTATGCTTTTGTTACATTCTCATGCAATATCGGTATACACTTTAACTGTCCCCGCTGTCCAAATAGAGTAAGTTAGCATTAAAAATCAGTTTTGTTTTGTTTGTTTTTTTTTTTTAATCAAGCAATCATTTGAGTAGACAGATAATGCTTGAAGTTACGACCTTCAAGTGCTTGACTGGACTTGAGCCCTCTATTGTGGGTTTATTGTAAGTCATATCTCTATGATATGATATGATACTGTTTGTAGTGACTTTGAACAGTGAAAGTGTGACAGCAGGTTCAGCTAATATGATCTTTACAACAACACTGAAGTGCAGTCAGTCAATTTAAGTGATCTTTTCTTTATAATTGCACCCAGAGACAAAATTAATACTGTTACATGATCAGAAGTAGCTCTTCACAAAGGTCAATTTTTTACTGAGATGTTTCAGTCTGTTGTGGTGTTGAACTGAACTGTTTTATAGTATTTTCAGGTGTTTGTATTTTTGACTTTTGTTCCCGTCCCCTCTCACCTACTGACCTGCTCTACCGTCTATAAACATGAACTGAGGAGTGCCCGCTGCAAAAAAAAGTAGATGTTCTTTAACAACAACTTCTCTTCTCTTCTCTTGTGTATTTTTATGGTATGGATCATTTCAACTAAACTACCTTATCATATCTTCCACTTTAATCTCAGATAACAGGGCTCTTAATAATGATTTTGTTTCTCTCATTTTTTTTTAATTTATTACAATTCATATACAGTAAAAGAGTTGTTTATTGACTTCAGCTGCTTCACCGTTGAAAGAGGAGGAAGTACAGACTTGTAACAAAGACCAAAGCTGAGGCAGAACTGTGAAACGCTGGAAACAGAAATATGATCTCCTTCTCTGATACGATGAAAGGGATCACTGCGAGCAGAAGCAACACTATTAAAAGCCGGCCAAAGAGCATGATGGCATCTGCCTCGATGAGTGACAATCACGTTTTCCTCCGCAACCTCAGCCAAAGAAAACACGCTCACAACCTGCACAACGTGATAGAAATCATTTAAAATATAGTACAACCAATTATGGGTTATTGTCTATACAAACAAACAAATTACATAAATATTATACTGATATTAAGTTGCTAGTAGACAGTATTTTGTGTAAGTGTTGTGACCTCAAATTGAACCTTGTATAGCTGCGTGTAACAAGAAATTGCACATTTTCCTTGTTTCCCTTCCAAGAATGTAATGTTGTCATAGAGGAAACTCCTCAGGCCATGTGACACTGAAACTGCACACTCCACTAATATCATTAAGGAAGGCATCTATTTAGTGGGGGAGGAACGTCAATTTCTTATCACACACTTAATCAATGACCAATTATGGAAATGTCAAAATAAATCTCCCAAGAAAGAATTTAAATGGTGTGCAACTGCTATGATGGTAATGGGAGCGAGGATGGGGAATAATAAATAATATATATATAATACATAATAATAAATAATTATTATTAATTTATTAATATTAATTTATTATTATAATAAATGAATAATAAATCACATTGGTGTAGGAGATGCGGAGAACATAAGATGGGCAGATTTATGTTACACAAACAAAGTGGGCTTCACAGTGGTTACTAAAAGCATTTTTTTTTTGAGTGGCTGGGTAAAGGTGACATAAAATAAGAGGACCTGAAGGGTGGGATGTTGTGATTTCAAGGTCACAGTCCCAGTTAACAGGAGCGGCAGGTTCAACTGAACAGGAAGACAGGTCGACTTTTTTGACACCAGAGTTTCCACTTCGTGGAACAACAAGGAAGTTTTCCTGGCAGAATCTGCTTGATCAATGTCAATTTACAGCCTGAATATTTCCTTATAGAATAAATTAGTTCTTTTGTTTGCAAGGCTTGCAAGGAGGAGGAGGTTTATGTTATCCTTTTCATATTTTGCTATATTTGTGCACAAAAACTGAAATTATTTAGGTATTTTCCTTTGTGGCATAAGTTATGGCTGGAACAAATATTATGTTTAAAGTTCAACCAGAACAGTAAAATATCTGAGACTGGTTTTACAGAATTACAAAGGACACCAACAGCCCTCTTTATGAAACCTGTGTAACCGAGTCCTATCAAATGTCAAGAATGACTACTGCACATCTGAGATTATTAACTTGTCAGACTTTGTCATTAATCTACTTGACATTTATTCACTGCATTTCTCTGGTGATCATTTGCTTGTGCAGCGAAAAAGACACAAAATAAAACTGACTGAAAAGACTGCGTACATACAATGTTCTGGCCTACATTCTTTCTTTTATTCATTCACAGTGGCCTTGTGGCTAGACTGACAGACACTTCTTCTACAAAAAGCTATAAATTATAATGGAGCAGTCCTTCAGCAGTTCCTGTCTAGGTTTCTTTGAGCAAGCATTTAGTTTCCTTGCGGCCGTCTGGGATTGCCTTGCCTCCTTAGTGGAGTCTTACTGTGCAATGCTGAAAAACTGGTTGCTCAACCCTCAACATTTCTCTCCATAAAAACAAGTATGGTATAGACATAGTTGCCCAGTTATCTAGGGTATCTATTTAAAAAGCACACAGACACATGTCACGCGTACACTCTGTGCGTCCAACCAAAGTGTTGCAAGGAGAAGGGTCGAGGGCTGAGGAGTGATTTGCGTCCATGTAGGTGAAAGGTCTCTGCCCTAACACACTGCTACCATGCACTCCCCCACATGGTAGGTACAGTGTGTGTGTGTGTACAGTCCAACCTGAAGTACAAAGTCTAGATTTTTTTTTCCCTGACATGCTTGCTGGTCAGATTTCCAACAAGATCTCAAGAGATCATTGGTAGTAACCTTTTCTAATACATTTTCGTATTGCTTAACCTTTAATCTAAGGTTTTGCAGAGAGGTTTTGGTGTGCGTTCGTGCAGAGAGCACAGGACAAGAACAACACTTGTACAGCACACTTGTGAGATAAGACAAGAAAATACAGCAGATGAACAATGTTTGGGTACAATGGATATAATAACATCCCATCATTCTACTGAGCAAAACATCACATCACAGGAAGTTTCGTCCTGTTAATCTTATCACTAATTCAGTGTTTCATTATTGTTGTGCATCCCATCACTTCACATTTCGGATTCTTATGACTCACAATACTATAATTTTCATTAACTTCACCACCTCTACTTTTATTACTACATCTGTTAGCACTTTAGTAACAACAGTAGATTAGTCGATTTATCAATTTGTCAGTTGAAGAAAGTGAGTCTTAAAATAAGTCTCTTTAAGCGAAAAAATGGTTCCCTTGTTTCAGGCTCTGCAGTGTGAAAATGTGTTGCTTTGTTTCATCTGATAGTAAACTATCACTAAATCACTAATAAGAATAATAATTTTCCTTGTAGATTGATCTACAAACTGTTTGTTCTATATTATATCCACAAATAGTAAATAAATTTAAAAAAAGTGAGAATTCCCTAAAGCAAAAGGCAATGTCATCACTGCTTGTGTTGTCAAATCAACCCTCTAAAATCCAAAGATATTGGATGTATAATGATATAAATACAGAAAAGCAGCAAATGTTCACATCATCCTGCTGCTGGATCAAATACAAAAAACTACTACTTGCATTGGCACTAGTAGGTTTACTTACTACTAATAATAAAGACTTATCTGAATAAATCTCAGTCTATAAATCCAAAAATGCAGATGCATATGCTGAGCTGAAAGACATATCTGACTAAACAAACAGACAATTTGGCTGCTATCGTTCCTAGTCTGTCTGATAAAATAACACAAGAGTGCAGAGAAAGACAGAACATGAGGACTAACAGATGTAGGTTTGTGCAGTTTCACATAGGAGGAGTTTCAGTTGTTTTTTGGGCGTGCCATAGATCGAACCCTCGTCTTAATTTACATCATCACTAAAAACCCTCGCCCCCAAATCACCTATGACCTTACTGAAACTTTTCAGCACATCTTGCAGTAAATAAAAGTAGAACATTGACTCGGCCTGTGGCAGATCATTTTGACGAAGCTGAATCTTTTTATGGGAGTTATTCTGTTACTAAATGAACATGCTCAGGTTGTAACTGTTGAGCCAAACCAGCAGAACACTGGGAGTGTCACTGCTCTGAACTAAAGGCTCTTCTATTTAAAATGAAAAGGTCACCACCTGATTTAACACCCACAGTTTCAATAGCTTAACTGCACCGTAGATACCTATTTTCATTTTTCAGAGTAATCCAACAGCCCCACCCAACAAAAACGACCTGTAGTCAGCAGGCAAGACTTAGTCTCAACATTTGTATTACTATGAAATCTCCCCCATAGAGATTCCCAGTAAAGTCAAAACACCCTGTTATCGTGGCAAAATGTGGGTTTCAGTCAAAACACACAATACTGTTCAAATCGAAATTCTCAGAAGTGAGACCAAACATTGCCAGGCGTGCATCAGACAACTGTTGGCCTTGCAAATACAACTTATTAAGCTGCTGATACTGCAGCTAATGCTGAATGTAAAATGCTGCTGATAAAGTCTAAAATTATACTCTGGTTTCTGTGTGTCCTTATCAAATTGGTTATGTTACTGCAACCCTTCTAAACACTATATACTGATAATAATGAAGCCTACTAATACTGCTGAGCTCTCTTGTTTTTATTTTAAGGAGACGAAACACAGCAGAAGTGAAGGTGTCTGACTGACACATGGACACATATACAGAAGTCTACAACAGCTGCTCAGGACACAAAAAAAACATGCACACTTAATGAAGTTGGTGGAGTAAAAGAGAAAGTTTCCTCCACTTTCTTCCACTGTTATTGCTGTAATCACTTCCCACTGCTGGCCTGTCAAGTTCAACTTGATTGCCTGCCCACCTATTCTGCCCGCTGCTGCCCACGAGACCACAAACAGCACGATTTTAACAATATACGCAAACAAAACTAGTTACAGTTGGGGTTAAGGTATAATATAAAGGGTTATTGAAATGTACACACAAATGTGTCCTGTGCATTAAGTGTGACATAAATCACACTTGCAGTACTCAATTCATTAGCACACAATCTTGGGAAAAAAAAAAGAAAAGAAACAGACCAAATGTTGGAAATTGTAATTACTGGGAAGCCTGCACATTTTCTGTCTTCATCTGTCCTATGTTCATGGCTTTTTTTCTGTGCTGAAACAGGGGACACTTACCCAAATTATCTCATGCAATTTCTAAGTTGTGTTTTTAGAGGTTGACCATGAAAGAATGATGTAAAGTATATTCATTTAGTCTGGTTAAAAGTATAGTCATATGTGAAAAATCTCACTACAGGGTTGAAATGAAGAGTAAAGTTGTACAAGTTAAAAAAAAGCATGTGAGGTACGAGAAGAAAATTCAGCACAGATATATGACAGAGCTGGAGAATGAGCCTGTTGGTTAAAATAAAAGGTAATTTTGTTCCAGGAGCCATTGAAAAGTTGCTGCCAAGTTGCTCCTGGTGTGAACAAGGGGTAGTGTGGGCAGTATCCGCGATACTACGCCACCTCTAAAAACGGAGCAGAAAAAAAGAGAAAATCTGAGGACAAAAGTGAAAGATCACATCCCGAGGGGAATACATTCCCGGGTCAGCTCTCGGTGGGGAAAAGCTCAGAGGGTTATCCGGGTTTATCAGGACGGCTGGCCTCCATCCAAGGATAACTCGACCATAAAGCAGAGGAGCTCCAACCGGACATTTCAAAGTTTACCGATGAGATGTCCTTTTAATTACGTAATCTGGGCCAGTTCTAGTGAAGGACCTCTCTTTCTCAGGCTACTAAGCATCACAGAAAACCACAGCAAAGAATCAGTGCTATGTTATCAGCTGCCTGTTCATTTGAATATCACACTTCTTGACACACATCTCCAGTAATTTGCCTTTCCTGAACCACACCAGTAGAGACTGTATTTTGCTACATGAAAAGAAAGTCAATCTTCTGTACGGAGGAGTTTTATCATGAAATGTTCCTGTTTTCTGGTGTTTTATTTAGTTTTTCATCTCAACAGCGCAACTTAGAAATGAAACATCTCTTCTCACTCACAGATAGAGAATCCAGAGAACATACCGTATATCTACAGTGGTGTCTAACAAACTGTCTTTACCTCCAAAAGAAGTTCTTGTACATTTTGGACGTGGTGGTTCTGGTTCCTCTTGTTATGTTGGATAGTCAGTGTTGAAAGAATAAACCACTGATAGCAAAACAAATCATCTTTCATATTCCAACGCAAGGAGAGAGTCTGCGTGTCAGCTAACCTTGAATTCATTTCAACTGCAAGCTACAGCTTGTAATGTCCATTAATATTAAACAGGTTGACATGTTACAGGCTGATTCTATGGATCAATCAATCCAATGCACAGGGACAAAAAATGGTACTGTAAGGTGTTTTAAAAAGAACATCTGTGAAATTATATACAGAGATACATTATTGGAGGACCTTGAGTGTTTGTCACTTTATTTACTAAATTCATAATCTGTTAAAGCAGGACAGGAAGCCAAAGCTGTAATTAACTCATCTTACACAAGTATAACCCGACAGACTCAAACTGGCCAAATTAGAGAGGATGTAGCTCCTTAAAAGTAAATACTCGCAGACACATGAACTGATACCTGCTTCTACATATTATGCAATAACTACTGTAGATTTAAATACAACATTTTCACAAAATTTGTTGTTACCATATTTACATCCATACAAGCATCCATTTTTCCACAGTATTCAACTGATGTTCGCCCCACTGCATCGAATGATTTCTTCAGGTTTTGCTGAATAAAACTGCATTACATGTCTACTGTACGGTTTCACACTGAGGCAGAATAAGGTAGAAACTTGGCATGCTATTCATTTTTAAATTAGACAGATCAACCACAACATCTTAAAATGAGATCATGAATGAAAAGACAATAAAAGATAATACTGAACTATTGGCCAACCCTGCTTCTGATTAATGTTACAATATGCAGGCCTCTCACAGGTGACAGTAATGAATGTTTGCTTGAAACCCAAAATGATTTAACTGCCAGGGGGAGAAACCCTGTGTCTCTTCTCTCTCTGCCTCTTCTCAATACAATTACAGATAGATGTAAACTCTGCTGACTAGCTAGCTTAGCAACAAGGCACCTAAAATTACAGCTGGTTTCTCTGCAAACATTGTCAAGAATGACAACAAATTTTACCATGACAGCCACACCTAACCACAACAAACCCCGGCCATAGGCAGCATATAAACTGCCTGCAAATGTATGACTTTAAAAAGCATTTTTACACTTTTTTATCATGTTTCAAATGTGCAACAGCCTCATAAAACCATCTGACTGAAACAATAATCTAAAGAGACTTGGTGTGTTTTCATAGCCCCAATAAGTTCTTCTTATTCTATATTTTATAAACCTCTGAATATAAGAAGATAAAATCTCACTCTTACCAGGTTTATTTTCACTTATAAGCTTCATATTGAGGCAAAAATGACAGCTCACAGGCATTATAGGAGACAAAAGCAAGAAAATTATATAAAAACGAGCTTGTGAGAGGAAGGCTTGGAAAGTTTCAGTCAGTCCTGGATTTATAAATTCTTTTAAAATAAAAATAAAATAATTTATAAATCATGCTTAAAATGTGCAACATTATCATCCGGCCACGTGAGTGAAACATTCATCTATAAAGATAAAGAGACTTGATTGTCATAGTCTTACTAAGTTATGACATCAGACTTAACCTCAGTTATAGAAATTACTTCCATGTTTTATAAACCTCTGAATATAATGAGACGCAAACTCACACTTACCAGGTTTCTTTTCACTTATAAACTTCATATTAAGGCAAAATGTCAGCTCACAGGTGCAGTATAAAAAAACAAAAACAGGTGCAAAACAAAAACAACAATGTGTATATAAAAAAGGAGCTTTTAGAGGAAAACGTGGAAGGTTTCACCCACTCTCTGATACTCAGATAGCGAAGAAAACGCCACTTTTCCACATCCTGCGCAGAAGCCACAAAGTTTTCCCGGATGATCTTCACTCACATCATCCCGAACGCTCGGTAAATAAGGAGGCGGGGCCCGAAGCCTTCTGAAGAAAAGAGGCGCCTCCTGATTGGCCGAGTCAAGCCAGGCCCACTTATCAGGAGCTTTTTCACCACCGGGAACCGACCAATCAGAGAGCAGCGAATGCAACCTGAGGGCTCATACAAACGAGGGGGTCTCCCTGACGACGGTGCGATTCTAGATCTATCAGTGTCATTGATCAACTAATCTGATCGATATGAGGACACCTGGGCGGGCAGGGAGGGGCGAGTCTGTGCTCTGAAACACATTAACCATCTGACTGTAACAGTATAAAAAACTGTGTGGGGGTACAAACCCGGGTTGAGTGACGGTTGCCGGTTAACCCGGTTTAGTTGTCATAGAAACACAAACATCATCACACGGTTTAACAATAATAAAACAAAATGGTTCATCTCGAGTCGGTCGGGACTTACGGGGTCTGTTCCGCCTCACCGACTCCGTCCTCCTCCGTAGCCGGCACCTCTTGGCCGGGGAGCCGTTGCAGTCCGCGTCGTCGCCGCGGTGCAGGTGGTGCATGTTGTCAAACGTACCGCCGGCTCCGGCTGCAGCGCTCGACCCGAACCCCCCGCCGCCGCCGCCGCCGGCTCCGCTGCAGCAGCTCCCGTTGGCGTGAAACCCCCGCTGGCTCTGCCCGTTGTTGACGCGGAACGGACCCGACGCGCCTTTCTTGTCCACCACCGACTTCGCTTTATCCATGCCGACCAGCTAGCCTAGCCTAGCCTAGCCTAGCTTAGCATCTGCCGCAGGAGAACAGCGTTAAAAAAAAGAGGCCGCTAATGTTAGCCGAAAGCTAAGAAGACACTCGCGACCAGCTTGACGTTATCCTTTCCCGTGATTTTTTTTGTGTTTACCTTAAAATACCAAGCTCAATTTTACCACAAAATTGCCCTTTAATTTAATATAAAATATAAACACGGGCAGTCGCTAAAATTGCAGCGTTTCCTTTGAGGTCACTCGCGGTCATTTCTCCACATTGAGATTCAGACAGCAGCGGCGGCCGGTTACGTCACAGAGCAGCTCCGAGCACCGGTTCACCTCCTCAGACCGGTTCCCCCCGCCGTGCAGGAAGAGGTGTTCAACACTTTGACACAACGACATGCAATGCACGATCCGTCCTGTGTCGCAAAACAGCACGGCAACGAGCCGCGGCTGGATTATTAAACACACACACACCGTGCAGCTGCAGGCGCTTTATTTATAATAGCCGCTGCTCGCTGTCATCCTCGTTCCCCGCAGTCCCGTCCACGCGTGACAAAAAGCTGTCAGTCAATATATCAGGCAGGAGAATGAACTGCAGTAACCCTGCACACAAAAACACACAGCCGGCGGTAGAAATGTCTTTTCTGACTGCCGATGCCCTGCAGAGCCTTTCTTATTGTCGTATGTGATTTATGTGTGCTCTGGGGCGTCTCTCTCTCTCTCCCTGCAGAGAGCTGGACCGCAATTTAGACATTAAATGAAACAAGAATAAAAGGTGATAACACGGCAGAGAGATGGCACTGACATTAAGATTTATTTTATTGTTCAAGAAGAGCTGCATATCAGACAGCACTGGACAGCAAGATCAGTTCAGCCAAGGTACAAAAGTCAGCAATCTTATCTTGATAAAAAGGAAAACAATCACTACAGAACCATTAACCAAAGCATTTTTTCTTTCTTTGTAAATAATTTCTGATTAAATCTCAGTTTTTGAATGCTGCACTGGTATCTGAAGCTATAGATGATATAGGTTAACCTTTAGGTGAGGTCTATCATCACACGGTTGACCGGAAAGCAGAGACAATGGACTGAAAGACTGTTTAAGTGTGCAAACTGAAATTGAGATATGTAAAGTAATATTCCAGAAAACAAACATAGCAGTAAAGTTATTTTACAGTGAGAACTAATTACAACAAATACAGTTTCAGTTGATCCTCCACCCCATAAAATTGAAAGTCATTTAAAGTGGCATTGTGCAAGAAATAATCTCAACTGCTGGGGGGATATTGTATGTCATGATATCACAATTATCAAAAACCATCAATTACTGCAAGTCCTAAATGTAAAGATTGTGAATCCCAAAGAGAGCTAATACAGTCCTGAAATGCTGCCATCTTCTGGTTGAAAGTAATTACCTGTAAGCAAACCAGACCTGCTCAAACATAAGGACACTCACATTCATACAGTGCTGCAGGTTTGCTCCTTAAAGCATTTTCAGGTACAAATATATGATTCAGAGTTGCAAAAATGAAATTCAAGTCATAAATTGTGACACACTTAAAAAGTCTGCAAGGTATAAAACAATACAATCTATAAACAAAACAATTTACTGTTCAATCAGAAAAACAGATCAAACATGTTGGCCACATCGCAGCAGGTGCTGTGTAAACAGAAATAAATGTTGATTTAATTATTTAATGTAATTATTTAGAGTCTTTCGGTATTGGATAATTCCATACTGTGAAAGCAAAAGTGTCTAATGTCATGACAAAAACAGATTTTATTCAACAATTAGGTATGAAAAACAGCAGTGGATATCTCAAACAGTTTTATCTGTCATACTTGCAGTTAAAGAATAATTACACATTTTGAGAAATATGCTTTTATTCACTAACCAGGAGATGGTTAACTTAGCTTAAAAGACTACAAACAGGAAGAAACAGCTCCATGTACAAAAACCAAAATGACACTGTGGTTTTAAGGGGGAGGTTATGTATATTTCTTGGTTTTGATCCCGTCATCTTACTCTTTCTGACAGTAAGTGTTATGTCCCAAACAGTCAAACTATTTTTTAAGCATAAACCACTCAAATTAATATAATTATTCATATTTAATATATACTGCAAAAAAACTTTAGATTAGTATTTTACATTATTTCTCCACTAAAATGAGCCCTCACTGTGCTACATTAGATTATTGGTATAGTTACAGTTGAGTCGAATCTTAAGGTCACATAAGGCCTCTATGTGATGGCATTATTATCATTATAAGTGTTGGAGGTGATGTCAGCACTTTGGCTGGTTGTGAGGTAGTGGAAGAGGACTGTTTAGATTCCACCAGGAACCTCCTGTGCAGCATTACGCTCACTTCTGCTGACTTTTCAGTGTAAAGTCCAGCTTCTTGTACAGTCTAGATGGTGCTGAGAGATTTAGTATCATCAACAGAGGCGAGTAAAATCATTTTCTGTCTGTTTATCGATGTTACCAAGGAAGTTCAGTCCCATCCCAGTTGTATGCCTTGCCAGTCTTTTCGATATTCAGTGTATCTACGATGCTCATCAGACAGTTGACAGAGTGATTGGCGTCAAACAGCTTGTCCTTTGGCACGTTCCTGTGATATGGCCGGGAGAGGTCTGTGTTGACTGTTCCTGGATGTACGGACACACACACCACCTGGTAAAAACAGAAACAAGTTATTCCAAACCCTTTAAAATAATGGCCATTAGTTTATATGCATGTATGAGGGCTTCCTTCATCAGATTCTTTAACACATTTTCTCTGCTGGTGTCGGGGGAGAAATAGAAGCAACTAATTTGCCTCATTTGTTAATGGTATCACTCAAACCTACCTTGGGTCGACTGCGGCCCAGCTCTATAGACAGATTCCTGGTCGCCATGTTGAGAGCTGCTTTAGACATTCTGTAGCTGTACCAACCACCAAGACCTGAGAGGAGGAGGTGGAGGGAGAAAAATACATTAGCATGCATACATTACTACAGATGTTAACAGGAGAATGGTAATTCTCAGCTAGCCCTTTCCTCACAGTGCACAATACCTACCGTTGTCACCAATGGATCCCACTTTGGCTGTGATGTTGACGATGATGCCGCTGTGCTGCTTGGTTTTCTCTGAAGGCTGTTGACCGAAACCACCTCCACCCTTCTGAAGGAGGGGGGCAAAATACTTGGCCATGACCAGAGGACCCACTGTGTTGGTCGTTAAGGTGGAAATGATACCCTGAAAAGAGGAAATAAGTCAATAACAGTAACAGAGATACACAACTAACATATGTGCTGGGTATTCTGTGCATTGGGTATTCCAGCAGAAAAATTAATTAATGACTGAGTATGAGATTTTAATTTATTTAATTTTATTTCTATGAAGCTGTGGGATTTGGATGAGTAAGTACAGGAATGAACAAAGATTAAATAATGGGGAAAACTAAATGAACAACTCAGTGAGTCTGGTAATTTATTAAGTTATTCTATTCCTAATTCTTAGTCATTTTTACTTGTGTGGTTTTCTTTCAGAATATTTTTTGAGCATTGTTAGAAGGACCAAAGAATTTCATTGCCAGCGACAGTTTCACATAATTATGGTGCACAAGGCAAATAAAGTCTTGAATCCTGCAGTTTATTTATCCACAGATGACTTTTAGTGAATTAGTCACTGTTGTGTTGAGGACTCAGGAGAAATTTTAAAAACTACACCCCTGGATGGACACAGAGACAACAGCGGGACAGGACGAGCCCTGGGAAGAACAATCATGTGGTCAGAAAAAGAAATGATCTCCCTGGTACTTTAATGCAGAGAAATAGCACCAGAATCAGTACAGATTTTTTTTTATTTCGTGTAAAATTTCATTTAAAAACGCATCACTAACGTAACACAGTTTTAAATCTCTGGTGACCTCTCTCTCAGCATGTGGATGATGCACCAGCAGCAATTAACTTCAATGGAAAGCAAATAGTTTTGTTCTGGATGAGCTAACACTGCCCCCTGCTGTCCTCTGTGGTGTATTTCCACGGAAGAGGACTGAGCAACTCTTGCAGAGGAATCTAACAGAAAAGTGTAAATTGAATTAAAATGAATCAATCAGTGTGGATTATATTTATGCCGATTTGACAAGATGATCATAACTCACTTTTATATTATACTAATGCTCTCTCACCGAGTGTCTACGTTCATTAATAGGTAAGAACAATTTAAATTGACAGAATTTTAAAGGGAGTTTGGTAAATGCTTCTCGTCCGTTTTACCTGAGCAGAAACGTCCCTCAGGCTGGTCTCTCCTTTCCCGGAGGGGTGAAGCATCGCCGAAGAGTTGATGAGGAGATCCAGCCGACCGAAGCTCTCCTTCACCCGGTCCGCGGCCCCTCGGATGTCCTCCTCCCGATTCACATCCAGCCGGAGCACCGTGAGCCTGCCTGGGTGTTGGCCGGCCAGTCCCCGCAGCTCGGCCGCTCCGTCCGGGTTTCTGCATGTCGCTATGACGGCGGCGGGGCTTTTGTTTTTCAGGATGTGCCTGCAGAATTCAAGCCCCAGTCCTCTGCTGGCCCCTTGAATGAGAGCGATGGGAGCTGCCATCACATGTGAGTGACATAAGACTGAAGGTGAAGGAAGACTCATGTAGTGTTTGATGCCTTCACGTCCATCCGAAACGTCGTAATTTACCAACTTCAGGGCAAGACAGCAGGTGAATTTCCTTCTAAATGACTTTTAGAAGATACAACAGCAAAGTAAATCAATTTATGTTTATAAATGAGCTGAAATGTCTTTGGAAATAATAGTTTTAACTTGAAAGACATCTATTAAAAGGAAAGCTAACGAGGAGACCCTGAAAGCAGCATATGTCTTAGGACACTTACACAACTCTGCTCAGACACGTGTTGTACTCTGGTGCTTTGCAGATTCAGATAAATGATTCATAATATAGATCGACAAATAAATTGAACATATTATTAGAGATTAAGATTCATTGATCTCCAGGGAACAATTCATGTCCACTCAAGTTAAAAAGTTGAGGGAGATTTGCTGCTTCTTTGGATGCCTGGCTGTACAGCTCATAAGGGAAGGCCACAGTGTTCTTCACTCCAGCATCCTAAATGGTGTAACTGGAGTTATAAACCTGCATCACACACACACACACACACACACACACACACACACACACACAACATGTGTTGAAGTGAACAGACTGTAAAGAAAACTCTTTTAGCTGAGATCATTTCAACTTAAACCACCCTTGAATGCATCTGTTTTTAACCGTGTTGTGTTGTTGTCTGTTTGTTTTCTTTCTTCTTTCTTCTGTTTTAAACTGTACCCTTGACAGCATTACGAGTGTGGGTATGCCTGCAATGATTCCTTGAGATTTATATGAAAGTTGAATGAATGAACTTTGAACAATATCCAAAGAAGTGCACTCACCATCATATTCAGTTGATCCAGAGAGTCTGAATTTATGATGCCTAGCGAGGAGCCTGCACTGCGCAGACTGAGAAACAGGCAGACCAAGAAAGTATGAGGAAGAAAAGAAAGGAGATGACCCCAAGGCTACAGAGACTATAGGAGGAGTGGAGGTCAAGAAGAGAGAAAATGAACACACTGAAGGGCTCAGCATAAGAAAGGACTTCCCCCCTTTTTGTATGTCAGTAAATAGAAAATACAATTCAGTATGTAAAGCTCTCTACATAAAATAACCTTTGCCCTGCCAGTGTATATCTGTTGGACTGATATGAATTGTAAGCACTGGAATGGATATATTAGATGCCACCCCATAAAAATAACAGTATGAAGAGGAAGATGATCACAAGGCTGCAGAGGCTTTAAAGAGGGGAAGGTCAAGATTAAAGATGTGCAAGAGTGTGAAGGGAGGGGGGGGGAAAGGCATATCTGGGTTTCTAAAAACTAAGGAAAGATAACAGTGGACGAGCAAAACCAGTAGAAGGCAGTACTTCAACTAAAAGGATGCCAGCTACTGTAAAAACCCGAAGAAGAAGAAGAAGAAGATGATGACGATGACGTATCATGTCGTGATTGGTTGAGCTTTTTCTTGTTGCAGGAAGTAGACACCAGCAGCTCCGACTTCCAGCAGAATACCGGCAGATTATTTGAGCATTTTCAAAGGTAAGATGTTATAAACACTCTTTAATATTTAATTCATTGCGGGAACATGGTGTCATGAATAAATGTGCTTCGTTTTGGTCACATTCAGCCGGCCAACTTTGTCGGCGTCACCGTAAAACCCGCCAAATTTGAAATTATAGCTAACCAAAACTTAGTTATGGCAGATAGCACGCTCCTACAAACTGATTTCTGCTTCATTTAAGTTAATGTTTCTGCTAAATACGAAATAATTTTGCTGTTTATTTGCGTTATCTTGCTGGGAGTCCTTTTAGTTGGCTTGACTGAGTGTTTGTAGTGTTTCTATCCACGTCCACCTGTCCACACAGAGCTAGTGACTACATTTTAATTATTACTCTCTTTAAACTAGGTAGCTAAAAGTTTAATTTTTTGCTACAGCCTTTGTGTGACTGTAAACTTTTCTTACAGATGACACGAAGAGCTCGAACTGATAAAGCTGTGAAATACTGCGACATGGACTCCGACCTGTAAGTGTTTTTTTATTATTCATACATTCAGAGCTGTAGATTTCTGCAGCAGCAACATATTATAGTGTTTAATATCTTCACAGGATTTACAGAGAGCATATCCCCACTTTGGCTGTGCAAATAATGTAATAATATAACTGCAACAATTACAAACTGTAATTGCAATTCAAAACAGTATTTCTGCTATAAATTTATTGTCATTTCTAACATGCGTATCATTTTTGTGCTCTTTTACTGGACTGTATTATATTCAGAGCTGTTTTTAATATCCTGGTAAAAAGTAAGAAGTTAAAAACAGTAAAATAAAATACATAGAATGCAAAAAAATCAAGTAATATACAACATTTTAAGAGAAGTGTGCGAAAGCAGTGCAAAAAGGAGTTTCAAGTCATTGTTAGTTAAAAGCTTAAGTCTTGAGGTAAGTTTTTTTATTAGCTTTTATTTAAGATATGTACAGTCTAATTCGCACAAAACATTTTTATTTTCATAATACATTTGTATATATATATGTAATTGTTTCTAGTCACAATTATAATTGTAGATATCTGAAATAGTATTTTTACTCATCTTTATTCCAACTGTGAATATCCATATCTGAAATTAAAATGATCACTGTACAATCAGATTGTAGATATTTAAAATGGGAGTTTTTTCTAGGAAGAATTCTATTGCAGACAAAATGCAAACATAGATATCTGAGATTGAAAGCCAAATATACTTGAACGGTAAATTTATGTCATTTGTCCTGGCAAGAATGATGCTGTGGATATCTTAAATGTTGTTTTTGACTAGGAAGAATTGAATTATGGGTATCTGCAATGTACAGTATGTCCAGTTTAGCTATTAAATGTAAAAAGGTCAACTTAGACTTAGATCTTTTATTTCTGCTGGTAAGAATGTCTTTGTGGATATCTTTTTACAGAATACACTTTTCACGGGGAAAAATTATATTATGGATATCTAATATAGAAGTACAGAAGAACAGGACTGTGGTTTGATCAAATGATAAAACTGATTGTCTTACATTAGCCTGTGTCTATGATATTGGAGAGAAACAGGCAAACCTGGTGACAATGTTCACAATTTAACAGAAAAAGCGAAATCTTATTCTACTATTGGAAGTGACCGATTTTCCACTTTGCTCCTTTTCTGTCACCAGGTCCTTTTCGCAGACAGCTAGCAGTGATGAGGACAATGAGGAATGGAGGCCACCAGAGCCGAAGCCGAAAGCCCCCAGCAAGACTGTCAGAGACCCTGCAGCTGGGGAGAAGAAAGCAGCTGCCAAGAGAACTGCTAAACCAAAGGAACCAAAAGCACCCAAACAACCCAAAGCTCCCAAAGTGCCTAAAGATCCTAAACCAAGGGCACCGCGCAAACCGGCAGCTGAGCGAAAAACACAGGCCCTCTAAAGTTCTGAAGGACTCAGGTCCATCTGGGTTGGCTGGAACAAAGAGGAAAAAAGTGGTTGAGAACAAAAAGGATAATATGGGTGAAGGATTAAAAGAGGGAGAAAAAGAAACAGAATTTCCAGAGGAAGAGAAAGCTGAAGAAAGTGGGACAAGTATCAAAATGAAGGAGGAGGTAAGACCATTTTAGTAAACATATAATATCTGCATACATACATGAAAAGGAAGATGAAATAGAGTTAGTGTTAATTGAGGACAATAATAACTGCAGGGTTGTTGGTTTAAGTCGCTGCTAATGTAGTACTGCACTTTGATTGTTTGTGTGTTACTGAATAAATCTGATTATTTCCCTGAGTTCATTCTCTTTTCATCTCCGTATAAACACAACAAAGCTTTCTCTTATTGGTGTAACCATGTAAAATATGTGCATCCTGCTACTAATCTGTGATTTTTTTTTCTATTCTTTTAAAAAATTCTCATATCTTTTTATTTTTCTTGCTCTTACTTCTCCTTGTAGAGGGTGTCATTTATTGTGGCAGAAGGTCATCAGTCAGATGGATGGTCAGGCGAGGGGTCATCACTAGCTGGGCTCAAAGCAAAGAAAGAGGAAGTGGAGGAGGATTTCACATTTGGTGAGCCCTGTCCAAAGAAACAGAAGACCAGTGGTACCTGCATGGGACAACCAACCGCTTTACCTTCACAAGAAGCACAAACTCTGAGGAATGAACTCAACATGAACTGGGACTTGATAGAGGTATTATATTGTTTGTTGGTGTGTTGGGGAGCCAACTGTCACAACCAGTTTATTGGCCAAACACAACCAGTCTTTTTACATTCATGTTTCTCCCTTTGCAGTATAACGATTTCTGCAGCAGCAACATATTATAGTGTTTAATATCTTCACAAGGTTTATATAGAGCATGTCCCCACTGTTTGTGTAATAATTGTGTAATTGTGTAATAATATAACTGCAACAATTACATACTGCAATTCAAAATAGCTCCCTTTGCAGTGCATATAGTAATACATGATTACATGATTTATATATATATATATATGTACACGCACACACACACACACACACAGAGATTGTGTACAATAAAATGCAAAGAAGGGAGTGAATGGGGAAATATCAACAGGTAGCTTAATCATTGCATGTTGTTCTCTGTTTATTACTAAAACCACTCTGCCTCTTGTAGATATCCAGCACATATACACACCCATAGTGAGTGTATATGTGTTTCTAGCAACTTAAAGCAAAATTACTTCTTAATGACCATAAAATGATCACCACCAGCTCTTTCTCAAAGACTCAAAGAGAAAATAAGTAGTTGTTTCTTATCCACACTCAAATGTCTAAAGGATCTCTATGCTAAACTTCCACTAAAGAATAATGTCACCAGGTATAAAGGAACAAAATGTTTCTTTTTTTTTTTTTTTTATATTGAAAGTTAACAAAGTGAATAATTTATGTTTGCACTGGCTGTGTCTTCGTACCTTCTTGATTTGTGCATATGGATGTACTGTTTGAACCTGTGTGTGTGTCTTTCCCCACAGCTACTGTCCTCCCTGGCGTGTGTGGAGCAATGGGTGTGTGTAAATATTATCACGCTGCTTCGCGAGGAGAACACTGTGCCGTTCATTGTTCGCTACCGCAAAGAGATGATTAACCACATGGATGCCGATGCTGTCCGAGACGTCCAGCTGATATATGCGGAGTTATGGTGGGCGAATGAAACATCCTGAAATTAAACCAAAGAAGCCAAACTAAACCAGCACTTGTAAAATGAATACAAAGTCCTTTGATAAAGAGTTTCATATATACAGCTGTAGCCATGAAATGTTTCTGACCTGGGACCTTATCTTGAGGAGGATAAGGTTTGTTCTGCATATTTGACATTGGCCACTAGATGGTGGTAGTGGTCAAGTTTTGAGGCCTGACACTGTCTCAGTTTTGTGTGTGCAATTGTTTCACACATTTTCATGTGTATTTCTTTATTTTCTGAGTGTATTGTATTGTATTATATATTGTATTATTTTGCACTCCATGTAATCTGTTTTCTTTTTCTATATTTGTGTTCCTTCAGCTCTCTTGCTAAGAAGACTCAGTCTGTGATTCAGACCCTGAAGAAAGACGGGGTTTTAACACCTGAGCTGGAACAAAATCTGAGGAGCTGCAGATCAGCTGATGAACTGGATCATGTGGTCAGGGTCACATTTTTTTGTGCTAAAGTATATCTCATTCTCAGTTGCCGTATAATTTAACTACACCTGAGTCGTCTTAGTTCAGTTCTTCTGTCTTTGTCTGCAGTATACTCCTTATAAGAAAGGCAGTAAACTGACAAAGGCTCGCAGGGCCAAAGCACTCGGCCTCGAGGTGGCTGCCTCTGCACTGATAAACTCTCCACACACTCTGGATTTAAGGGCATGGGTAAAACCCGGTACAGAAGGTGAGACCTAAACACATACACCTGTGCTGTACACCTGCATAAACACTTGGACCTTTCTTGAGTCAGACTAATGAAGAGAGAATTTTTTTTCACTTACTATATCGACTGGACAAATTGAAGTCACTTATTATTTATTATGCTATTTTGAAGTACAGTATACTTATGTGGTTGTTTTTGTGTCAGGTCTGTCATCGGTGGAAGAAGTGGCTACAGGTGTGGAGCATATCCTGGCTGACATGATAGCCAAAGACCCCGAGACTCTCACCTACGTAAAAACACTGTGAGCACATATACACATGTTTCTAGTTTTGTCATGTTTAATTTTAATTTTCCATGTCATTCCTATGATTCACTGATAATATCCTTTATTCTGTACATTTATCTCTGTTTCTCTCTTGCTTATGTAGGTGTGAGAACAGCTTTGTGACTATCCAGTCCTCCGTGTCCAAGTCAGCGCTAAAGGAAAAAGAGCAGGAGCAGTCTGTCCAAGGCCACAAAAAACCAGGGGCCCCGCAAAACAAAAACAAGGACATCGACAAGTTCCACCTTTACTGTGATTTCACCTGCAACATCCAGCGTATCCAGTCCCATCAGGTAGGAAGACAAACCAATTAAACAGTCTGTCTGTCTCTGACTCCTGTCCTTTCTTTTTAACTCCTTCTCCTTTTAAGTATAAGTACATTTTAAGCAGTGGCTTTTTTTTCATGATACCACCAAAGTTTTGTAGAAGCGCTGGATCAGTCTGTGCTTTAGGAGTTAGTCCTGGTATTCTTGTCTTAAAGGTTTCTCTCAATTCTTTGGGTTTTTTTCCCATTAGACTCACCAGAACATGATCAAATGAAATGATTGTAAAATGATTACTTAAAATTGTCAAGCTTTTATACTTCTAATATGGAGGGTTGGTAGATTATTCAATACAGCTGTTACCACAAGTTTAAATAACCCTACAGAACCAACAAACAGCTTTAGAGTACTCGCAAGCCAAATTGAAAAATCAGCCAATTCAGGGACTTTAAAAGCAATGTTTTACACAACACTATATTCTCGTCTGAATGATTTTATCCGCTGCATTAACAAGTACAAAGACATTCAAATCCATACATTCACTCTCCTCTCAGATTTTCTTGTTCTGTGTTTTTTTTGTCTTTTGTTTCACACCAGCCACCTGTAAATGGAAAAGAAGGAAACAATTTTCATTACCTCTCAAGAGTTTATTTTAATGAATAATCCACATCATAGCTGATGTAGCTTAAATTGATAATATTTGTATTTTTGAAGGGATCCATCGTAGAATGATATAAGAAATAAAATTTGAACTGAGGTATTGCCAGGCTTTTATTGATTAGACATTGCAGTGTATTGAGTAAATATAACAGTTTTGCTAGGCCACACACACTAACTTTGGAAGATTTTACTTTTACAGGGCTGACACTTCACAGGACTGACAACTTTTAGCCTTTATAACTAACTCAGAGAAAATACATCTGCAGTGTATTTTTTTATACACATAAAAAAGTAACAGTTTAGGTATGCAGGACCAAACACCTGTTTTGTGCGTTTTGACCTGTCTGATGCTTATACACAGACACACACACCATCTGTTTGTGTTTGTGTCACTTCTGTCTACTCTGTGTGCTGCCTCTGAATGCTAGCCACGTCAGTCGCAGTTAGCCTTGTCTGCGCCTCCATATTCACCCTTCCTGCGCCCCGGTCTGCCTCCTCTGCTCTTCCCCCCTCTGTCCCTCTAGTGACTACTGGGTTACTCAGAGTTGGTCCCAGGCCTCATGTGTCACCACAGCTTCCATCACCCGCCGCCTCTCTGCCATACCACACTCTCTGGCAACCACGCTCTGCCCTACAGTCATACAATCACATACACATACATGCGTGCGCACACACTTGCTCACACACCAGCACACCCTGCAAGTCCCCTCATTCTCTCCTCTTAACATATGTGACATGTCCCCTGCCGACATGCCATTGGATTAGGAGGCTTTGATTGACAGGCGCTCTCGTGTAGTGACAGCTACTGCTGCTGGGCCCACAGGCGGGCGGCAGGACGGGGATAGGGAGTGGGGGTGGAAGAGGGAGGGAGCGAACGAACAGATGAGCGACGTTGAGGTGCGTCTGTCACTTATCTCTCTTACTCCGCTCTGATCTGCCTCCTTCCCTCCTTCCCTCCCTCCCTTTTTTCCTGACTAAACCTTAACCCTCCAATCCACTGCACACCTCCCCTCTTCCCCTCTCCTCCACAGTGTATGAGAGGCCTTTAATTCGATGATTCGCCTTTGTCATGGAGCGTTAATCCACAGGCTGCTGTGACCCTGCTAGCTGTCAGATTCCGGCTAAAATGAACCTTTTCTAGCCGTCAAGTTGTCGGGAAGGGGGAGCAGGTGGGAGATGTGTTTTGACAGGAGGCATGTGTGTGAGCACACACTGTTTGCTTTAGCACATTTTTATTAAGCCCCAGCTCCAGCGGTTTGTTAAAGAAAAAGGACGCAGGCACTGTACGAAGGAAGCGATAGAAAGATGTTAGAGCTGGTCCAGTGAACATGCAAGTTCACCTCAAGATTGAGAAGTAATACCCTGTGGTTGCAGACAAAATGAGGTTGTAAAGAAATTACAATTTGTAGTTTGCAAAAGGGATGTATCTCAGAATTATACACCAGGTTAGATTACAAACAGTATATAAATTAAGATTTTGGCTAATTTTAATTGATCATTTTAAGACATACAAAGACAAGCATTTTATGTAAAACTAGTAGTACCACTAAACAAGGACGAAACATGAACAATGAGTGTGGTTTGTTTCAATTGCACACACAAAGTATGGAGCTGCAAGTGATGGTAATTTTAATTTTGAATGAATTTGCAGGTTATTTTTACAATAATTGATAATTTGTTTGGCTTATGAAATGCTCCAGGTTGCTTGTTTTTTTTCAGACCAACTGTCCAAATTTCATAGTCACATAAAGAAAAGCTGCAAATTCACAATGAAGCCAAGGCTCACATCAAGCTCATAATTTAGAGACTGAAACCTCAGAACAGTTTCCTTTTTGCTTATAAAATGACTGAAACGATGAATAGATCATCAAAAATAATTTCAGCCCTAAAAATATTCTGTTATGAAGAATTATGGAATATAGTAAGTCCCCAGATGTATGCCTTTATGGAGTTATGTAAAAGTTTTCTAAATTCATCTGAAGTTAGTGTGAAGAAGAAAGCTCTGCTATTCAATATATCTTAAAGCATAAGCCATTTGACGTATCCAGCTGAGATGCTTAGCTCAGATTTAATTCTGTCAGATTTGATTTGAGGCCTTCTTCGAAGGGTACACATTTACCTTATAGCTATTAGCAGCCACGGCGTATTTGTTGAATGTGCAGTGGGGTATTTTTAATGCGATTTGCGTTATGATCAAATGGTAGTTTAACGCTTCAGTCTGGGGCTCGCCTGCAGAGGAGCTTTGGTAAATGGAACTGTTTCATCAATTAAACACTCCTTTTTGATGGACAGGTGGAGAAAAACAAGTTTATTTGCGCTGTCACACACACAAACACTCTTTTTGTACATGTGTATTGGTCTAATGCTTTAGATGTCCTCAAAAGATGAAATAGCTCTGTACTGATTCTTATGGTATGCTGGTAGTTATATTTTTTATACATCATATTAACAATTACTTTTTTCATTTCAAGAAAACATCATGTACACTGTACATGCAGTATTTGCAGTGTGTTTAAACGATTCCAGTTTCTACTTTCTGGTGTTTAATCCCATTCTGCCTTCTTTTTTAGTTGTTGTTCCTAATATTAAATCTTTACGACTGAGATGGTTAAATGAATAATCAAACTTGTAATAAAGCCACATTTTAAAATATAAAGTACAGTAAGTACTAATTGAGATTCTCTACTCTCTTTTCTTCAGTCTGATCTGAGGTTTGTTATTCCATTAACGTCCTCCATACCCCGTGCCGCGGTGCGTTTGTTTTTAGATAGAATAAGAGATTGTAAAAGGGACACAAAGAGTATGGAGCTCTCCCCGAGCGGCCTGTATGTTTGTGTTAAAGATCAGTGTATCATGCTGGACCACAATCCCTTGTGGTAACCGATCTTCATTTATATTTACAGAGTCAATATTTATCTGGACTCATACTTTCTAAAGAATAATATTCACTAAATGTAGCTTACATTCCATGTGTTATAATTTCAACGTTTACCATGAACTATGTGGTGTAACTTTTACTTAAGCAATCTGCTGGCGGCTTTGTTCAGCTGTTTTTGTTCAAGTACATTTCCCACTCTCACACAGTCCGGCGTGTTGCAAGTGTCTCAGCCAGGTCAGAAAAGTGTGCAAGTCTGCTGTGAAAGTGTGTGTGTGTCTGCATGTGTGCATCTGTTTGTTTATCCTTGATACGTCGGATGGATGGATGTGTTGATGATAGCATTCCTCCAAAGAAAGGATGAGAGAGAGATGGAGATACAGATAGGGAGAGGACGGTCGTTGGCTGACTGCCCTCCCCTGGGGGCTGGTGGAAGGATAAAGGGGCATCTAGGAAAAAAAATTCTGTCTGGTCTCGTCAGAGTTTGGCCGGTGCTCGGCTGAACGTCACTCCTGGCCCGTCTAACACACAAACACGCGCCTCTCACTCTGTCTCACATCACCCTTCCTCTCAGATCACCCTCTGTCTCCCACCAGTGACCCAACCCAGGCAGAAACTGAGAGACGTACAGACAGACACGAGGTTATAATCTTCGGCGAGGACAGTGGCCAGCTACAGAAGAACGCAGGGACGGAGATCGCACAACTGTTGGAGAAATTCTTTCTCTCTAATTTTGCAGTTGCATTGACCACAGTTAAGGTCTGGCAAACAGGCAAAAGAGAGGATTTATTTAGAGGTTTTGTTAGATAAATTACAGGGTGCTGAGGAGCAAAGGTTTGAGTTGCGGATAGTGTTTTTGCAGCTGTACCTATCTGCTCTAAAATGTATGTTTATCATGCCAGCAACAAATGGAAAGAGGTGCTTTGACATATGTAAAAAATCTTGTGCATATAAACTGCGTAATTGCTTTTTTAAGAAAAACTAAGATCATTCATCATACATCAAAGTATCATGGATAGATTATTGTCTCAGTGTTCTCTTAGCTAAGGCATTGTGACTACAAAAGATCATTTATTGATTGGAGACTTTTAACTTGCACCGTTTTTCTTGATTTTCTGACAGTTATCATCAGTCATCAGTCATTTTAGTTAATGATACTCATTGAGTTCTTCTCCACGTTCAGCGAGCAGACAGTGTGTTAGATGTAGGAAGTGTAGCAATCAGCCTGTGATGCATAACAATCAAATAAAGACTCTGTCATTCTTCATTATCCAAAGTGATCATAAAAAGACTGAACGTTAAACCCAGAGAACTCAGATTTACTGAGGCAGCTTTGCATTTAGTGCTTTAATTTCACTCATGGGCTTCCCCACATTTTCCGAGAATTCAAAAAGAGTGTTTTAGTGTTTTGCCTCCGTCCTTCGACAACATGTTAAACTTCAACGCTTTGATGAAGATTGTTTGAGAAATCTCATCACAGTCAGTGCGGCCGCCCAGGGCAGAAACATGCCAACAGAAGAGAAATCTAACTTTTAATCATAATTCAAGCAAGCTTGCTGCATTAATTCTTGCCTCTGATATGCTATTAGCTGTGTTTTGTATTTTTATTTTTATGTGCGTGCATTGCATACGGGTGCAGCACGTCCGAGGGTGCTGCTGAGTGGTAATGGTTGTGGCACCACGTGGGTGGGGGTAGGCCTTGCGGTCTCAGCGCTGGTGGTGGCGTAGTGGTGGCATTTGTCAGCTCGCTTCTTCCGCTTGGTTTCCAGATTGACATCTTGTTTCTTGGCCCTGTTCTGTGGCAGGATAAAGGTTCCCCACTGAAAAGGTCAGACACTTACTACTGTTTGCTTAACAGCATGTAACAGTTCCTCTGAGGGGGGACCAGCACACAACACAACAGGCCTGGCCACAGGATACACTGCTAGGCTCATCACTTTTACACGCACGTGTGTAGAGAGTTAAAAGATTTCTTTTTGTGCTTTTGTGTAGACATTTGGCTGCATGTGTGTGGGTTTTTTGTACATGTGCACTGTGTATACAGTAACCTTGTCTAACCCAAACTAAGGCCTGAGTCTGAGTTTGTGGTTGTAATTGACCAAGGACTTTGGTGTTTTAAAATCCACTTTAATATTAGGAACACAACTGCAGAATTTTGCTATAAAGAAATAAAATGTATCTCTGTTTTACAATTTCATAAGCAAACTTACAAGATTACAGTGAGAAATCACTTAATGTATAAGTAGCACCAACAACTACTGAATAATTACTGTGTGGATTTAGACTACTGCTTTTAGAAATGAACAGGTGTAAATATTTGGGGGTGTATAGTATATTCTATTGCATTAAACAGGGGAAACGCGTGTGTGTGTTTTGTATGTTTTGTGTGCGTGTGTGTGTTTGTGCTTGCGTGCATGTATATGTTGACAGACCCTGGCTATTAACCGAGGGGAGAGTCTGAAGATATTGACAGTGAAGGTGAACATTCCCGACAGGGTGAAGAGTGAATTCACCCGGTGGTGCATCAACAACAGGTCAGAAATGCAGTAATACGTAAACACCCTGGCACACACACACACTGACAAACAGGCAGGCACCCACGTGCACACATACATACACATATTAGAGATGGCATTAAAAGATAAAAGATAAGTCAATTGGAACTTCATGAGTGCAGAAGTACTGAACATTAAATTGCACTCCAAGACAAAGATGAAGATTCCTCACTTTTATACAAGCCAAGGTTTGCTCTTTAGGTTTATTCAGAGAAGATTTTACCTTGACAAATAGATGAGTTGAGCAGAAACCAAAGTATTTTATTTTCAATTTAAAGAGATGTGGATTTAAAAAAAAATCATACTCATTGTTTAATTTATATTGCTGCATTGTTTAGTTCACACTTGCATATCCTTCTGAATTGTAGATTAGAGAAAAATTCAATGACATAAGCTTTGCTTATTTTAAAGTAGATATCAAGTGGGTACAAAAATAACAAGAGGAACTTAAGCACGGCTTTGTTGACATTTGTCCTCAGTCAGTGTATCAAGTAAAATTGAACTTTGTTTGATGATGCTGTCTTGTGTGTTTGAAAGCAATGATCGGTTAATATAACACCAAACGTGCAGTAGAACTTTCTGGTTGGATGAAAATATAATAAAAACATGTTTTAATGCAGGTGGAGGACGAAGACTTTTGCAAGGGACGAGCTTCGTGCAATCATCAGGAATGCAGTTGAGGACTCTTACAAAAGGCTTATTCTGCCCTTCCTCAGCAGGACTTACAGGTATTTTAAAGGTGACTCTTAATGTGTGTGTGCCAAAAGGACTCAATCACCTTTTCATTTATGCCGTGGCCCCATGCCTTCCTCATTCCTAACCTCTCACTTTTCTTCTCTTTTGTCTCTTTATTTCTTCTTTCCCTCTCCATACAACTAACATCTACATCTCTCTTTCTCTCTCCACTTTGTTTGTTCAAATCCTCCCCCACTTCTCTGCCCTTCTTTCACCTCTTCCCCCATCTTTCTCTCTCTGCCTCTCTCTGAAGGACTAAGCTGACGAGTGCAGCAGAGAAGGAGTCGATCGCCATGTTTGTGCGGAACCTGCGGCAGCGCCTGTTGGTGTGTCCAGTCAGAGGCTGTGTCATCATGGGGGTGGACCCCGGCTTTAGACATGGCTGTAAGCTGGCAATTCTCTCCCCCACCAGTAAGTGACCATGCAGTGGACTGTATTCATGCATTCACATTTCTGTTTTATCACTTAACACCACTTTTTGCATTGCACAAATTTTCATAAGGCCGCACTCATCCGCAAGGTTTTTAAAACTTTAGACATCACAGTGCATAAAATCTCAGAGAAGCTGCTGTGTCTCAGAGGCTGCAGCGTCAGTTTGATGGTGTGTGCTGACCTGTTGAGATGGCAAACACAGCTTTATCCTGCACCACTGTTGGTCTAAGGGGAGTGATATAAAGTAGACTTCTGATTTGTCACTTTAACATGAATAAAAGCTCTTCTTGATTCACCAGAACATGAATATTGTCACAAATGAATTAGTTCGTGTTCGCTTCTGTTCATACATTTAGCTGGTAATTGGGTATTTTGATACATTCAATTAGCATAAACACAATCAAACCATTGTACATCCCCACCAGTGTTTTTCTGTAATTTTAGTCGCATATTCAAGGGTAATCTACTCTGTCACGCTCAGTATACTAAAGTGCCACCACAAATTAATTTCTTTCTTCTGTCTCTCATTTTATGTCAGACCAATGCACACGCTTTGTTCAGTGTGCCTTTGATAATTCAGACCTAGTGCAGGAATATTAAGACTCATACATCTCATCATAACATCATACTGATGGTTTGTTCAAACAATATTGAAGCCATATATTCTGTCTAAGAGGATGTAACCAGGAACCACTAGACCTGCTCTTACCACCAAGGTGTGTGTGTGTGCATGTGCAGGTCAGGGAGGAGGCACTAGTTGGCACAAGCTTGCTGGATGGATGATGTGTATGTGGGCATTTGTGTCTTTGTGTTTAGAGCGCTGCTGCCTCTTTAGAGAGCAGACAGTGGAGAGACATTATGCAGTAGTAAATAGCTCAGTATGTTGAGCACCGTCTTGTCATTGTAATACTTTATCGACATTGTTGTATTCTCTCTTTCCCTCTGTTTGTCTTCATTGCTCTGCTCTTAGGTCAGATACTACATATTGATGTTGTCTACCTGCACAATTCAGGCCAGCAAAAAGAAGCAGACAAACTGCGCCACCTTATGATCAAATACAGGTACTGCTGCTTGTGTCTAAATAGCCACTGTTGAGGTACACTATTTCAATTAAGTGAAATACAGTGTCAGAAAATGCAACATTAATGCATGATGTTTGTGTTTTGTCTGCATCGTGCATTGATTCCTCAGCATTCAACAATAATCTTATCTGTTTTCTGACTCTGAATATAAATTATAAAAAGGCAAAGTGAAATTTGAGCTTTCTTAATCCCCATTGACATTCTGCCTCTCCTCTTTGTCCACGCTAGTTGTTCCACGATTGTCATTGGCAACGGGACAGCGTGTCGTGAGACTGAGTCCTTCATCGCTGACCTCATCTCAAGGCGCTATTTTCACCCGCTGGACGTGTCGTACTGGTAAGGTTTTTCACCCAGTTCATGCAAGATCAGGCCCCCGTTACTGTACCCATGGCCTGAATAGAAATAAGTGTCTAGAATATGGATAGATGGGTGGATGAACTCAACTTACCAAACAGCTGAACTCCATGGCTTAGCTCAACATTTACTTGGTCCACATGATTCACAGATTTTGTTTTATGTGTTGATGTTATTTAATATTCACAGTACATTTTGTACGTTTCAGTAAAACAACCTGCTTTTTATGATTCCAACCATCTGAAGAGCATGTTTCAAGGCTTTTAAATATTCACAGCCTTTTAGAAACTCTTGGGTGTCATTTAAAAAAAAATGCAGAGCCTCGGTTTTCCATTATCAGAGAGGTATGTTAAGGATGGAGGAAAACAGTTGGATGTCAATGAGGTCAGATGATTATGAATATGAAAATATAGTCTCTGTATAGAAAGTTAAGTGTGTGGAGAGGAAAGGGTGGGAGAATTAGCGTGAAAGAGTAAAGAACAGAGTAGGAAAAACGTGTGGGAGCTAGAAAGAGAGCGGGACACAGACGGAGAGAGAGAGACAAATTGGAATGTGTCCCTCAAGTGAATATTGTCTATTAAAGCCATCTGGAGTTTGTTTCACTTTGGTCCAATTAAAGAGACGTTTGTGTGTCTGTAACCAGGCCCAGTCCACACTTCAGAATACAACAGCACAGCGCCTTGGTCCAAGCATAATAACCACTGGCCTCTCCTCACTCCGTCTCTCTCTCCCTCTGCTGAGTTCCATGTGTGTTTGTTGACTCGAGGTTAGCATTGGGACCACAGCCTAGAATGATTCTGAGCTGTGCGTGAACGTGTGTGTGAGTTTTGTCTGTATCTTTGGGTTCGTATGCCCACGCACACTTCAGAGGTCGTACGTTTCGGTGTAATAGCCCACATTTTTTCCTCTTAAGTTCCATTTTCTGTCTATTTGCAAGAACAGAAAACGGTCAAAGTGGGGCGTTTATTAAGTTAACTTCCACATGATTATTTTCATGACAGATGGTTTTTTTTTCCTTTTCAGCAGTCTTGAGCACCTCCAGAGCAGCAAACTTTCACATCTTGATATAATGTGTCTCTTGTTCATTCTTTTACTGGAGCTAATGGCGTTCGTGCTTTTCACAACACATAAGAATGTTGGACTTCTGTTTGATGTGGTGCTGGCTGAATGTCCCATATCACCTGATATGATTTACTCTATTTTTGCAGCACGTAACACATGTGTAAATGGTCTGCCTTTGCCTTAATAGGGTTTGTGGAATAAAGGCTTTTGCGAGTGCATGAACTTTGGAAGAGCAGAGAGATATTATTTTGACGTTAGCCACTGAAGTATGGTTGTTGTTATCCAGATGAAATCGCCCTGGAGTCATCTGGTCTTATGCCTCACTTTGGTTTCTTTGGACCGTGGCTGAAGAAACATAGATGTTAAAGCAGCACACACACTGCTCTTCATTTGAATTTCTCTTCTCTGCCGTCCCTTCACATCCTCTTTCTTGTTCTCTTTCTCTTCATTCCCCCTCTCTGTTCTTTCCCTCCTTCTTCGACACAGTCTTTGTTTTCTTCATCTGCCCTCTTCAGACATTTCTTGAAAAAAATGTTGATCAAAATAATCTGCTTTTAAAAATGCCCTGCAAAATCTAAATGCTGGTCTTTCAATCCTCTGATGTGAGGTTGTCTCCGACATATGTCTGTGAAATGCAAGACTCTGGTGTATGGCCCTACTTTGCACAGAAGTGTAACACGCACTGAGGGCTGTACGCGGTAGCTGGGTGGGATTAACCTGAAATCTTTCAGCACCAGTGAAATTTTAAACTCTATTTTAAGGCCATAGATTTTATGAAAATTTGGTAAACAAATTGTATTCCATTGATATGCTATTAATTTATACCTTAAAAGGGTCTTTACTATGATAAATAAATTATGAAAATACAACTTGTGTTCTTTTGTAAGTATGTGGTGAAAAGCAGGTATTCATTTCACATTTAGGAGTGTAAATTTTAAACCCTTTCCTCCATCATTTGTTGCTCACTTTAATGATCATTAACCATGTAAAGCACTACATTAGCAATGTACGTGTATTCTCTTTATTTTAAGACTCCTTAAAGAAATCTGGGTGAATATTGGTCTCTAATGTGCCGATTTTGACAAAGAGATGCCCTGATAAATGATGATGGGAGGGCATGGAAAGATAACTGGCCTCAAGGAGTGACGGTTGTTGGTAACCACGAGGGTCTTACTCCCCTGCTGACTGACCCGCCGCTGACCCTGACCTGCCATTAGAGAAACCTCATTACCTCGGCAACGAGGATGATGGCAGTGACGCAGAATAGCTATGTAGCATCAGAAACAGCGAGGGGCCTTAGTGCTTGCTGTGAGTGTCCCCAGTATAATTAATTGACCCAGTTTCTGGTACACTTTGCGACTTTGCGCGCGTTCCATCCATGAGTGAGCGAGAATTTGTCAGCTGACCTGTTCGAACCGCCTTTGATCGACAGGTGTAAAAAGTCTTTCAGGCAGCCAAAGCGTAGGAAGCTGGCTGGCTCGGTCGCGGTGGTGGTGGAAAACCACCAGCGCACACGGTGACCTTACACCGCACAGACAAACTATTCCAGCGCTGAATACTGTCCTGTCTGTTTCAGTGTGTTTACAAAGTCTCACAGACTCTTTCCATCCTCATCTTACCGTCCGTGGTTCTTTAGCCTCCTTTGTTATTTCTTTCTGCTCTCTTTTTGTCATCCTTAGCTACTGAAAGCAGCTGTGCAGTTGGAAAGATGTCTTCTGGCTCAAGAGCAAATATCCCCAAAAGTGCGCGTGAGAAACAGCGAGCGAGAGTGGGGGGAGATTATATTTAGTCTTCGTTGTGTTATTTGACCAAACTGGAGAAAGTTTTGGAAGATTTTTAATGTAATTACCTTGTTAGGTGTGATTAGCTATCAATATGTGACATTGCAAGCATTGAAAGGTCTTTTAAAATGTTTGGCAAAAGTACTTTTAGAGGTATTATACGGCTGTGTTTTCATAGATGTGTATTTGTGTTTACCTGTTGTGCATGTAGAGGTAATACAGACTTTCCTCTCGTCTCCGCCTTGACAGTGCAGTAGTTCATTAAAGACCTCAGCCTCATTTACACCATCTGCTTCCTGTCTCCCTGTGAGCCTTCATTGTGTCACCACCCCCACCCTTCTCCACCCTTTCTTGTCCACCCGCCTGTCTCTCTCTCTCTCCGTCCTTCTGCCTCACTGCTCCGCTGGAATGACAGCCAGAAATGGCAGCCTGCA
This sequence comes from Scortum barcoo, assembly GCA_023238725.1. Lineage (NCBI taxonomy): Eukaryota > Metazoa > Chordata > Actinopteri > Centrarchiformes > Terapontidae > Scortum > Scortum barcoo. Next base: position 18,898,814 of record CM041544.1, on the reverse strand, counting down.
TGGGACATCCTCACTTGTATGTGTGTGTGTGTGTGTGTGTGTGTGTGTGTGTTCATGCAGTTTTCAGTGCCTTAGTTGCCTTAGTCCTGTTTGAGTAGACTCATCGTACTCACTGAGTCACCTCTTCCATCATTTGGAAGGAGTGTGGCCTTTTCTAAAGACAGCCAAACAAGGGCACATATTTTTGTATCTTTGTGTGTCGAAGCAGCGTCCTTGAGGTGGAGGAGAAGGTGTGAACGTGTAGAAAAGGTCGGCCAGTTTGTATCCAGCTGAATCATTTATCCAAATCTCTCTCCATCCATGCATAGATACAATATGTGCTGCAGTCTGCGATAAAACAGAGACGTTGTTTTTATTATTAGTAGTGTTATTAGTATTATTAGTATTATAAGTGTCAAATCCTCACGTTTGAGAGACTTGAAGCAGCAAAAAAATACTTGATCATTAAAATTGTTGTCATTTTCTGTCGATGGACTAATTAATTCATTTGTTAATTTTAACAGCTGAACATGTTGTTAGAAACATTTCTTTGACAAAATAAAATAATAATAATAATAATAATAATGATGATAATTTTTCCAACTCTTTTGACTGAATCTCATGTTTGCCATCTGCTTTTGAAACAAGTGTATGGCTTTATGAATATTTTGGCAGTTTTTTTAATTAACAGGGTTAAAAATTTCCTACATTTTCAACAAATTTCCAGAATAGCCAGATTCGACTCTTCATCCTTCATTAGATTTACAACAAAGCAACCATACATGATTAAGCTTGAACAATGCCTCTGTGAATGACCAGCATCCTGCAGGACATTATACAGCATGAGGTATTATTTAGCTGACAAGGTTTGTCTGTGCCTGTGATGGCCCCCACTGAATGCACATTAGGCTATTTGCCATACAGCTGTGTCCCAATAATTTAAAGACCTCCTGCTGGATGTCAGTTTGTGACACATTAACAAACTCCACTGTTCTGGCTTAAGTAAATTATTTTTTAGGTTGTTGGTGGCTCAAACCTGTGTGAAAGTGGCTGTGAGTGTGTGTGTTAAGTATGTGCAAACAGGTTTTCTGATCATAAGCTGCCTGGTTATTGTCATTAACACCTGCTCATGGGTAGCATACTGTCTACTGTGTGTGTGGGTGAGGGTGTGTGTGGGTGAGGGTGTGTGTGGGTGTGTGTGCCTCCTTGACAGGCCAGTACAACATGACCTTGTCTGTCATTGTGCTTTAGCACTGACTGGTAGAGCATGCAGGCTTTGTCAAAGCTCATAAGAGTGCTCAGCACCAGCCAGACAGATGTCTGCGTGTGTGTGTGTGTGTGTGTGTGTGTGCGTGCAGTGTTTTACAGTGTTTTTTAGTGGTCTGTGTCACCCTCGTCTCATCAGCTGGTGTTTCTTGTTATGTTTTTTGTTTTTGTTTTTTTTTTTGCAAGAGGAGCTAATTGGTAGGGAAGACACACACACACACACACACACACACACACACACACACACACACACACAGACTGAGCCCTGATCTGTCGACACTCAAAGTGTAACATCCTGTACTTTTGAGAATATCAATAATACAAATTGTAGCAGCACACAGACATCAACATGTCATCCACTCCCATTTCTTTCCTGCCATCTTCAGGAATCACCCTAAAATACCACCCTGAAATGGGTGGAGTTCATATTAATCTTCGGTTAACAAATCCTTCCTCAAGTTACACACGCAGTATTGTAAGCTGTTGACAACCTCTGTCAACTACAATAATGTGTTAAGCAAACCTGCTCTTGTTATTAAGTGTTTTTATATCTGTCTGTTAGATTGAAGGGGAAAGAAGAACCGAAGTAACAACAGAAATGATAAATGTTTAGGAGATTTTTAAAAAGCCTCCTACCTCAGGAGAAACGTATATATTTTAGAGCAACATTTCACAGGCTAAACTCTGGTTGATGTTTGAGGTTTATGGTTGAAGCTACTCTTATGTTGAATATGAGTTATTTAGGTGTGTCTGGGTGTTTGCCCACGAAGAGTGACAAGTTGACATTGTTTGGCTGCAACAAACTGATGTTATATATGATATCAGAGGGCAAGAGCATGTAGTGTAAGGTTAGGGAGATCTTTGGGCAATGGTGATGATACACACACACACACACACACACACACACACAGAGGGGCCGTGGCTTCAGGCAATCAAAAACGACATTCAATTTCTTGACCACTTGCTCTGTCACTCCAGATGGCAATGAGATGACTGACCCTTTTACTCTTTTTCATAAACACACAAACACATCCTTGAGGGTCTCCAAGTCAGTGTTCCTGTCTGCCTTAAAAGGGATTACTTGATCAATTATTGATACGAAATTAATGAATTTTGAAATAGCTACATGAAGTGATGCAGTCTGTTTTTAACTTGCTGCATCATAAGCAAACTACTTTTGCCATGTGATGATTTCTGCTGCAGTTGAACCTGCTGTACTATCATATCTGTGTCTTTGCCCGATTCTGCAGCCGATCAGAGACGGAGGCCGTCTCTCTTTCTAGTAGTAGTCATTGTTCTCTCCTTGACTGGTTCATACTCATAGCTGTCCGAGAGCAATACAAGCAGTTGCAGCAGGAAACATACTCAAATAGCCGACAGTGTACGCCCGCACCGAGACACAGCCGTGCACACAATAAGTCCTTGACTGTCTTGCCCTCCAGCTCACTCCTGGTGGGATGAGATCATTATTACTGGCTAGCTGATGGACCTGGAGGACAGCGGCGCAGACTGTATTTATGACTGTGTGTGGGTGCGGGTGTGTGTATCCGCTGTCACGTCCTGTGTCCAGGCATGCTCCCAGGGCCAGGCGGAGTGAGTGATGAACATACAGTGGCAGGACCAGCGATGACTGAGTGGGATCCAGGCTCTGAGGCCTCACCGAAGGTTTGAAGGTTGCGCAGAAGGAGGACCAGGGGGACAGATGGATTTAGAGGCATGGAAAGGCCTCAGCCTGGCTGTGGGGTGTATCTTCATTTCAGCAGAGGAATATGAACCAATGGGTACATGAAAAGGTTATGTCTAAGACTTATTACAGAATAATGGGGAGGCAGAAATATTTTGGAACTGTTTCACACGTATAAGAAAGTTAACAGTAATGGGAAATAATTGTAAAAACACAGTTTCTTAAAAAAATATTACATTTAATTTGTTCTGTTAATCCTTTTTTATTTGATAAAGACAAAAAAGTACCTCCATAGTTTAGTGTGCAATCCTAAAAACATCTAGATATTCATTCATTTGTTCCAGTGAAAGAGGAGCAACTACTAAAACAGGTGATTGATGTCGTCATCCAAAGGCTCTGTTTGGCTTCTTTTTCAGTCACAAAATTTGAATGAAGGAACAAGTAAGATGGTAATTCATGTATTCATGGACGGGTTAATGAGATGTCCTTAAAATCATTAGTGTCTTTATCACAGAGGAACCATGTTTCTTGAGAGGTTGAAACTAAAAATGGAAGGTGTGTGGATCCTCCTGATGTGTGACGAAGAACGAGAGCGATGGTGGAGGAATTGGACATCCCTCAAATTCGCACTGGATTGTCTTTTGGAAATCAAATATAATTTGATTTGTATTACAGACAGAGCGTTACACAGGATGAAGTGCTTGTTAACTGATGATGTGAGAGGTGTAGAGCTGTGCACTTCTGCTGCACCAGCTGTTGCCCTCAGGAAGCTGTGAAATCTGTTCCTTTCCCCGTCTTCCCCCGTCTGCACCTCCTTCCTGACTTTTACTTAGAAAGTACCAGTGTTCACTCTAAAGGGCACAAAATGGCTGTGACATCTGTGTCCTCCTTCTGCACTTCCCCAGATTTCTTTTTTCTTATTTGCTCTTTTGTTTTTGTTTCCTTCTTGTTAACTTCATTCCTTCCTGCTTCCCATCATTCCTTCTTTCTTCCAACCCTCCAGTAAATACATAGCTTTGTTTATTAGCAGCACAACCAGCCTTGACAGATAATTAAAATTGAAAAGTTAAGTCAAGTCAATTTTATTTATACAGCCCAATATCACAAATCAAGAATTTGCCTCAGGGGGCTTCATAATCTGTGCAGCATAATTAGATTAGATTAGATTTGATTAAGCTGAGACAAGGAAAAGAAGTTCAGCATATAACCAGAAGTGAATGCAACACACACTCTATCCTTGGACTCTTTGATTTGTTGTGTAACACCTTTGCTTTATAGTATTTTGTTTTGTGTGTAGCTTATCATGGGTGGAGCGGTGGTGTCAGGCTGAGGTCCTTTTTTGGCGTTCGCAGGTGGTGGACAGTAAATATCTGCCAGCCTCATCCATTTCACCCACAGCGCCCTCTCTCCTCTCCTGCCACCGTTCCTCTCTGGTGGTCAGCCTCTGTCCCGTCCACTTCCTCTCCTGCCACCCGCCCTCCATGCCACCCTCCCCTTGGGGTGCCAGTGTTCCCTGCGATGGTCCCGTGTGTGACAAACATGTGTGATGAGTCTGTGTGACATGCCATGCATGTGTTTGCGATTTTTGGGGGTGTGTGTGTGTGCCACACTGGTGCGTTTGTGTGTGCAGGCCTTTCCTGCTACCAGATTGACATGAGTGTCTGTGAGGCTTTGCTCTTTTCAGACGTGCCTCACACTGGCAGTTGGAGTTTGTGTGTGTGTGAGCGTGTGCCTGTGCCTGCCTGCCTTCTAGCGCCTCGCTGGAGACTGACGGCCCCTGACACCTGCCATTTGGACGCTTTTCTCTGTGAAAAATGTCATCGTCTTCAGACCCGACGTGTGTGTATGTGTGTGTCTGTCTGTCTGTTTGTGTGAGACAGAGAGATGGTGCGTCCCTCAATTCATCTCCCTGAGGTCAAGCTTTGCAGCTGACTGAACAATGGACCCAAGCTGTTTGAGCAGCCGGGACAGAGAAACTTATGTGTGTGTGTGTGTATGTGTGTTTTTTGTGTGAATATATTTTGAGGTGGTAACGTGACATCACAGATTCCTCTGTCGCAGTAGAATGAGGCCAATCCAAGTATATTTAACAAAAAACTGAACTGTGGACAAAGAAAGTGACAGATAGAGCCATTATAGTATGAAACCTGTATGCAATCCTCAGCTCTCTTAAGGATCTGAGTTGAACGCTGTCTTTGATTTTTCTACTTCAACTGGCTAATATTAATTCCCACTCAGCTCCTTCATGCTCTCATGGTACTGCAGGTTACTTATAGATACTATTTTTCACCTGATATTATATTTATTTGATTTAATTGCTCAGGTAACATCACTTACTTGTGAGTAGTATGTAAATAATTACTATATTGCCAACTGTGTGCTGTATTAGAAGCATTACCAGATAAGTGAGGGCAATTTGAATATCCTTCTACAGTAGAGATGTACCTATATAATAATTCATAATGCAGCTTTCTCACTGTGAAATCAAATTTAACTGCAATATATTACCTGCACCTCTCTGTGAATATTAGCCACTTTCATGCAGCACCATGACCTGTATTTGAGTTGTGTGATGTCACCGAAAGGAAAGTAATATGTTCTACCAACAGTGATGTTGTGTGCATGTTATCTTTATCAAACCTGCAGCTTTTAACTAATTGTATGGGATTCAACCTCAGTTTTTAAATGGCTACAAAGCTAGTTGCTTTGGATGGAGAGATCCATATAATCCATATGGCTTAAAGATTTCCAACCTTGGAAGAATCTTTTTGGGCCACATGTTCATATATTGTCTATGTCCACGGGTCTAGAAAACTTTGAAACTTAGTGCAGCCATTTTTTTCAAACTAAAATCTTGCATTCCTTTTACATTGCTGGTAGTTGTGTATACATTTAAAGTTTGAAAAAAAAATCACTTGCAATTTTGCACATATATCATTTTTCAGCTTAGTAAGACTTGCAGTAATGATCATTGTTAATCATTGTCGCTGTCACAGTGCTAGCTCCAATTTGATGTAGTGCCATCGATGTATAAAGATAAAGGCCCTTGCATATCTTAGCAATTAGCTTTAAAATGTTCTTTTCAATAAATTCTGTCTGTCTCCGCTCACTCGCTCCCCCTCTCTCCAACTTTTTGTCCTGTGTATCAGATTAGTAGGTGATATTATTGCCCGTCTTCTTTTATGACTGATCTGATGAGCTGTTTTTAATTTAGATTAAGGCTGTGTGAGCCAGAAGGCTGTAATGAGGTATCAAAGTGTGTATCCATCTCCTCCAATGTTAGGTTTCTTGAGGGGCAGCAGGGGACCACTCATGATGTGTGTGTGTGTGTCAGGCCCAAGGGTGTGTCTCAAAGACGGCCAGTAAGGGAACAGATAGGGGGGCAGTTTGTGACTTTGCCCCAGGATGGGACAGGGCTAAGGCAGGCAGGCCTGTGACTCTGTGTGTGTATGTGTGTGTACAATTGAGAGTGCGAATAAATGATAACCCTACAGGGCCACCAAGTCATCGCTTTACACCAAGAGGCGATCATTGACTTTGTGTGTGTGTGTGTGTCCACCCTTCGACCATCCACCCACTTAGGCCACAGAGCTGGAGAGCAGACAACCTTCTGCTGCCTGCCAGGATGATGCCCTCACTATGGCGACAGCCATGGACGCTATGGCGACGAGGGCTCAGAGCTGTATCCATGACAGTGCTGTTACCCAGCTGTCCCAGCGGCAGCCTTAATTAAGTTAGACATGATAGGGGCTGGTGGCCTTCCTTTCTTCTCCCTCTTCTGTCTTAGTTTTCTGAGTTTTAAATGTTATCTTTTCACTTTTTATCCATCTTTTTGTCTTTTTTTTATTTGGTCATTCTGTCTCTCTTTTTTTTTTTTAAACAAAATGTAACATAAGATGCTGCCACTCTTACTTGACCTCCCTTTGTCCTCCTGTCACTGAATGAGGGAGGTTACGAGTGTGCTCTGTGTGTTTTTTTTTTTTTTTCATCGTTCGTCTATCTTCATACTCTGCTAGAAGAGAGAGAGCTGCATGAGTTTTAGGTAGAGTGGGTTTTTTGAATGATTTTTTTCTGTGTCTTACTCAGCATAAATTAGTGTGTGTGTCTCTGTGTGTGTGAGGTGTGAGGCAGTGTGTGTCAGGTTAATGACTGGCTCTGCTTTGACCTCCTTGAAGGTCATGTGCCAGTGCTTGTTAGCGGTGTCACCATGGCGATATGTCAGCTGTCAGCGCGATGGATAGAGAGCTGACAAAAAGAACAGTGAGGCGGAGGAAGGGATGAATAGATAGGAAGGGGGGAGAGAGGGGAAAAAAGAGGGAGGCGAGGACAAGTTCATTTAAATGTGATTCTCATCAGAAGGCCTCTGCCACTCCTCATTAACAAGATACTTGTAATTGGCAAGGTTATTGTTGCAAGGTCCAGGCCTCTGGGACTGTGTGTATGTGTGTGTGGGTGAGCATGCACCAAACAAGGCCTCATTCTGAGTTGTGGACACTGAGGAGGTGCTGACCCCCTCGTCATATCGGTCAGCCCTGAGGGGAAAAGCCCCCCTCTCTTCCTCCAGCCCTTCCTCTCCCTCGCTTTCTTTCTCTCCATCCACCCGAGAGAACCGAAGGACTAAACAATATGACAGCTCCGGTTGTATGTCGGTAGCATTAACACGGGTATCAGTGGCTTTGTTGTACCACCATCCTGACTGTGGTGATGGATGATAAGCGGCCTGCTTTAGACTGAATACATTAACATGGCAAATTGTATCATTTGTTGCTATGTAAACCCAATGTTGTCATGAAGAAACAGTACATTTTCAAGAGTTAATAAAAAAAAAAAATCAAGAAACTTTGTCTTCCTTAGGTGTGTAGTTGACCTCAGACATTGAGAAACAGTCAGCTGCCGGTGATGGAGACAGAAAACAAATGTGCACAGGGAAAGCACCTGTGGGTGAAAGCACCCTCATCAAGTGGTTTCCAGGTTTCCACTGTATTTGAAATTTGAATGAGGGTGTTTCAATGAGGGTGTTTTTGATAAGCCGTTAAAATTTTATGCAAAAAATCCTGCACATCTAATTTGAATGATTAAGTATCTCTTTTTATAGAAGTCATTCACTGTTGATTGTCATCTTTTACAAGAATAACTCACTTAAACTTTTAAATATTGTTTCTAATATAACATCTAAGTAGATAAATCACATGGTACTAAAATGTACATGAAAGTAAGCAATACAATAAGATAAGATAAGATAACCCTTTATTAGTCCCACAGGGGAGAAATTTACATTGTTATAGCAGCAAGACACAGTGGGAATACAGTATGTAAAAATATACAAGTAGGAATAAATAAATGAGTTATAATGAGTTATAATAGTGTGACTAAAATCTGGCTCTGTGCCTGAAAATATTTCAGCTGGGAGTATCACATACCTGAATCTTTACATTTTTGTGTACCACATTTTAAATATTTGTTAATAAAGTGTTGGACTTAAGTGATGTGTTTGTGAGAGCAGCTGATGTCTACAGAAATACTCACTATGTAGGTAGATCAATCGATTCATGAACTGTGTGGCCTTTTTAAAAAAAAATTATTTCCTCATATTTTACTGGACAGCTTTGGCTGACAACTAGAGACACACTTATTTCTCTTCACTGATCAACTTCAGCTGCCATTCTGAGGTTGATCAGTGTTGGCGCAATCTGACTCAATATACAAAAACAAAAAAACTGTTTGGAATATCATTCGTCCATTTTGTCTTCAGATCTACGCATGAATTAACAGAAACACATCCTGTTCTTGATTTCTGAGCAAGAATTGTCCATCTAATTCACAGTCTCACGCATGACTCGAGTGATGTATAGAAGCTGACAAATGGCAGTACACCCCAGTGACCTCTAGATGGCAGTAGTGTCACATGAATTGAGAGTGCGCTGCACAGGTCTACTCAGTTAATGTCCTGAATTTGATCAAACACATCACACTGTGTGTCATTATTGTGTCAGTTGTTTCATTGTGAAAAGCTGGTCTTGCTCCAAAGCGATATATGATTATTATGAATCTATACTTACCCAAAGTGTATGCCATAACCTAAATTATCTCAGCTCAATTTTCTGTAGCATTAAATCACTAATCCTGAATATGTTTAGTACTCGCAGTACCATACTAAGCCAATGGCTCTTACATGCAATGCAATAAGGATTTTTACCAGCTGTCACTTAAATAATAGGCATCTGGAAGATTGTAAGTATCCTGTTAATGTTAAGGCAGGGCTACTAGTGATTATGCTATTTTGGCCATAATGTTGGTAATGATGGTCAAGCTTTGACTACAAAGGGTCAACCGGAGTCAAATGAGAAGCCAGTTTTAGAGGCTGTCAGCTGCATTATTTAATGTGGAAAGTAGTGGTGATTTTCCTTAATAGCCTCGCTATTATGTCTTTCAAGCAGTGATAGCTGCTCACTATGTGTGCTGCACCCTCTCCTTCCACTTCTCCTCCACTGACCGACCTGCCTCTTGTACCTTGTTCCTATACATCTCTCCCCTTCTCCTTCTTTTTTTTAAATCTTCCTCTCATTTCGTTGACTTTTTTTCCTTCCCTTTCTTTCTCCAGTATAACCAACGAGGCAGGAGCATCCATCTACAGTGTGAGTCCTGAGGCGGTCAAAGAGATGCCAGACTTGGACCCCAACCTTAGAAGTGCAGGTAAACCGTCCATTACTTTTAATCTTAACCATGCTTGTTGCTGATGTTGTGAAAGACACTAAAGACACTGGGTATAGGTCTGAAACTAATGATCACTTTATTAATTGCCTAGGCTTATGCTTGTTTTCTTGTTGAATTGTTTTGGCTGTAAAAAGTCAGAATATAGTGGAAAATTGCCATCACTATTTCCCAGAGCTCAAGATGACTTCTTCAGATGGTTCATTTTGATCAACCAGCAATCCAAAGATAATGAATTTACAATGATAAAGACCAATTTAGTTAAACTAGTTGTTTAGTTGAACTACATTTGTCAGTACCCAGTTTTGAATAATTTTCAGTTTTAGAGATTGTGGCCATTGCTTTACATGTAGACTGAGATCTTTCAAGAGACAAAGACAGAAAGTGTTCAAAGAATCCACATTGTATGAAGCGTTGTTATGCTATTGGATTTTTGGTCTAAATAAGTGATTATAGTTGATACTACATTTTAGTTCTCACATGCTAACATCACCATTTAGTGTATAAAGTGAGCAGTTATGTAAATATCTGTCAGAAAACAGACCCACAGATCTATTTTTTAAGTTTTTATTTTATTTCCACCCTGTTATCAGCAACATACAGTTTTGTGACATTATCAATAAATTTGCAGCATATCACTGTAGGTTCTCTCATGTCAGTCCTGCCTTCCTTCACTTCCCCTCTCCTCTTTCTCTCACTTGCAGCCTCTCCCTCACTCACCCCACATACTACATCATTGAAAACACAGCAGAATAATAAAAAAAAAAACATTTGCACAGAGTTTTGGAGAACAAATGTTTCCAGCAGACTTCCTCTATAAAAGCCATAAATCAAGAGAGGCCGGATTATTCCTCACTAGTTTCCTGTGGTCAGCAGCACCGAGCGCCACGGAGAACCATATTTATACCCCTAATGAAAGCCATGAGAAATCTACAGCATTTGACTTTGGATGGGTATAAAAAGAGGAGTGGGTGCTGAGCCAGGACAGGATGACAATTACAGAGAGAGAATTACAGAGTCCGCTGTGGAGCCCAAGTCTGTGTCTGTTTTACCTTTAGGGGGGTATGTGGGTTTCTGTCTCTGTCTATATGAACGACCATGTAAGACGGTATGTGGGGAATCGGGAGTTACAGACACCCTCAATCTGTATCGTATGTTGTTGGGAGATCTAGGGACACCTAGTGGTGATGGGCAATATTTCAACCATCCTCCAGGGAGACTGTTTTTATGCTCACCTCATTGCTGTGCTCCATCTCCTCTCCTTATCTTTGATACTGGACGAAGCAAGAGAATACTGCAGAGTGATCAGAAAAAGGATTTAATCATGAGTCAGTTTTCCTGGACCATCATAGCCCACTTATTGGCTGTTAAGGCAGTCAATTCATGTTGCATCTCCTCAAAAGTTGAACTATTTTGTCTGTCCCTCCTGCATGCTGAATGCCACTTTCTCTCCCAGAGCGACGTGCCTGCGTGTGAACGAGGCCTTTTTCTTCACATTGGTTTCTTCACTGCTTCCCATGTCTGTATTACTTGTATTTGGGTCATAAACTTTCACTAAGTGGCGGAGAGTTATGCTGGACTCCGTTTACAGGCAGACTCCTCTCACAGAGAGCGTGAACGAGTCAGAGACAGAAGAGATTGAATAAGTATTGGGGAGTTTTGGTGGTGCGCTGAGCAAGGCCAGGGTTGAAACTCCATCCCTGTCTAAATATTATCTCAGGCAGCAGCCTCCCACCACAGCCAGAGGAGAAAGAGGAGAGAGGAGAAGAGAGGAGAGCCATTGATTCCAGACATACTCCCTCTATTACATCCCATCCCACTCTTTCTCTTTGTCTGTCTGTTCTGCCTCAGAGATCTAAGTCTGATGTGTCTCATGCAGAAACACCATGTCGCTGACTACTGAAGTTCAGACATACACATAATGCACACAATGTATTCATGATATATTGTGTTTTACAAGCCAAATATAATGTGTGAAAAGTCAATTGGATATAGATAGATAGATGTGTTAACACCCAGGGCTGCCACGTCCTTTGTCTTTTACAGGGACACGAATGTGAGCAGTTATTTGGTTGTGTTATTCTCTCCCTCTCAGTGTGTGCGTGTGTGTGTTGTGGGGGTGATGTCATGTATTATGGTGTGTATGTGAGTAAGGTTGTTTGTAATTTTTCTCCTTGTCACTGGGCCCTGCCAACATATTCATGGAAAAGACATTTGGCTTCATGCGCAGCAGCGGGCTGAAGCCTTGCAGACTCCATTGTTGAAAGCAAACCCCCACTTTGGTCGATACGGCCTGCGTGTGTTTATTTGTGTGCTACATTTGGCTGAGCGTGCCAGTGTGCGCGGCTCTGGTTAAATTAGTGGTTTTAAAGGTTCGTGGCTCCAGCATTTATCAGGAAGCTAAATGACAGGTGCAAAGACCGCAGTTGAAAGCCAGCTTTAATTATTATTATTGGAGGTGGAGGAATGACAATTAGGTTTGGCCCGCCCTCAGGCTAGCACTGTGATATGCAGACAATTTGCATATTCAGTAATTATAAACAATATGGATTTGCATATTCAATAACTGATTCAGGTAGCAAGTCAATGAAAAACAAAAACCGTAGAATCTCATGAGACATAAAAATCTCATGTTTTCTGTGTGTGTGTGTGTGTGTGTGTGTGTGTGTGTCGACAGTGTCCATTGGAAGGCGAGTCCAAGATCCGCTGGCTGAGCTTGTGAAGATTGATCCTAAACACATTGGCATTGGTACATATCAGGTAAGTGTGTGTGTTTTTCAGGTTTTTTTTTTTTTTAAATTGGGATACTCTTTGCGGGTGAGAGCATCTTGTCTCTGGGCAGTAAAACATCTGCTGTGAGTTAGACTGAAGCAAAGAGCCAAGTAGACCTGTGTGTGTGTGTGTGTGTGTGTGTATGAGGATATCTGTGTGTAAAAAGCACATTAGCAATAAACCACACACACATGCGTACTGTTACAGCGCTGTCTGCTGCTGTTACTTATTTGCTATAATACAGCAAACATGCAAAGATGCGGCATGTGTATTTTTGTTTTGTCTCTTTATTCTCCGATTTATTTAACCAGTAGGCTCTCTTTGACAAAAACGGCAGCATAATTATACCACATGAACCAATTCCACCAACATTCAGTGAGGGAATAAGAATAAGTGAAATAAGAGAACATAAAAGCAATTCAAACAGATTATAACCGCAATATTTCTCAACAAAAAGCACAATTGCATTCGCTCATTTCAGGCAAACAAAGAAAGCAGAGACTGGGACTTGAGGCATAAAAGGAATGTGAGTGAGGGACTGAAGATGTGCCGGGACAAATGAGAAAAACTTAAACAGGTCGAGAGACGAGAGGCAAGCGGGGAAGTGGATAAACTTGGCCGAGGCCTGTGTCAACAGATGATGCGAAGGGTGACAGCTAATTCAATTAAAGGAGATCAGGCATGACGTATGTTTGGACATTTGCTTTGCCTTGTGTGCTTGCTGCTCCGTGTACGTATGCGCTCAAGTGTGCGTGCGGATGAAACAACAGTTAGCTCAGTGTTGATTTTGTTCATTGCAAGCGTGTGCGCAATTGTGGGAGAAAGGCAAAACAAGCATTAGGTCAGTGTTCCTATTTACATCGGCTATTAATGGAGTATCGTTCTCCATATATGGCGGGTTGTGGGGGGGAGAAAAGGGGTGACAGGATGGAAATAGGAACAAAACAAAAGGGAGTGAGGATGACGGAGTTGAGTAGAATAAGGTCAAGTTATGAGACTCACATGGGGCAACTAAGGGTGAGTAATGAAGTGGTCACAGCATCCAGAGGATGGATTTAATAAAGATGTTTTATGGATTTATTTTTATTTGAAGACAAGAGCATGATCAGAAAAGAGACAGAGGAGAGTGTTTCTTCAGTTTTATGCTGAGTGAGATGCAAAGGCCGTTCAATGGAGTCGATGTAAGAGCTGCAACAGATGATCCTTTTTTATGATTGATTACCCTATTGGTTATTTTTCTGATTAGTCATGAAGTTTGTAACATGCCAGTAACTTGCCGAGGTTGATCAATCTTAATTTATTTTTCCACATCTACGACAGAGAAAAGCAGCAAATCCTCACGTTTTGGAAGCTGCTGTCAAAATATTTTGCTTATTTGTTTGATAAGTAGCAACTAACAATTAACCGGTTTTTCAAATAGTCGCTAATTATTATTTTTCTTGGCATCTAATGGATTACTCAACAAACTGTTTCAGGTTTAGTGAAGTTTCCTAGGAACTGGGGGAAGCCACATACATCAGGAGTACTGCGAGAACGGTCTTGTACACTAATTATGCCAATTATGTACAACTTATACTGTAGCTACACTGGCTGAGGTTTAGCAGCTGCCACTCGGTGTTGTCATTTTGTTGTTGTTGGTCGACAGAGCATCCATTTCTGTGTTAACAAGAAAAAGAGTCCAACCGCGTAAAGAAAGAATACAAGTTGACAACCGCTGAGAGGGAGAAGAGAAGGACAGCAGAGGGTGACAAAAGTCAAAGGAATGACGGGGAGATTTAAGGGTGAGGTGGGGGGAAAAATTAGTTTTGAAAGAGAAAGGAGGAGGTCGTATTGTGCAAGCGCTCGTTCTTATGTGTGTGTGTGTGTGTGTGTGTGTGTGTGTGTGTCTGAGTGTGTTAGGTCGCAGGCCCGTGTCTCTCATCACGTCCTGACTGGGCTCTCTGGGGTGTCCGGGGTTCTGCACCTCCCGCTCTCAGATCATGTGACTAGGTCAACAAATGATAATATAACCGGGTAAATAAACTCCGGGTGCTGACAGATATGAGATGGGACATCACTTTGACCTGCACACACACAAACACACACTCACACATTTGCCTTCCCTATCCCTTAAGAGTGTGTGGGTTAAGAGTGTGTGTATACATTTGTATTAATGTATGTGTGAATGTACTGTATGTTTGTGAGAAAAGTGCGCTCATGCATATGTGTGTTTTCCCAAAGTTCTTTTGTGCAATTCATGGCGTTTTGAGCTTTCTGAAAGTTTATTGCCATTAGACCCAGAGAGCATACGGGCAGATGTAACTCTAGACAGCTGGCACAGCATGCTCCCTCTTTCTCTCTCCCTCTGCTGACCCAGTGAGTGACAGCTCTGAGAGAAAGGAGGAAATGAGCTGAGGGCTAAAAAAGTGAGGCCCATTAAAGTCAGATTGGACGTAACTATTGGTGTGGGAACACTGTTTTCACTGCGGCACCACTGGCTGACAGGTTTTTCTGGATACTGAGTTTGCCAGATAGATGTCTGTTTGACCGGAGAGCCACTGTTATTAGTTTTTTTTTTTTTTTAATTTAATATTAGCAGTTACAGACAGCACAACACATTTAAAAGGTAACTGATACTCTTATAGATTTGCGATAAATTGTATTAAGGGTTCTGAACACTTAGATTGACAAACATTTCAGGCGTCTTGTGTCCTTTATAATTAGGCGCTCGGTGGGTGTGGTCTTCAGACAGCTTCTTTATCTGTCAATCAGCTTTTTATGTTGCTATGGTCTGTTGACAGCTGGGTAATTCCCAGGACTGTGAAACTAACTGCTACTGGAAAATACACACATAGACACACACTGCTGTGTAAGAAAACTTTGCCTGCAAGCCGGATATTAAAGAAACTGTCACTGTTCCCCTCACCTCTCTCAACCGTTCTGCTTTTCTCGCTTCGTCTTTTTTTTTTTTTGCTAGAATTTTCCTGCAATGACTCCCCTTCTTCTGCCGTCGTTTTATTCCATGTATGTGGACGCACACTGTAACATGAAACATAAAATCAGATGTAGCTGGAGAGACTTAAGAATCTGAAGTTTGGGTTTGCTGCTTGTTGTCACAATGTCAGCTGTTTGAGCCAAAGTCCTGACAGCGGTCAGGAAATGAAGAATGCTGATAGAATGCCAAACCAATAATGCTGATTGATATTTGAGATTTTAAAAACTAAGGGATAGATATCTGCCGAAAGAAAATTACTTTGGCATTACCAATATATACCAATACCAATATATTTGTAATAAATCAGCCTGTAAAAGCCTTGCCTCTAATCTATTTTTTATATTCTTTCGATACTTTACTGTAATGCAACAGCAACATTGTTTCAAGCCAGCAAAGTTAATAGAAAAAAATGTTTCTACAGACTTACAAATTTTGACGACCGAGTTTGAGGATCTCGCCCATAGCCGGTGCAAATTACGTAATTTTTCACACTGAGGCTGCTGTGCCGATGGTGCTTTGTGTGTTTGTGTGTGCTTGAGCATGCTCTCCTTCACTTGGTGAATGGAAGTGCCTACAGGGGAGACAGGAGCAGACAGAGCCGAGAGAAGGAAGGAGAGCGAGAAATGGATGGTTGACAGTGATTGATAGTTCCTGCCTTGGACATTTTGAAGCGTGGGAAAAAAAAACACCCTCCTGAAGACTCGATCAGTGGCAGAAGCTGCCAAATATTATCTGCTACAATTTTAATTATTTCCCTTAGGTCTGTCACAGCATGTGTCTATGTGTTTGTGTGTCGAGTGAGGTTTGCGAGATGAGTCAAGCTTGTATAATGGATTTAAAAGAGCTCATGCCAATTCTCTACTTATTCAACAATTTATAAAACATTTACCGTCTGTTGTCATGTCAGGCTACTTATTCTATCACTGTACAGTTTATAGTGAGCAAGGATGTTTGTGTTTCAGTGGTAAATTTTGTGAGTAAGTAAACCTTTATTTTTTTTATTAATGCTGAGGATGTCACTTGTTTTATAGGGAGGGAAATTAAACCAGTGGTTAAATTTCCTCAACCTCTTTCCTTTTTATGTAAAGGAATATTTGGTACAGTAATGCATTTTGCCCAAATAGATCCAAACTGATTTTATTCAAGTAAAAAAAATCCTGCTCATGTAAGTGTGTCATTTGGGCTTCCTGTGCCTGTCTTGAAACTGTTTTGCAGTCCCGCAGGTATTATCTATTTGTGTGTGTGTGTGTGTGTGTGTATGGTTGTTTTGCAGGAAGCTGAGAAATAGCCATTAGGCATTCATGAAAGGTGTGGAAAAACATAAAACCATCTCCTCGCTGTCATATCACTTTCAGCTGCTGATTTACGACCGCTGATTAACTAGGCACATATTCGTGCACACACACTTCAGGCCAAGCTTACGTGCCTCGAATACTATACAGTACGATAAAGAGGGAGTTCTCAGAGGCCTTATAGAAGCTGTCAGTTACGAAGTACATGACCTTCGAATAACCTCAGGCACCTTGTTAGTTTGTACATTGATTATCCGAAAGTGAGAGAAGTCTCCAAACACAAGCAACTCTTGTACAATTTCAACTTCTTGTCTATTCCTCTTTGTTAAAGCTGCAACATCTAATATTAGCGGACTGGAGATGCATACAGTGTTATAAAGAGGTCAGATGCCTCTTTGTCTGTCTTCATCTGTGAGCGGTCTCTCCTACACCCTCACTTTCACTTGTACCAATGTTTTATAACGTTCTTCTCAAGGCGCTGCGTGTGGGCAAATTTTCAGACCTTCCTAGCATCGATCAGCTTTCCTTTAGTGAAGCCAAGCAGTATTGCAATTATAGGAACATGGGAAACTTGAATGTACAGCAAGCGAAAGGTTTTTATTTTTTCACCGACATAGAAATTACTGTGTGTTTCTGGAAAGCATTCGATGCTTGGCAAAGAAAATTACCATATTCAAATTCAACATGACCTTAAACTTCAGAGTGAATCGGTCTTTAAAGTAAACTAAATTCCTCAAAGCGTAACTTACAGCGATCAGGACGCTTGTTAAATCATGGGTAGGGATTGGCTGGTGCCCCCCACATGAAAAGAATAGAAATATGAAAATCAGCCTAATTTGGAGAACAAGTCTCTCATGTCCCAGGCTGAATTCAATAAAGGGAGGCCAAATGCCATTTGATCCTGCAGTTTGTAATCATCCTACAGTTGGCCTTCCATCATTTACTGCCCTCGGGCTCTCGGTTCACGCAGCCATTCTGGCTCCAGTGCAGTTCCCGTTGCCAAACTCTTGAGTGGCATCATTCATAAACACTGTTTCAGTCCGCTGTCAGTGCGAAGACCTCCGCCATCATTATCAGTCAACACCTCCACTCTCAGCAGCTGCTCCACCTCCTTTTTTATGGTTCTCTACATATATAATTTGTGGATCCCGATTATGTTTATATCTGATGTTATAAAGGAAATCTGTGTGTGTTTCTGTCTCAGAGAAAAAAAGACTTCAGCTCTCTCCTTTTACTTGTTTTTAGTTTTAGTCTCTCCTGCTTCGTGTTTCCCACCACGCTCTCTTTCTCTATCTCTCTCTGTGATTGACGTGTGGTAACTCGGCAGCATTTATGTACTCGAGGTGCAGAAAGAAGCACTTTGTTCTTGCGTGTTGGTTGGCCGGCTTCAGCTGGCTTTCGGCCAATCCAAACATGACCTTCACACATAGGGATCCACTACATCGACTCTGGATGAGTTTGAGGTTTGGGGGTCCAAGGAATGGAGGAGCTGAGGTGGTTTTAAAGATAGATGGTGGGGTGGATGGAATTAGAGTTTAAGGTCTGCCTATTAGATGTGCTTGTGTCCTTGAGTAAAGATAGGAGATATATTTAATGATAGTGTTCGTCTGTATAAAGTCTTCTGGTATTGTGGCCTTTTTTTGCCAAAAACGTTCCCCCTACTTTCTCTCTCTGCCCCCAAACCACCCTGGAGTCTAAATTAGATACTAAAAACACCGTTTACAGTGAAATAGCGAGAGGAAGCCACAGAGGTAGAAAAGGCAGAAGAAGAAAAGTAAGGTGGGAAATTCAACGTCAGAGAGGAAGCTGTAATTTAAGAAGGGAGGTGCAGAAAAGGTGGAGTAGAGCTGAGTGATGAACGGTACAGTCATCTGAAAAAATGAACGCCCAACACTAGGATGTGTGATTTCTGACACCCATTAGCCAGTTTACCTCTAGGTGAGATTAAGACAGGGAGAAAAAGGGATATATGGATTGAGAGATGGACAGATACAGGAGGACATGCTCCATTGGTGCAGTTAGTGCCACTGTAAACTGAGTCGAGCACCACGAGGGCCTCCGCTGTCTGGATGTCACGCACACACGCACACACACACTTACTGGATTGTGTGTATTTATGTTTAATAAAGCAGAACTCTTTTCCACAAGTTAAATCACTTCTGCTGAGGCCAGACACTCACTTATTTAAATCTTTGTCTGAGTTTTTGTGTTTCAATGCGGGCCTTTCTGTCTCTTTCTTTCTTTCTTTCTTTCTTTCTTTCTTTCTTTCTTTCTTTCTTGTGTGATATGTGTCTTTCGACTGCCGGATTAAGATAATTTTTACTATATATTTGCATTCACGCATGACAACAAATTTGGATCACAAAAGAGTGAGTACCTTATCCGATAGACAAGATAGCTCTTATTATTCAGCACAGCTTTGGGCTTCTGAACAGTGGACAGTTTAGGAAATGGTAGCATGACCAGGCCAGCCCAAAGTATCTGTTTACGTACAATAATCAATCACTGTAGCTCAGCTTTGACCTCAGGTTGGGGTTGGCTGATGTGAAGTATGAAAAGATTTTTGATATACATGCCAGTCTGATGTTATGTGCTAAATAAAGGAGTTACTGCCAAGCTCACTGAGATCACCTATGCTAATCTGTGTGTCTTTTTCTTTTAATTTGGTAATAAATTTAATATAAGACGTGGTTTTCATAGTTAGGTTGTGGATTAAGTTTAAGATTGCATTACTGTGCGTTTTGCTGTTGGAAAGTGAACGGTGTGTCACAGAAGGAAATCCTGATCTTTTAGCGTCATCATCATTAGCAAGCAATGCAAGCAAGCAAAACTTTATTTATACAGTAGAGTTCATTTCATGGAAAATACAGCATACTTTACAAAAAACAGAAATACACAGTGTGCTAACAGTTTGAGCAAAAGAGTGGGAATTTTTTTTACCAACTACTTGTTTAGGCTCAAGTTTTTTCCAGGTAAACACTATTTCATTGAGAATAAAGAATGTGTGTTTTGTGGAAATTTGTCAGCTGGCCAGGTGTTTGTTACCTGTGTGACCACGTCTTTTTTACCCTATTACTTTTCCTTAACTGGAATGAAATGTAAACTTATTAAGCTACCTTAAAGTTTCAGTTTTTCCCAGCCCCGGGTTGAGCACAGTTCGGTACTGAGGTGCACGTGCGCCTCTGTGTTATAAAAACCTCAGATCCTCTCATGCTGCTCCCACCTCTATAAGGTTTCAATAAGAATGTGAGAACACATTCATTGGGGTTTTACTGCAGGTTAAAACTCACACTGACTTGCACACCTCCACCTTTCTCGTGTGAAAACGTTCTCTGGTGTGAGATTACAGGTGATTTCCTCTTTCTCCTCTCTGACTATCTCTGTTTCTCGCCTCTTTCTATATCCACTTAATGGAAGTCATAAAACCATCACTCCTAGTTTTATGGGAACTTCTTATTGTTTGGAGTTATATGTTTTTTTTATTGTCTGCAAAATGCCTCTGGCTGTCGTGGCTCAGTGTTCACACTAAGAATCAGACTGCAGGTCACTTGATGAGTCACCAGAGGTGCTATGTTGTCTCTTAGGTACTACTTCATTACTTTCACATTAACTGTTTATCATGCTGCAGATATTTGCGGCTATTTTTAAAATAATTGTTTTATTGCCGATCATACAGCAATTAATTGAACACTTTTAAAAGGAAGTTCTTACCAACAGGACAAATAAAAATGAGACCTGATCATCAAATCAAACAGTTGAGTTTAATTAAATGCAGTGATTAATTACTGAGATTTAATTTCAAAAGGAAATAACACACAGTGCTGGGAAATGTATATTATTTATTTATATAAATGTACAAAATTTTTAGACATACAATTTATTATATTTATAGTTCATTTAATTTTATATTAGACATTTTTGTTTCCAAATGCCCTTCTTCCAAAGTTTTTTCTTGTCTGTCTTTTTTCCCAACAACACTTCTATTTCTTGACTCTTTTTTTTAATCCATGTCACTTTTTATGACAATAGTGTTGTCACCGCCTTCTCCCCTTTCAGCCAAACACACGCCTCCTCTCTCTTTAGCAAGTGAGTTCAACAGCTGCTCCCATATTTAGCCAGTGTGCACCTTTTAGCCACTCGATTGGCTGAAATTTGTAGTAGCAGTATGCATTAGTATGAAAAGTGACATTAGGAAATAAAACTTAATATGAAATAATTGTATCATTGGGCAAAATGCCAGATTTAGATTAAGTTAAGGGTTTTTTATTATATCTATTGTCTGATTTCACATTCATTTTTGTGTTTTAAGTTGCAAATACAACTTGAGCTGTTATATTCCATTAGATTACAAGTGCTTTTCCCTATAATTAAAAGTTCAGTGCTTGTAAAAACAAAAACAACATTAGAATACTTAATCATTAACACAAAAGTCCCGTGTCCAATATATGAAATAGGTCACTTCAAAGATGTTCAAACTGCATCCTTCCTCTTCACATCTGAACAATGCAACTACGAGGAAAACATTTTCAAGCATGTTAATCATCATTTGTGCTCATCCTATAATTACCATCATCACTGTTGACAGCTGCTGTATTAAATGCAGCCCAGGTTGCTTGCTTTGGCAGTTCTCAAAAATCTTGAACAGCACAGTTCCAGCTTGTTCCTCCTGGGTGCTTCCCTCAGAGATGACTGTCTTGAGCTTTGCGTATCGCTTCCCTGTTGGCGCAATCTTAGAAATGGAAAAAAAAAATCATTAGAAAAAGACGCTGAATGGTTTGGTAGTTGCCCAGTTTAAGTGACTCCAAGTAGTAGAAATGGGAATTTTTTTCACCTCCTCATCCTCCTCCTGTGACTTAAAACAAAGGAT
This sequence comes from Scortum barcoo, assembly GCA_023238725.1. Taxonomy (NCBI): domain Eukaryota; kingdom Metazoa; phylum Chordata; class Actinopteri; order Centrarchiformes; family Terapontidae; genus Scortum; species Scortum barcoo. Next base: position 18,877,269 of record CM041544.1, on the reverse strand, counting down.
TGTATTTATTGTATAGAATCTATACTATAAATATTGCCACAACAAAACTAACCCCAGATTTTGATGCACTGGCAAAAACAGAGACCAACAACACTGTTCCCACTAATATTGAACGTGAGTTTCTCTACTGTTTTGAAATAAATGTATTTATAAAATAATTTGTACAATAAGCCTTGCATATTCATGTTTTGCTGTCTGTTAAATGCCAAAACCTTCTATATAATGACCTTTACGTGCCATTTACATTAGTACACATAAACACTCGTACATCTGCTCCTCACTTGGCCCTCCTGTCAAATTTTAGAACTCAGTGTGGCCCTCGAGTCAAAATGTTTGCCCACCCCTGGTATAGATGAACTTGATATGACTTGATATGACTTGACACAAATCTTGTAAATGGCCGAGCAAATACTCAGGAGTCCCGTGTTTTCTTTTCGCTCGCACAGCCCTCTGCCCGTCTCTCTCTCTGTCCTCATCTGTCCCGCCGTCCTGTTACAGCTGACACAGTAGAGTGTGTTCGCTAGCTGGCGGTGTTGTCATCTGTTTACAAGCCTGTGTTCGTTCAGAGCTTGATCATGTTACCGGACAACCCATGCTAGTCTCAGTCTAGTTGACACACAACAAACACACACAGCGCACACACACGCAGCCCAACGGTAGCCTCGTTTAGACTGTCAGCTAATCCCTGAGCAGTTGCTGAGGCATCAGTCTTCGGCCGAACTCCTCAGTTTTTGGCCCCGTCCTGCAGCCCAGGGCTTCTGTTTGTCTGGGAACGACTGCTCAGACCATAGAGACTCTCTTAAATCTTATTTTGGTGTTTTGTTTTGATCAAGTTCGTTTGACATTATTAGACAGTTTGACAGTGAAAGAGACAAGAAATGGGGGGGGATGGAGAGGAGGATGCAACCTGCAACAAAGGCCGACTGCCTTGACGTCGCGGTTATATTTCGAGATTTATTTTTTTTAATGTTCGCAAATGTTGTTTTTTCTGACATGGAGCTTCATGTCAACATCAGCCTCTCCTCTCCCTTCCCTCCTTTCCTTGCCTCTCCTTTCACTGTTGGCTATCCTCCCTGCTCCTTATTAGGAAAAAAGGTTCCAGTCCTTTTTGGAAAATATGTCCTGATTAATGGTTGATTGGCTGTTGGTTGAGAAGTGTGAAGAGTTCATTTGGAAGATCTTTATCGACAGCGAGCAACTTTAACAAGAAAGCTGCATTAGCGGCAGGAAGAGACTGATGACAAGCCAAACTAAACATTCTTTCTCTCTTTTCCCTTCTGCGCTCCCTCTCTGTTCTTCCCTCCCTTCCTTTCACTCTCTTTCCTTACTTATTGTACTGCTTGTCAATCAAACCTCTCTCTCTCAGTTTGTCAGTATTTTATTGCTGACACCCTCTGTTTCCCTCTTTAAGGATGAAATTGTAATAATCCCCTTGGGGAAACTATGCCTACACATGACCAAATAGTAGTATACAGAAAAAATGCAATATAATACTGAATAAATATACAGCGTGGGGATTATGTAAACAGAACAAGATTATGTAAAGTATATTAAAAAGTCTGCATGAAAGCACAGTGGGTTCGACATGTTTCACATAAAAATATGATGAAAAATTACCGCATGGCGACAGCAAAAGGCAGCAGTATTAGTTTTAGAATAAAACAAAATGTTGATACACGTCTCTACATTTCGCTGTGATTTTTCTGAGGGATTATAAAAGCCCTAAACCACTAAGATTCCTGAAGAGTGTTTGCTCATATGCGGTGTGTCTGTGTGTGTTTTAGACCAGGGAGCAACTTTTTTGCCGAAAGCTGTAATTTAATGTTGTTTTCTCTGCTAATCTGGTTTTCAGCCTGATGGTTCTTCTCTGTGTGGATGTGTGTGTGTGTGTGTTTGTCTCATTCGTGCGTGTGTACATTTGTATGTGCGTTTTTCTCTATGTGTGTTTCTAGCATGATGTGTCAGCCGGAGCTCTGAAGGCAGCACTGGACGGCGTGGTGCAGGAATGTGTGAGCTTTGTGGGGGTGGACATCAACATCTGCTCCGAGACACTGATGAGGTAGATGACACATAAAGACACACAAGCGCACACAAGCACTCCCTCCCACACACACACACACACACACACACACACACACGCAAATTATGAAACAGAAATGAAATACTGCTTAGACCTCTGACATACTTTCCCTTAGCAGTCACAACATGGCAAAGCTTCATTCACACTAACGCACAGGCGCATGCTCAATACACACACACACACACACACACACACACACACACACACAGACAGAAGGCCTGCCAGCTTTCTGTTGAGACTAACGCTTCACACCCCGGCCTCACTTACTATGCCGACTAATCAGCAGAGGGGATTAGGCAAGGTAGACACACATACACACACACACACATCACTCTCACACACACCTAGAAATGTACATGTATATTTAAAGTGGCATACATCTTGGGTAGAAGATGTGTACAGCACATGCACATGATTCAAGAGAACAGGAAGTGTCCAAATTTGATACACACACCCATTTGCAGTGGATAAACACAGTATAAAACGAGCTGGCACTAGCTGCTGGGCAGGCATCAGGTCATCTGTTTACCTGTCTGTTCTGCAAGTGAGCTTTTTCCAGTTCTGCCAGAAGTAATGTTACACCCACATACACATGCATTAAACACACACAGACGTGTTGATGACTGAGGTATTATGTGGAGTGTTGACATTGCTGTGTGTTTTAGCGTGAGTGAGTCACTGTGGGCATTAACAGAGCAGACCTAATTGAGTTTCAGATCACCTCTTTTCGTTGCCAAAACTGGACAAATACACTCTCTCGATATTGGCCCATGCCAGATCACAGTCTCCAGAATCTGCTCTGTTTGTTTGTATATTGTAGAAATCTGCCATGTACAGTGTGTACAGCAAGTGCTACACAGTTGTGTGTAGTATAATACTGTAGTTATGTTTTGAAACTAAACTGCGGTCTCCCCCTGAGTCTTATTTTTCACCGTACCATTTCTCACATCAGCATCCAGTGTAGAAAGGAGACCTTAGGAATAAACACACTGACCTCAATAAACTTCCAGAAATTATGGAAGTTTGATACGTTGTGTGTCATTTTCTCTCTTTTCGTTTGTTGTTTTATCTCGTAGGCATGTAGCGGGCCTAAATGCAGGCAGGGCGAAGAGTATTGCAGAGTGGAGAGAGCAGAATGGTCCCTTTATCAACAGGGAGCAACTCAAACTGGTCAAAGGCATGGGGCCAAAGACCTACCAGCAGTGCGCCGGCTTCATTCGAATCAACCCGCAAACCAGGTACACACTTGTATGCAAACTATACGTACAGATACACACAGAGACGCACAGACGCTGACACAGCTTTCATGTTGCTTTCTCACCATTTCTCATTTCTTGTCAAGGTCAGTTTGCAGATACTGCTCAGACACATTTAGTTGTATCTAGCCAAGCAAGTATTTTTGGTATAATTTGCCAAGTTTTTGTGATATGTAGACATTTTAAATTACACAACAGCGTCATGTTGTTCAAGGTTCAGCCTCAGTCTCATGATACACTACAGGATTGCACAATGAAATACAGTTGTAGCCCTCCATGCCACACACAAACATGGTATATTTAAAACAAATAAATTAAGAATATAATTTAAAACAAAGTAAGCAAAGATAAATTGATAGTACAATAATTATATATACAATGTGTAGCACATGTATGCATACGGTTTCACGTTGTTTAGAGGTAGTTGAAAGGAGTTGTTTCTTTTATAGTGGTTTGATAACGATGAGGTGAGTGGTTCAAACTAAATTAACTGACCTTTGTAGTAATTGGGGTGGAAGAAGGAATCTTAAGAGGCCGACAAAATAAAACTTTAACTGCCTGCATGGCTAAATATCACAAGAGGCAATTTGAAAAATATGTTTATCTTTCATAACTCGTTGAATTGACCGTTTGATGCAAAGTTGTGTTTTGATATGAAGTCTCTCTATGACTTAGACAAATAAATAAATTAAAAATGCCGTTCTTTCTAGCCAAAACAGTGCCAAATCCTCACCTCACCCTGTACCAGAGAAACCAGTGGCTAAGAGGGCCAAAGGGAAGACTTGTGTCAGCATACCAACCACGTTTAACCCGCTGGACCAGACCTGTATCCATCCAGAGTCCTATGATGTGGCACAGAGGTACAGCAAACACACACACACACACACACTTGTACAGCAGCCTACCCCACTGGCCAAAGCATGTTCAGACGTAGATGGAGTTGATTTTGACACCGTCTCATATGGTGCTGGTTAGAGCGGTGGAGCACTCTGATTTGATTTACACAGACATGGGATACAAGAGAGGAGGCGTTGGCTTTGTATGTGTGTATTGTCTGTGTTACTGCATCTGTCTCTGTGTGCGTGTGTCCTTGTGTGAGAAATGATTGTTAGCGCTGCCGGTGCCGATATCAAAAGCACATTGAACATCTGCCCAAGACTTGTATGTCCTGTCCTTGTGTGTGTGTGTGTGAGAGAGAGAGAGAGAGAAACAGACGGACATAGAGAGAGAGGGGGAGCCTTTCTGTCCAGCTGTAGTCACTCAACTGTGTTTAGTCTACATACGTTCTGACACTAGTGGCTCTAAGCATCGCTCCCCTCATGTTGATGCGCCTTTAATGGCCTGGGTGCATGTGTGTGGGTGGGTGTGTCTATCTGCACACATGTGTGAAGATAGATTGATCCCGCTTGCATGGAGTGGCGTTTTTGCTTGTCTTTCCTACTCCAGCTAAGTGGCTGTGTGTGTTTTTTGGTGGATTTATGTGCCTGTGTGTTCAGCAAAGACTGTGTTATACAGTTGTCCATCAAAGAGCTTTAAAAAGGCTCAAAAAGACAAATTACACCCTTCTATTTTAATATACTTTCTCTTCCTTTCCCCTTTTTCTCTCCTTATTTATTCTTTTTTACAGAAAGATTGGAACCTTTTGTTTTATTCTTGTTTTCTGGATAGACACCTTTCTCTTTCTCATCCATCCATCCAATCTGTCTTTCTCTCTCTGTTGTGTTTGTTATCATAACTCAGTAAGGTGCCCGAATGCCTCTGTTGTAATGGAGCCCTCTTAAATGTCAGTCTTCAGTACTCACACCTAGCTGAGTGTGCTGGTGGTTGTAGGTGTTGTCACACGTTTGTATATGTGTTTCAGTTTTAATTATCCTATCAGTTAAGGTTAACTTATCTCAAGTTTAAACTGTTTAAAATGTTTCCATGTATATTTAAAAACGTTAATATCACATTTAATCCAGCGTTTAGAAATATTTGGGTTTGAAGGAATGAAAGTGGAACATGGGCAGAGAAAGTGACTGTGTAAGTCTAATGTTTTACTTTGTTTTATCGCCCACAGCACAGATTTTCACTGCTACTTGTACATTAAATAGCTTAGAAAGAAAGTGGTGATGTGTGATAGAAAATCACCTGGCTGCTGTGCTCTTGCCACTCCTCTTTTTCACTTCATTGAATATTTCTCCTCTTTCTCATCATTCTTCGTGTCATTATTGGCCTTTCTTAACCCTGGCTTGTAAAATAAACCTTTTTTATTTAACTATTTTTTAATCCATGTCTGGCAATTGAGAACCGCATTTCTTAGGATATCCCGAAGTGTTTCTTGTGGTTTTATAGTGTGTCACATCCTTCTTTTGTATGTTAACAACAATCATCAGTGGTGTTGAGGTCTGATGACGGAGCAGAAAAAGCCGTGCTTGTTAGCACTTGCTCTTCCTTGGGATTTAGGTCTGGTATAGTTTTGCTGCGACGGAAAATTAATTCATCTTCCACTGCACTTTAAATCACAGGCAACGTCATGCCTCTGCAAAATAGACAATCATACTCAGTGAGGGTGTAGTTGAGCCTGATTTGGCTGTCTCCTCACATTAGCCCTCAACATCACAGCTGTAATTTTAGACTTTGATTCATCTGTTAAAAAAGACTTGGTGAGTTTTGTTGCCATTCATAGAAAGTCATCATTTACTTTAGAATAATAAAAAAAAAAACACTGCAGTTAATATTACTGAGATGCCGCGCTGCTCCTCTCACGTCCTCAGCTACAACCGATCAAAAGGTTTGTTGAGGAATGCTGTGCGTGAGTGTGCGCCTGTGTGTGTGTGTGTGTGTGTGTCTTTATGGTGTATAAGGAATATCATGTTCATCACATTAGTGAAACTGGATCATCCATTACTGCTCACAGCCCACACATCACCCCCTTTTTGTAACCATATACACACACACACACACACACACACACACACACACACACACACACACACACACACACCAAGAATACAGATACAGTTTGTTCAGCTTTATCTCAGAAAAAGTGGGATATGTTTGCTGAAAAGCAAATACATGTCTGCATGTAACAGTGAAACCTTTCTGTAAAGAATGTTGATGTTAAACTACAGATGATCTACACTGTTAATATTTCACATGAAAATATCAATGAAGCATGTTGTTATTAGTCAGAAATATATATTATTTCTCAGATATGAGACAGAGGGGGTCCACTCTATGACGAATATTTCTCTGATATGTAGCAGTCAGGGCCCAATATTTCTATAATACAAGACAGAGTGGGTTCTTGCTGTGGGCCTGGATAAAATCTATATCCTAGCCCACCCAACCCCACTTGCGTTCACACACACACACACACACACACACACACACAGTGTTGGTAGTAATTATATGAGTGTGAACCCAACAGTGGTGGAGGCCTCTGGACTCCTGGTACCCCTTAAATACTAACATACACCCTTGGAAAAATGAGATGGCAGCGACACACACACACACACACACACACACCTGAAAGTAGAGCCCTTTGCCCACCAAAGAGCCGCAATGTAGTTCAGCAGACCTTTCACCTTCTCCTCTCCTTTCCCTCTATCATTACATCTTGAATATATCTTGTCACTCATAGATTAAAGGGATGCTCCTGTGTTCTCTCTTAAAACTGACAATGTGTACTCTCTTGGACCGGTTTGCTCAGAAGTTTAGAGGTCTGATGTTTGAAGGGTTTTAGGATCTTCCATTGAAAGCCATTCAGTTCTGCATCAGTGTATATGAACAGAAAAGCTTCAGTGTTTTAAATTGATTGAATTCCCAGTGACACTGAAAGTCTTCGTGGCATACTCAGCTTCCCCCCCCCCAAAATTTCCAGCAAGATGATACGTTTCTCCATGTATGTCTGTGAAGAATTATAGACTGACAAATGAGACTTATGATGTACTTGTGCTTGTTGTACTTTACTAGGGAAAAATATTCCCTCCTGTGCTGCATTTTATACTCCAGTGAGAGCTAAAGATGGACATCCAAACTGTTACTTTACAAAGAAAAAAGCAACCTCTAATCCCTTAAAGATTTTATTTCGATTATTTTTTGGCATTTGTACAAATTTTGACACAGTAGAGAAAGACAGGAAGTGCTGTGTGTAAGAGTTAGAAAGAGGGATGACTTGCAGCTAAGATCCCAAGGTGGTTTCAAAACCATGGGGGCTATGTGTTTTGCCTCTTAGACCACGAGGCCACCAAGACACAAATATTTCTTTTCCTGTAAAGAGATATATGGTTGGTAAGTTAAGAAGCCTCGGGGAGACACAAGGGAGAAGCTCCTAGTGTTCGACAGCATCCATTTTGGTCCAGAGGTGCTGTTTCCTCACCACTAAGCCATTTCTGGCACATGCTCTGCTTCTATTTTGTGCCGATCTGGCTTACTGGTGTTGAGGGATTGATTCCTCTTGTCCCCCCCATTTTTTTTTGGATGGTAGACGGGTGACTCCGCTGGCGTGGGCCTCTCTGCTCACAGCTGTCTCATACATAGTTTGTACACAAGCCGTGTCCCGTTACATCCGCACTGTCCCTGCTACTGCCAAATGAGCATTTCTGAACAACATTGTGTATGAATCAACTGTGTGTGTGTGTGTGTACGTGTGTACGGTCGTGTATGTGTGTATCCACCTGTTCTGTCCATCATGAGGGGGGGGACAGCTGCGGAGTCTGTTTGGCGTCAGGCTGCCAGTGAGCGACATCCATCACGGACGCTACCCAGCTGGTCCACATGAACACATGCATAGAGGCGAACGCATTCACATCTATCACCGACTGTGGAAAATGCCTACTGTAAATAATATATACAGTATTCACACAGACGCACACATCACACACTTTTCCATAACCCCTCTGCGCTGCTCTGGCTCTCATGCCAGTTCTTTAACGAGCCTGTTTATAATGCAGGCTAGCTAATTAGTTTGCATTTAAATCTCAGGCCCAGTGAATTTTAAATGGTGCAACCTGACTGACTGTCTAGACATTTTGGAGGTGGGTCATCCTGCCAGAATAAAGTGATAGAGGGAGATTTTTCCAGGCGGTTGACCGATGGACAAACAGTCCAACCAATCCAACCAAAGTGGAGGCAGTTTCATGAGGCGAGGTGTCAGGGCGTTTACAGCCCACTGTGGATTCACCTGATTTAATAGGGGGTAAAGTAAATGTGTGTATTTGTGCTTGTGTGTGCTGTTTTTTTGACAGAAAGCCCCACCTCGGCAGCTCGTGACTTTGTGTAAGTGTAATTACCCCCCCCCTCAGCTCCCTCTCAATTTACCTGCATTGGCTCTGCTTTTCCTATCTTTTATTTTCTTATTTTTTTCCTTCTTTTCTGACAGTAATACTTTTTCTTTAATACTTTTCCTCCTCAGTCTTCCCAGTCTGTCATCAGTTCATGAATGCTTTCTCTCCTGGTGGCCTCTACATACCTAAACATACAAAAGTTGTTTAACCTGTTCATTTGATGTCAATGTTTCTAGTTTATTTTTCACACTCTGCACTATATTTTGATTTTTTTCTTTGCACTCTTTGCTCTTCTCCAGATTTCTGTCCATCGTGGGTGGGAGTGCAGACCAGATCGGGAGTGTAGGCCTGCGACAGTGTGTGGAGAGCAAGGTAAGGACCAGCAGTGTCGAGGGACTGGCCAGGACAGCGGACACCACACCTGAGACCCTCAAACTCATCATAGACGGCCTCACGCAGCCTCCTGGGTTTGACATACGACAAAGTAAGACTCCGGCCGCTCATATTAAAACTGACACATTGATATAAACAATCTTTTCTTGAAACATGGTAAACAAATAATGTCAAGATCAGAAATTGCTCTCACGCCGAACACCAGATTAAATCAGCATGATTAAATCTGTGGAAGAACTCAAAGTACAAAAATAAAAAGTGTATCGGCAAACATTTCTGAGAAGCAAAAATATAGTTTGTTCATCCATCTAAACTCAAAATATGTACAGATTTTAAAAATGGTTTTCTGATTACAGATCAGTTCTTTACACACCCAGTTTTATCAATTAATGGGAATACAACTTAACTACAGATAAACTCTTATTTCTAAATGTTTCCCCTAGGTCAAACATCTGTTACTACTACATATGTTATGATAAAAATCTTGTCACTGAACGCAGAACTATCAGTGTTTTGAATCATATAAAACTTCATAGACTGCACATATCTACAACCGAGCAGTCACAGTAACTTCTCAAAGTCTCTCATCTTTCCTTCATAATGTCCTTTATAGGTCCCTGCTGACTGATAGAAAGTTGAACTTGTATTTGTCCAGTTCTTGGACTGGCCTCCTAGTTAAAACACACACTGACTTTTCTTGGGCCTTTATTATAATAGGCATGTCTTGGCAGCGTAACCTGATAAGATCTGACAGTCCTGTAGCTTCCTCCCTGTAGCCCAACAACACAAGCAGTGTGCTTCTGACAGGGTGTGATCGGTCCAGCAGACTGTGTTTTTGGACAGAAAATCTTTACAGACACACACAAATACACAGAGATCTCTGTTTTCCTCCTTAATCTCATACTCTTGAGTTCAGGCACACATAAAAATACCAGTAACAATTGTGCACAGTCATAAACCTTTAGATTTTTAGCAGTTTTGTTGAAGCTCAAACTTATTTTTCCAAGGTGAATTTATACCACATTTCTGTCTCTCTCCTTTTATTTTCATGTCTATATTTTAAAAAGTGTGTATGAAATACAACAGCTGTTAGCTCAAGACATGTATTGTATTTAATCTAACATATGCTAGATATATCAGACTTATTCAATGAAGTATAAGTAAAAGTGTCTTTGCTTCTAATTCTGATCAAAGCTATATTGCTGCTACTGTACTATATGTTTAATCTTTACTCTTCTGGGACAGTTGGGAAAAATAATAAGACACCTAGAGCTGCAATATTTAAGATAGTACCTGCTATTTGAATGAAGTGAGAAGCATTATTGACCAAAGGTGTAGTTCAGGTATCATTTGAAACATAATTTTAAGAATGAACATGAAAAAAAACAATCAGTCAGTTAGCCCATGTTATAAAGAAGCATAAGACAAGGCTACTTGCTGTTGTCCTTATGTAAAACAAGGATGAAGTGTAAAAAGAACTCATGAACTTGGCCTTATAAGTACATTTTACTTCCAGACTGCTCCGATAGATACAAAATAATTTCCGTACGGAATTACCAGGTTTCCATAAAGTCGAGCCCGGATACCAAGTTAGTACTGGCTAACTCTTCTCGAAATTAAGGAACGCAGCTTCAAGGTTCATCCTCAGGTTGGCCCTATTCGGTTGCAGCACACTACGCTTGGCCTCCTAGCCAGCGCTCAGCTGAGTAAACAGATGGACCGAGGCTACCGCATGAAATCAGTGCTGTGGGGAGGATAATTGAACTGGACTATTTCCTGGGGCGCGAGCCTTCCTTGTTTGTGTTAATGCTACAGAAAGGAAAAAGATCTCTCATGAAGAGGCCAAGTGGAAAGTGGGTTAGAACAGAATACTGAGAAATGTGGAAGTATGCAGGCACAAGTATTGGATTGCTGCTTGAAATGTAATATCTGTTTGTCATTTCTGCTCCGCCCCTCACCTTCCTGCATCCCACTTCCACCCTACTCCCAAACATTTGCGCTCGCTGTCACCCCTACCTGATTTTGTCTCTCTCCCTCACTTCCATCTAGCCACCTCATCTTTTTGATACTCTCTCTCTTTTTTGACATCCCCAGATTTTGGGCAGGCGGACTTTAAGCGGGGCATTGTGTCGATGAGTGATCTGCGGGTGGGTGCTGTCCTGACCGGCCGGGTGGACAACACAACTCTTTTCGGGGCTTTTGTAGATATCGGTGTTGGCCGCTCGGGCCTCATCCACAAGAGCAACATCACCCCGGACAAACTGCCTGTCAGCCAGCGCCGCCGTAGCCTGGCCCTGGGACCTGGGGAACGGGTGGAGGTTCGGGTCCTGAATGTGGACCCACAGAGGGGACGGATCGGGCTGGACCTGATCAGGGTCCTGCAATAGTGGCACTTAATTCCCATAATTAATACCATATTACTGGATTGGATTTCCGACAAGAAATTGCACACAAGGCTACTGAGATACAGTTTCAAGATGGTCACAGTGATTGTGGATTGTGGAAAACTGACATGGTTCTTATAAGTAAAGCTCAGTATGGCGTTTTTTGTGCATTTATAGTTACATAGTTTTATAGTGTATTTATACAAAAAGCTCTTTACTTGTCATGACACACATTCAACCAATTATTTTCAAGGGTTTGTAATTTATGAAATACACTTCCTCCATTGTTAATTTTAAAATAATTAAACTCAGAACAGCTGTTACAAGTCAAGTGGGATAAAATCAAACCAAACTTCCTTTCAGGTGTGTTAATGATTGGAAAACGTGTCCTATTTTTCACGCAGCACACATTCTCATCCTATGTCGGGTCCCTGTGTATGATTAGGTGTGACACTTTGCTTCGGCATGAACACTAAACCCAATTGCCTAATCCATGACAAAATGTCCCAGTTTTTCTGTCAACTTCCTGGCCAGCTATCTGCACACATTGCCGCCTTATTGAGATTGAACCTGTAATTATTTGCACTTTAGCAGTAACACTGATACCTTCATACCTTAGCTGCTTTTGTTTTATTTTCTACACATATAATAATACTTAAATATTATTCACGTTCAACTCTTCAAGATATGTTTTGTACTGCTCTGAACGGTTTGTGGCGACACATCTTATGTTATTCAAAGCAGTTTGTTTACCTTGTCTGTGGACACTTGAACAAATCAACTCAGTGACTCAAGATGCAACTTAAATAAACTTCAAACTGTAAAATGACAGGTTCATATGCAGTTGAGGTTTTCATATTAAAAACATTTCCAGTATACCCTGTGCATTTGATGTGCATTTTCTCAAATTGACGAATTATGTACTCACAGCGTGATGTGATTCACATCGGAGAGGAGAGGCATGGGTGAGGATGGAAAAGAGGGAGGGTGGCATGAAGCAGTGAGAAAGGGGAAGGTGGGAGAAACAGAGGAGAGGATGTGTTAAGTGATGCAAAGAGGAAAGAAGACACCATTTAAGGACCAAGTTTTCCTTCCAGACAACAGCAAAATGTGAAAAGACCAAATGAGTGGGCTGGAGGGGGGGATGGGTGGAGACGGGGAGAAGAGGAGGAGGAGGAGGGAGTGTTTCTATCTCCCAGACTGCAGTAAAGCCTGAAGGCTTTTTAGACTTGGTCCCAGACACAATTATCCCAGGACACACACACACAAACACACACTAATCAGCTGCTTCAAAATTAATCCCAGACTCCCCATCCACATTATCTAATTTGTTTGTTTTTATGAAACTGGAATAAATAAAAAAAAAACATAAAATATGGTTCTGAGAAAGCCTGAGGTCTCCCGTGCTAAACCTTATACCGAATTCAGAATACCTAATCACTGTTAGTGCTGCTGCTTCACTATCTCCCCTTGGGGGGAACAAATAGAATATATTCTAGACACACAAACACAAAGAGATGTTCGATCAACATTAATCAGAAGTGGCAGTTTGCTTTGTGATGATTTGAGAAAACTACACACACATACGGGCTCGATTCACGTATTGTATATCTTTACGAACTCATTTTACTAAAGGGAATTCCATTTTCTAATCAAGGTGCCGTATTTTATTTGACACTAACTCCCTTTGTCATTTTGTTGTCTTTTGTTTGTTTTGATCTCGTATATTGTAGCTTGGCTCAGTCTTTTGTTTGAATTGTTGCAGTGTTTTTGTTTGGGGGAACACATGCATTCGTACGAGTAGACACATCTTTCCTCAGCATCGTTCCTGCTTTTTTCCCCGCCTTTAATTTTCCACCCTCTACTAAACGTGAGCACACAGGTGGAAGAGGCAATCTGGCAACCAGCCACCGCAGCCCCTCGGAGTTTTTGTCAAACACTGACCAGTAATGAGCCTTTGATAAGAAGAAGAGCGACTGCGGGAGTAGTTTTGTAGTTCTCTGTTATCCTCTACTGCACTGGTTCACAGCTGTTGTGTTATGGAGTGAGCTCAGGTGTGCCTCGAGGCTTTGGTGAAATGTGAAGAAAATTGATGGTAAGCGAGCAATTAAATGAATGATGAAACATCTCGACTATTTGCTGTTTCGCAAGTTCAAGGCTGTTGAAAGTGAAGTTAACAAAGAAAAAATATCCCAAGTGTCCATGCGGGGCTCTCTTTCATCATCTTCTGTTCGAGATCCATCCACAGAGACGCAGGTGGACACAAAATCATCTTAACTTTTCTCACACAGTAGCAGAGAGAATGGTTCTCACAGCTAGTATCCTGCATCCTGCTAAGCAAACATGGAGAAGAGAATAGCTTTCTCTGTTGATCTCTGATTTCTCTGACCACCTGTCAAAAAACAAAACATGAGTAGAAGTCTGAAGTCACTGCAAACAACTCCTAAAGGCGGCAGCCAACCAGTAACAAGTAAGTGCTGGACAGAAAGAAACATCATACTGATTATCTTTTTTGCTATCTAATGTCAAAAGTAAAGTTTCTGAGATTGGTGTGAAAGTAAAGGGGCAATACAATAATAATAAAAAAGATGTATTCTCTGTGTTGCATGAATGTGCTCAGCCAATCAACTCTCACCTTATAAGATATCTCATAGGAATCATAAATATCCTTTATCCCACAGTATTGAAAATGTTTATTTATTTTTTATTTGGGTATTTATTACATTCATGAGATAAAGCAACAGAAGTCTGAATCTTGAATGAACTTTGTGTGTGTATACCATATATTTGTCTAACTTCCTCCTGTGATTTTCTGAACATAACCATAGCATTATCCTTTTACATGAGATAACTCTACAGCTGTATTTGCAATAGGCAATACAGTTTAAAGGGCTTGATAAACGTTGAGTACCTGCTATCTAAAATAAAGTGGGGGAGTAATACTCGCCTACTTACAGTCTCCATTGCTCAGGCGCTTCCTCCCTTTGTGTTGTTCCACGGCTACGTTTGCCACAGTGTGATTGCAATGGTTAGCGCTGGCTTCTCCTTCCAACTCCAGGTCAGCCCTGTGACCACATCAACTCTTCGGATACAGATGTGAGTTTTGTGTGGAAAATTATTCTCTGTGGGCTACACACATTTATATTGACAGTATTACGAAAGATTGTACTCGCATGGTGACTTTAAACATCTGGCGACAGATTCAAATTGACATTTCACTTTGCTGAAACCCACTTTTTTTTTTAAAGCAAACTTTCCTGTTGAATTTGTGGCATTACAGAGCACTTAGCTTGCTTGTTCTAAAACCTTATCTGTATATTTCTAACACTCAGCGATAGTTTTGTAATGCAGATCATCCTATACATAGATCTATATTTTGGAAGAGCTTCTTCTTTACAAGTCGCTACAAGTTACACTACAAGTTTAGATTTTTACTGAATTGGTAGAGAAATGTGACCATTTTTAAATGAAATTTATTTGTAAAATACAATTCTGGAGTTGCTTTATAGACTGCATTTGGTTACACAGATGGGTTTGTCTTAGAGCTGCAATGTTTAGTCAATAATTTCTTACACAGTTAAAGAAAATTATCTGTCAGTATTTTCGTAATTGATTAATCATTTATTATTTGACAAGAAAAATGTCCCTTTTCCAACTCATCATTCTGATTTGCCTGTTTAATGTGATTGTAAGATGAGCATTTTTAGGTGCGGGATTGCTGGACAAAACAAGACATTTGACAATCTCACCTTCAGTTTCTGGTAAGCAAATACCGTGGTAAGCATTTTATTTTTTACATTTGCAAACCAAAGACTGAGATTGAGAAAATAAGTGTGATTAACTGATAATTAAAGACAGACAGTATAACATTACAGAAATTCATACCCATTTTAACCCAGAGGACAGAGTCTTAATTCAAGTGTCTGTCACTTTTAAAAAATAAAACTCTCTCTCATATTCTCGTTTTCCAGTATTTGGTGACTCGTACTGAAAAATTCCAGATAGGCAGAGACTGCGAGAAACTCTGGCTTTTGGCATCACTGGTGAAAAACAGGAGTAAAGAGGGAAGAGATGGATGAATGGAGGTAGGAGAGAGAGGGAGAGGGATGGAATGAGACAGGAAATGAAAGGCTTTCTCCGGTTTCACTCCCTGTGACCTCATCAGTGTGATCATGGGTTTTATGAGCTTTCCCTCTCGACGCCCACACACCACCTCACACGTGCCAGGACACACACACACACACACACACACACACTTCAGGCCTTTGCCGCACATTTCATTCACTGGCTCAGAGACAAACACACGGTACATGTGTTTTTGTCTCTCTGTCTGTTCCTTTTCTCACACTCTCTCAGTCAACCTTTCACATACTTCATCACACACCGGGACGCTCGAAAAAAGCCGACACTCACTTAGAGCCGCTGACACACAAATTCTGACAGAGAGGAGAAAATTTGTCTTTATTACTGATTGCATTAGCCTTCGCGGGGAAAGTATGAGCCTCCGTGTAATGAAATAACACCATTTAACTAAGCAAAGCTGATCAAATATAAAAGCTGTAACATTTACATATCTCCAGCATAAGTCCTGTAAGCACACAAACAGACATTATAGCAATCGAAAGGTATTCCTGGGGGGGGGGGGGGGTGAGGTGGCTTTTTGCATTACATGAACAGAGTTTATAAAGGCTTCCCCAGTGACTAGAGAGGTAAATGGCAGTGAATGAGCAAACATCTGATTAGTAGCTAGCAGGTAAACCCCCTCGGTAGAAGATGCAGCAGCTCCTTTCCTTCAAAACATCTCCAGCATGCGTGTGTTCTCCCTCCCTTCCTCTTTTCCTCCGTGTCATCCCTTGTGCTGATATTAATTTTCCAACTCATTGTTAACCACTTTTAGAACGACTGCTACTACGTCACTTACAATTCCCAGTCTCCAGTGGCTTCGACACTTATCTCCACAAAGTGGGTAATGCCCTAAGACTGTGTGTTTGTTTTAATCAGTATTAAGTCTTCTTGGATGTGGAGTGGAAACAGGGAAAAAGGACCAGAGGAATGGGGTAGGTCAAGAAAAAAAAGTCCCCTTAGCAGTGATTCCTGCCTGGGTAAATATTTTCATAGGTGCCAGGTGTTCACCAGCCACCTCCTCACTCTAATATAAAGAAAATTTGAAATTATGTTTTGATTAACTTTGTGCCTACAGACTCTTTTTACGTATAGCAGACGCGCACGCAGCAAAGGGAAAAAGAGCAGAACAAAATAATAGATCAGTCACGAGAGAAAGCGAAACAGCAACGGGAAGAAAAGATTAGATGAGTTTTACTTTCCAGCTGCCGGTACGCCAGTGTCCACAGTTGTGTTTTTTAAGTTTTGATGACCTACTTTAGCAGCATCAGCCAACATGTATCATTTTACATGCACACCAATATGTTATTTCTCCCGATAACCACAATAACCATGCTCTCTTTTTCTTAAATTTAAAACACGTATATCTTGCTGCGTGGAAATCATTTTAAACTTTTTTATGTTAACTTTGAGCCAGAGATTCCAGCCCAAATAAGTGATAGGAACTCATGGTGGAATAAGTGTATTATATAATGACATAGAAAAAGAAACTGTATGCAATGTGGGTCACTTACACCATGGCCGATGCCCGATCTGCTTAAAAAGGTCCGAATCTGGGCTGATGCAGATTAAACATATTGGATGCATCCCAAAGAATATCAGGAATATCAACTGCTCTGTAATCTTGTCTTTTGTTAAAATCATAGGCGTAACTGTAGGATTGCACCAAACATTGTTGCATCGTTGCATGTTGAAGAATAACAAATACATCATGTCACATTTAATGTTTTTAACAGTTTAGCCATGTCTCATTTTAAGCTAAGTTGCTTTGAACGTTGATTGAAGAAGGTCAGATGCAAAAAAAAAAACCTCTCACTACACACAAACATACATTACAGTGAATAGTAAGTGAAACACACGGACACATCTCCGTATACGTGGCTCACTCCAGAGTAGCACAGTGAGATCCGTTCAGGGACAACAAGGCCTCATCCTGTTCCCGGGTCACGACCGTGGTTGGTGGCTTGTAGTGATTGACAGTCGAGTGTTTGGGTTAGGCTGTCACCTCCGGGGATTTACTTTATACACATCCAGTACAGAACACCGGCGAAATCTCTCTCTTTCTCTCATACACACACGGACTTATAGTGTCAAAGAATGAACATTCACACAAACACATATAGACACAGTGTCCAGATGTATTTCCACGCTGACACTTTTTACACACACACACACACACATATTCAGGGTGTACCAGCATATCTCATCAACATATCTCATGTTCATCCCACAGGGAGTCCAGTCCGAGACCGTAGCAACACTGTGTCAGGGGGGAGGAAGGAAGTGTGAACTTAGGGGGAATTCACTTAAACTCAGAAACAGTTAATTTATGGAATATTCCAGAAAACTTCCTCTTTTTTTATATATTTCCTCTGGATTATGACCCCCCCCCCCCTTTTTTTTTAAATGGAAAGCTGGATGGAACAAAACAATTATTTTATTCACAGCTCTGTACGGTAGCACATAGTTGTATTTTCAGTACAGACAGCCAAGAGGCCGTGGCCACTGATGAGTTGGCCCCCAGGGTAACGTGATATTGTACGCTGCATTAATCGTAGTCTCCTCCGAGGTATTCAACAACATTTTTCTCAAAACCAACCTTAAAACTCTACTTGCATAACTCAACAGCTGGCGATTAGCGCTGACTCTCCAGAAGATGTTAAAAAAAAAAGAGCTCTTCCTGACAGTGGAGAGCTCACATTGAAAATAAAATGAACATAACTATGAATGGGCACACTTCAAATGTATTTATGACACATCCACTCAGCTGGCATGAAATGAATATTGAACACTGATGATGTGTGATGTAACTTTTGTGCCAGCTGGTCTTAGATCACAGTGTATTCTGATGATGTTCACAAATCATTATCTAAAACAAGACTTTAAAAGTTTTTATTTTACTTGTGTTTTAGACATTTTAGATTTTAAGTAGTCTTAGTAGAATACATACATAGTACAAAGATCTTCAAGTATTGTTGTGCACTGGCTCAAATTGCTCAGAAAAGAGGGGCACTTTAATGTTCACTACATTCAGCGCCAGTGAAAATGATTTGGTTTATTAGATGATTAATTTCTGACTTTGGCACATGCACACCCGTAAATTGGGGTTTTTCTTTCCTCTGAAAAATACATGTATCTGTGGGATGGGGGAGAATATAAGCTGGTGCTGATTCAGTACTAAGACATTGTTTGAGGAAGCTTCAATGAATCATGACATAGCCGTTGTTGGATCTCCTGGGAATTCATTAGCATGCATGCAACGCTAAAATTAAACATTTACTTTTACATCTGTCCAAAACAACAGTTCACTGCCCTGGTATTTTGGTGATATTGCTCTTCCTGTAATTTCATAACCATTAACACTTCAAACCAGTCAAGCTGAGCCTGTTAGCACAGCTGCTACTGTGTGAGGGGCCAAGTAACATCTCCAGCCTGTGTAGTAGACCCCTCAGGGCAAAGACAGGGAGAGTTAGCTGTTGTTTGTTTAGCTGTGTGTTTCAGCAAGCCATTAATACTGAAGCCTAATAGTGCTGTCGGTAGCATTAACACACATGGGAGCAATTTCCTTGACACAGATTACACTTGGATTTAGGCTACCAAAGTAGTTCTTCCTGAACATGGATTTAACTTGTCGTTAAAATATTAAGGGTGTGGTGCACCTTTTAGGGAACACAGATAATAAAACCAATGAAAGTGATGTTTGCAAATTCCCAGTAGCTATATTTTAAATGCACCTTTAAGAGGAACTAAACACAAATCAAATACATTTTCACACCTTCCTTAATTAGTTTATTGCAGCTCTGTCAGATGCATGTTCCCATTAGATTTGAGTTTAAAGGAAATCTACCACAAGTAGTTTTTTAAATGGCTGATCTTCTTGGTATAGGAGCTGATCCCACTACAGAAAACACTTGTTATGGTTAAGCACAAGATTTTGAGATATATTCAGTAGCGAACAAAATTTGATCAGAAAATTTCATGAGATTAAGAGTAAATAATGTGGTTTCACAGCAAATGCGGTGCAGCTGATTGAAGCTGGTTGTATATTTTGGCAAGAGGGTTGTCAAGGGCGTTGAGTAAAACTGCTGCAGCCCACAATAACAATAGGACAGATTTTCCTGTATGATTATTTTTCCAAATACATCATTGATTTCTCTGTTTTTACCTGCCCAGGTGCTGCGAAATGAGCCACTTTCATCTAGTTTACAGCTCTGACACCTGCAAATTCATCCCCTCCATTTTAGTAGCGCGGCAAAAAACACTCCTCCTCTTGTCAGGCTGTAAGTGCACCAACAGAGCAGATACGTATTGCTTTCTGGTGAGCGATGTTTGACGTGCCCGCAGCAGCTGGATTTCATAGGACATTTTGCAAACCCCCACAGGTCTCTGTAGCAAAGCAGAATTCAACACAGTGGGCAGCACACTCAAAAATAGTGGTCTGAGAGGAGAACATTTTTACACCAAAAAGAAAGTAAAATATGGACTAGATGGTTTTGATCCACCTTACAGGCATAAAGTAGCAGCTCAGTCTAGTGGGCAATCTTCCAGTGTCTTATTTGAATTGTAGACTAACTACATTAGTTGTGATTATTTCATTGTGATATATTTGAACAATCTGATACAAAAGGTTTGAAGGTTGTTTCTAAAGTTCAGTTTAATTACATCCCAAACAAATCAATACTTGAAGACAGCTGGTAGCAGACTGAATGGACCACCCAGAGGTGCAAGGGATAAAGCCAGAGCCACCCACCTCAGCAAAGACCCTTGCAGCACTGCTCAGGGTTTTGGCTGGGTGCTCCACTGAACATTGCTGGCAGTGTTTGTGGGTGTGAAGGCCTTGGCAGATCACGTTCTTGTTGCTCTACCGGCGACTGAGCAGTTGTGTGCCGGTATTTTATAGCCTCCAGGTGAAGTTCCTCCTTAGCAGGTGAAAATGAGCAGCTGGTGACTGTGTTTTGGGATTGTCGAGCATCAACATTGAGAGAAAAGGGAAAATAATAATGAAATAAAATAAAACACAGAATAGCACACTGTTGTGGTGTACATAATTGTACTGTGTAGGGTCATAGAAATTGACTTCAAGACAGAATACTATATTTCACTTGTGCGTTGTAGTATTCCAGCGATCAGTGTTTCCAAAAGGTACAATTCAGTTACCTATTTTCAAAGAGTGCATGAGCCGACCTCCTACCAGACAGAAAACCAGAGAGGAATCAGAAAGAGAATATTCCACAAAGAGTTTGTTTAGCTGTTTGCCCCTGAGGCTATTTCCAGTTGCTTTTGTTTATTTTTTTCCCCCTTTTGGTTCCCGTGTAATGGTGGAGAAATATTGAACGATTTATTTTCCCTCAGAGGAAAAATAGTGTTGTTGAAATAACCCAGAGGGGGGAGATATGCAGATGCATTTTCTTTTGAGTCTTTTTTCCCCCCCTCCAAGTAAATATTGAAATGTATACTATATAGTTCACCAAGGAGGAATGAGATTAGACTATTTTCAGAAGCCTGGCTCAGATTGCTCTTGGTAAATAAAATCACTAGCCTGCCATCATCTTGAGCAATTCTTCTGCCTCCCATGGTGTTTCCCAACCAGGCGTGTCGTAGAATATGATACAGTTGCATGCGGGGCAGATATTGTCTGCAGCCACTTGGCTTGTGTGATGTACCACCAAAACTTCATTTTTAGTCAAGTGACTTCTCGCAACTTATAGTGTTTACAACCTCTTTAAAGGAAAAGAAATCACTCAGTGTTCACAGTAGGCAGAGGTAAACAACATTTCTTTTTGTCAGAGTTGGAATAGGCTTTTCCTTCCTCTTGAACGGCTTTGATATAAACTATGGGAGTTGATTTGTTGGTGCCACTACTACTAGTGACAAACAATTACTAATCCAACAAGTCTTCCATGCTAACTGTCTTGTGTTAAACAATATCAGGCAAGCGTTTGTTCTTTTTCATTTTGCAGTTACTTTCAGTCATTAAAATTGGAAAGCTAAGTCTCATCTTCTATCATTATGTCATCTGGGGGTCTCCAGTTCAGGACAGTGTGTCCAGCCTGCATGTAGAGAGAACACATACAATGGATTGGATGAGGATTAAAAAGAAATACATCCTGTGATCTTCAATTCAAATGTACACACAATTTCTTGTCTTCAGATTTCAAAGGACTCCAAAGGACTACAAGGTCACATATGTCTTAACTGAATTTTCAAAAGCAATCACATCACAGCTTTTGCTAACATAAGGACATAAAATCCAGCTGAAAAAATGTAAACTAATTTTAACATTATTTGGCTTTTTCCCACTTGTGTTGTCCAGTGGTACAAATGAATGTCCTGGTACTGGCAATATATATCGCTATGACAGCTGTGTCCTCATGTCCCCATATGTCAGTGTGACTGTACTATGACAATACAGTTCCCAACAACCAAAATGTAGCATTCACACCAGCAATTAACAGCCTAACCTGCAGTCATGTTGTGATGAAAATGCCTTGGTTATGTAGCTGGTTGCAAAAGCTTCTGCTACCTTCTGAACAAGGAAAAAAATAAAATAAAACCGTTTATAGAGAAAAAAAATCTCCTAGTTACATTACCTAATAACTGAATATAGGCAACAGCTTTTGTTGGCTACTACATGTATTTTTATTCTTGCTCATATTGAAGCTGTGTCTGTGCACAGGTGAGATTTTTTGGTTTCTCCTGAACAAATCTCTTGTTCATTAAAACCCTGTTTTCAGCATTACCAACTCTGTTTGAAGTTTTACACGGCCAGCCAGTAACAACATGAATCTTGTCAAGGCAAAGCAGACTTCTAGTCAGATTTTTGAGTTTAGTTCCAATATAAATCTTGCCATGGAAAAGTATGTCAATTCTGCTTTTTATTGTACCTCTTAGGCAGATAAAAAATGGCTTTAGAATCAGGAAAGGAAAAGAACGCCCCCCCAAACTCACTCACATGTGGATTCATTCCAGTGAAACCTGAAACGGTAATTAAACATAATGAAGATCTATGCAGAACCAAATAGCCTGTGAGTGCTGGAGAGAGAGTCAGGAAGAGCCAGAGCCAGTCAAAGACAGAGAGAGAGAGAGAGAGAGAGAGGTGTAGGTTCAGGTTCAGGAATTGTCTTGTTAGAGTGTATATATGTGTGTGTGTGTGTGTGCGCGTCCGCCTCACCTGCCTGTGGAAAAACCCAATAGTTTGGTGTGGTTTCCTGGGAATACACTTCCTCTCTGTTCCATCTGTTCCACCACACGTCACCCAATCAATCGCTAACCTGATACTTATGCCGTTCTGCCAGCCAGCCAATCGTAGGAGCCATCGGTGGTCATGTGTTACTCCAGAGACAGTTGGCAGCCCATTTGTAATGTACAGTTAACTGTATAATGATATTTCTACTCTGCTAGAAAACCGCTAGAGTTTCTGTGTGTTTATCTGTGTGTGTGTGTGTGTGTGCGTGCGTGCGCTTGTCTGTAATGATCGGTCCACTTTTGCATTCTTCAGGATCGCTGTGATGTTCTTTGACAGCTCGCAGTGTGTGTGTTGTGTATGTATTATAGGTGTGTATGCATTCGCACACAAGCTATATCAAATTGCATTTCTGTCCACGTGCTGTAGACGAACTTTATTTTTAAGTTTAAGAGTTGCATTGGATTCCAGTAATTTGGTGTAAATTGGCATCCTGCTTTAGTCATCAACAAACGGTCCTTATGTCCATTTCTGCTAAATTGAATTAAAAATGACCCTTTTAAAAGCTCTTTGTACTTAAAGGGCATAAATCTTAACATCTAAGTCATGTAAATCAGCACTGTTAATGAACTTGTTGGCTGTTCTTCTTTCCACTTGCATGTTTGAGCTTTGTTGGTTCAAAATCTATTTGCACAAACACTGCCTGAATCTCACATCTGGCTCTTTTTAATCAAGACTCGGGCCATGTTGCTGTGCTGTAACCGACTGTTTCACCCACCATTTCCAAAGCTAACAGGCTGTGATTGCAGTGGAGGAGCGCGAACTGTTGTTAATGGTTTTCTTACAGTGAATGTTCTCAGGCTGCCACCGTGGGCGGCTTTGGTGTTCTTTAAAGAGCAGAACAGCATAACGTGGCCAACACGGAGGTGAAGAGGTTGATGGAGGGAAGAAAGTGGGAATAGATGGCGCGACAAGAGAAGAGAGAACTTGACTTGGTTTTTGTACTAAAGACAGCCAACAAGCAGGTTGTACTAGTTTAAAAATACCCCAAAGTGTTTGACTATACTGTGTAAGTGCAAAGGTGAAGAATTTAAAACTATTTTTTTGTTTTAGGGAGAGTGTTTGTCATTCATGGCCTCCAAGGCAACTAGAAATGGTATTGTTCACTGACACAATGACACACAAAACACATTTTAACTCAAACAAAACCCCGAACATTAACATGTCTTTGTTTGGCAAAGTACTTTAAAGTCATTCTGAATTTAAAAATACTAGTTGTTACATGATGTTTTAATATTTATATTGTCTTTTTCTTCAGTAAATGTTACAGGCCAGCGTGCCCTAAAGATTTCCCACATTGGACCAACAAAAGTAATGACCATGACATTTACTACTTTCTGCTCACAGTACCACTGTGCTATGTGTTTATAGATGCAAAAAATTGCAGTCGTGTGACACTTCATCTGTTAGTACTGATGACAAGTGACTGTAATCTCAATTTTCTGCTCAATGTAGGGCAAATTATTGAAAGTCTATTATATGGGGAGTGGTGAATGAGTGTTATTTCGGCATGAGAGGTTTAAATTGTGATCCAAATGAAAATGTTCACCAGTCACAAAAATTCACAAGATGTTGTCGCTTTCAAATAGGTTTACAGGTCTTTTAATACAGTAATAACAGTCAGGCCTCCAGCTTCAGTAATGATCATATGACAAACACAAAGTTCTGTTTTTTTATCATTTAAGTTTTTTGCACTTGTCTGGCTCAGCTGCAGTTTCAAAAGCCTTAAAAATCTGTTGCTAGTGGAAGCTTATTGTCAATGAGCTTCAAAGCATCCAGTGTCTGCCAGATAAACACCTCCTTTGTGTATATTTTCAATACTGCCACTTCAGCTCAGTAGCCACCAGCTTGCGAGGCATACTGAGCGCATTTCAGCCGAGTATCAACCAACTCTCATCAGACATGAAAATGATTGTTTAGACAGGCATTGAAATGACTCTATTTCAGCGTGCATGTGTGAGGACATGGGGGAAATAGATTTTCGCGCACCAGTGGTATTTATGATGGGTGAGTAAAGAGGCGAGAGAGAGAGAGAGACGGAGAGGGTTGAAAAGAGGGTGATGAATGAGAAGCAGTTTTAGTCATCACGCTCTATCTCCTGAGCCTCTTTGTGTGTTGCGGTCGGTTCATCCAGAGCCAAGTGGGGACGAAGAGGTTGTGTGTGTGTGTGTGTGTGTGTGTGTGTGTGTGTCTGTGTGCGTGCATATGTATTGGTCTTTGCAAGTGCTTCTGGTAATGTGCTTCGTTGTGTGTGTGTGTGTGTGTGTGGTATTGGTGACGGAGAACAGCTTAGAGAGGGCAAGCCAGACATGTAAAGGCTGCCAGAATCCAACACACACACACACACTCTCCAACGGGAACGATCATTATTAATTCTTTAGTGAGAGGCCATCCTGATGTGGGGCCAATTTAGACCCACCACTACACATAAATCTATCCCAGAAGTCTCTGCTCCTGTCTGGCCAGCTGGCAGGTTGTGTTGGAGGCGTTGGAATGAGGAGAGAAATCCATCCAGTTACTTCTCCTCGTCTTCCATTTGTGCAGGCCTGCGGAGAGATCTGTCTCTGTCTATCTGTCTATCATTTCTGACAGTTGACAGTCTTATTCAGACACACAATGACTCAGCAACAATGACGTGGAGAAAACATGCCTCTCTTTGCTCTTGTTTTAATCGAACCTTTAATCAATTGAAGGTTTCTTTAGGCAGATGTGTGTATGTATTGTGTATAGTATGTATATAGAAATTTATGGTGTGACACAGACACACTATAACAAACACATCAATTTTAAAGGAAAAATTCTTGTTATTATAACTTTTTTTCTCCTTTCTGTAGTTTTGGCATTTTTTTTTTATCAGTTGTGAAAACATCTCACTGAGATCTTGGAACGCAGCATTTTTACAGTCAGATGGAGCATGAAACAACACTGCCTGACTCAGACAGGTTGGAAACAAGCCACTAGTTCTAACAGATTATCTAAACCATTTTATTTGGAGGTCAAAACAAAAGTAAGCGCACCCAAAATATCTATAATAATACAAAAATTGAACATACACACATACATATACACATATACACACAGCTCAAAAAATAAAGGGAACACTAAAATACACATCCTAGATCTGAATGAATGAAATATTCTTATTAAATACTTTGTTCTTTACATAGTTGAATGTGCTGACAACAAAATCACACAAAAATTATCAATGGAAATCAAATTGTATTAACCCATGGAGGTCTGGATTTGGAGTCACACTCAAAATTAAAGTGGAAAAACACACTACAGGCTGATCCAACTTTGATGTAATGTCCTTAAAACAAGTCAACATGAGGCTCAGTAGTGTGTGTGGCCTCCACGTGACCTCCCTACAACGCCTGGGCATGCTCCTGATGAGGTGGCAGATGGTCTCCTGAGGGATCTCCTCCCAGACCTGGACTAAAGCATCCACCAACTCCTGGACAGTCTGTGGTGCAACGTGGCGTTGGTGGATGGAGCCGAGACATGATGTCCCAGGTGTGCTCAACTAGATTCAGGTCTGGGGAACGGGCGGGCCAGTCCATAGCATTCAATGCCTTCGTCTTGCAGGAACTGCTGACACACTCCAGCCACATGAGGTCTAGCATTGTCTTGCATTAGGAGGAACCGGCAGTCAGGCTACCTCTGGTGGCACGAGGTGGGCTGTGTGGCCCCCCAAAGAAATGCCACCCCACACCAATTACTGACCCACTGCCAAACCGGTCATGCTGGAGGATGTTGCAGGCAGCAGAACGTTCTCCACGGCGTCTCCAGACTCTGTCACGTCTGTCACATGTGCTCAGTGTGAACCTGCTTTCATCTGTGAAGAGCACAGGGCGCCAGTGGCGAATTTGCCAATCTTGGTATTCTCTGGCAAATGCCAAACGTCCTGCATGGTGTTGGGCTGTAAGCACAACCCCCACCTGTGGACGTCAGGCCCTCATACCACCCTCATGGAGTCTGTTTCTGACCGTCTGAGCAGACACATGCACATTTGTGGCCTGCTGGAGGTCATTTTGCAGGGCTCTGGCAGTGCTCCTCCTGTTCCTCCTTGCACAAAGGCGGAGGTATCAGTCCTGCTGCTGGGTTGTTGCCCTCCTACGGCCTCCTCCACGTCTCCTGATGTACTGGCCTGTCTCCTGGTAGCGCCTCCATGCTCTGGACACTACGCTGACAGACACAGCAAACCTTCTTTGCCACAGCTCGCATTGATGTGCCATCCTGGATGAGCTGCACTACCTGAGCCACTTGTGTGGGTTGTAGACTCCGTCTCATGCTACCACTAGAGTGAAAGCACCGCCAGCATTCAAAAGTGACCAAAACATCAGCCAGAAAGCATAGGAACTGAGAAGTGGTCTGTGGTCACCACCTGCAGAACCACTCCTTTATTGGGGGTGTCTTGCTAATTGCCTATAATTTCCACCTGTTGTCTATTCCATTTGCACAACAGCATGTGAAATTGATTGTCAATCAGTGTTGCTTCCTAAGTGGACAGTTTGATTTCACAGAAGTGTGATTGACTTGGAGTTACATTGTGTTGTTTAAGTGTTCCCTTTATTTTTTTGAGCAGTGTATGTATGTATATGTATGTATATATGTGTGTGTGTGTATATGTGTATGTAATGTATGTATGTGTGTGTGTGTATATCTATCTATCTATATATCTGTATATATATATCTGTATATATATATATATATATATATATATATATATATATATATCTATATATCTATATATATATATATATATATACAGACATACATACCACCATTTCAAGCAAGTAGGTTGCAAAAGAAAATAGCATCTGTCATTAAGAAGTAAGGAAATAAAATATGATGTCTTTTCTATAGTTACAGTAAAATTAATTAATTAAAATACTTTACTCTGAATGCAGAAAAAAAGACGTAGTGGAACTTCATTCAACACCTGCTGAGCTGGAGAATTATGTACGAAAATGCATCTAAATGTGTGTGTGTGTGTGTGTGTGTGCGTGTGTGTGCGTTGCCACGGGCATGTGTTTGTTTGTGTGTGTGTTTGTGCGTGCTACTCTGGCTCACAGCCTTCCTACTGTAGAACTCAGTATCCTGGATTGAGGCAATATGTTTATCTTCCTTAGAACTTGCCAGGGGCATAACAGTATCAACACACACACACACACACACACACACATATACACACACACCACTGCACACACACACACACACACACACACACACTCCCTACACACCTACAATGGTACGGTTGTATAGACTGTATAATTCTCTAATTATGTTGGTGGTGGAGTAAAAGTGAACTCAAACTTGGCTTGTGCAAGTCATGATGGATAGTGTGCTCAGTATAGTAGAGTAGAGTTCATAATATTTACCCAGATACCACAGGAAATGAATGGCTTGAAGTACGGCCGTTTCAATTTACACTTTTCTTTTTTTGGGCTTCATTTTTTGGCACTTTCATTTAAATGACTGAGAACATTATCCCTGTCTCCTTTTGTTTTATTTTCTCATAGCTCATTCTATGCGTCCCTCCGGCCTCCACTCTATGTACTCGTAGCCGACTGCCAGGACTCACTGATTGGCTTAAAGAAAGCGACACACACCAACACAGTCACCTCCTCACCCCAGCCTTCCTTGCAAAAACAGCCCACCACACACACTCATCAGTACATACACCCAATTTACCACCTTAATCCAGTTCCAGTTCTTCACCTTCTCTCTTGTTCTCGTTTATTCTCACATACACAAACCAGTAGAGCAGTACTGTGTTTTTCCAGATTTACAAAAAGCTGACTGATGGGAATACTCAGATTAAGTCAAGTGTTTGATTAAGGGGTTTACATGGTGGCTGGCTAATTTCTGGCAAACAAATTTTTGCTATGAGTTTAAACAACCTGGCAGCTGGAAGCTGGACCACTCAGTGAACTTTGGAGAGCGCATTAGAGGCATTACAAAGCTAAAATGAGCGATGACAGCACAAGGTTGGTGTATTTTTATTTAAACAGGTTTATTCAAAGGCTAGTTTAGGAGAACTGTGACTTTTCCAGGAAATATCTTCAAAGACCAAGTGAATAATGTGTTGAAAAAGAGAGTCATGGGAGGGAAAATTGCAGTGCATAAAAGAGGTTGGAAACTTTTAATCTATTGAGGAGCCAACTTGTTCCAATAAAATTCCTTGTTGTTTCTTTGTAAATGTTACCTGCCTGCTTCAAAGTCACCAGATTTCCAGCAATAACTGATATTTTCATAATTTCTTTGATTTAGTTTAATATCCACCAGCTCCCTTGTGGTAGCTAACATCCTTGTCACCTCAAAATAAAAGAAGGAAAATGGAGGTACACGGTGTTATGTGTTGCGTTTGGAGGCCTTTTCTTCTGGCTCCCAATGTGACCTTGATGTTGCACAATCAAAACACATAAATGAATCAGATTAATTACAAAAATAGAAGACCGACAGCTAATCCAGTGCTCTTGCTTACTTGTATTTTATTTTTTTTTCTTAATTCAGGTAATAAGATCATCTGTTTAAGGTGCCTACATGACAGTCACGATAATTTCAGTACAACCTTTTTGTGATTTTGATCAAATTAAGAGAGTGGTTGTAAATGGATTTATTGACAGGTGGGGTCGTGCTAGTGGAGGCATGAAGGGGGTACGACTGGTGCCTCCACTCCAGTCGTACCCCCCCCCCTCCCGAGGCTCTGTGAGATTTTACATAGCCGCTCTCTGCTTGGCCTTTTTCACCTGGGAAAGGAAGCTTCACTGTAATAGAAACCTCAGTACCTCAGGCACTGTAACACACACACACACACACACACACACACACACACACACACACACATAAAGACACACAAGCTCATAACCTTGTATGTGGCTGTGTGGGAAATCTGTCATTTTGGGTTTATTTTTCTGTTGCTCTATTTCTCTGTCTTTGTGTGTGTGGGATTTTGTGTTGTTTGCATGTCTATGTGCAGCCCATTTTAATACACTAAATGTGCATGCCAGTTTGTGTATTACAGTATTTGAGTCAATTTGTCTTTGTGTCATTCTTCCGTCTTTGTGAAGCTTTTCAGAAAAACTTGGTGCGTATGTGTGCATGCTCAGTGTGTATTTCAGGTGGCAGACCGAGCCTTAAGGTGCATTACGAGAAAATGAGAGAGAGGAGGCGAAGGCAGGAGATGAATGAGGGCGTTGAGATGGAAACCTAAGATGGTCAGACCTCACCTAGAGGCGGCGCTGGCTGCCTCGGGGCCATGAGCTGTCACTCAGGGACCGAGTAAGCATTGTTCCCAGGACCTTTTAGCTCAGGTGAGACAGCGAAGACGAGTGCGAGAGGGAAATAGTAAGAGAAACAGAGTAATGTTTTTTTTAACATGCTGTACTGATACTCGATCTTACATCCGCTATCATGTTAAGATTTGTCACACTTTGACATTCCTCCTTTCTGGTCTTTTGGTGTGCTTTAATTAATGTGTGACATTTCTATTTTATTGGCAGTTTTTGGCAGGAAAGCATTTAATGATTTATTGTAAGTTATACAAACTATGTGCCGAAATGACATAGACTTACAAACATCAAACAATCAAACACTTTAATTGTAAGTGTTTATTGTTTTTAAGATTATAAAAGTTTTAAGTTATAACCTTTAAGCCGTCATTGTTTAAAAATGCCCACAGTGTAGAGGAAGAACACGAATTGATGCATTTGTGTGGAAGTTCAGGGAGTTCTTGTGCATGTATGTGTACATCTGAGTGTCTGTCTGTGGGGATTCCCAGAACTGTGTAGACAGTGTCAGTTTTCTCGCTCATGTGGGTGGTTTTCCCAAAGTGGACTCTGGTCAAATTACCCTGGCCTGTGCTGATTCTGAGTGTTATTGCATGTACTCCTCGTACATTCATGATATAAGCGTATGCTTCTGATTGCATGTGCACAATCATCATCATTTTCTGCACAATCATCATCATTTTCTCGGCCCGTAGTGTGTTGTCCTCTGCACCACACATCTTGGAAAAGAACTCAGTGTGTTGTCCCTCTGAAATATCCTCTCTGATGAAGTCTTGAACTGAACCGTGTGTGTGTGTGTGTGCGCGTGTGTGTGTGTGTCTATTTCACCAGCCATTCCTTTACAGTATTTTGTTCGGGCTCCGATTACTGTGGCCCTCTGCCTCATGCTCATGTCGTCACAGCAGCGAAACCCGATCCTCAGACACTGGGTGTTTGTTTCACATGTTTATTTTCACAGGAGAGTCGCATCCTCCCCTCCATCCTTCCACCTCCTTCCGTCTTTTATTGTGTGCAGTGTAGAGCTGCAGAGATGAGTGAGGTGAGATGGGGATCGAGATATAAAAAATGCGTGTCTGTGTGTGTGAACATATATGGTATGGGTGTAGATGTAGGTATTCTGTGGCACAGACAAATGTAGTATCTGTATCTACAGTTTCTTTATTTGTCTATGTAGATCAGCTTTTAGAGAAAAGTACTGTGGATGTAAATGAATTGTAAGATACTTTTTTTTTTTTTTTTTGTAAAAGCAACCACCCACCACGGACACATAACATAAAGAAACAAGATAACAGCAATAAAACAGTCTGCACACACACCTGACAGCTGCCCACCTCAGTAACAATGCATTTCACTGTCTGGTCTACCGGCCATTGAGTAGCCCCATTGTAACAAGTGCCTTCCTTTAGACCAGTGGCTCCCAAAATTGGAGTTAGGAGCAACTAATGGGTCATCTTGGGGGCTTGGGAGATCATAAGAACAGGAAAGCAAAGAATCCTAGTTATATTAAACAAATTTTATTCATTTTCTTGACCTTGCTAACATTTTTTAATTGTAAAAATACTGGACATTTTGAAGTCTTGATGAATTTAATTTAACAGTCTGTTAAATTTAGATAAGGAAATTACTCTTTGGTGGACACTATTTCCATTTCAAGGTTTTACAAACCAATAAGATTGGAAAAACTTTGCACCAGAGCAAGGCAGCCAGGACAGTTTGACAATATTACAAGCATCAGCAGGCATTTCCTTGTTTATATTTCAGCAAGAGTGGAGAGAAAAAAAAACTCCAAGTCATTCTAAATTAGTATATCATATCACAGTAAATGTTTGATAATGAAATCCTATCATTCATATACCAGGTCAGTTTAGAGTCATGTGACTGTACCTCCTGTATGTAAAGTTTGTATAAAAAAATCCTCACTTTGCCTCGGGAGAATACAGTTTTAGCCTGGGTCGTCCCAGTGGGAATTAAATGTGTAACCCTGACTGTATTAGTGACATGCTTCACACATTAACGTGTAATGGGCAGCGTTGATATGTGTCTGCTGCGCGTACACGCAGTCGCGATCATGCGGGGACGACTGTGTGCGTACGCTTATCTGTGTGCGTGCATGAAGGTGTGAGTACACAGATGACAGCTGACTGCTGAGTATAATGAATGAAGTGCTGAATGTATTCCTCTCCAGGGTCTCCCTAATGGCGTCACTGTGGGGAACTATAGTCCGCACACACACTCATCTCTCCCAACATCTACAAATAACACACTCATACACACACACATCCCTCTTATAAAGGCCCTGCGTCCCCTCCTCGTCCCTAAAAGACATACTTTTTCTCCCCAGCGAGGGAGCCATTATGCGGCCTGCTCTGTCTACTCTCTCCCCAGGCTCTAACTTGGCCCCTGCTCACTTAGCACCTTCCCGCTGCAGGCCCTTCTCTCCATGTCGCCACACGGCCTGGTTGTGGGAGGCCCAGAAATTGGACGCCTTTACCCCAAAACAGAAGACCTTTGATGGGGACGGGCCAGGGGAATGAAGCCCTGACTGGAATAAGAGAGCCAGCCCCTCTCGGCTTTCACGGGGGGACTTCCAGAAAACTCCAGGGACATGTGGACGATGCAGGAAATAAGTTCATATTTTGTCCAAATATGTGACCTTGTACTCTTTCTCTTTCGATTGGTACTTGGCCAGAGTTCTTTTTTTAACAGGACAAGTAAATGTTGGCAGAACGGAAAATGTGGTTTCTGTACATTATTATACACACTCAGATGTGTGTGCCTATTCCGCGATGGCTGCCTCCCACTGCAAATCTCATTTTCATTCCTGCTCCCACTCTCTGTTCATTGAAGACTAAAAATCTCTCCTATTTGAGTTTGAAGTGTAGAATACAGAGGGCATTGTTTTCTTTGTATGTGTGTGAGTAGGTGTTTGTCAGTGTGTGTGTGTGTGTGTCAGATTTCCAATGAAGTTGTTGGGACATGACAGTCCTGGCAGATCCTCCTGTTCTTGTTGGATGAACTTTCTGTGACTCTCTGCTGAGTATGTCACTTCTCAAGTAGCGCACACACACACATTTGACTCTCACCTGGCTATAAACAGGTAACGATCAGGAAATAGATCGGTAGGGTGATAGAAAACCACAAAAGTAAAGAAGTGAGACAGTGTGTCTGCGCAGACAAGGTTTCGTCTGGATGTGAAAATGAGGGAAGCATTGTCGGCCGCTGAAATTGACAGATGTAGTCCCACCAGTTTGTCTATCTAATTAACCAGCAAATGTTACCGCCAGTGTGTCAACTAAAGTGACAAGGAAAGGTTGTGTGAGTGTAATTGTGTGAAGTGCGCCCATGGATCGTGCATGCAGTACGTACACACTTGTCAGTCTATGGTTGCAAGTAGGTGTGTACATTCCCGTCTGAGGATGCCTTTGTGTTGTATATGTAGGGTTAGTGTTGTGTGTGATTGCTTTATGTATGAAGACGTACATGTTAACAATGCTCAAAGGCAGCCAGCAGTGATTTCCAGAAAAATGTTAACGATTGTGAGGAAGTGTGGTGGAAAAAAAACTATGTGACTGTGCAAAAAATCACACAAAATGAGGCAGTATTTAATTATAAACTAGCAGTAAGCTACTGCTACAAACATGTTTACCTCAAGATCACTTTCTGTATTTACAGTGTTTATAAACCAGCATAATTTCTGATGCATGATTCCTAATGGGAATATTTTGATCAGTTGAAGCATATTTGCCGTTGTCAGCAACTGTACAGCACTTTGACCAAACGCTTATTCATATTTTAGCTGCATTTTCAAAACAAGAGAGCAATGCTGATGGATGGCACTGGTCTGTTACAGATTTCTTGCATCTGTTTTTTTTTTTAAAGCATTCGCCAGGCATTTATCGCATCATCTGACATGCCTCAATATTGATGTCGTACAGGCTGACACAGATTTCGACTTTAATAGACCCATCTTGTACAGTGTAAAAGTGTGATCAATTCTTGCTATCGTGCTGTCTAGACATGCACATTTGAGCGTTTGGGCCAAGTTAAATTCCCATTTTGCCACCTTGTGCTCAGCTGTTCACACATCTAATCTCTGCAGGCTTAACCCACTTCATCATGCTAAGTCCACCACTTTAGCACAGACACACACACACACACCCACACATACAGTTGGCTGTGACAGGTTGACTCACACCCAAAGATTGATCAACAGCACACACACATTCACAGAAACAGAGAGATTGACCTGCCCTGCAGTGTTTGAGTGCAGCTTATTATGAAACAGCATTTTCCACATTCCAGACATGTCACCTAAAACCTGTTGTTTACCATTTAGTGCTGTGGGAGCTGTCCATCCAACCACTCAATCTGTGTGTGTGTGTGTACTGTCGATAGGCCCATCTAATCTCACTCTTAAGGCTCTGAGTGAATATGTCAAGAATTTCTGTGTATGCCTGTGACAGGTTGTCATGTTATCCAGGTGCCTCTGCTGAACTCAGTGCTGACATTATCAGCAGCAGATACATGGTAGGTTTTGAGGAAAAGGGAAAATGGGAAGAAAAGAAAATCTGATACTTATCGTTGGTGTTTTTTAAATAGTTATATCAGCATATATTCGCAGCATGCATACACTGATGTTCGATTGTAATTGATATATTTTTATATTTTAATATTTTATTATTTATGTCAATAGACTGTCATGACACTGACTCTTTTTCTTATAGTTTTCCTCGTGTTCCCACAGTCCTTTCAGCTGTGATTTGAGCATTTTACTCACCAGCCTCATTCCTGATATTTTACACTCACCTGCTTCACTCGACAAACAATAACAAACTGATCCACTATGATACAAGAACACTGGCTCGACAGGTTTTGAGCAAGTCATATTTAACCAAGTTAACCAAAACATTTAATTGAAGCATAAAGGAAAGTGAAACTAATTTCTAGTTTGATGTCTGCTTTTGTTTGAACCTGAATTCAATTATTAAGATCTAATTTGAATATTCATAGCTTGCACAACACAAGATGAAACAGGAAGTAGCTCTGAAGTGCACGGGACTAATACGGGAATTCATAATGGAAGAATAGATTCATTCATACTCTTTATGAATTTTCCTGCTAAAAGGCAAGCGGACAGGCGTGCAGTCAAAGTAGACTGAGGATGCAAGTCACAAAAAGGGATGCTGGTGTCGGAGAGGTAAAGAAAGATAAGGTTTCAGACTCAAATTCACATATCCCTGCCATGACCTCGTAGTTCAGTGCACGACCTTTGGACCTGGCCTTGAGGAAGTGAGTCGCACCTGTTCCAGAGAAGAGAAGTGCCTTAAACCTCCTGACATTTGCAACACAAAGTGCGCTCACCTCCGCTCTCTTTACTGACACTTGCCTGTACCTGTATCTGTTCATATTTGTCTGCCTGCCGGCTTGTCTCTCTTAGCTCATACGAATCAACGCAACAGAAAGAAGAGAGCGATGCATAACAAGAGACATCTGCCCACAATTTAGCGTCATGTTGCAAAGCTGCTAATCCTGTTGCACCTTTATGTGTCTGCTGTAAGTCAGTCATATTCTTATTGTTTTGATTTATTAGAGTCAAAAGGGCAAATGCTGCTCGAAGGAAGGTGTGTGGGAAAGGAAACTACTCGATCCTTTGTGCCTAACTTCACACTGAGTCATGTGGAATAATTTCTACAACAGTTTGCTGTGATAATTAACTATTATGTGACAGGGTGGATACTATAAACGGGTTACACCTAGAACCACTACAAGCCTTGTTTTGTAACACTTCACCAGTATGTATTCTTTTTCCTGTGTTAAGTATTTCTGCGTGATGTGGTGTTCAAACAGTTACAGATTTTAGGAGTCAAGAGCAACAAACGGTTGGCGTGTCCAAACAATAGTACCTATTGTCTTCTACTGAGATGACACACTGGCGGCGTCTTGGTGTTGACATGTGTCGACAAAATATACCACTCTCCTTTTTACCAAAATAGGTGTGTGTCAGTGCTCCAGAAAATCTCCAGTTTAGTTGCACCATGTCTACTTATTGTTTGTGACGTGGCAGTTTTATAGATGTGTGTTTCATCTTTTTCATGTTGACAGTTGATGCTGAACAATTAATTCTCACACCCGTGTGTGTGTGTGTGTGTGTGGGGCTGAGCAGTTATATGTGAACAGGTGTGAAAAGGTCAGAGTGCAAGCTAAGAGGTGAGAGGGAGGTGAAAGACAGCAAAAGGGTGAGAAACGGAGGCCCACGGTGGAAGCTGATGTTCCTGTGCCCCGGGGCAGTGTGAGTATGTGTGAGTGTGTATGAGTGTATGTGTGTATATATGTGTGTCTATGTGTGCATGCCCAGGGCAGAGTATTAGTAACAGGATATAGCTGCAGTAGAAAGCTGGAAACTCCTTATCTAGAGGGCAAGTGAGTCTGTGTGTGTCGTTTTTCTCATACATACCTGATCACGACGATAACATCCACTCTGTGTGTGTGTGTGTGTGTGTGTGTGTGTGTGTGTGTGTGGGGAAGTCTCAACTTTCTGTAAAGTCCCCCTGATATAGCTCATGGCTCACAGGCAGGGCGAGACAGGGATTGAACTCTTATTTTGGCACTCTTCACCAAAAACATCACACAGTGGACAGCGAAGACCTCCAAACTAAAGGGGTTCTTTTGAATATTGTAAGCACTCTAAAATAATCTCAAGCAAGTAGTGATTCTTCATTTTAAAGATTCCAGATGAAATTCTCAGTCTCAAGATGGGAAACTAACATAACTCGTTTGGTCTTGGTTTGTCTCCACAGTATAAGCAAATGGAAAGGTGGCACTGCAAAGTCTTCTATACTGTGGAGTCACAGTATCAATATTTCCCTAATTTGCATAAACAAACCTCATATTTTGAGGGGGTTTCTAAAATAAATAAATTTTCACATGATACTGAAATCAAATTCATAAGTCACAAATGATGAGGGTTTGGACCCGACATGATATATGCAGAAATCTGTGAAGAAATGATGGTGTAATTTGCATATCATTATTTGCATATACAGCTTTCAACTTTTTTTTCCAGCATATTTAAATATTTTCATACTTAAAGTCCAAGAAGTAAAAGAGCAGATCTGATTTTTGGAGGATAACTATAAGGATTGCTTTTGTGAGTTTTTACTTTATTTAAAGGTTGAGAGTAAAGGCTGGTGGGAAACAAGAAGCGAGAGTGAGGGGGGAGACCCTGCATACACCTTCAGGCCAACACAGCACCCAGTAATTGTTGGTGTAGCGGTAGTGCTCACAAGTTTACTCAGAGTAAAGTCATCTCCAAGGCACTGCCTGTACTGAGATCATTGTTGAAAGTTTTTGTGGAGTACAAACCGCTTAATGATGTTCCAGTGTGAGTGAGTGAAAGGGAGACTGTAATCTGAGAAGTCATTAATTGTGTTTAGTATGAACGATTGTAATTAATGTCATGAATCATGCTGCTCTCATGGTGCGACAGAATGAGGTTGGCATGAAGCTGCTTGCCAGAGTGTGATTGTGTGTGTATGTGCATATGTATACCAAATATGTGTGTTAGTGTAGGTGAAAAATAATTTTTATGTCTGCATTAATGTGGGTGCAGGCTGTTTTATTAAACCTACCAACATTTCCTGACTGTAAAAGAAAGGCTATATAGATCTATTAGGTTATAGTATAAACTCTATTTACAGGGTTTTACAGTATCTACAAATCTGTGTGACGGCAATAGTTTCTTATCAGAAGTTTGTGATCAATACCAAAGAGACTGTTTGCTGCTTTCCTCCTGCAGCCCCTCCCACTCACCCATCTCCCCTCCATCCTCATGTCATTTCCTCCTTTTTCTCCCTGGTGTTTTTAGAGAGTTTTAGGTTCTGCCTGTTTTTTTTCCTGCCTTCCTGAAAAGGTAAGACGATCCATCCTTAGGTTTTTTTTGTTTTTGTTTTTTTCTCAGAACAATAATGGGTGACGGTTGGAGCTGGTGCAGGAGAAGGACAGAGTGAAACAGAGAAAGAGACGCAGAGAGAAAAATATCAGAGAGGAGAGGTGAAATGTTAAAGCTAATCATTGTGTGATGTCTTATGCAGGCAGGACCACCTAGACTTGAAATACACTGCATATACGCTTCACTCAGAGCTACACAGGAACTCATTAACTTTTCCCAATTTGATTTCTGCTGCTTTACTTTATTTTTGGGCTCTCTTGCTCATTTACTTCTGTACATTCCTCACTTGTTCCATCATCAGTTCTTTGTTACTTTATTTCTGTTTTTACGCTTTTTGCTTGATCTTAATCTCATGAATTTCCTTTCAACATTGTTCTTTTTAATCCAGCTTTCACTTGTTTGTTCATTAATCCCCTGCTAACTGCCATCTTCCTATCCTCCATTTACCTCTTTCCTTTTGCTCCAAAACATTGGTAAGGTCATGGTAATAGATGTTATCATAGCTGGATTATGAATTCATATACGGTACAACATATACATATACATATACATACATACATACATAGATATATTTTCACAGAACATGTTGGTGGTCCCATCAACTTCGCTGATTTAACCTGGCTTGATATTAAATCATTCCTGTAAGGGATTTTTCATTTTAATAAATAACTTCTCTTCATCTATTGACCATTAAAATCGTATTCCCTGTACAGTGTAACTGTAGTTTGAATTTTTTAATATGCTGAACCTGTGTGAATGTAGCTGTGAGAATGATTTTCTGTTTTGGCCCTTCCAAAACCAAAAACACAAGAAAGAAAATGTAAGAAATGCACTCTGTGGTATGTTTCTCAGCTCAAATATAACCTGCAAACGTTAGTATGCCTGGCTAACTGGACAAAGGTGTCCAGGTGCAAGTCTGTCTCCGGTTATATCAGTGATTACATGAACAGTCAGTGCATGGATGTGTCCATAAAGCTCACTGTAATCTCACTTCATAGCCATTTCCCTGCGTCACATATCCAGATGCTGTGCAGCCGCCATGATTTCATCTCAGTCACTCTTTGTCACAAGAGCGCTTTTCAAACTCCCAGTCACCATCAGACATACAGCGTTTTATAGAGGGCTCAACTCAAATCCCTTTCATGAGTTAGAAGTGCTTTGCGGTCTCCTTTCATGTGGCACGGGTAGGGAATGAGGAGGACAGTCAGACTACCTGGCTTGTGTGAGTAACGCCCTGTCTGCAGCCCGTCTGCTCATCTGTGTGTCTGCTGGATCACAGTAAATCATAGACAACCTTAATGAGAAGTTTGAGAACACAGCTTGCGTGTGTGTGTGTGTATGCGTGCATGCTTGTCAAGGTCAGTTGTAGGTTTTAGGGTGCATGATTGACAAAAACATACTGGTAAATGTCCCTCTTTTTCCTTTCCAGTCTTTCTTTTTCTGTTGCTTCATTTCCCTGCCTTTCTTTCGACAGTTCAAACTTTTTTCCTACCACTCTTCACGTTAAAATGTCATTCCGCCTTGATGGTCTATTGATCATTACAATTCCCCCTCTTATTCCCTCCCTCTCTCTCTCCCTCTCTTCTCTCTCTCTCTCTCTCCCCCCTGCCACCTGATACGGGTGTCAGGTCATTGACGGTTGTGTCAGATGGAGTCATGAGTCATGCTTCTATTCTGAAGGCTTGCCTTATAAACTGACTGCCATATTGAGTTACTGAACAAACAAACTTTGGGCCAGCAGAAAATCCATTAGCCATATCGATAAACACAGACGCACGCTTGAGTGCACGCATGCTCGCACACAGTGAAACGCACACGGACACAGACACGTTCTTACATACAGAAATGAAAACAAGCATTAACATGATTCCGTAGTGTCTTTGTGTGTTTAGCCATTTGTCCTAAGTAAATTAAGTTTGCCAGCAGAGCAGGGATATGCTCAAACACACCTAACCCTAACACTGAATTAGTGAGCATGATAGTGTTAACTATTATGAAAGAGAGAAGAGGAAAATTATATCAAAACACAAGTGGTTAGAAGAGGGAGAACATGAGGACAGAGGGTGTGGTAAAGAGGAGGGTTTGCTTTGCAGCACCATGAAAAAAAGACCAATTTCTGTTTTATCTTTTTTTTTCCCCAACCATTTCCCCCCTGCTTTCGTTCTCCAGAGTTCACAAATTCCTGTCTGGAAACAGTGATCTTGAACATCAAAAGGAAATGACGGCTGAATTTGAGAACTTTTACATAAATTCCACTCTTAATACACAGGTCGGTCGGGGCGTGCACACACAGACACAAGCAAATGCACGCAGACATACTGTACACACACATTTCCATGCGGTTAACACAGTGTTGGCAGTTTGCTATGAAGGTTTTTCCTCAATTACCAGCACTGTAAGGAGCCTTTCAGAGTGTGTTACCCCATCAGTGAGATTAGTGAGAGTAGATTCGTTCCCAGAACACACTAGTCGCAATTTTACAGATGTAAAGCGCCCGATCATGATATTAGACACCAAGCACATATATTTTTTGTGAATGTCCTTATTTACTTAATCTGCTGCACAAATACAGAACGCCAGAGTGCTCTCTCACCGGACTGTGCTGTGTGCTTAGGGTCAACAAATGTGTTAAAGGGGAACTGATCTTACACATCAAAGTGTGTTTACAGGTCTTGGGGAGTACTGCATATGTGAAAATGAAGACTTTATTGAAGGCTCCAGTGGGAGCTACTTGAAGTCTGTTGAAATACTTCAAGTAATGTCACTTGAATCAGTGTAATTTCGGGCTGAAGACTAGAAGTTTGAAAAAAAGGGGGTGCAGAGTTAGAAAGAAGTGAGCTTATCAGACCTCCGTTGGCCGGATTTGACAGCTCAAGGCTATTAGCTGCCACTAGCATAAATCTCACAAATCTCTGACTGAAGTGTTGGCAGTTCAGTTGTATTGTGGCTAATGTCCACGCCAGGTTTTGTCAAGGGAGAATAAATAGGGTGATTTCCTGCGTTCTGCTGGTTGACTTTTTTAAAATTGTCTATCATAAATCTGACAGTGTTACAGGAGAGCAATGCAGTGTAGAGTTGGTGGGAAAAAAGCAATGTCTTTGTATTAAAGCTCCCCATCTGTAAGGACTAAACAAGTAACATGTCTGTCTTGACACCTTCATTTGCCGTGTTTGCGAATAGGGCAGAGTGGACATCTGTCTGGTACGTGGCGGCGTGTGAATGTGCACTTTAGTTCTCCAGACTAAAAGAGTGGTAATTGAGACGGACCAAACGTTTCAACTCTGCCTTTTTATTAGCGCAAAATGTATTGCTGATGTTGATGTCATGGTCAACTAATCAAGTAAAACAATTTAGGACTTGTAGAAGAAGGACCTTCAGTGCCACGCTGAAATGCACATTTTCACCAGCACTCTCATCAGGACAAATTGTTCAAGAGATCAAAGAGATCCAATAGGTTAATACACAAAGGTCCAAAGGTATTTTTTCTGAGTCACGTGAATCTCAGGCTGTTGAAATGTTTGAAACAGTTTTTCCTACAAGAAATGTATCGGGGTAACTGGAGCCATGCAACGTGACAGAGAAGATTCAGGGCAGTTGCATCGTCCCAATTTGACAAATGCCCTGTCAACATGAAGCATGATGGGACCTTTCCACAGCCACCCAAATAACACTGGACTTCTCTCTCGCACTCTCTCTCGCTCACCCTTTCTCTCAGCCACCAGTAGTTGCAATCACTGCGAGTTAGCACCTCGTCATAAGCATTCTTTCAGACATATTAGCACAGGCTTCTCTGACCTATCCAGTTTCAAACCACACAGACACGCATACACACATGCATGCGCACACATGCATACACTGCAACCCAATATGATCCCACTCCCACCGAAACACAATTTTTACAGAAGGCCTCTCAACAACAAGTGCTTGGTATAAAAATATCCTTTGAATCATTAAATACGTGGGATCTGATTGGCTGGGAGCGAGGACATGTGACAGGTGTCGGCCAATGGAGAAAATGGAGGACAATGAGGATTAAGTTACCTGCATGGTTGCTGCCGTGTGTTTGTGTGTGCAGTATTTATATCAGCAGGGAAAGCGTCTGTGCATGGAGGTCAGGACTTTGGGTAAACACTTGCGCCGGCAGGATCGCTGGAACGCCTTGTTAAGCGCGTGGTCAGTATGGCATGGGTGTGAACCAACATGCACGTACACACACAAGCAGATTCATGATTGAAATACTTCATCTGGGATGAACAGAATTAAATTTCTGTAGTTAACTGACCCCCTCTCTCCGTCTCTCATCCCCCTCCAGCCAGCTGCCTGTCCGCCTGGAGCAGAAATCAAGACTACCATATTGCACAATTTATGTCAGTCCAAATGGAGCAGAAAGGGAAATCAAAGACTTGAGTAGGCGATAAAGTGCATATTTGCCCGGTGCTGTAATATGGTCTGTTACCCTGTGAAATGGTCGCTGAGTGATGTGAAGTCATGCAGGTTGTCCAATGGGAGCCGGCTCCTTCGACTTCATTCGCTGGGTGGATTCCTGGTGGCACAGAAAGAGCATAACCACATGTCATTTATTGGCGCCGTCATGTGTTTCATTTCCGTGATCGGCTGTCATCCTGTTTGTCTAATTATTTCCTTATCTCTTGGTTGTGTTGCGTAAAAACAGCACAGCGGGCTCACGTTTCCCTAGTTAGACTCACAGGGCACAATATAGCATTGTTTTCCATGTCAAAACACTCACAGATCGTCCTTTGCTTATCATTCAGCATCAGAGTTGCCTTTTATTTACATGTTGCAGCAGGTGTACAGCTTGTTTTAACTGGCTAATTACTGCTGACACATTATTGGATAGTTACACAACACCGGATTGACACATTGGGCGAGTGGCAAAACACAAGTTGCTGCTATTTAGAACCTTTCAGAATGGCTCTGAATCGCTCACAGATCGTACGCACCACCTCCCACTCCACTACAGGACCAGTCCGACCTTTGCTGATCGAATAGCCACATGTTGGTTTGGGGTTGTGGTTGAGCTGGGAAATGAGAAATGGTCAAAAGCGTCCAGTGGTGTGGTGTCAAAATCTGGAGTTTCATTCTAAAATGAGACATTTAAAACCTCAGCAGCCACTGAAATATGTAATCCTGACACCTTAGCCTACAAAATAAGTTAAACAGGAAATAATAATAATAATACTCACATAGAAATTAAGTATAAGTACCTCAACAATTTGTCTAATCTTCTTTCACTGTTACTGCTTTTTTTGTCTGTCTTGGCTGAAAATTGGATGGAAAATTATGTGCAAGAAAAATAGAGATACATGTAAATAAAAAAAAAAACTAGCATGAATCAAACTGTCCTCGCAAATCCTCTCTTAAGCTTTTCTCTTCTTTTAATTACAAACATTAGCCTTTGTGAAGAAGAATGATGTATTTTATTGTGTCACTTGTTGGTCTTAAAAATGGCTCTAAACAAGACAGTCTTATGACTTGCTGCGGTAAAAAATTTGCTTTTTAAACCAAAGTTGGAAATGAGGAGACAAGCTGAACGATGAGGGAGAGAAAAAGTAGAAGCAGACAGAAATGGGTGGGAGGATTTAACATGGGGAGACATGGAAACAGACAACCAGACTGAGAGACAAAGAGTGGGTGGACGATGGGCTCCCTGAGGAGGCTCTCCATCCAGACTCCATCAGACTCGGCTCCTTAACTCAGCATGACCATATACAAACTCTCAGACGATCCCTGTAGACACGCACGCACACACAGGCGCTGACCCTGGAGCCGCGGGTTCAGAGGTTCGCCTTATGGTTTCCCCTCCGCGTCCTTTAAAATCTTCAGATGACAATTACGACGAATTTGATTAACAGAGCGAGCGGCGTGGCTATCATGTCTTTTTTTTTTTTTTAAATGGTGGACTGGTGTATCGTGTTTCACTAGCTGTCATTTATACTGCCACAGAAAGGACGGGGGGGTCCCTTTACTGGCCTAAAGCAGACTTCAAACAAAGCCAAATGGAGAGGGAGAGAGAGAGCCAAGAGCAAAAGAAAGAAGGAATGAAAGCAAGAAAGAAAGAGACAGAGGAAGAAAAAAAAAGAAAAAACAATTGCACAAAATGAATGAGCAGACAGAGACAATTTAACAAGAGATGTGGGAACATTCTCCCAGTCATCTAGAGTTGGATTTCATTTTGGCAACTCGATGTGAATGGCCATTACTTTTCCAAGGCCATCACATTGTACAATTGCTACTATGTCAGGAAGATAAAACCCC
Organism: Scortum barcoo; assembly: GCA_023238725.1. Classification (NCBI taxonomy): domain Eukaryota; kingdom Metazoa; phylum Chordata; class Actinopteri; order Centrarchiformes; family Terapontidae; genus Scortum; species Scortum barcoo. The sequence goes on along the minus strand of CM041544.1, from coordinate 18,833,005 downwards.
AATCCGCCCGCGCCTGCGTATGGATACTGTCATGAAATAACTGCGACCATGAAACAGCCAGACAAATAGTCTAGGAAATCAGGCTCTCAAGTTTTTGAACAGGGCATGGAAGAATTTGCTGCTCTGGAGTGAAGCACTAAAATGGAGAAACACTCTGTGAATTTGTGATTCCACGATAGATGATAGACAGTCAGTAGGACACTTTTGGGACACGTTCTGCCCTGTTAGCCTTTCCCCTCATGGTCGTTTTGATTGGGCCCACTTGCTTTTACGAGAGCTCTGAGCAAATCCAACTGATTTATTAAGACCAGTTCCCCACCTTTCTTTCTTTCTTGCTTTCTTGCTTTCTTGCTTTCTTGCTTTCTTTCTTGCTTGCTTGCTTGCTCACACAGACATATATACCAACGCTGCATAAACAGCCCTCTTCATTAGATGTCTTGTTCTCCTAATAGAAGTCAAATAAAGTATGACTTTATGTTAAAGCCAGCTGGTTAACATTCAGACAAGGGCCCTTCTGTGGCCCCTAAGAAAGAAAGAAAGAAAGAAGAAAGAAAGAAAGAAAGAAGAAAGAAAAAAGAAAGAAAGAAAGAAAGAAAGAAAGCAGGGGAGACAGAAAGAAGGTCTAGTTATTTTCCAGTCACATCAGTGTCTGGAGTGGCTGGTGGGCCATGAGTGTTATCAACCTAAACAAATCACCAAACCGCGGCCCTAATGCAGTCGGAGGGAACGTTGGATTTATTTTTCTTTCAGGAATACAAATGGTTTTGTAATAAAATTTCGGCGCAGGCTTTTGGGCTTAATGGCGACATCTTGACAAGTGTAAATGAATGGCCAGTGGGGGAGCGTGACGGAGGGAGACATGCGGTAGTTGGTAGTAGTAGTTGTACTAGTAGCGGCGGCAGCAGCAGCAGTGGTGAGAAAAACAAGGTCTGAGATGAAACATGCTGTTCTCGCCCCTGACACACACACACACACACACACACAAAGACACTGAACACATGCACAACAGTCTGCAAGCAATTTTACAGTGCAAGGTATTCTCTTCCTTGTTCAGCAAGACATTTTCATTAATCTACACAACTAATGCACTCAGCTCTGTGTGTGTGTGTTGAAGTCGGCTGTTGTTGGAGTGTGTTGTGGTCTGGCAGAGGTGGTTGATGGAAATGTGCTGAGTCGGAGCCATGAGGAAGTGCAGCTGTTGAACCAAACAGGCTCAGCAATGACTGCGTCCGTGTGTGTGTGTGTGTGTGTGTCCACATTATGTGTGTCTTCGTCGCAGTTCCTTGTCTTTACCTTCCTTCTTTCTTTCTTTCTTTACCCTCTGCAGCTCTCTGTGGAAATAAGTAATCACTATACTTTAATGCTCGGTTCTTGCAGGTGCCTCTGTGTTTGTGCATCTGTGTCGAAGTGTGCGAGCAGTCGTGTGTAGGAAAGTGTATTTGTCCCCAGTGAATTTGATGGAAATCAAATCCAGTCTATCAGGCAGTGTTTACATGACCTAGGCTCAAATTAACTTCAAATCCATCCAATTCATTCTCTGTGATGGACTAATCCGGACCAAACGGGCTGTCCTGAAAACATATAGGTAAACACTCCCACATCTTACAGCACAGGGAGATAGAAATCTGACACGATATACTTAAAGAAATACATTTTAAAAATATCTTTGCAAGTTAAAGAAAGGAGTTTGTATGTTTTAATGAGCTTCGATCGTGAATCAACCTTAGGACATTTAGGGGCATACCATGAGACATAAAGGGGTAATAGAGGGTGTGTGTGTGTGTGTGTGTGTGTGTGTGTTTGAGTTTGGGTGCACGCACAACAGAAGAGCAGTAACCCCCCTCGGCTCAGACACGGCTGCCAGCGTGTACCTCTCAGGTTTTTATGTGCACACGCATGTAAACCCCTACAGATTTAATGGCGGGCTGATTATCAACAAGTCAGTCATTTAGCACGTTCCTAAACATCTGCTCTCTGTCCACCCAGAGATCTGCGAGTCTGCATGCCTCACACAGGAACTCCCACCGCACACACATACATTCGCAGGCTGATACGCAGGCCTGCATATCTGTATGTCAACACGCGTTTTAATTTCAAGTTATATCACATTTTGTGCGTTCTAAATAACGCCAAAATCAAGGGGAGTATTGTCCTGCTGCTTTACCACAAATCCATATTTGATTCAGATATGATTACACAGTCTGACATGATAAAGCCTTGTTCCTGCTCCCCCTTTCCTCCTCATCTTTCCGCCGCCCTCCTCTCTCGCTACCTTACCCTTTTGCCTTCCTCACTCCCCCCCCCTCCCTTCTCTCTGGAACTAATTTCTCCCCCTGTAGCAAGTCTGTTTCAGTGACTTCTGAGATGTTCACAAGCTAAACTTGCCTTATAAACACCCACAGGTCACAACCATTTTAAAATCAACCTTGTAAACACAGCTCTAAGGAGTGGACGGATGAAGGGTGGGGGGGTGGAGGATAACTTTTCACTTGCTCCAAAATTTCATTTCATCTGTCGAGCAACGGGCGGCTTTAAAATATGGACACGTTACCCGGAAAAATAAATTGACTGTGGCAAAGAAAATTCAGTGCTGCACCTCAATAAGTTCTCATTAGGGAGATTTGTAAATATGGCAGCAGACACACACATACACACACATTCGTACATACACAAACAAATACACACGTCAGCTGCAGCAAAGTGAGCATGGCCCGTGATTCTGGGGAAACACAAATACACACAGATCTAAATGGCTAATGTCAATGTCAGCATGAAGTGTAAAGAAAAATCTGTCAGTAACATGCACATGCACACACACGCATACACACACACACACTGAGGAAAAATAGACTCCTTGCTGTCATGTCTTTTAATGTCTGGCCAAGAGACACATGGCTAGAAACTGAGGCTGACATTTCCAGTATGTTATGAAGAGAGAGAGGGAGAGCAAAATAAACATAATAAATAGAGGGATTGACATCATGTGTCTGCTCCGGAGCGCCAATGTGAAAAAAAAAGGGAGTGCTGAGGGGCTCTTTGCTCATTCAGGAAGAGCTGAGAGAAACAGAACGGCAGTGAAGGAAAAAGGTTTATTTGAACTCACTCTCTCAGATTTTTAACTGACCGACGTTCCCCAAATAACAATGAATGATTTATGATTTATATATTTCTATTTCATATCTACCAAATGTGTGACTGTGAGCTCTCAGCGTTGATACTTGCTTGGATTGTGTGAGTCATCCGGTGCTACAGGAGGCGCTCAAGACAAGTTTAGTTGTGTAAGTCAGCTCAATGCCATTATCTCCAAAACCAGAAACATGGCTGTCTTACCTCCAAACTTTAACTATAAAAGTATAGTGTGTGTGTGTGTGTGTGTGTGGTGTAAAAGACATTTTATTTTCTCTGGCTCTTCCATCTTAATTGATCCTCCATTAGATCTTTATGGACGCTCTGCTTTCCATTTTCACTCTGTCTTTACTTTTATGGATGCCTGTTAAAAACAAAGTGCTCATGTGTTCTTTAGTGTGTATGTTTTTGTCTCGATGCCGATTTGTTGTACTGTAGAAAAAACAGAAACAGTTCAGACACCACTTCTCCCGTTTCTCTATACGCAAAACAAGAGCGGCGAGAGGAGGGAGCAGAGAAAGAGGGGAAAACAAGGAGAGCGTTGAAAGATTCATAACAGCCAACCGAAAGCCCTGAATGTTTATTTTCCCTAATTATGCATATGAGCTGTAACACGATACGCTGTGCTGTGGGAATGCCACAAAACTAATTATGGTGTAACTGCAATCCTAATTAGCCCATAAACACACACACACTCTCGCCGAGACACACAGGCACACACACTTTCACACACACTGGTACACATGTTGTAAAAACTGTGTCTCTATTACAAACTGCTAAAAAGCTATTAGTATAGTTCTTACTGCATTTACAAACACACAAACATAGACACACATTTGCACACACACAACACACAGACACACACACACACACACACTCTCTGAGCTGCCTCATTTACAGTTTACGGCTTAAACGCAGGCTGTGGTATTTGGTGTTGTCGTTAATGTGAGACTGTAAAGCTCGCGGCTGCTGTTTAGGTACGTTAAGAAGACTGGGAGCTCCTATAAGCCACGTTATGTGGACATCTGATACACAAGTGTCTAGACGATCTTGCACTGATCTTTTTTTTTTCTTTGAGAATCCTCAAAAAAAATGGCCCATCTTGTACAGTATGAGAAAACATGTTATAAGACTGCAAGTATATTTTTACGATTTTTAAGTTTGCATTCTTCTTGTGAGCTATGTAGCCAAGTCCCAGTTTAATTTTACAGTAATATATCAGCCATCATACAATTAAGCTGAAAAAAATGATTTATGGATCCTGTCCTGCAGCTCATATTTCCCCATGTAATGAAATTTTCTTCATCACGCATTGAGTGTCACCTCCAACTCAGGCCAGAAGACAAAAGACATAAACTTGCCCCATCGCCAAAAGCTCAAGAATTTTCCTTTAAGAATTTCAAAGTGGAAAGTGACCAAGATCTTCAGATATGTGTCAAATGTATTCGGTGGCATTTTGTGTAATTCCCCCTCCCCCAACACAGTGAGACTTGCTCCACTTGAGAGGTTCAGTCTTTGGTATGTCACAGTATCCTCACTTCTCCTGTTCCAGACATGGGTCCAGTGTAAACCAAGCATGACAGACACTCTATACTCCGGTGTAGGGTTGCTGACTTGGCCTGAGCTACACGCTAACGTTCAAATCACTGGTGAACCATACTCAAAGCTGACCAGGCCTTGATTTCCAACAACAATATTTCTGTTACGTTTTATGAAAGGCCAACACACTTTCTGTTGTGTCATCAGGAGAAACTGAAGGCGTTCGGAGCGCGGATGCTGTAAATTGTCAGTGACAGCGTTTTATGTTATGTACATGGCACAGCGTAGGGTCTTTAGGTAATTCGATTTGAAAACATGAACCATTCAAAAACTCCTCTGAAAGATTGACTGACTTTTAAATTATACTTGTTTTGTATTCAGAGAACACCATAATGTGGTATAAATGCCTTGTTGCACATGCTTATCCCAGCAAATTTCCTGTGGTATGGGTGCGCGCATTTGTTTGTGCTTTTAAATCAAGATAGACTCAAATTTCAGGGCGTAATCCACCGTAAACTTTAATGAAATGTTTACAAGAGGTGGCGGATTCACTTCAGCTGAAAGCATTTTTTTTAACAAATCTAATTCATTTGAGTGGATTATCTTCATCAGTTGTTATCCTATCTTAAGACCCAACGCATGTAAAGAAATATAGCACCATAAGGTTTGCAGAAAGCCAGATTGGGTTAGATTAGAGGCAAGTCATTCAGAAAGGGGCACAAGGTGCGTAACTCTATCCAACCCCCAGCTCTCAGCTTCAATTTAACTGAAAACGCTGCGAGCGAAAGACCCTCTGTGCACAACCCGAACTCTGTAAGGGAATAACTCAAGCGAAACACCTTAAGCCTCTTTCAAACAAATTTGCCCGAATCAAAGTGGCACTTATGAATAATTACACCGGGTGTTTATAGGTTGGAATAAGAAGGAAAACAACAATTAACAGTGAAAGTTTTCTCTTTTTTTTTCTTTTTTTTTTCACCCCTCAACCGCCTCCTTGTAGGCAGGTTTGTCGGCGTGTGTGCCCTGATAGCTTGGGGAAGTATCTATTTACTTAGTGATTAGGACAATTTGACTGTCGTGGGCTAGTAAATTCAAACCATTCACTCTGGCAGATTGGCCCAGACAACATCATCAAGCCACAATGTGAAATGCAGACACGCACACACACACGGACACGTACACACTCACACAGGCTTAACCCACTCTGCTCAATGCGCATAGAGACCCTCATCTGGATCTCTGCCTGCCTGTCTTTTTTTCTCCACGTTACCCTCAAACTTAAATAAACCTTCACATATAATTACCGCCAATTCTGTATATTTTCACGTCCATTTTCTTGAAACGCTCGCAACGATAGGCCTCTGAGAGCGGAGCAAGTGCACGTATCTTGATGAGCGAACACGCATGCTTCTCGGCTCGAGGGGGAGAAGCTGAATGAGAGTCTTTTATTGATTCAGAGGTAAAAAGGTAAGAGCAACATACGTCGTTCTGTCCTTCACTCACACAGCAGCCTGTGCAAAACGCCGTTCATCTGATCTGTTGCTACGCAGTGATGAAAACATTATCAGAGTCAATATTATGAGTGAGAAAAAGGTCCTCTTACGCAGAATGTGGTATTGTGGTCACGACTCGATGTCTCACTTATAGTACGTGCCAGAACTGGTAAAAGGGAGAGAGTGGAAAGTCAAGTTAAAGCCTCGATGCGGAATCGAGTTTGGCGCCATCTGTGACCTTCTCACCCAAAACACACATACACACACACACACACACAAACACACAGGCATGTCACTTTAAATAGTTTATTTTGCTGAATTTAAGACATTCTTTCAGTGTCAGTCGATTCTCTTAGTTAATATTATTATTTTTGGAGAAATTAAGCAGAAAAATGGTCAAAGACACATTATACTCATATTTGAATATATATAGCCTAAACTTTATGTCGTAGCTGACTTAACACAGAATTTTTTTCAGTTCCTTCTGCGCAAGAGACAAGAAACAGTTTAGTATTTAATGACTTTTAAAACTTATTTTTCTAAAATTTTTATTTGATCATTTGATGATTGAATTTGATAATACAGATTAGTTATTTGATTGCATTTTGCAGTTCTATCCATCCATCCATCCATTCTCTTCTGCTTACCTGAGGCCAGACCTTTGAATTGATATTTTGAGTAACAGATATTTAAAATTTAACCCCAACAGAGTTTATTTACATACAGACTCCTAATTCTGTTTCAGTTTGTCTCAGCTGTCGAGTGAAAATGTTAAAGCTGCTGCAACATTATTCAAATGTGCATCACACCATTGCCACACTTATTTTAATCATACAGTGGCAACGTCCATCATGCACATGTATATAGCAATGGTGTAAACTTTTCCTACAAGTAGTCATACGTCACTAAGCTTCCAGCATTTTCCATGGATGTTTGCATAACCTTTGCTGTGACGCTTTCTGGTATCACCGGGATTTGAATGGGAAGACTATAAGACTCGGCTTTCTCTATAGCTCAGTACAGACTCTGCTTTAGTAGCATTATTGCTGCACATTGTGTTGAAAAGACAATATTATATAGAACTAAAAGGATCTTCTCCTTGAATTTTGTGCTGCCTTATTGAGTCATTGTTGTGCATTTTACGTAATTTCAAAAAAAAAAAAAAATTAAAAAAAAAAGGTAGAGTCAACAAATAGTCAGTGTGCCAAGAAACTACCACGTCTTTATGCATCTTTTTTTTTTTTTTTTTTTTTTTTAGTTTGCTTGCTAGTGATGAGGAAGAGAATCAATATTCACACTGTAGCTCAGGATTGCATTTGAAGATTCGGACTTGATTCAGGGCCAACTGTATAATATAGTGGACAAGGACAAAGTGGACTTTTTGCTGACAGTAATGTGTGAAAGTAATGTTAGTAGTATTCATGGTTTCTGAGAGTTTAATTTTATTGTCATGGCGCTCATTACGCACACATTCTCCCTTCATCCCATCACTCTGAACTTTATGCAAACATTTTCCTAATGACATTAAACTCAATAGACAAAATATATTGAAGTGGGAGGTTCCAGGTTGTGCTTGTGCTGCAGCCAACCAGTGGAGGGCAATGGGGATCATCTTTGGTGAGCTCTGGCACTGCAGGAAGGACCAAATGTGAAATGGGGGGGGGGGAAGGCCTTTGATATTTATTGAAAGTGTCTAAACAAGCCTGTGTCCTCTGTCTGTGTCTTACGCCAGCCTGAGTTAATGACTGTTGATTGGCAGAGTGGCTCACCGGCTCTGACTGTGTATTTGTGTGTTGAGCTCATGTCATCAGTTTTGTGTGTGTGTGTGTGTATAACTGCATGTCTGTGCTGGAGGTGAGATCTGGACAGTGTTCCTATGGCCAGAGAGGGATGTAAGTAATTACCAATTCTCCAAACACTACTTTGCCCTATTTAAACATATTACATGCCTCTCACAGCCACAGCCACCGCAGGCCAGTCCCTTTGCGCTGCAACCTGTGAACAACACACACACACACACACACTCATGCACGCACACACACAGAATAAGCTCTCTACGCTGCACTTACTTGCAAGCTGCCTGCAATTAACCAGTCATCATCATGGTCATCATCATTATCACAAGTCATCACAAGTGAGCACTGCACGCACGCACTTTGCACACACACACACACCATGAGCCTCACGGAGAGTTAATTTACACCAGTGTTGTTTTTGTTTAACTTTCACTTCATTCTCTGGAGGGTAATCTGTTTTGTAAGCTCAGTAAGCTGCTGGCCAAATCCATACAGCCCTGACCTGCCCTCAAGTATTTACTTTGTATCGGAATATTGATCCATGCCAGGAAAAAGTTGATCAATTTTCTTTTTTTTTTTCTTTTACTTTTGTTTCTTCGCCTTCGTGTTTGTGTGTTTATGTGTTGGTGTTTTCACATGTCATTTTGTATTTGTATGCGAGTAACATCAGGCACATGGCTTGCAGCAGATGTGTGAAATTTAATGTGTCCCTTATGCACCACACAAGGTCTCTTGCACAAACGAGTACACACACATACAGAAACAGAAACAAATTGAAGAAAGTATGTAAAACATGCCGAAGATTCCTTCAGCATCCTGGACAGGAAGTTGCTTCCGGGGGGTCTGTGGATGGACAGTGTCCATGGTGTGTGTGTATGTAACATATCTTCCTCAGAAAACAGTTATGTTTTGCTTCCATTTATAATCCTGGTATGCAAGTCTTTAAAAACGTGTACACAAACTGAATATCCTTTTTATTTATATGTTTGAATGTATTTTTATGTCATTTAACTCATAAGATATATATATAAGAAATATATAACATGTAAGGACAGGCAAAGCTTCACATTAGTCGAGATAAGAGAACAACAATATGATTCGAGTACATTTTGCTATTCTATTTCCCATGAAATTATAATTGTACATAATGCATGAATATCTAATCATTATAAAAAAGGTTGATCTTAAAAATTAAAACATACTTATTTGAGCAATCGCATTTAGATATCAAAATTATGTATTTGTTTTCTACCTTTAAATAATTTTCCTGCTGTAAATCTGCATTAACTCTCTCATTCATTAACTCTCTGATTCATGTAATATTTAGATTTGTTATTTATTTTAACGTACAGACAAGGGTCAGATAAACATGGGAGGGAATAATGTCTGAGATCGACAACAGAGACAAACTAGTTAGGAATTATAAAAAAAATCTTTCATTCTTCTTCCTGTATTTTAACAGTGTAAGAATAAAATGACTTATATTGAAATAACTTCATCGAGTTATGTGACAGATACATTTCACGTGGAAAGACTGACTCAAACTGACATGCAATATTTGCACAAAACCCTTCAAATACCTTCGCCAGAGTTGTTGGCAGGATTGCTGAGCTGTATTAACTTAAAATGATGCTCATGTATCATCACCTCCTGAGCGACAAGAAACAACAGCTGTCTCAGAATGGGAGAGTTGACGGGTTGATTGATAGGTGGGCTGCATGCTAACGTGTTAGGCAGGAAAGGCAGGGAATGTGTGTCACACAAGGTGAAGGCCAACAGGCAGATGCCGTGCTTCACTGCACCGTCCTGCCCACGGCCCTGATAACTGATCTATCTGCACAGAGCGAGGGAGAGGCTGATTAGTTTAAGAGGGCCTGAGGGCTTCATTACAATATCACAACAAACAATTGTCATGTCTCTGGAGGCATGGAAAACACATGTGCACACACACACACACACACACACACTAGCTTCCTCACACGCGAACATTTAACGGTAGATATTGTAACATACTCCTGACTACAGCGTGGGAAAATTAAAAGCCACACTATTAGTGTTTCCCTTTGTTTAGTATCAGTGTTTCACCCCATTAAAACTTGTGTGTAATTATAAATCTTATATTTTTGTTATATATTTCCCCCACATACAACAAGTGGTTTATGAATTGTAAAGAAAAAAAAAGCTAAACATCAGAGCGGTATAAAACAGGTGAAAGATTTTCTGGTCTTAACCTTCACATCCTGTTGTTTCTTTGTCTCAGGGGAAAACCTGTGAACTCTGTATAGCTCATTAAACCTGTGAATTTTATTGTCAGTGATGAAAAACAGTCAACATCACAAGCTCTGCTTTACAGAAGCGCAGAATTTACTTTGAACTAAATATATTATAAAAAAAAAAACATACTTTTTCCAGGTTTAGGTTACAAGGGAAAAAAATACATAACCAAAAATAAAACTACAGATTGTTACAAGAAAATAAACAATATTTCTTTAATTATCAATAGATAATTCATTCAACATGAAATGTTGCATTTAGAAAAGAGTGAATCACTCTGGTTGGTCTGTGGAGAGCTGCTGCTCAGACAAAGAGCTGGTGTTCAGTTACATGGCCTTTGCTCAATACTCACGACACACACACACGCACGCACACTCAGTGCTGTAACCTTTTGCTCGGTCCCCAAGCAAAGGTTATGTCCCACACACCACTTAACCCGCATTGGTGGGAGCCAGACTAGAACAGCAGCTCATTCATAAATTTATGTAGCCGATACAAACGTTCATTAATAATGTGCTGTGTCATGTGTCACGTTTTTAATAAAAGAACTGTATTTACCAGTCAGTAGTTTTTTACTTTTACAATAATCAGAATTTATTGTCCCATCACTGCCAAAAAAATCATTATTAATTTGCATTTAGTAGACACTTTAGGGACAAGTGATCTTTATTTTTTTAAATCTAAATGTTCAAAGCTCAGAATTTAGAAAACAAACAAACACACATACAAATATCTGAGTGTGATGTAATATTTTCCCGTCTGCTGCTACAAAGCTCTGAACACATGGGAGCAGACAAATATTCGAACTGTAAAAACTGAAACAAAAGTCCTGCCTTTTATAGTGCTTCTCAGCTGTCACACAATCACCAGAATTGATGGCATGCAGAATATTTTTATACCAGCATCAGCGCGCTAATTATCCACCTGACTAACAGCAGCCCAAATGTATTAAAGGTTAGAACCGCACTCATTACTCGTCAACAATGTCCAGAGCTCTTGTCAACCTGATGATTAATGACCGTCTCACTTAGACAATATAGTTTTAACATGATTTCTAATAGAGCAACTTGAACTGAACAAATTGGAGAGTAGTCTTTGGATAAAACACAGAACATTGACACTTATGCAACAGAAACTAAACTGCGGTGGATGAAGCACAGGCAGACAAACCAGCTCAGTGTGTGCTGAATTGTTGGCTAATATCTGACTCACATTTTTGGTGTTTTTCATTCACTGTAAGTAATTGAATATCAGCAATGGACTCTTGCCGTCAGTGAATAGGTTTTCTGTATCCGGTGCTTACAGAATATATTTTGTGATTAAAATGAAATCCAATTTAATTTAAGTTTGACAGGAAGATTTTCTATTTTATTCCTGAATACATCTTTTTTTGGAGATTCATTGTCTGAATAACAGCAGTGGCAAATATCAGTGCTAATTTCATAATTAAATTTAGAATTTACAGTAAGATTTATGTATTTACACAGCCTGTGTTTATTTTAAAAATCTTTATAACAAGAATATCCTTTGTATAAATTAAAAATTTAGACACAAAACCTTTATATTTTTCTGTGACCTGACACACCATCAGCATGCAAACAAAATTTCAAAACTCTTAAACTCTGAAAGTGCTCAGACCGTAGCTGGCAAAACTTCTTGCCAGCATTAAAGACACTGAAAAGGTATCTTTGTCTCTGTTTCAGCTGCAGTGAATTAACAGCGACAGAGTTTCAAGGCTGAGCTGGCCTCATCCTACTTAAAATATCCTCTGGTGGTACCTTCTGCATTTGCGCGTGTTCATTGTGTTCATTTTTAAAAAGCATGCTTAGTCTCGTTAGTTGTCATTAATTTAGGTGTGTTAATGTGTATATTATATTTCGAGACTGGTCCTAGTGAGAGCATTTTTCTGTATATATGCTTGCATGGTAAAAGTATGGGAATTCTCTCTGTCTGCCCTAATTACATGTATCGTGGATGAGGGTGTGTGTGTGTGTCTGTGTGTGTGTGTGTTCCAGAGCAGTGTAGGGTGTTAAAGGCGTTGGTTGGGGGGCTCAGCAGGGACTGCAGCATGAAGTCTTAATTCAATTTAAAGCCCCGTGTTTTGACAGGAGTTAAGAGTTAGCTGGGGTGGCAAGAAAGCTCAGTAGTCTGCACCGTATAGATCAGAAACACACACTTGTATGCATGAACCCGCGTGCACACATACAAGGACACACTTGATGCCTGCATCACGGGCGAGCGTGCCACCGCGAGCACTCACATCGAACATTTTCAAATAAATCTCTGACACACGAAGCAGTGAGATCATGTTTAACTCTGCCTTTTAATAGAACCTTTCTTCATAGTTTTATCAGGGTTAGTTTCATAACGCTGCCAGGATCCAATACTGCCTAATTTGATCCAGAGGAATAGAGACAAATAACTGGCGAGCACTCGTTCTGCTAATAAGTGCCTTGAGGAATGAGCAGCGGCATTGTCCACCATAAAATGCCGGCGATAAATGGTAATAAAAATACCACAAATTAATAAACTCAAACGACAGCTATTCTCTCTGTCTGCCCTAATTACATGTATCGTGGATGAGGGTGTGTGTGTGTGTGTGTGTGTGTGTCTGACATGCACCTCTAAGTGTATTCATGTGCGCGGGAATGTGTGGCCCCCTGGAGACAGAAAGCAATATGTTTGAGATTTGCATAGAGCTGGGAGAAAAATATATTCTAATTTTGTACATTATTAGTCATTCTCCCATAAGGAGCAGGTAAATAGGTTTGCATTCGGCCTAAAGGGGGAAACCATACATGCAGTGGGGTTTTTGTGTGTGTGTTGGCATATCAAAGTTAGGTGTTAAGTTTGCTGCTGTGGGTTTTTTTTTTTTGTTTGTTTTTTGTTGCAGCATGTTTGCGGTCAAATGCGTGTTTGTATGTGTGGTGTCTGGACTGTGTTTCAACAGAGTGTGCATGTGTGTTTGAATTACAGATAGAGAAACAGTGGTGAGCGAGAAATAGATGGAAGGAGAGGGAGAGAAAGAAGTGATTGCGGTATCCTGGTAGGTAGGTAGGTTATGGGGCCTATCTGTTTCACGTCTTCCCTTCCCATCGTCTGGTTTCCTGCCATTGATCAGAACAACCCACCTCCTCCCTTCTCCTCCTCTCCCCCTCCACTGATGGACAGAGAGAAACCTGATCGTCGAGCGAGGAGTGGAGGTGGTGGTGGGGAGGCGGTTGGTGGGGGGCAGAGTGAGGGAGGAAGGAGAAGAGAAGGGTAAAGGCATTGGTGCCGTCTGCAGCCTCCTCTGTCAACCGTGCAGAGATCCCTGCGAAGAGCCACATCATAAATGGAGTATCTTATTCTGTCGTAATGTAATTTCTCCATTCCTCTCGGCTTTACTGTAAAATGAAAAGATCATCTCGCTCTGTGTGTGTGTGTGGGGAAGAGACAGAGAAGGAAATGACAGAGACCGAGGCAGGGAGGTGGTTAGTGGAAAAGTAAGAGAGAGAGAGAGAGTTTTCCGTGGAACAGATGTTGGAGGAGTGTCAGTCACTCGTATCATGGGGACCCTGTTTGCCGTAGCACCCTCAGAGCCATAACACAACCCCCCATCGTCCTCCAACACACAAATCTACACTCACACACGTCCGCACGCTGGGATTTTGAGTGGCAGTTCTGTACGGACTGGCTGCTCTCGCCTGCCGGGTGGGGAGCTTGGTGGTGGTGGGGGGTTATCACCCCATCCATCTGTTTCTGATCGACCTCCGACGTGGAAGGCAGTCGCCCCACAGTCCTGTCCCTTGAACACAAAAAAAGGAGGAATAAATAAAGTAGAAATCGACGTTTGAATGTTTCTTTTTTGAGGCAGTTTAAAGTCTCAGAACTTGATGTAAATGTAAAACATCAGAAGAGAATAACGCGGCCACGGATTGGGGTCAACTGAGCTTCACGCAGAGCAGTCAGTTTTCAATCTAGCTCAACAGGTCTCTGAGCCATTAGGAAAAGCGTGCTGCCTACTGCGTCTGCAGCAGAGATGCACCAAGTGTCAGCAGGCGGTGGGCAGGTAGAGATAAAAAGTCCTGCATCCGCTGTGTCGGTGAAGCATGCAGCTTGTCAGTGTTACAGGAAGCGCTGGCACCAAATTAGTGGCATACACACAGGTGATTTCTAAAAGAGAACAAGTCACAGTGACGTTTGCAGGCAAATATTTTAATATCAGTAACTGAATTTTCAGACCTTTCCTCACCTTGCACAGAGAAGAATTCACTCAAACAAATGTTAAATGTCATTGCAGTCAAGAACTGTAATATTTTTAGATTAAACTTCACTTACATTCTGAGCAGCATTTCTTTTTTATGATCCGAGACATTTATGTTCGTCATATGTCACAGTAAGAATATAACACAAATGTTTACTTCAGAATAACTGACCTGAACTAATGGTCTAGTTTACCAGGCGAATATTCATCCTCAACTACCTTGTTCATCTGCAGCTTCCCTCAGAATGAAGGACATTCTAACAATTTAAAAGACAAACAAAGGGCTCTGTTTCATATTGCAGAAGTATTTCTGATAGTTTAATCATGATGATTTATAGCCAGTAACACGAAACTGTAATGTAAGAGTTGTTGGATATTTCTTTGTGCTTTGGCCACAAAGAGTCACTACCATAAAGTGCTGCCGTTATTTGATGGGCTCGTGTTACTCCACTGTTTTTAAATAAAACTGCTTCACTAGAGTCTATTGCGCAACTTTTTATTACTGTAAATAAACATATCGTTCCCCTTTTTTATATATATATACCTTTCTCACGATTTAATTGCTTCGACATAAAGAAAACTATTCAAATACTTTTCATATTTTTCCTCCTCTCTCTGTCCTCTTCGCACACACAGACAGATTTTTCTTTATTTCATGGATTTCTTTCTCATTCTGAGCACTCTCCTAAAAGTTCAGCCAGACCTCGGGTCAATACTGCAACCTGAGGCCCACACAGTCTGGTCCCTAAACCCCTGTGGGCTTCTACCTCCACTGTCACCGCTACACCAACAAATTATTCACCTCCAGCCTCTGCAGCGCTGTCACAGTGAAGGGGAGAAAGGGAGAAGACATGTTTATTAAATTAGGCATCGTAATGCCTCGTTCGTGCATCAGGGCTGCGGTTGGTGTGACTTTCAGAGATAAGGGTGTGCTGTCTGTGCTGTCTGTGTTCTTAGACGGGTGACTCGATGTGGTGCTGGATGCCGTGACAAAACAAACTCGACCTTACAAGCGTTCTGTTAAAGGTGTAAAATGTCAGTTTGCTTTTATTGTAGACTGTTAGATTTTACCTGGAGCATGACTGTAACTGCAGTTTGTTTTAAGTTTCAGTCCCTAGATCAGTGTTATTACAAGCCACAGATTACAAGTGCAAGTGTCAACACCTTTAACACATCAGAGAAAATGTGAGGGATGATTGACACAAGACTGTGTTTAGAACATGTTCTTTAGACATTAGTTAGTTTCCAGCTTAATATTCATGAAGTTTAGCATTATTTCATCTTCACAAGAGAGAGATCCTTGCAAAAAGCCATCTTTTAGATACATATTTAACTCGCAGCAGTGGAGAAAAAGAAGGGAGAGAAGAAAAAAAAACTGAAAACCAGTAAGTGTTCATTTTATCTGCGGAGGAAATCTCCCACAGATGTGTATGCATTCATCAAACTGACTGATCTCCACTGCTTGCCTGTACTCTCTTGCTGAGCTGCCATTGAGTTTCTGCTCTGAGAGTTGGGAGATGCAGGCCCGGAGAGGCTTTTTGGGGGATTATTATGGGCTATAAGGAGGAACAGGCTGGTAGAGGCAGAGAGCTGGGCAAAGTGGTGGGAGATGAGTGGACGTACAGGGGCTGAAACAGGCTCCGTGCTGTAAATCCAGGCAGGATGGGAGGATGGAGGAGATGAGCTGAGGATTGCCTGTTTCCCCTGATATAAATGACTGTCTTTGCATTTATGAGAAATGATCGCTAAGGGCCACACTGTATGCAAGGGGTGTGTGTGTGTGTGTGTGTGTGCCTGAATATATGATATACAGATATTATCACCCAGTACTGAAACATTTCTGTCTTCCAAGTTTGCAACATTTTGTTTTGAAACTTGAAATTATTTATGACAAATGTAAGATGCATGCATTTTTTTTTTCATTTTAATACGGTAAATCTGCCTTATCCTCTCTGGTCAATCTGATTTCACACTGCAGTGAAAGCAAGGCCACCGCTGAGGTAACTGATAGCAGTCAATCTAAAGAGACTCTCTGCTATATTTATGAGCCGTGATAAAAACAAAAAAAACGAGACACACACATACACAGAGCGAACAAACACATTTGCCTCAGGCGTTTTTTGGTACCTCCTCAGTAGTTTATTCCCACTCTGCTGAGCTAATAGAGTCGGATAATGAATTTACTCCCAGTCACCAAAGCAGTTTTTAATAAAAGGCAAATTCCCCCTCTCCGAGTCTTATTGCCAGCAGTGTCCTTGCCACCTCAGAGACCAGCAATTATACCCTAATGGCATTAGACTGTCTCGCTTTATTGGCATTAAAACTGCTCAAACAATATATGCCAAGTTATTATTTGCTAATCTTTAAATAAACAAATGAATACATTTATGTAATATATTTATTTCTCAGACATTTTATATTACGCACAAATTGTGTGAAAGTTAAAAATGAGGACATTGAGAACTCTGCATATGTTTTAGTCAGACACATGAAGCAGATTTATTTTAGCCAATCTAATTTGCTTTAAATTAAACCCTTAACCCCTTGCCCATATATTAACTGACTGTATAAATGGATTACAGTGTGTTAAGGTACCTACGCTGTGTTGGTCACTGGTGGAAAAGGAGGCATTTTCCTGTGTAAATAAATGATTTAATGCATTGAAACCGTTCCCTTAATTCACCCTGAGAAACTTCACAAAAAACCCAAGGTTATTTGAAGGAAATTAGATGATTTCATTTTCCGTGGCTGGAGAAAAAAAAAAAAACAGCAGCTGTCGCATTTGTAGGAGTTAATAAATGTCATGGCCAGAAATTGAAGTTTATGCCCATGACCGGCGTACACACCCTGAGTGTGGCTGCTGTACAGCGGCAGAGAATATACTGCGCTCACTGTATTCGCCGGCCGGGCATACGAACAGCACACACACTCAGCCGACTCTAAAACAAGCTGCTCCCTAGTTATTACTTTGTCACAGGTTGTCAGTGATTTTATCCTGCATTTGTGATGAGATTATAATTGGGTGGATACAATGGTTTTAAAATACCTGACATATAATTGAGATATGTATCTTTTGTTCTTGGACAAGAATCCAATCTAAAACATTTTCAGTAAGTTTTCAATATACAAATTATATCATACAGTTGCAACTATTTTGCAGAAAATTAAATTAGAATATTATCTACCTTTTTCCCGTAAATTAATTAAGTTATTTAAAAGATGCAGATATGATACTGATACAGATACTGACACCAAGTTTTATTTTTATATTCCTCCACGACCATATAATCTTATGTACCCTCATTTATCAGCCAATTGACTCATTGATTAATTAAGCTTTTCCTGAATATATAGAATCAATCAACAGCGTGTGATATTTTTCTTATAATATTTAGATTATTTGGCTTTCCAGTCCTACAAATGTCTGACTCTCAGAACTACATGCCCCTCCTCACCAACCTCAAACAAGGAAACACTCCTATGACTAATCTAATAAATAGAGCCTGTAATAAATCACTAATAATTTACAGAAGACCCCTTTAACAGCTTTGGACTGTGCATCACTCAGGCCCCCGGGTCCCCGTTCTCCATACCCTCTGCGCTAATGCAGCGCTAATGCAGTGAACGGGGGGCTTGTTTTTATTAGCTAGTGTCCCACTGTTTGGATAATCTCTCGATTTACCAAAGCCCCTCGTTGACAGCCCTCCTCGTCGAGTCCCGAGCCCCTACAGGTGTCCAAACATCGGCTAATGGAGCCGGCACGATCGTTAGGCAGGAACACAGATAGATATACGGACTCCATTTTGTCAATGCAGTGTTTTTCACCACTGAGCGGCATGTGAACGAAACTTTAACTTGTCACAGATTCATCATGGAGATAGTTTTGGTAACTCTCACTCAAGGCTTTGCTGCACAAGCCCCAGACAGACATCATATTAAAGACAATCTGAAAACCAAAATAATACGCTAAATAGGCCACCCGGATCCTTGGGGCAAGTTCCTCTTCCACACCAGCTGTCTAGCAATCAACGCATGTCAAACACAATAGGCATCAACTGAAGTCTGTGGATGAGGACCATGTGAATAGACATCCTGGCCAGACTATAAAGCGAGAGCATCACTACCGAATTAGCTTTGATTATAACACAGGAAATGCAAAACGCTCTGATGACAATAAGTGGGATTTGCACATTTTTGCGTGCTTTTCCATCGTTTCGGCCACACCGGTTGGTTGGATGCTTTTTCAAGCAAGTGTCTAATCCTTGAACTTTCTCTGTCGAGGCAGAAGTGGAAAAAGTTTTGAAATCTTGTAAACAAAGACAAAAAAAAAAATCTTTTCAAGTTTACTCAAAACATGAGCGAGTCTGGAAAATATGTGAGAGTTTCACAGTCATAATGCTAAAATCAGTTTTAGTTCATTTTAGAGTTGTTAATGTCCCGAAATGATAACATATGATTAAATAATTGTCTATTTGATGAGGCCCTGAGTTACTCAAATGTACTGTAACAAATCTCATTAATCTTTTCAACCACAGCTCTGCCTCTCTCTAGTAAGCCTTCGGTAGGTGTTAATACCTAAAAAGGAAAATGCAAGCAGAAGGAGAACTACTCAGAAAAGTAGCAGTACTCCAAACTGTAACTAGAGTAGATCTTGATCACTATTTCCTCCTCTGGTGTGTGCAAAGCCGCAGAGAAAAGGGGGTGCGGTAAGAGGGAAAGCTGTGTATGCGATGGTTCGCCGTGTCAGCCCATTGGAATGGTTGATGAGTTCACACCAAGCAGGCCCGGGTGATGATGGGATAGGTCTTAATGTAGACAGCCATAAACACAGCAGGCCATCTCTAATCCTGAGAGGCTCCTTTGTGTACCTCACGCTGCACAAACTGTTTTGATGAATCTCCCGACCCCTGACCCTTTGATGACGGATGGCGCTCTGAGGGGAAATGTAACCAGAAGGCAGCGGATCGCCTGGCCATCCTGTTTGGGAGATGAAATGGACTCTTGCTTCATCATCCCAGTTTTTTTGCCATGATATATTTAGTTTCAGTCGAGTGTGGCAGATGGCTAGCGGAGGAGAGCGTCGATACAATGAAGAGGATTTAATTTAGCACGTTATTAACATGACTCCACATTAACTATTGATATTTCCATTTTAACGGGTTTAAACCTACGTGTTAAATATTTTAGCCGTAGCACGCTCTCTTCCCCTTCCTTCCCTCCTCTTGAATGAACACTTCCCCCTTTCGCACTGACTGAATGGTCTGGAAAAAGTCCGCTCAGGGTGAAAAACTGAAGTCCGATACTGAAGTGGTTAAACATCTGCGGCCCAGACACAATCACTTGTCATGAAATCTAAACTACATTTCTACCACATCACACAAACACTCACACTGCATTACACCGAGCATCAATCATGATTTCTAAAAAAGTCAGTGTTGTCAATCTACAGAAGCTATATTAACATCTTAATTTTAGAATTTCTATTGATATAACCTTGTAATACCAGCAATTAGATGACATTAAAATGAATTATTTGAATTAAAACTGCAAAAATTATATCTGGTGGTTTGGCCTGTTTTAAAAAACTATTATTCTCAAAATTATTAAATGGTAATTTGATGATAATTGGACAAAAAAGAGAGAAACAATTATATATTTCTGTACATAAGAGGGTATTACAGTTCAAACCGAATGAGCTGTACTGTTCTTGCTGACCTGAAAATCAACACGCAGCCATCTTACACACACACACACACACACACACACTTGCACGGTCACGGCGCAGATCCACAAACACACGCAGGTCATGTCTCCTCGCACAGAGCCTGTTTGTAAGAGCAGCACGTTTGTGAACCTGACAGTGGAAAATCTGAGCTGCTCCCCCAGCCTCCGTTTGGTCTTGGCGTTTTGATTTGTTTGACAGGGGAGAAAATTATAACAGCGGGGGGAAAGAAATATGAAAATATGACTGGTAATACTTTCAAAACACAGATATTTTCCTTGCTGTCTTTGCAGAATCCACAGGGGGAGTGTCGGTGTGTATGCGTGTGCACGTGCGTGTACGTCGGGGCGCAACGCTACAACAGTGAATCATCTTTACTGATGACATGGTACGCTAATCGTTTGTCTATATATTGCAGGTTTGTTTCCATATCTCAGGGGTTTCTTGTGGTCTCCGCAACATTTCTCCGACTTGACTCCGCGATCCTCATTTCATTCATTTATTTATTTATCCAGCCCGCTTTATTGCTTTGATTCTCTGAGCCGGGGGTTATTTTGTTTTAATGAACGCCTTATACTTCTCCTTTGTTAGAGTGAGTAACTGAACTTTTCAGAGTAAACTATCTCATTGGAGATGATGGTTCAGTTGAGGAGAGCAAACACAGACTGCGCTCTGATTATTCATAAATCTGGCTTATTCACATGGCCGAGGGAGTAAACTTCTAAAAACTGGCAATGCAAAGAGGAAAAACTCATCTCTATATCCTGATTTCAATCCTGATTTCTTCGCTGTTTATATTGCTAAACACCATTACTTTTCACGTTGAAGAAGCACACCTGATGTTACTAAAAGGACACTTTCAGCCGTTTGCTTACTGCAGCCACTATCCCTCACTGCAATAAACTCAGCAGCCACTTTAGCCCAGCACAGTCAGGAATCAACCCAAACATATTAATGTAACACTGCAATTCAGCACGCCTCAATCGCAGCCGTTGATAAGATAGAGAACTGCGTATTATTTTAGGGGGAAAATGAGTAGAGCTCTGGTTTAGCCGTGTTTGTGTTTGACTCCAGACTAATCACTCATCAGCTCAGGCGTATGTGCTACAGCTACTGTGCGCATAACAACTCACCTCCCCAGAGAGTGTCAAGATACAGTCCGCTTCAAAGAACCGCAGAGGCCGTCTAATTGGCTCCCAGCAATAACACAACAGCCACTTTCACTCAGCAGGGCCGGGAGTGGAGTCAAAATGCGCCTGTCATTCTAAGAACTGCAGCTCACCTTACAAAGTAAATCTTGTTTTGACACAAAAAAAAGGTCTAATGATTTTTTCAAATTTTTATCAGAAATGTGGGTACATGAATAATGAATAAACCAGGGCAGAAAGTGGCGCTTCTGCTACTACAGTATGTTTAGTCTTTATTGGATGAGGCAGCGCTTGCTAATATATCAGACGAGCCCGCAGTGCTACGAGTCGCTCAGATTAAATGTTCAGTGTTTGGGTTGCAAGGTCTGAGTGTTGGCCATCGCTCCAAAGCCAGAAGTGAACCTAAATCACACAGAAGCAAAAAAACAGACACAGAAAACACTGATGCTATTGTGTGGCGTGTGTGCAAACTGAGTGAGGCTGCCGGGCCGCGCAGAAAGGAGGTGAGGGAAAGAGGAGGAAGACAGATTAAGGATCCGAAAAGGAGCGGAGTGAAAAGAGGGGCAGGAAGGGGGTAATTAAATGAAACAAAGAAGGTGTGAAAGAAATGCAAGAAAGGCATGGAAGGACATGAGGGATAAAATGAGAAAACAAAAAAGAAAAAAGAGGAAACAGGAAGAAAAGTGAGTGAACGAGAGGGGAGTTTTAGGAGAATCAATGCGGCGTCTCTCCGCTGGGACCGAACTAACAGCGCAGCAGACCGTGGATCTCAGGTGTCCAGTCGATGGCTGATGCATTAGGCTGCTGATACCCGCCGCTTTGGGTTCAAACACACATTTTCTTAATACAACATGAGCCCATTTCCCCCCCTCATTAATCATGTAACCTGATTAGGGCTAGAGGTCTGGCCTGTACTGAACCCTGCTCCACTCGCCGCCCCTTCATTTTGTCAGGCTTCTCATCATACACATATGCAAGGATACACATGTGCACACATATTAACCCGTGACTTTCCATATGTTCCAAGGTAGATGTGTAAGCATAATTGAACTGGGACAAATGATGCATACACGCACATACAGTGACGTGCAGAGGCCAGAGTGATCATTTTAGAAAACCTTTGATTTTTTTTTCTTCTGTAGTCTCGCTATAAAGTGGCACTAAAATGATCCAAATGCCTTCATGGCTGGTGCAAGTGCACTTGTGGTTGGCCTAAATGTCCCTTTGTTTGGCCCGAGTGATGCTGTGTGATTAACCTATTTTGTATTTTAGTCAGTGTCAACAAATCTCATTAAAAAAAAAACAATGTGTTTCTCTATCTGTCAATACTTTCAAGACATCCCACAGCATGTCTGTGGCACTCAGCCCTGAGCTCATTCATTTCTACTGGAGACATTTAAAAACACACCACATATACACAGTTTCATTTTTTTAAAGTATAAATAATTTACTTTAACAGCTGGACACTGTAATTTTTAGTCAACTTTACTGCATTTATTGAGGATTGGTGTGCTTGTGAGAATTCACGGCAATATTTATAGAAGTCTACGGTGGACAACAATGTAGGTCTTTTACAAGGAATAAACTCTATTAGTTACATGTCTGTAGGACCAATTGATTGTTGGTTGATGTTTTGTTTTGGTCTTCATGGGATTATTTGAGAAACATGGCATATCAGACTCATCATATATGGTAAAATTATCCCTAAACCCTACAGATGGAAGACATGCCCCCCATATATTTTTACCCCTGCCCCTTTAAGAATCTGACCACACTGATGCACCCATAGTCTACACCTGTGTGTGCCCACAGATATTAATGTTTGGCCTCACATTTTGCAAAATGGCAGAAAGTACACAATCTACACTGCACACTAAACTGGGAGGACACAGCACTGTGGCGTCATAGCTGTAGGAGACAGAGACGTCAGTGTTATGATTATGACTAATTTCAGCCGCTCATCAGGGCAAAGAGTGTGAAAGAAGGGTTGACAGGCCGAGTTAAACATAATACCACTGGACCAAATACTATTCTGGTATTCACTGACAAATGACAGCTCTAATCATTGATTTGCTCAGACTCATTGTCATTCAGTCCAAGTGAGCTGTGACAGATAACCTGACCTGTGTTTCAAGTTTTCTTTTTTTTCTGATTGGCACATATACATCCATAACACACATGCTACATACAATTGACTCTCTCTGTCCTTTCTGGTACCTCTTTCCCACTTACCTTTCCTCTGTCTATTGCTTTTCTCTGCCATTTTCTTAACCATGCCAACACACACCCACACTATTAGCTTACAGTAAAATGGCCCAGGATCCTAACTTCAATGTCACAAACAATTATCATGTCAGGTGTAAACGCACACACTTGCACACGCAAACATTTTGTTGAACTCACTAGACTCACCTCCTTTTCTGGGTGCAGTCACAGATGTGTCTTTATGTCAGACGTTCCACCGTGATTTAACATTTCTGCTGCTTTTGCCCCAGTGGTTGGAAATACTGCACAGTACGTCCACTTGAACTGCGTCTAACTCTGGCCTGTTTACAGATACATACACACACACGCCACCTATGTTTGCATGCAGGCACACAAGCAGTCACCACCACACCTCTGCAAGCACCCAGATACATATATAAAGTTTAATTTCTGCTGTTTACTTACACTTTCCATATTTGTAGCACATACCTGAAGTGTCACACTACACTTCTTATAAATTCCTGCATTTAAACAGTAGAAGATAGACCACTTTGACCTCATTAGTTTGCATGCAGTTAAAATTCAGCAACATGCTTGTGCTGCATTTATTTTTGTGTCCATTCAGGAGTCCTTTGCTCAGATATAAATAATATTTTTGCATTTGTATCATCTACAGATGTTATCCTCACAACAGATATCATCTAAGACATTTAAACACATTTGGCTAAAAGAATAAAGACTACACCTACAATAAATTAAAGGCATTATGCAAAATTTACACCTGTTCTGTGTGATGCTTCTGTTTCCATTGTAGGTCTGTATAACTTCCCGGTGTAATCTTACAGGCCCAGTTCAGTAATCTTACAGGCTCAGTTCATGATTAAAGTTCTCAGTACTGTACGACATTATGAAGGCAACGAGGGTATCAGCTGTCTGCAATATGGTTAGTCATGGGACGTCTTACTTACATATTATTAACACCTCAACCTGACATCTAAACTCACATGAAACATAATATAGTTTATGTTAAAGGAAACTTTAAATTCCTGCACATTGTCACCTCTGAGTTTATTATGTAAATTTCCTAACTGAAATGAAGTAATTCTATAATTAATGTTTAATGCTGAGACTTTGGTTCCCTCAGTGAGAGATTAAAATGGTGTTTGACACATTTCTTGTCGATTAAACAGAGCAAATATTTTTGAGTAATGTAATTAATAAATATATTTGAATTATTCATTTCAGACTCGAAATGGCTGTGTGTTTGGCTCAATTTACACCTAAATTATCAGGCAGGCTCCACATACAAACAGGCTTCATATGATGTATAATGACTTTAACGTTACTTTATTGGACCAGTTGGATGCTCTAGAAACTGAACGCTGACAACTTTTAGAAACTTTCCCCCTCCATTTTATACAACTGGACACGTCAGCTACTATGTTAGACCAATGTTGCACCTTTCTGAACAGCTAAATATTTGTGTTGTACTCCTTTTAGTGCTTTTAGGAAATGGTAAGCTATTTTTCTTGTTGTTATAAATATAAACTGCTCCTACCTGCTTCATTCAAATAAACAAATGTACATTAATAACCACCTACATGTTAGGCCTATCAGACAACTTGTCATCTAATACACGTTGTCTATTTAACGGCATTTGCCTAGTTGAAAGTAACAGGAGTCACAGGAAACTTAAAGTCAAAACAAACATTTAAAGAATATCCATACGACATAGAGTTTTAGCATTGTACTGCTGTAAGAAAATCATTGTGCAAACTATCTTGTGGGATAATTTATGTCATTAGAAAGGTGGTACTACAAGTTACAGTAACAGCAGCATCTTATTAGTGAAGCAGCAAAGGTCTCGTCTCCCGTCAAAGAGTCTCAACTAGTGTGAGAACGCAGGAAGCTTCGCCAATAACAGAGAAACAAGAGCATGTGTGTGTGTGTGTGTGTGTTTGATGGCACTGAGGGACCTGGAGGACCAAAGCAGACCAGGTCAGGCTGGGTTTACGCGCCTGACACACTGTCACAGATATCCCCGCTGCGTCCATCACTCAGCACACACACAGTCACAGAACCAGACAGCAACATACAACACACAGACACACACACACTAACTTTCCTCTGCACACTGTTACACTTAAGGCACTGTCCAATCAGTATCTGTCAGTAAAAACAGAAAAAACATTAATCAGAAACAGGTTGTGGGCTCTTTCTGTTTGTTTTTTTCTCCTTGAACTAATCAAAGAAATCCTCATCATACGGCTTTAGTTACTTTGCTTTTTATGAGAAAATTTGAATCTGTTTGGGAAGCATGCTTTATAATCCCCCCAAAATTAATAACCATAGAGATGTGACTTGTGTACAAACAACAGAAGTTTACTCCGTCTGAAGTATTACCATGTAAATGATCTAATTTCTTTGTTCCTTTGAATTGATTCTTTCCCTTAGCCAAAATGCTAATTCCATAGACAAATTGCTTGCACATATTCTGTGTTTTATTACAAGTCCCGGATAGTTGGATGTTGTCCGCAGTGTTGACTTTTCCAAAGACGAGGGAGGAGGAAGTCAGAAAGTTTAGCTTCACTCCCAGACCTGCAGTGGAGCCGTTTCATCTTGCTAGTATAAAACTCAGACAAAACCACAGACGCAGTCACCTGAATCTGAAAGTACTACTGTAGTTACCGTATATCCATACAGCGGCACATGTATTAAGTACCTTCTCTCTCTGTTTCTCACTTAATCACACACACACACACACACACACTGGGATGGTATTTCCGCCTATGGTATGGTAGGGACAGTGCAGAGAGTTTGAGCGTGCTGTCTGTGCGATTTCCTGCTCGAGATTCATCCTTCAAATATCACAATGGCTCCGATACAAGATCCCCCCCCCACACACACACACGTACAAACACATTCAGCCCTCGGTCACATACAACTTGTACATGAGAGCTGATACACTTAAGATACTCTGCCCCTAATTTAAGAGACGGACAGTTTAACAACCTAAGATGTTTCCCAGTTGAAAAGCTCACAAGTTATACGTATGGGGACCTTTAGACTAAAAACACAGAGTGCTTTGGCGCTTAGTTTGTGAAACTAGAAGGCATTAAAAGTGTAAAAAATTATCTTTTTTTTCATCTGTACACTGGCAAGAATCATCAGACTTTGCTGCACGTGCCAAACTAACCCTGAGCCTACCTCTAATGAGCCCCCACGGTCTCCAGATCAATAAAGTGTTAAGTGGCCCTTTAAAAATAACATTGTTGTGTTAAGTTGGGCTGTCAAGCATACAGTCCACAAGCTGGGCTGCAGCACTTCAACTTAAGAGCTGCCATCTTGTTAACATGGATTTACTCATCAGCGGGCTCAGATGAACGAAGCGTCTCACACAAGCGTCTACAAACAGTAACAATATGTCAGCAAATGCACATGTTTGGGCACAATTACTAATTCTGACTTAGGTTTGGTTGTGTAACTGACAATTTAACGCAAAGTTTAGAGCACTGACCAACAAATAATGGTGATTTAAACCAAAAATCACTTTAGGAGGTGGCCCGTGATGATGGTGTGATTATACCGGGTCCAAAAATATCTATGGTACTAATGGCCTAAAACAGTACTTACAATTTAAGACAAAGCGCTCTGGACACATGATTAGACTTACATGACACAACATTAATACGCATGATATCAATTTAAGGAAACAGTTAAGGACTGAAAGTGTAGAATTATCTTCATCCTGTTTTACTGACTCAATTGGAGCTCTCCCTCATCTTCTCCCACCTTTACCACAACCAACTCCATCTTTCCAAAGAGTCACATTTAGCCTCGCTCTGTCTCCCACCCACAGCCTAGCAACGTGCATGCACACACACACACACACACACAACCTAACTTTGAGGGCTAGCTAGCGAATTCCTGAGGGCTATCGGGTTTCGAGTTGCCTTGGCGACCGAGCACGGAGGCAGATCCATTAATCATTGAGAGCAGTTCACTCCAGAGTGGAGGTCAGACTGATTGCTGTGGATAGGGTATCATCCCAAAACACACACACACACACACAATATGGACCAAGGACCTTGATTTGAATGAAAAATGATTAGTCTGCCCCCCTTTCCCAACTTCAGTTCCTCTTTTAAAATACATTCAGTATGCAAACGCTCAAACAGACATATGTAAACCGACCTGTACAACTACCAGTGTACACTAACATGCAAACTCAGACTCCAGTTAGCCCTCGCACTCGTTTACTTTCCTGTTGCTTTCTCTTTCTTTGGCTCTCTCTGCCTCAAACACACAAACACACACACACTCACAGACAAAACAGTCTCTCTTTCCAGTGTTGTCTCAAGCATCGGGACGGCCGCGGCGGTGTCATGTGACGTGGCCGCGCGGAGCCGAGTGGATTAAGAGATTGGAGCTCCACATTTATTTTTCAGGGACTCGGGTGAAACACTAGACCTGCACAGGTGTCTAGGAAAACTGAGAGAGCAAGGGAGAAAGAAAGAGAGAGGGAGGGAGGGAGAAAAAGACAGAGAGAGAGGTTATATATATATTTTAAAAGAGCTATTAATTTCTTATTGCTGTATATCATATCTTTGTGTCTACACTTGTACTGTGTCTACTTACTTTTCACATTTCTGTCTCTTCTATTACCTTCGTCAAATGCTGCATTTGCTACTGAGCCTCAAAAATTCATCAATGCTAACATAATTAGTACACTAGGATGCAACAGAGGGATGGCAAAGAGGTGGAAATAGGTGTAAGACATTGTCCTAACATTGCTTAGAGGAAGACCTGAGTACATGAGTATGTTTGGATACCACAGATTTTGTACCTTTTCCCAAATCAACATTCAGAAATGTAGATATAAGAGACAAGTACATATAAGGCAGAGGAGCTTGGATGCTTTACGTTATGGCAAATGAGTGTAGACTTTTTTTTTTGCATTGTATCCTGTGAATTTGGTGAATGCAGGTAACTGAGTTGAATGAGTTTTGGTTGCAGGTTAGATGAGCTTTTACAAGACATTCGAAGCTCAAAGGGTCAGCTGACCAACAACCAAATGTCATGATTGAGGTGCTATAAAGCAAGACTGTGAACGCCATACTAGTTAATAAATGTAGTTTAAATGACACTGTGTATGGCTGAAACTTGGATAATGCATTAAAAATAACTTTTTGGGTGACAGAATATAAGAAAGTGTACGCCATACAAGGCTGCAGAATTATGGATTAAATGCAACCCTCTTCTTAGAATTGAGATTACAGCTCCCACCCACTATTCTGAGAAACATGATCCGAGAACTGACCTGAAATCTTCTGTCACTGAATGGTATTGGGTTGCTAAACTTTCGTGTTGTTGTCAATGGGCCTTCACAAGGACTTCACCTGACACATCGGTCACTTAACAGTTCAGCGAGTGCTTGTTTTCGCTAACCAGGATTGAGGTATCTAAAATCTGAGAGCTGAGTCATTAGCGGCGGTGTTTCCAGCTAAATGGAGCTCCAGTGTTACTGACTAAAAAGTGAGGTTGAAGGTATTGGTGGTGCTATAACTCCTGTCTGACTTGGCCATGTGGGGGTGTGGAGGGCGGTGGGGGTGGAGGGCGGGTGGGGTTAAAGGGGGTGTTTAAGGAAAGGATCAAGTCACCGGTCTAAAATGGGTTTGGGGCCCAGACACACCAAGCTGACCTCAAAAGAGGGGTGGCGACAAAAAACGATTATGGTTGCACTTAAACACACCACAAAGCACATATGTTTTGCTACTAACTATTTAACACCTGTTTAATCTGCCTCATAATATGCTTGCAAAACAAATTGAGAATACGTGATAAAAAAGTTGCAGCAGGCACTGAAAACTTTTGCTTTTCTCCGCACTGGTGTTGGTCTTTATCTTGTGATAAAAGATAATTAAAGGCAGAAGTGGAGAAATAAGGGGACAAAGTATAAAATGAGTGAAATCAATGATTTGCTCGACCGCACAAACAGAGACATTTATTTTATCGGCTGCCTCTGCCACAGATTCAAAGTGCAAACAACCCCCTATAATGGGTGATCATACTAATCTATTGGCACTGGTTGGCCACAGATGGTCAAAGACGGCTGAGTGCCCACGATCTTACAGTGTAAAGGCCTCATGCAAGTTCATTCACACACTCACACACAAACACGTGCATGTGTATCTATCTCTAATGTGGTTTGTCCAGCAAGATTTACGGCATCCTGGGAAACCTGATGTAGACGGCCACAAATCAGCGTGACTATGAAATAGAGAGCCACACGAACATTTATGCACACACATGCTCGTGCACACATCAAATCTAAGCACATTTGTGTCACACACGGAGACCGAGACACAGCCATGACTCTTGTGAGCGCGCATGCACATGCAAACACACACAAACTCACACAGGCACGTGCGCATGCACACATGAAATATAGGTACAGCCATTGCACCACTGAACCGGCTCCCAAAGGTGCCCACTAAATTTACTGGCTCCTCCAGCCACTTCAAAAGCTCTCCATAACTTAGAGGCCAGACGATTTTATTGTTTCATGGAAGAAAGGACGGTGAAAAAAAAAAAAGAAGCAAAAGGAGTGAAGGAGTGAAAGATAGATGCACTGGGAAAAAATTAAATCCTCCTTTGTCTCAGACAATTAAAATTCCTCTGGTTGTGAGGCACGTGCACACACGAACACACACAGTAAAAATGTGTTCAGTCCGTCTTTAATATTTTGTGGATAAGAACTTCAACTTTCATACAACTTAAAGTTTTTTCCCCTCTTACAGCTGAGTGGACTTATCTAATCTACAACAGAAGAACTAATGAGAACTATTCTTTCTTTTCCTCTGTGTCTGTACCTGTCTCTGTGTTTCTGTGGGTGAACCACCCTGTGAGCTGCTATCAGTATAGCTAAATAAAGCTAATGACAGAGACACTCTTCTCCTCCAGGTTATGAGACATTGAGCTGGTAGTGAAACTTGTTAATGTCGACTCTAATAGTAACACTTTCCTTTTGGCACAGAACTAGTAATGAGCAAAGGTGATGTTGTGTGTTTCTGTCACAGACCCCATTCAAAGACTGCTTTAAGAACTAGTCAGGACAGAGATAACTTTTATAAATTGTTCCCTCTAAGTTGGTTCAATGTCAGCCTTCACTGTTTTTAAGTTAGAGGAAGAGTTAGGAGTTATGGCAGTGTAACAAAACTCTTAGGAGGGATGAGAGGACTTGTGCGTGCAGAGATTGTGTTTTGATGAGTGTTCACATGTCTGTGTGATCTCGCACCGGTAAAAACTCACTGCTTGCATGTTTTGCACGTCGTCTTCTTCACATGGTTCTTGTTCTTTGACATTATCAGTAATCAAATACTTTGGGACCTCAGTTGTTCAGGTAAACGGTAAATCCCCAACACACACTCACACACACACACACGGTGATGGGTTAGATGACACTTTGTAGTTAGCAAACTGAGCTTCCCGGCAGGTGGTCCACCAAATGTTATCTTACTGACCTCTGTCCTCGTACACACACATACACATGCACAAACACACACGCAAGCCAATTCAGTAAGTGAACGCAGTGGATCATGATGTGATAAGGAGGCCTCTGACAGCAGGACAAGGATTTACTTGACTAAATCAACCTGAGGAGAACAAAGACATAGACACACACACACACACACACTGACTAAAATACGAGGGTTTATGATATTGTAATAAAAAAAAATATCGGTGCTCTTCTTTCATTCGCTCCCACTGCTGTTGAATACAAGAGTAGTACCATCTGCTTTGTGCGGTGGCTACGGCCAAACTTCCAGCTTACAGTTGGTGGTCTCAGCTTCAGCAGCCCCACAGATTGTCTATCCGTGTTTGCATATGCATGTGTGTGTGTGTGTGTGTGTGTTTCTGAGCTCCTTCATAAACGGATGTGTTGTTGTGTGCACGCTGCAGCCCACCAAGTCAGAGAACCCAGATGGGATGAGGGATCATATTCTTGATTAAAAATGACGGAGGGAGTGCTGAATTTTTCTGTGAGTGTGTTGTGCGGTGTATGTGCACACACTTATGTGCGAACACACACTCCCATATGTTGGTTTTGTACCTGCTCGCAGACCGAGTTAGGTGAAGCTTGGCTCTCATTTCCTGAACAAGTTGATAAATTCCAGATATCCTACCCACCCAGCACACAAAGTCGGCTCTGCGCGCATGGAAAGAGAAATGTGGAGCATTCACAGGAGGTGCACACTTATTCTATGCAATTAACCTTTAATTAAGCCGGCAGAGGCAGAGGTGAGGCGGCAAAGAGCCACAGAGGAACAATACGCTGTCTGTTCATTTACTGCAGTGTTATGGCCCTGGAGTCTCAACGTGGTTGGTTGATAGATAAATCTGGCATGGACTGCTTAAGAGCGTTTTTAATAAATAATAATTCTTCTTTATGGGCTCTTCAGACACATCTTTTACTTGAGAGCACCATCCACTTTGGCTAAGCACTATGTGAATTGAAATCAAAGGGACAATCATCTTTGTTTATCTCATGGTAAAAAAAAAAGCGTCAAATAGTTTGAGCCTTTAAAACAGCCAACAGTAACAAACAACAGTAGCCTCCTAAATTTTTTTTTTTTTTGGTTCAGGTAGTGTTGTAGCTAATGACACTGATGTTAGTTGGTCATACATTCAACACTTAACCACTTTCCAGATATCAATTAAACGTTCTTTGGATACTTGTGTTCTCCAGCAGATGAAGATTTATATTTATGGACTCTCAGATTAATTTTTTAGTTCCACCATGAGTCCAAAATGTCCCGCATATATAAAAGAAATGTTGATCTGGTCTAGTGGGCAGATTTTTATCAAATTTTCTAAGCACAATTGTGCCAACCAGAGGATGAACTCTTCTTTAGACACTCCATGAGCTTTCCTTTTGAGCGCTCCATAGAGACATATTTTATTGTTTGATTTTATTTCAGTTTTATTGACCATTTTAATGCTTCTTATAGCAACCCCTTCAGAGCACATTTGCCATGTAATAAAAGCAGGTGTATTTCTTCTTTTCAGCATTTTCTTCTGCATATGAATGCAGTGTTGTAACTGAAATCTACACTAGATTGCTTTTTTATTTTTTTCTAACAAAATTAATCGATTAAACATCTTTACTTTTAACAAGTGTGATAAATTTGTTCAGGATACTGCATTTAATAAGGAGGACTCAATTTTTTTGTAAATGATTATGAGGGAAAAAAATGAAGATAAATTCTGTATGTCAAACTGTCCTTAGTGTGCTGTTTAATACAAACTGCATGATAAACATTCACAAATGAAAAGTGAATTTTGATACTCACCCGCTCTGAACTGACTTGATTTATGTCATGTTGTAAACGCTCTGTCCCTGTGAAATCTATTTTTGAGACAGTAGATGGCAAATCAAATTGAGTGTGCCGTAGACACCTCCCATACTTTATTTATTTCTTTTCTTTTTTCTTCAAAAATTAACTTGCCTCTGATCTGAACGTTTAAGCGCTGAAACCTGATTTTTTACAGCAGGCAGCATGGAGAGGAGATTTGCTCTTTTCCTGTCAGATATATCTTTGCCCTGCGCTGCCCTGCAGATCGCTGTACACACTCTTTTGACTATTTATGGCAGCAGTTAACTCCCAGCGCTCTGGTAAAGAGCTTCAGCAGCAGGTGAAGTCAGAGATGTAGCGGAGAACCATATCCCAGACCTGATACAACATTACAACACATAAACTTACAGGGATGAAAAATAGCACGGGTCAGTCTCGCTGGGTTAAAGATTAAAATGTGTGTGTCTGTGTGATAGCAGATTGATTCCAGACTAGATTTTTGGAAAGGGAATACGCCCTGCCCTCCTTTTTCGCTTTAGCGCTGCTGTTGCATAGGCTCTATGCTTTCAACTGACGGATGTCGCCCAAGAGACTCACAAACACACTGCAACCTGCAACGTCAGGAGAGAAGAGAGGACAAAAGAAAAGGGGAGAAAGGAGGACAACACAAAGGAGGAATAGAAAATAGAGCTCAGTTCAACACAGTACAATGTGGTGACGATTGCTCAGCCAGCCGCTTCTCTGCAGCTCTGTTCTACTTTATTTTATTCTATTCTTCCTGTGACACACAGCTTAGTGTCCATTTTCTCTTCCTCATTCCAACAGAGGGATCCATCCCTCAGGCCACAGACCGTTTCAAAACAGCCTTTATTGTAGCACGCTGTTTCTTTTGATTACAGGAAGGTCTCACTTTACCCCACCACTGCGTAGCTGAGCATATCGTATTAACTACTGTTCTGTGAGTGTGTGTCTGTGTGTGTAAACATACATGTGTGTGTAAACTTGCATACTGCATGCATGTTTGTGTTTCAGACCTAGATCTTGTCCAAGTCAAGCTGCGTAAGTAGTATATTTCCTGCCATTTCACTTTATGTTGCAAT